>CAWUFW010010337.1:0-704528 GCA_963921515.1 Calotriton arnoldi
CCCCCACAACTGTCCCATCAACACCACCCTGAACCATGCTCACATCACAGGGAGTGGAGAAGGACTCACAAGATGGCTGACACTGGCTACTGCTGTGGGGAGCACAAGGCCCTGCTGCCAACTGTGCACCAACAAACAGCAGGACACCACTGACTGACATCCTGAGAGACAACTTACACTCCCTGCAATGCAAGCACGTTCCATGGTGGGATATCTGGCTGGCTGGGTGGGAAGGGGGACTTGCAGCACTGACTATAGTCACCAGCACCTCCCCTCACCCCCCCCCCAACACAAACTCCACAGTACCCACCTGGTAGAATGCAATGCCCTCCATCCTAACACAAGATCCCACAAAGCACCACCACCCTGGGTTATGTTGTGTGAAGCACAGGGACACTCTTGGGACTCTTAGCCAAACAACTGCCAGGACAACACTCCCAGCCATCCTGTCAGCACAGCCAGCCCACCCCACAGGGAAGCAGAGTCAAAAGGAAGGAAGCATGGGCATGCTGGGAAGGGGGGTGGAGGCAATAGCATGATGGGAGTCGTAGTCACAGACATAGCTCACCCCCACAACTGTCCCATCAACACCACCCTGAACCATGCTCACATCACAGGGAGTGGAGAAGGACTCACAAGATGGCTGACACTGGCTACTGCTGTGGGGAGCACAAGGCCCTGCTGCCAACTGTGCACCAACAAACAGCAGGACACCACTGACTGACATCCTGAGAGACAACTTACACTCCCTGCAATGCAAGCACGTTCCATGGTGGGATACCTGGCTGGCTGGGTGGGAAGGGGGACTTGCAGCACTGACTATAGTCACCAGCACCTCCCCTCACCCCCCCCCAACACAAACTCCACAGTACCCACCTGGTAGAATGCAATGCCCTCCATCCTAACACAAGATCCCACAAAGCACCACCACCCTGGGTTATGTTGTGTGAAGCACAGGGACACTCCTGGGACTCTTAGCCAAACAACTGCCAGGACAACACTCCCAGCCATCCTGTCAGCACAGCCAGCCCACCCCACAGGGAAGCAGAGTCAAAGGAAGGAAGCATGGGCATGCTGGGAAGGGGGTGGAGGCAATAGCATGATGGGAGTCGTAGTCACAGCCCTACATCCCCCACCACATGGCCCAGCAAGCTCACACTCACGCATGCACATCCCACAGAGAGTGGAAAGGCCCATCAAAGATGTCTGACACTGTTGCTGTGTCGTGGGGAGCACAAGGGCATGCTGGGTACTGCACACCAACCAACAGCAGGACACCACTGTCAGCCATCTTGCCATTGCCCTCACACCCACACCCACTGAACTCCACACAAAAGCAAATAAGTATGGGAATGCTGGCAAGTGGGGTGGAGGCAATGGCATGATGGGAGTCGTAGTCACAGACATTGCTCACCCTCACAACTGTCCCATCAACACCACCCTGAACCATGCTCACATCACAGGGAGTGGAGAAGGACTCACAAGATGGCTGACACTGGCTACTGCTGTGGGGAGCACAAGGCCCTGCTGCCAACTGTGCACCAACAAACAGCAGGACACCACTGACTGACATCCTGAGAGACAACTTACACTCCCTGCAATGCAAGCACGTTCCATGGTGGGATATCTGGCTGGCTGGGTGGGAAGGGGGACTTGCAACACTGACTATAGTCACCAGCACCTCCCCTCACCCCCCCAACACAAACTCCACAGTACCCACCTGGTAGAATGCAATGCCCTCCATCCTAACACAAGATCCCACAAAGCACCACCACCCTGGGTTATGTTGTGTGAAGCACAGGGACACTCTTGGGACTCTTAGCCAAACAACTGCCAGGACAACACTCCCAGCCATCCTGTCAGCACAGCCAGCCCACCCCACAGGGAAGCAGAGTCAAAAGGAAGGAAGCATGGGCATGCTGGGAAGGGGGTGGAGGCAATAGCATGATGGGAGTCGTAGTCACAGCCCTACATCCCCACCACATGGCCCAGCAAGCTCACACTCACGCATGCACATCCCACAGAGAGTGGAAAGGCCCATCAAAGATGTCTGACACTGTTGCTGTGTCGTGGGGAGCACAAGGGCATGCTGGGTACTGCACACCAACCAACAGCAGGACACCACTGTCAGCCATCTTGCCATTGCCCTCACACCCACACCCACTGAACTCCACACAAAAGCAAGTAAGTATGGGAATGCTGGCAAGTGGGGTGGAGGCAATGGCATGATGGGAGTCGTAGTCACAGACATTGCTCACCCTCACAACTGTCCCATCAACACCACCCTGAACCATGCTCACATCACAGGGAGTGGAGAAGGACTCACAAGATGGCTGACACTGGCTACTGCTGTGGGGGAGCACAAGGCCCTGCTGCCAACTGTGCACCAACAAACAGCAGGACACCACTGACTGACATCCTGAGAGACAACTTACACTCCCTGCAATGCAAGCACGTTCCATGGTGGGATAACTGACTGGCTGGGTGGGTGGGTGGGAAGGAGGTCTGGCTGTCAACCAAACACAATCAATGCAGACCATGTTCACACCCCAGAGAATACATAGAAATGCCCAAATAATGCAGGACAATGTGCCACACCAATATCAACCCCTGACTGTGACGACTTAGGACAATACAATGTACAGGCCCGCACCCCGAGGCACAGTCACAACTGTCAGGTGTGTCAACCACTGATGCCTGCAGAAACATGACATACATTGTTTGTGTCTCCCAAAAACAGGTGATGATAGGGACACAGCAGCAGACACTGAGGAGTCCCAGTCCCAGGCTCAAGAGGATGCCGAGCTCACTGGCGTCGTACAGCCTCTGTCCTCCTCGGACGATGAACAACCTGGCACATCCGGTGCAAGTCAACATGCTGCACCAGCAGGACCACCAGCTGCAGCACCAGCAGGTCCACCAGCTGCACCCCCTGCACCCACCCCTCCAACGACTGTCACCACGAATACCATCCCTGCCGACATGGACGGAATAAGGAGCAACACCAGCGCAGTGACCCTGGACCAACCTGGGGCCATGGACACCACCACCACCACCAACCCCCAAGGTGGACCAGGGTTATCTGTGCGTGCAACTGCACACACTGCACATGTCAGCAGGGGTGGTGGGAGGGGTGGGAGACAGAGGTCGCTGCTTGCAGACGTTGCTGGTGTGCATGAAGACCCACAACTGGTACGCATAGCTGATGCGTACCAGTCCAGCACCGGAGAGCTCAGCCAGGTAGTGGGGCTCCTCAGAGACATCAAACAGCAGCAGGCTGCCCATCATGCCCGCTTGGACTCCCACATGTCCCACGTGGAGTCACACATGTCACGTGTGGACTCCCACATGTCCCGCGTGGAGTCCAAGTGGGATGTACTACATGAGATGACGGCGGTGCACAGGGACATTTTACAATGCCTCCGCCAGATGAACAGCAACCAGTCCACACCTCCCTGTGTGCCAACAACATCTGGTACCGAACAAACTGCAACTGCCACAGGGAGGGAGGAGGACTCTGGCGGAGAGTCCCCTGCACCGCAGCAGCCTGCACTTGAGGGCCCCCCCAAGAAGAGGGGTCGTCCGAGGAGGGGAAAGTGAGAGGCTGATGGCCAAGCGCAACTCCCAGGAAGCCTGAACCTGTTCTGGATTTTCGCCTTTGTGCACAGACTGTTCACCCTGTTGATGGCAACACTACTCCCACACATTGCATGGGGAGTACAAGTTGGAACAATGTGTCAGACAACTGTGGCCCCGATACTGGGGATCCTGTCTACCTGGACTTTCAATTCACCTAGGAACTTGGGATTGCAAGATTCATGTACAGCACAACCCATCCTATGCACTATTAACACAGATGTATCACAATAAACACACTAATACACCATACTTGCCTCTGTCGTGATTCCAACGTGGGTGCTGTTATGGGGATGATGAACTGCAAAATTACACTGTGTATGCGAACTGCAACAGCAAGGACAACACAGGCATGTGAGTACAGGCAACGTGACACATATGAGGGAGACACACCACCAGGGGTACACAACACATACACACCTAGGCCATCTGACTCATTGCCTACACTGATGTTGCCAGGGAAGACGGTGCAATGCACAGACACCACACCCATTCCCAGTTGTAGTCAAGTAGCCCACAGGTGCAGTAAGCAAATGGCAGTCAAATGTGTGACCACAGACAACGCACATCACTAAGTGAAGCACAGGTTTATTACACAGTAGCAACATGCCGTAACCACTACAGATGCAAGGTAACCCCACCTGGTAGCGGGCACACAGTCAACAACTGTAGACGGAAGGAAGTCCATGGGTGTGGCGCACATCACCTGTAGGGACACAACAGCTACCAGCCTGGATGTGCAATCACGTCGTCGGTGGACACAGTTGACCAAACGAATCTGAAAGTACCCTGTGAAGGACAGAAATGACACACAGTCAAAAGCAATGCAGTACAGGACAGATCAGCAAAACTCATGCACAATACATGTTACAAGATACCCACCCAGAACCAAGTTAGCATGTCAACACTGTTGGGGAGTACAGCCCACCTGTCACCACACATCGCAACACACATCCTGTCAAGTAGCCCATGGACACACTCCAACAGCACCAGAGCACCACCCACACATCATGCCAACTCACATCATTCACATGACACCTCAGGATACTCACATTCAGCTAAAGAAGTTGGTGATGAGCTGTGTGCGGACATCACCATCACCATCATCATCATCATCATCGTCACTGGCATCGTGGTCCAGGCCAGGATCCTCCACAGGTGGCGGATGTTGGTCATCGTCATCCTGGATGAGAGGCAACTCCTTCCGCACTGCCAGGTTGTGTAGCATGCAGCAGACGATGATAATCTTGCACACTTTCGCAGGGGCATATGGGAGGGACCCTCCGGTCTTGTCCAGGCAGCGGAAGCGGCTCTTCAGGAGACCAAAGGTCCGCTCAATCACTCTCCTGGTCCGACCATGTGCCTCATTGTAGCGCATCTGGGCAGGTGTCACAGGGTTCCTGAGGGTGTCAGCAACCACGGCATGTTGGGGTATCCCGAGTCACCTACGGACAGACAAGTGCACATCAGCTGACTTGGAAAAGTGGGCGGAATACTACAGATCAGATCACACACAATGGCACAAAGTCAGTACACACCGACAAGCCAGGCACGCTGGTTCTGCATCTGTGCCATCATCCTGGGGATGCGACTACTCCTCATCACAAAGGCATCGTGTGCTGAACCAGGGAAACGGGCACACACGTGTGTGATGGTCATGTCTGCAAGACACACCACCAGTGCATTGACCGAGTGGTAGTGCTTGCGGTTCCTGTAGGCCTGCTCCTGGGCCTGTGGTGGTACCAAAGCCACATGTGTCCCATCAATGGAGCCAATGACATGCGGCATCCTCCCCAGGGCATAAAAGTCACTCTTCACGTCAGTGAGTCGTCGCAGTCTAGGGAAATAGATGTACCGGTTCAGGAAGAGCAACATTGCCGCCAAAACATCGCGGAGCACACGGCTGAACATGGTCTGTGACATCCCACCAGCAGACGCCACAGTATGTTGGAAGGTACCGGTGGCAAAGAAGTGTAGAGCTGCCATCACCTTCACCTTGGGGGTCAGCGCTGTAGGATACGGCCGGCCAGGCTGCAAATGTGGGGACAACTGCACTGCCAAATTCTCAATCAGCTGCCTGGTGAAGCGGTACCGTCGGATGCTGTCCCGTTCCACCATCGTTGCCAGGTCTGGGAATGGCCGATGGACAGCAGGAGCCCTGCAGTGCAGAGGAGAAGTAAGCAAGATCGTCAGTCACCCCACATATGCGGCATTGAACACACTCAAGATCCCAACATACATCATCATGAGGCACAACTACATGAAGTGTGCAGTACCGGAACGACATGTATGGTACATACATGGCCAACATCTGTCAACACGGTCCTACAGGTGGCATCAATTTGTCCCAGGTTGGCCCATTGGATATCATGATGCTGTGTCACAGTCACCCCCCACAGTGACATGTGAGGACAGATGTGCCCCAGGCACCACAGCTCAACGACAGGCACATTCCCAGGGACCCTGTAATGCCACATGGACACTGGCATCACCTGGAGTATCATGTGTACACCACAGCAAAACAAACATGACCCCCACAGGTAGTGGCCACACTTGCCATGGCAGGACAGCCATGGACGTCTGTGACACACACGCACAACATCAGAGTCCATGCACACACAACGTGGATGTGGAGACTGTCTCCCATTGTGCACATGAAATCAGAGACATTGTAAACACTACATGCACAAAGACTGTGGAGGGCCATCACTATTGTGCCACTGGGACACCCTGGCTCAAACATACCTTCCCACATGGGACTCACGGGGTATGTGACATGACATACACAAACACCACTGTGAAATGTGACCATGACACATGCACAGATATGAACAGTTGCACATCACAGTGGTCACGTATACGTAACACCCAGGATCCTGTCCCCATGAACACGTGCACAGCCTGGGGGTGGCTGCCCACAGGTGACACCCACAGGACAACATGTACACCAACATACACACAATAGGAAATGCAGCCTTACATGCCTTATGATAAGGTTTGGACAGGCTGTCGTGATGTAGGTGTGCCCCTCACTCCCTGGGAGCTATCTGTGGCTGGCATATGTCCATCTGAGACAGGCATGCTGACCTATGCCAGTCACATATACAGTGATGCGTTGAACCGCAATGGACCGATCGGTGCCTCCGGCCGGCCCATTGCTTTCAATGTGTGCGGGTACGCGTTGTACCCCTGTGCGCGTTGAACTGCAATGGCCCGATCGGTGCCTCCGGCCGGCCCATTGCATTCAATGTGTGTGGGTACGCGTTGTACCCCTGTGCGCGTTGAACTGCAATGGACCGATCGGTGCCTCCGGCCGGCCCATTGCTTTCAATGTGTGCGGGTACGCGTTGTACCCCTGTGCACGTTGAACTGCAATGGACCGATCGGTGCCTATTTGCTTTCAATGTGTGCGGGTACGCGTTGTACCCCTGTGCGCGTTGAACTGCAATGGACCGATCGGTGCCTCCGGCCGGCCCATTGCTTTCAATGTGTGCGGGTACGCGTTGTACCCCTGTGCGCGTTGAACTGCAATGGACCGATCGGTGCCTCCGGCCGGCCCATTGCTTTCAATGTGTGCGGGTACGCGTTGTACCCCTGTGCGCGTTGAACTGCAATGGACCGATCGGTGCCTCCGGCCGGCCCATTGCTTTCAATGTGTGCGGGTACGCGTTGTACCCCTGTGCGCGTTGAACTGCAATGGACCGATCGGTGCCTCCGGCCGGCCCATTGCTTTCAATGTGTGCGGGTACGCGTTGTACCCCTGTGCGCGTTGAACTGCAATGGACCGATCGGTGCCTCCGGCCGGCCCATTGCTTTCAATGTGTGCGGGTACGCGTTGTACCCCTGTGCGCGTTGTACCGCAATGGACCGATCGGTGCGCACCCATTGACAATGGGCTTGCCTGGCAACGGACGCGTTTTCGAATTTCGAACGAGTCGGTTGCTGGAAAATCAGTTGGTCACCCACAACAATGTTGCAAAATCATGTATGTCATGAAGTTGAAGTTTTGAAGGATGCTGTGGGCGTGTTTTGGTGCTGCTATTCCATGGATTGGTCAGATTCAGAAGATGCAAACGACTTGGACCTATCACTTTGGACACAAGGGACAGTATCTGCCTCTCCAGCACATATATATTGCTGCCTGTTCCCCTGAGAGCCCACTTGCCTGCACTACATGCTCCAGGACGACATCTGCCACTGCACTGCTGCTGTCTCTGCCCCTCTGGACCCTGCAATGGCACGTACTGTGGAGAGAGCCCCAGCCTTCAGCCTTGAGGAGAACCAGGCCCTGCTGGACAGCCTACTTCCACAGTACAGCAAGCTGTATGGGACACCAGGGGAGCAGGTGAGTGTTCTGTGCACTGCCTTTCTGAATGTGCATTTTGTCTGACTAGCAAGGCTGAGAGTCAGCACGCCACTGGCTAGCAGGCTCACTGAGTAGTTGTCACCCCCCATAGTGTGTGGTGACTTGCACTGGACAGGTATGGTGCAGTGACAGTGCTTCTGAACAGGGTTTTACTCCCCATGCAATGATACCATGTAGTGACTTCTGGAAAACTGTCCATGGGCAGCCGTGCACTGCCTGTGTACACCATGTGCCCCTGTGATTGCGACATGTATATGCAACTGTGTCATGCACGGATATGTTGCATGTGTAGTAATGGCCTTATCACTTTGTCATCCTGACAGGCTTCTGCCCATCGGAAGCATGAGATATGGAAGGACATCGTCCGGGCTGTCCGGTCCGTGGGGGTCTACAAGCGCCGGATCCGCAACTGCCAAAAGAGGTGGCAGGACCTTCGGGGCTGGACCCGGAGGATTGCACGGGTCCAGCTGAAGCTGTCGCCTCCTCGCAGGAGGGGCGGAACACGGACCCTGACCCCCACATGCTCAGGATCCTGGCGGTGGTCTTTCCAGACCTGGATGGGCAGCTGAAGGCCAGAGAGCAGCAAGGAGGGGGTGAGTCAAAGACTGCACTGTGTACTCTGTCTAACATGCTATGTGCCCTCCTCGGGCCTGGTTAAACTGCCACAGTACAGCAGTCATGTTGTCCAGGAGCCATGTCCCTCTATTGTGCACTGCCCACTCCTCATCTGATACCCAGGTGTGGCCCTTACATGCAGGGAATACTGTCACTTAGGACTGTGTCCTTGCAGTTTGCTTGACTCAAGGTGGGAGACAGCATCTGTTTCCCTGACTCTGTGGTGGGCATCATGGGTGGGTCCATTGCTTACACAAAGCCTGTATTCTGACATGTATTCAGCGTGTTACTTTGATCTGTGGTCCAATTGCTGAGCTGATCCACCACATGTGGCTGGGGTATCTGGCACACACCCATGCTGCGGGTGGGAACAATGTTTGGGCCCCAGGAGTATGTATATGACGTGTGTCACACATACTTAGCCAGCTGCCTACAGTCCAGGGCTCATCCCTCATTCATGTGGGGCTGGACAGTCATGCCTACTCCAGGCCATACAATACACTCTGTACTCCCACTCCCGTGTATCAGCGGACACATTGTGCACAGTGATTTGACCCCTCAGGTGTCTGCCTCTGTGTCAGTGTGCTGTAGATTAGTCGCCAGGACTGCTGTGGAGTTTCTTGGTAGGGGCTCAGCATGCCACTGGAGATGTGACCATAGGAGACGATACTTGTGTGACCCATAGGTGTCTGATCAGCTGCCCATGCAGACTGGGGCATGTAAATGTGAAGTTCAGGCAGCTGTTCCCCATGCACAGCAGAGTGTGAGGGGCTCAGGTTCAGAGGGTAGTGTCACAGGTCTCCCATATGTCCAATAGGTATGACCTGGACAGATGAGGGTTAAGAGGATGTGTTGTGGGGGGATGTACATGTGCACTTGTGCAGCTCCAGGACTTGCATTCCCCATGACCTACTATTGTGACACAGTGCAGAGTGTTGTTGTCTGGCTGCAAAGCCATACATCACTGAGACAGTGATGTATGACTTTGCAGTCATGCCTCCGCCATGGCATGTGTCTACTGATTGGTGAGCCTGCAGGGGAGTGACATGTGCTACATGCACACCATAGTGGCGCTGGCTATCAGGACATGGGTGCATCATGGTGTCTGTCGCTGGTATGCATCACATGCATTTCCTATTTGACTCTGGGCATCCCTTTCATCCGGAAACCTGTACTGACTCAGTGGCAAGAGCTGTGATGTGTCCACACCGTGTCCTCTGCACTGTCCAACTACTGTGTACTTGGTGCATGTGTCAACACTGGGGTGTTGCAATCCAACAGACACCAGACAGATGGGTGCAAGGCCATGTGGGATGTGAGTGCCATGCTTGGCATCAGACTGACAATTGACTTCTCCTGTTCAGTTAGGGCACTTTTAGCAATGTACAACTGATGATGCCAGGGCTTGCTCTGTGATGTGCTGTGCTCACAGTGGTGTGTGCGTTATGTGCAGGTGACTGATGTCTGTCTGTATCCCCATTGTTTGCAGATACATCCACGGCCACGGAAGGGGACAGCTCCACGGACCAGGAGGAGCCGGAGAGCCAGACTGGGTCAGCAGCCGAGGAGTGGTCGGAGGGACCCAGTGGCACGGAGGGCGAGGGGAGCCACACCGAGGAGTCCTCAGCAGCATCCACCTCAGCTGAGGACCAGAGCAACTCGGAGGATGACTCCCTTGTGGAGGCGGGTGTCAGCAGCCACCACACCCCAGCTAGTGTTGCTGTCCCCGCAACCACCAGCACCACCACCGCCCTCCCATCGGCTCCCATTCCCCAGGTCCGTGGAGGCTCCCATGTCCGGGAGCGTGTTTCCTTTGGGCCAGGCACCGCACCCCCTGCCCCTGTGTCCCCTGCTGCCCTGAGTGAGGAGTCTGTGTACCTCCTTCGCCAGCTCCATGTAGGGCAGACAGCCATGCTGAGTGTCCTCCATGCGCACACCGCGCTGTTGACTCAGCTGGTGTCGTTCATGGAGGGCATCTCATCGGGCATGTCTGACCTACAGAGGGGCAATAGGTCCATGGACTCCTCCCTGACGGCAGCAGTGTCCCTCCTCAAACGGTCCCTCACCCCTCCTGCCTCTGCTCCATCCACACTCCCCAGCACCTTACCCGTCCCAAGCACACACACACCGGCACAGGCACACACCAGCACACACACATCCAGCACACTGACACACACGCCAATGACAAAACGCACACGCACGCACATTCAGGGGACTGAAGCCAGACTCACAGGGGATGGGGCCCTGGAACACACACACGCATCCACATGCACTGCGCAGTCCTCAGTTCCCTCTCCCTCCAAAGCACCCTCCCTTGCCTCACATGCAACCCCAAAGTCACAGCAGCTCTTCCTCTGTGACCTCGGCCTCTTCCCCACCGATGAAGCTGCTCCAGCATCCCGGGGGAAGAGGAAGCCCACCCACATGGAGCAGAGTGCCCCTCGCCCCCGGACACCCTCCCCCAGGCGCAGACGGACTGAGGCCCCCACCCGCAAGTCCCCCGGAGTGGTAAGAGCAAGACCCCACCACCGCCCTGCAGCTCAGGCACAAGGTCTCCGTCCTCCATCCCTCAGGCCCCCACTGCACAGGTGCCCCCACCACACCCTGCCCCAGGTTCCCCCACCCACAGATATACCATCCCCAAGAGGATCCGGCCTTCTCCCCCTGCCACTTGCTCTCCCAGCACCACACCCCCGCTGCGCTTGTCTGTGCCACTGATGTGGTGAGGGTGTCCTCCCCCTCTGTCCAACCCACCTTGCCTGTTCCCCATTCTCCTCCCCTGGAGGTAGGCACTGCAGTGGAGTCCACTACCGCCCTGTCTGACTTGGGCACTGCAGTGGCGGACCTGTCCACCCCATTTGCAGGGTCCACTGCAGTTGTGCCGGCACCCACGACATCTGAGTCATGCCCCCCAGTTGTGCCGGCACACACCATGTCAGACACCTCCACTGCAGTTGTCAGTGGCTCTCCAGCACCCACCACCCCTTCCCTGACTCCCCCTGGTGAGCCCTGATCCTGTCCCTGCGGTGCCTGGCCTGCCCCCCCGGTTGCCCCTCCTAGTGGATTGTCCCTGGTTTTGTGCAGGCATGCGTAGGGTGACATCTGCCAGTGTCACCCTGTTTGAACTTTGACAATGGACTGGCCATTGGCCTTTGCTCTAATTTCTTCTGGACGTCGTTATCAAACAACACATATGCTGAATAAAGCAACTTTCTTTTCTCTAGTGCTCATGTTTCAGATGTACATGTTGTTGGTGCAGCTAACCATGCCCTTGCTGCAGTGATGGTGATATCTGGTATCATGATTATGAAGTGTTACTGTGCAGGAACCCATGTGGTCCAGGGGGAATGTGTCCTATCATGTGGTGTATCGATGTCATCAATAGCAGCATCTGAGGGTGTCATGTGTTCAGTATTTGGCAATGGGTTTCCTACTTACATTGGCAATTTCATATCTGTGGCTTCCACCCCTGCACATCTGTTGTGCCTGCCATCGTTGCATTTGTCTACTTCCCTGACCGTGTTGCCATCTCCAGTGGACATGCAGGTTTGGGCATCAATGGGGAGGGACTCATCCGTGTAGTCAGTGCAACATTGCTATACAAGTGTGTTGGATCTGTGCTGATGATTCCGTTGGCACATCCATGACCAGGCTGATGTGATGGGAGCCCTCATTTGGTGCTAATTGTTGATTGTGTGACCAAGTGCTCAGCTGACATGATGGGGCCCTACTGAGGCAACATATGGCACAGCTTTCCTCACACAGGAGTGGAGTCCCCTCATGGCAGTGTGTACACGTGTGACATTGCCTGCGCCCAAGGTGTGTGTTGTATGTGCATGTCTGTGTGTTCACTTTCATTCATCTGCGCATGCTGTGATCCCTAGTGTTGTACCTGTTTGTGATGCTTGCTGACTTGAGCTATGTTCCCCCAAAGTCTTCTCCCTGTGTTCTCTGTGATGTGGGTGCATGGCACATTACTGGTCATCAGGGTGTCACCCATAGGTGTGTTTGCTGTCAGGGCTGAGTTTGTGTGCAGACGCAGATGGGTCACAGTCAGGTTTCCCCTTGGCACTTGTTGTTTGCCCCTGTCATGTGATTTCCAGTTTGTGTTATCTTTCAGTGATTGTGACACGTTGTGTGTGTGACTGATGGCACTCCTCAGGGTCCGGGCTGCAATGTTGGTTGTTGTCTATGTGTGTTCTTTGTGGGTGACCTTGGCTTCTTCATTGGTGTGTGACTGTGGCTGGGATCCCATTGGTCGGTGTGGTATTGCCGTCATGTCCATGTACAGCGTAGTGTGCAGTGTGTCAGACATTCAGGAGTCTTGTTGAGTGTCCATGTGTGATGTGTTTCTACACCTTGGTTCCCACCCACCACCCTGGAATAGTCATGGGTGCATGTGCAATGTCACCAGTGCATGTGTACTTCACTGCTGCACATTGTTGGAGGTCGAGGGGTGTGGTGTTGAGTGTGTGCAGATGAGAGTTGTTGCCCGGCTAGGCCCCTGCCTCCATGTTGGCCTTGGCTTACTGGCCATGCTGATTGATTTGTGCTTGTGTAGGTGTGATGGTAGTTTGTTGCTCAGGACACCTGACTGTGGTTCACAGTGTGAACGACATTTAGCTTTGTCATCACAGTGGTATTTTTATTCAGCCCAGGGTCACCACATTGTGGGGGCCCTGGGGGTGGTGCTGTGGTGTGTCTGTGACTTGCTGTGTCAGTTGTTGTTCCTACGTGCCTGTGTGACATGTGTGTTTTGTGCTCCCTCTCACCTGACAATGCCTGCTTGCCCACATAGGGGATTTGGATCCATGAGTTACCTTAGTGTGGCAGTGTATGCACATCTGTATGATTGGTATTCAGCTCTCCTCATGTGTTGTGTGGTTGCCTGGGGACACTGGCACCCCCACCCCTCACCTGCTGTGTATGATGACAGTGTTGGTCTGCCTGTTTGTGTTTGTGCATCTGCACCACTGCATTGGCATATCTTGGGTGTGCCATTGGCTGTATGTTGTTTGGTGTGTTTCCCCTGCTGTCCCTGGGACTCCTAGGTCATCGGTCAGCACAGTGATCATGGTTTGTGTGTCCCATTGCTGCCATGGTATGGTATCTGTTCACCTCACATCTGCTGTCTCCACAGGGTATCTGCATTTGTGTGCCCATTGGTGCAAATATGTGGTTCTGCATTCTGATGGTCACTTCTGTCATTGTGTCATTGATGACTGTTGACGGTCTCAGCCCCCATGGGTGTTGTTTGTCTGCACATGGCCAAAGGAATGTTTCATTTGCACTGCAGTATTTGGCTCCCCCAATTTATGTTGCAATGGGACACATACACTACTTTGCCACAGATGAGTTTTTGGTTCTGTGACCAGGAATGATCCATGCAGTTTGGCAGTTGCAGCTCTTTCTTTGTCAACAATTACCTTTTGGTCACTGTGATGATGAGGGTGTAGACCCCATTGCCACAATGGTCAAAATGTGCTTCAGCTATGGACCCCACACTTGCCTTTTGGTCACTGTGATGATGGGGGTTTAGACCCCATTGCCACAATGGTCAAAATGTGCTTCAGCTATGGACCCCACACTTGCCTTTTGGTCACTGTGATGATGGGGGTTTAGACCCCATTGCCACAATGGTCAAAATGTGCTTCAGCTATGGACCCCACACTTACCTTTTGGTCACTGTGATGATGGGGGTTTAGGCCCCATTGCCACAATGGTCATGGGCTGCTTGCATTGTGGGTGCCACACACATATATGTGTGGCACATGTGCTAGGGGGTCACATTGTATGTTGAAAGTCATGTTCGGTGTTGTAGGCATTTGACACAGCCTACACACGCTTGTCATGGTGGTGGGGGGATGTCTTAATCTTGCATTCCCTAGGTTGTGGTGTGCTTGTTGTGTCATGCATTGTCCATCCTATGAGTGGGGGTGGTAGTAGTGGTAGGCATCCAGCCCCCCTGGGTGAGGGTGGTAGTAGTGGTAGGCATCCTGCCCCCTGGCTAAGGGTGGTAGTAGTGGTAGGCATCCTGCCCCCCGTGGGTGAGGGTGGTAGTAGTGGTGGGCATCCTGCCCCCTGGCTAAGGGTGGTAGTAGTGGTGGGCATCCTGCCCCCTGGCTAAGGGTGGTAGTAGTGGTAGGCATCCTGCCCCCTGGCTAAGGGTGGTAGTAGTGGTAGGCATCCTGCCCCCTGGCTAAGGGTGGTAGTAGTGGTAGGCATCCTGCCCCCCGTGGGTGAGGGTGGTAGTAGTGGTGGGCATCCAGCCCCCCTGGCTAAGGGTGGTAGTAGTGGTAGGCATCCTGCCCCCCTGGGTGAGGGTGGTAGTAGTGGTAGGCATCCTGCCCCCCGTGGGTGAGGGTGGTAGTAGTGGTGGGCATCCTGCCCCCTGGCTAAGGGTGGTAGTAGTGGTAGGCATCCTGCCCCCCTGGGTGAGGGTGGTAGTAGTGGTAGGCATCCTGCCCCCCGTGGGTGAGGGTGGTAGTAGTGGTGGGCATCCTGCCCCCTGGCTAAGGGTGGTAGTAGTGGTGGGCATCCTGCCCCCTGGCTAAGGGTGGTAGTAGTGGTAGGCATCCTGCCCCCCGTGGGTGAGGGTGGTAGTAGTGGTGGACATCCTGCCCCCGTGGGTGAGGGTGGTAGTAGTGGTGGGCATCCAGCCCCCCTGGCTAAGGGTGGTAGTAGTGGTAGGCATCCTGCCCCCCTGGGTGAGGGTGGTAGTAGTGGTAGGCATCCTGCCCCCCGTGGGTGAGGGTGGTAGTAGTGGTGGGCATCCTGCCCCCTGGCTAAGGGTGGTAGTAGTGGTAGGCATCCTGCCCCCCTGGGTGAGGGTGGTAGTAGTGGTAGGCATCCTGCCCCCCTGGGTGAGGGTGGTAGTAGTGGTGGGCATCCTGCCCCCTGGCTAAGGGTGGTAGTAGTGGTAGGCATCCTGCCCCCCGTGGGTGAGGGTGGTAGTAGTGGTGGGCATCCTGCCCCCCGTGGGTGAGGGTGGTAGTAGTGGTGGGCATCCAGCCCCCTGGCTAAGGGTGGTAGTAGTGGTAGGCATCCTGCCCCCCTGGGTGAGGGTGGTAGTAGTGGTAGGCATCCTGCCCCCCGTGGGTGAGGGTGGTAGTAGTGGTGGGCATCCTGCCCCCTGGCTAAGGGTGGTAGTAGTGGTGGGCATCCTGCCCCCTGGCTAAGGGTGGTAGTAGTGGTAGGCATCCTGCCCCCCGTGGGTGAGGGTGGTAGTAGTGGTGGGCATCCTGCCCCCTGGCTAAGGGTGGTAGTAGTGGTAGGCATCCTGCCCCCCTGGCTAAGGGTGGTAGTAGTGGTAGGCATCCAGCCCCCCTGGGTTGGGGTGGTGGCGCGCATTCAGGCCCCTGTGTGCATATGTGGCATTGGTGATGGGCATCCCGCCCCTATGGTGCTGCTGTTGCTGGTGCAAGTATATTCAGATTCCCCGTGTATGTGTGTGATGTGTCGTGTACGTGTTGTATGTGTTTTGTGGTTGGTGTCTGACTTACCTTCTGCGCCGTGCGCGTCCGTGCCTGTTCCGGTAGTAGATGTAGAATATTGGTATGATCGGGACGAAGGGATTCATGGTTGGTTCGTGTCGTTCGTCCTTCTCGTTGCTTCGCGTCGTCCTCGTCGCTTCGCTTCGTCCTCGTCGCTTCGCGTCGTCCTCGTCGGTGCCGTGTTCGTCTCGTAGCCGTGGATCGTGTTGTGGCGCGATTCGGAGCTTATGTGCGCCTCTCCCGGATGCTTTGACGTGCCGTGCGTAGCGACGGGTTCGGCGCGTACGGGAAGCGCATCGTACTTGTCCGGCCGGACGGGGCTGCATTTTCCCTTCCGTGCGACTCGATTCGGCGTTTCCGGATTCGCCTCGGTCGGAGAACAGGACCTGGTTTGGGTGAGTACGGCTCGGCCGGAATTTTTGCTGTTGTGCGCATCGTACTTGCTCGTTCGGTGTGCTGTACGGATCAGTCGGGAAACTGGCTTTCGCATGGCTTTTTTCCCGACCGAATGGTATTGGGTGCGCCTCCGACCGAGATCGGAATCGGCCCCTAGGACTTAGAGTGTTGGACACATATGCTTCATGAAAATTTGATATAGAGGAAATAATTCAATACTTAAACTGCCTTGATTAACCAGTGGCTCTGATGACCTACCACCACACTCCCAGAGGCTTATGATAAAATAGAGGCTTGATATGGAGAACAGCAGAGCACACACAGAAAGCAAATGGGGAGGCATCCTTTATTAAGGAAAACATCTGGGGTCCATCCAGGTCCCACGTGGCCATGTGAGAGGATCTGGAGAAAATTATCAATGCATTAAATAAATAAAACAATAACCATGTCCTGCAGAGTACAACCAGTCTACAAGAATGGCGAGGGTTGGAAAAATATATTTCCAGAACGTGCCTCTGACAATCCACAGGGACTTGCACCCCCAGCACAAAAGCAGGTTGAATATGAAAGATCACCAAAATTTAAAACATCACCCATGAGTTACAGACTTCTACCACCGTACATTAAGCTCAATAGCATAGAATTAGTTCTAAAAATCAGTAAAATCAGCAAAAATATCTGAATGTTTCAAAAACACCTTTACACCTCCAATGGCCCTACCAGAAGGCTTTTAAATGTGGCAGAAAATTAGCATTAATTAACCAACACATACACACACACACACACTGGTTTCACAAAATGGCAATGGGGCACATGTCTTGTCAAGGTAGGAAGCATGGTAGACAGAGAGAAAATGTGTGCCAATCTCGAAGCTGCCCCCGCCCGCTCCTCATCATCAGCAAACACATTCAGAACAGAAAAAGGATTGCCCAAATACCTCACATTTAGCACAAACTCCCCATTCACATGTTTTTAACACTACAATCAGTTTGTGAGAATTTGGGTTGTTGGTTGACTGGGGTGTGAGCCCTGGTTAAGAAACAGCCACAATCCCTCACAAAGTGAACCACAAAAAGTCACTAAATTAATCTGTGCTTAACCCTGGGTAGCTTGACACAAAAAGCAGTCAGGCTCAACTTACAGGCAATGTGTAACGTATTTATGCAGCACACAAACAGTACTACAGTGAAAATACAATCCAAGAAAAATTACACACCATTTTAGAAGAATAGTGAATTTTAATTCATTATTTGACACCAAAACGACAAAAATCCAATAAGTAGAAACAATGTTATGAATTTTTTAAGTTCTAGTAAAACAAGTACCTAAAAGATCAAAGCACCAACAGTGGACATCTAGTCACCTGAGACCATGTCAGAGTAAACAAATATGGCCGACCACAGTGAAGCGGATTGGGTCCAGTAATGGATGGAATGCTTGAATTAATCTCGGCCACTGGCAATCGCTCGGAGATGCATCCCAATTCATTGTTTTTTGCCCACCATGCCATCTCAGTTTGGAATAAAGGATTGGGATGAGGCCCCTAGTGATTGCCATTGGCTAAGATTAATTCAAGCATTCAATCCATCACCTTGTTGTTTTTGCATTTGATTCTCTAAGTGCGCCAGGTATTCCCAGACATGGGTCCCGAGCTCACTGTGCCACTGGAACCAAGCTGTACCCAGCTGAAGAGTCCACTTACTCTTTTAATGGACTTCTTATCTATCGCCCGCCTGGCCTTAGAGACAACTTTATACAAACTCTCGGTCAGTTACTAAAGTATAAGGTCAATTCTCAGGACTACACCATTTTAGGGGATTTCAATTTTTATTTGGACAAGTTCCAGGATAAAGATCCTTATGACCTTACTGTTTGATGACTAGTGCAAGTTTAGAACAGATTATTGGGGGCCTACTCACAGGACAGGGCATATGCTTGATGCCATCTTTACAGACTGCCCTTTTATGGAATCTAACAGTATATTCCAACTACATTGGTCGGATCATTCAGAAGTTTTGCTTACCTCATATGTACCTACTACCGCTGGCAGTAAGACCATTCTAGCCAGAAGGTATAAACGGCACCAATGGCACTGTTTAGATGCCAAGGAAGTTAATCTCTACTGGATAATAGTAGACCTCCCATTTCCAGTAGCCCAGAGGTGGCATCCACGGAGTATCACTCTTGGATTGGCTTGATAGTACATACTCTAGTGCCCTTAAAATCTGGAAAGGCAAGCAGAGCTACCCCTTCCGAGCCCTGGTTTTTACAGTATCTTAGGCTTTTAAAAAGGCGATGCCGCCGGCAAGAACGGCGGTGGAGACATCACTGGGAAAGAAATTTATAGGGAGTTGAACACAGAGTATAAAGAATTGATTCACAAGTCAAAAACCACCTACTTCTTGGATAAAACAAAATCTGAAAATAACAGTACTAAAGAATTATTTGCCGCGGTTCAGAAACTTAGCTGAACCCCAGAGACTAGAAATGGTGCCATTGATTAAACCTTTTGTAACACTCGAGCTTCTTTTTTCTACGAACAAGTATGTAGTATTTATGATGTATTTGCCTTGAGTCACTCTAGGGAGAGGTGTAGCTTCTCTGCTGAGAGTAGAGGGGTCTTGGCTAGTTTAACAGGCCAAAAGTGCCCATTAGGAATATTTCCCAAAATTTTGTAAAAGGCTTCCATCCTGCCTCTGTTAAAAAAATCTAACTTGGATTCTTTTAACCCTTGTAATTATCGCCCGATTTCCCAATTGCCCTTGCCGGCAAAAATTCTTGAAAAGTTCATGAATCAACAACTGACAACTTTTATCAATACCAACCCTAATTTGGATTTTATGCAGTATGGGTTCAGGAGTGAGCACAGCACTGAGCTTGCCCGATTACTGCGATGGAGGAGAGTCGACAAAGGAGGAAATGCTGCTCTGATTTTACTGGACCTCTCTGCGGCTTTCGACACGATGGACCATGGCCTATTGTTAAGTCGCCTCCAAGAAATTGGTATAGGCGGTGTAGCACTTTCTCTTTTTAAGTCTTTTTTAACAGAGCAAGAGCAAATTGTGGAACTAGACAGTTATGCATTGCATACTATTCAACTCCCTTGCGGGGTTCCACAGGGCTCATCATTGAGCCCCTCTCTTTATAATCTATATTCTCCTTCCTCTCGCCAGGCTTATTAAATCATTTGGCTTTACTATGGTGTCATACGCCGATGACACGCAGATTATTGCCTTTGTCCAAACAATATTCAGGAGACAGCTTTTAAGTTTCTTAGTTGCATGCAACAGGTAAGTAAGTGGATGATGGAGAACTGCCTGAAATTAAATTCAAACAAAACCACATTTTTGCTCTTCGGCAGTCATTTTTATTTTTGTTCTCCCAATTGGTGGCCTCAGGAACTTGGCTCACTCCCTATTCCAGTCACAAAGGCAAAAAACCTGGGAGTTATCTGTGATACACCCTTGTACTTTACACACCAGGAAAAGGCCATCACCTCATCCACCTTTCTTACATTAAAAGTTTTAAGAAAAATCTTCCCTTTTATACCTCTGGATCTTCAAAAACGGTTGCCTTGGCTCTCATTATATCTAAGTTAGACTACTGTAATGCCCTCTTCGTCGGTCTACAGAAGGGCCTTCTTAACAAACTACAGGTACTCCAGAACACAGCTGCTCGCTTACTACTAGGGATACCCAGACACTCTTTCACTAAACAAGCTCTTAAATCCCTTCACTGGCTTCCTGTGGAGAAGCGGATTGATTTCAAGACCCTTTGTACTGCCTTCAAGGCCCTCCACAATCACAGAGCGGAATACCTAAAGGATCAGTTCCGTTGGTATGTTCCGCCAAGAAATCTCCGGTCTTCATCTCTAAAGCTGGTGGAGATTCCCAGATTCTGGATTTCAAACTGAGGGGGCAAACGTTTTGTCACTGTTACTGCCAGATTATGGAACTATCTTCCCAACAATTTAAAGAACTCTCCTGACCTGCTCTCTTTTAGGAAGGGCCTTAAGCCCTGGCTATTCACCTGTTAGTTCATTTTCTATAAATGCAAATGTTTGAGTATTGCTAAGACCCAGCTATCACTTTAGGTTTCTTTTAGCGCCTAGACGCCTTCAGGTATTAGTTTGCTCTCTATAAATAAATAAATAAATAACAAGAGCGAAACCGGTCCTGGGTTGCCAGTAAAGGCAGCAAAAATTCTCGATGTCATCTTTGATAAAACCCTGAGCTTTTACATACTTGTCAGTCATACAACTAGTACTTGTTTTTGCATCATAAGAATTCTGAAAAAGATCTTTCCTTATATCCCATCGGAGCTGCACCAATCAGTCATCATTACCCTGGTCACCCTGTGACTTGATTATTGTAATATACTGTACCTCAACATTAACTGTTCTTCCCTGAATAAACTGAATAAATTCCAGATTGTGGCTGCTCGCCTTATTTTAAACATCCCCAAGAGGCTCTTGGTCAGAGACGGTATCTGCTCTCTTCACAGGCTTCCAGTTAGGAAGCGAATCTCCTTCAAGGCTCTGTGTACGGTCATTTTGGCCTTGCACGAGAAGGGCCCTAGCCAACTGAATGCACTATTTCACAGGTGTCTCAGATCTACTCACCTCAAAAAAGTTATGATTCCCAGATTCTGGAAGGAAAAATGGGTAGGGCATTCCTTCTCGGTTGCCACTGCCAAGCTATGGAACACACTGCCCACCCATATCCTCCCTTATGTCTTTTAAAAACATTTGAAAACCTAGCTTTTTTCACTGTAGTTTCCTGGTCTGTTTCTGTTGACTAGTCTGTCTCGCAACAGAGCGTTGGTACTTGCGGGTTTTAGTGCGCTTTATAAAATTCATATCATATCATATCTTGGATTCCAATTCAGGGAGGACCTGGCCTTGCAGTTTGGGCTGGACTGTTCCCGAGAGGAAAAGGGTCAAGACTGATTTGCATGTGGCTGGGTCCAAACTGAAGTGGCATGGTGTGTGAAAAATGATGGATTGGGATGCGGCCCTGAGCAATTGCCAGTGGTTGAGAGTGATTCAAACATTCAATCCATCACTTTGTTCTGTTTGCATTTGACACCCTAAGTGCGCCGGGTATGTCCTGACCTGGGTCCAGGGCTCACTGTGCCACTGGAACCAAGCTATACTCAGCTGAAAAGCCCATAACATGGGCGAAACCAGTTCTGGGCTGCCTGTGTTCCAGTTCAGGGAGGACCTGGCCTGGCAGTTCAGGCTGGACTGTTCCCATGAGGAACAGGGCCAAGACTGTTTTGCATATGACTGGGTCCAAACTGAGAGGGCATTTAAAAAATAAAAAAATTGTTTGGAATGCAGCCCCAACTGATTTACCAGGTGGCTGAGATTAATTCAAGTGTTCCATCCATCACCTTGTTTTTGCATTTAACGCCCTAAGTGTGCCGGGTATGCCCAGACATGGGCATACATGTCACTGGAACTAAGCTATACCCTGGCTGAAGAGCCCAAAGCAAAGGCAAAACTGGTCCTGGGTTGCTTGTGTTTCGGGTCAGGCAGGACCTGGCCTGGCAGTTTGGGCTAGACTGTTCTCATGAGGAATAGGGTCAAGACTAATTTGCCTATGGCTGGATCCAAACTGAGGTGGCATAATGGATGAAAGATGATGGATGGGACCCTGAACGTTTGCCAGTGGCTGAGATTAATTCAAGCATTCCATCCATCACCTTGTCATATTTGCAACTTTCTAAAAGTAGCATTTTCATTGCCAAGGCGAACTGCCAGTTTAAAATTGCATTCAGGCTGCAATGGCAAACCTGGGACATATTTTAAGGGGCTACTTAAGTGGATGGCACAATAAGTGCTGCAGGCCCACTAGTAGCATTTGAGTTACAGGCCCTGGGTATATAGTATACCACCCTACAAGGGAATTATAAATAAATTAAATATGCCAATCAGGTGTAAGCCAATTAAACCATGTTTAAGGGAGTGAGCACAAGCACTTTAGCACTGGTTAGCAGTGGTTAGGCCAACAAAAACGAATTTCAGCTAAAAAATGGAGGTAAGTAGGAAAAGCGTTTGGTGTGTCCCTGCAGTGCATCAGTGAGTATATGAAAAATTGAAAAGAAAATGTCTTCTTAGAGCAGAGCAGTACTCCATGCCCCAAAAAGTAAAACACCTCAGGACAATCAGTATATCTGAACAAAAGGAAAGGTGAGGAAATATATCTCAGGACTCCACTAGCCCAAAATTCCTATTGCACTTCGGGTACTCTTGCCCTACTCCATTTCTGTGAATTTGTGCCTGGCCTGGACCTGTATCCACATTTCCTAGACCTGCAACATCAAAACAAATAAATAAATAACATAAACCTAAACCTAAAGAAAAAAGAAAGGTAATTGGTGTTTCTCTCACTCAACCATTAGCCCAAGAAACATAAATATCTCACAAAGAACTGAGCTTTTTTGATTCTCCTTAGACATGCAACGGATGATGCAGCAGTGTTTGAGGCAAAGGATGAGTGATTCTTTCCTCCAAGTAGCCAAATACACAATGAGCAGACTCAGCAAAGAGAAAAAGAGGAGAATGGAGGACAGAAAGAGTCAGTTTCTACTCTATATACAGTCGCCTTACTCTCTATGCCACTTTCACGTTTTTTGAAAATAAACATTTGCACATTTAGGATCATCCATTGGTGCTTTTGGGGGAAAACATCCACTCAAAGGGAAGTCCGCTCTATATATAGACGCTTGGCGAGATAAAGCGACGTGGGCGTCGGTCAAATTACTTCAAGTCTTGCCACTTGAGTTGTAAACGGATATACAGGAGGCCCACACCTGGTTTCACACAGTTCAGACAATTCTTTTTACCTTGAACAAGCTCCCGGATTATGCCCTGTTGGGGTAATGGTGGGAGAGTGGCATTGCGTGCTTTACGTCTAACCCTAAATTCCCATGATACACCAGATTACGCTGGCATAAAAAATAAATATGGGCCTTAAATGAGCACATAGGAAACACAACCTGCAAACAACTTTTAATTTAAAACCTTCAGTGAATCAGGAAGGCTCTTTAAAATATAAAGATCTTAGATTTTTGATAGTTTAAAGTAAAAATTATACATTGTTAAAATGGCTTGTGTTCAGTGGCTATTACAACTTGACCAAGATTTGATTGCTCAAGATCAGATCATCATTACATGTGAGCATTGAGAGTTCAATTTACCTTCTCTTGGGGGCGTGGTTTGAGCCGCTGCAAGATGGCCGCGGCTCTGTGAGGCTCCGTGCGTCGGCTGGGGCCGTTTTCTTGTCGGAGCGGCAGTTTTCCCGTTCAGACCCCATGGAGTGAGGAATATTGGAGCGCTGACGCGGGGGCACAGGTAGTTGTTGTTTTTCGGGATTTTTATGCACTTTTTTGCCCTGTTTTCTCCCGCCTCGCGTTCCCTTCATAAATACCAGTTCCGGCCACCATTTTGTATGCAGCGGGAGGCGGATGTGAACGGCAGAAATTTCTCTGGCTCCCTGGAATGATTTAGTTCTGTCATACAACTGCTCCTCACTGTGTACTGTGAATTTACTGGCTAAATCCATTCAATTTTTATAGCTCTTCAATGGCACTGTAATATTGTGGCTTTTCACCTGTTGAATTGAGAGGAGACATATGTAAACAGGTTTAAAAAGAAGTGGTTATCACTGCTCGACAAGCAATTCTTTGAGGTTGTACTACAACAGTGCTATATCCATTCTACATATTTATGGAGCCTCCTTCCCTCTTTAATCAGAAAGGTGCCTCTGCAACCATGTCTTCCCTCCGCAAAGTGCCTAATACTGCTGCCACAAAACGTCATAAGAAGGATCCCAGCTCCCCCACAAAATCTCCATTACCCATCACGTTGGACGATCTTATGGAGGAAATTAAGCTTATAAAACCCTTTGTTATTGAAAACAATGCTACTCTTCAGAGGCTTGAAGAGAAATGGTCCAACTTAGAATCAAGGGTATCTGCGGCGGAGCAGAGGATCAGCGACGCTCAGGATGTGCTCCCTAAAGTTGAAGCTATGTCCAAAGAAATAGCCCTTCTCAAACATCAGACAGAGGACTTGGAAAACTGTAATAGGCGCAACAACCTTAGAATTTACGGTATTCCTGAGGGGGAAGAGGGGCCTGACATGCTTGCCTTTCTTAAAATCCCTATCCCTAAAATAGTTGCCTCAAGGATGGTACCACACTTAACCTGCAACATGCTCATCGTATTGGACCCAGGCTTAGTGGGTCTTCTTCAACATCGTCAGTCAGTCGCCCTAGAGGGATAATTGTCCTCTTTTTGGAATATACCGAGCTGTTAATGGTCCTGTCTGCAGCTAAGCCAAGAAAGCAGATGTTGTGGTCTGGCCAAAGAATTTTTTTCTCTCAGGATGTGGCTCGTGCCACCGCCGCTCGTCGTAAAGAGTTCCTTTTATTTCGTCCTGCTCTTCGTTTCATGAATGCCAGATATGGTCTGGTACATCCCTGCTTTTTTAAAGTTACTTACAAGGAAAGGACTTACGACGGTTTATTCTTTGCCACAAAGGAGAAGAAATGGACCTTGGGAAAACATGAATATTGACTTCTCTACCAAGTTTTATTTCCTCTTTGCTTAACCTTTCTCAATTTACAGGCTGTGTTTGACCGCCCTGAAGACTTATGACGGTCTATTACTCGCCTTAAAGGAGAAGAATTGGACTTCCGGAAATCCTGAATACTGACTTTTTCATTAAGTTTTAGTTCCTTTCTGGCTTGTTCTCTCTCAATTTGATGGTTCTTGCCAGTACTGTTGTTATCCGTTTATTTCACTTGTGTTTGTTGTGTGCTTACCTTCTCAGGAAGTTATTCCCTCTTAACTATGTGGTTTCTTTTCACAGATGTCTCCTGTCCAGTACGGACACCTCTCCTTGATGTTTCCTCCTTCCCGTTCCTCATTTCCCGCCCTTAGTGTTCCTAGTTTTTCCTCACGTGTGGTAAGTGTTACTCCCTCTATTAAGTCTGTCTGTATTATATGTTTGCTTGTTTTAATATTTATCTCTTTATACAAATTTGTTCACTATACTCCTCTAGCTGCTGCTCCATTTCATATTCTCCTTTTTCCTGCTCATCTTTCTCGTGGTCCTCGCCGTTTCTCGTTGTCCTGGTTGACTCTGCTGTCTGTCTTCCTTTTGCGGCTCCCCGCTTCCACATGCTGCCCCCTTTAATCTGGAAATGTATTCTACTCACCTTGGCTGAAGTCTCTTGACTTCCTGTCAGCTTCTCTTCTTTTATCATCTATACCCTCTTCTCTTTTTTCCTTCCTTTTCTATTCTATTGTTGTTTCTTTTTTCTGTTCTTTTTTCTGTAGCTCTTCTCCTCATATCCCTTTTTCATACCTGTTTTCACTGCACAGTTACTTATTTGTTGACTTCAAATTTTTGCATGCTGAAATTTTCACTTCTACCAAGTTTAGAATACTAACGGTGCTGTTTAATGCCTTTTCCCTCTTGTGATGACCGATAATGTTCGCATTGTCTCCTGGAATGTAAAGGGTTTACGTAACCCCGTTAAGAAGCAAACGGTACTTACCCATCTTTCTAGGTTACGGTGTAAAATTGCGATGTTGCAAGAGACACATCTTAATGACAATGATATTAATTCCCTTAAAAACAATGGGTTGGTCATGTGCATTGTTCCCCAGCTAAGGATAGGAAAAATGGAGTGGTGATATTATTTCATAAGTCCCTTTCCCTTACTATAGAGAGGGAAGAGAAGGATACAGATGGATGATGGCTTCTTTTTTATACACACATAAATGGTTCCCCTATCTCTCTCCTGAACATCTATGATCCCACTGGTATTGATTCGCAGTTTTGGCACTCCATGTCGCATACACTTCATTCATCTGCTGACACAAACCTCATAATGGGTGGGGATTGCAATCAAGTCATGAACCCTTTCACCGACAGGAAATCTGCTTCCAGGTACATCCCAAACAAAATGCAAAAAACCTTTGCTAATACGATCCGCTCGAGAGGACTAGTAGATGCCTGGAGGATATATAACCCTGATTGCTTGGAATTTACTTCTTATTCCCCTATACATAATTCTACTTCTAGAATTGACTATATTTTTCTCAGTCCACATCTTCTCCCATATCTTCATCATGCTGAAATTGGATCAATACTTATTTTCGATCAGGCGCCTGTTTTTATTCATTTAGACCTTCCAAATCGCGTAGATGGCGTTTCAATAATTATCTCCTCAAAGATCCTACTTTCATTGGACGTTTCAAAGATTTTATGTCAGAATTTTTTCTGTTCAATACCAATCTGGATACACCCTTTCACACCATTTGGGATGCTTTCAATGCGACAGCCAGGAGATTTATCATTGATTATGTGGCCGTTAAGAAGAAACAATTTCTTAGGGAATCTGCTTCCACACTCTCCTATATCAAACAATTGGAACATACCTATTTTTCCTCTAATGATGAGGCTACCCTTGAGAAATTGGTCCGAGCGAAACTGAATTTTAACAAAAAATCTACTGAGGAAGATTCTGGGACTTTACTGAAAATCAATTCCAAATTTTATGGTGGCCGCAATAAAGCGGGTAAATTGTTGGCGAATTATTTGAAGGTCAAATCTCAACGGTCTATAATAGTTAATATCATTGATGACACTGGTGTTAATCATTTTAAGGATGAGGAAATACTGAAATGCTTTACGGATTTCTATATGTCCTTTTACACTCCTGAATCTTCCCCTTCAGATGTAGCCCTGGATACTTTTTTTGATTTGCTGCCTCCCCGATCTTCCCCCCCCAGATTGTTCTATTTTAGACAAAGATGTGTCCCTTTCTGAGATTAAATCGGCTTTAGCTAAGCTACCTAGGGATAAGGCCCCTGGTCCTGACGGCTTTACCGCCAAATTGTATTCTTGTTTTTCACAAATTCTTCTACCTTATCTTTTATCTCTTTTTCAATATTTTATTTCCCATAATGAAGCCCGTGGTTCCTTCCTTGAAGCCATGATCTGTTTAATTCCCAAAAAAGATAAAGATCCCTCTTTATGCGCAAACTATCACCCTGTTTCATTAATCAATTTAGATTGTAAAATTTTCGCTAAGATTTTGGCCCTCCGTATTAATCAGGTACTTCCGGAATTGATTGGCCCTGAACAGACGGGGTTCGTTAAAGGAAGGACGCTGGCAGATATCTCCCGAACTTTTCTTAACATTATTCATCTCGCTTCTAAGAGTTCCTCCCCTGTTGCGGCCATAACCCTCGACGCGGAGAAAGCTTTTGACCGCATTCACTGGCTTTTTATGATGCGCTCCCTTAAATGGCATGGTTTCGGTCCCTCTATCTTGTCTCTTATAAATCTCTTGTATTCCTCTCCAACTACTTCAGTTTTTGTTAATGGATCCCAATCTTCCTATTTCACTTTACAACGAGGTACCCATCAAGGATGCCCTCTTTCTCCCCTGCTCTTTATCTTATCTCTTGAACCCTTTCTCCACTCTTTGCGCCATTCCTCTACTTTTCGAGGTTTTAAACATAAGGCAATTGAAATCAAATTTACCGCTTATGCGGATGACATTCTATTATATATATCTGCTCCCCTTACTTCTTTGCCTGCCTTTACAGACCTTTTATCTTCCTTTGCCACTTTGTCTGGTTATAAGTAAAAAAAAATCGAATCCGAAGTTCTTCCACTAAATAAATATTATTTAAAAAGCATGTTTGACGGAACTGGTTTTAAATGGAACATCAATAATGTTACTTGCTTGGGAATCAAGTATTCTTCCTCCATTGTTCGAACAGTTCAACTTAACTTGGAAGACGTTTTATCAAAGGTGAATAGCATGGCAGGAAAATGGTCCCCCTTATTTTTGTCATGGTGGGGCAGATTGGACTCAATCAAAATGATGATGCTTCCTGTGATCAATTTCTATTTGTCCATGTTACCAGTAAAACGTCCATTAAAATTTTTCAAAACTCTTATTGCTATTTTAAGTAAATTTCTTTGGAATAATCGGAAGGCTCGTATCTCTTTATCTTTCCTGTCTGCTCCTAAGGACTGGGGAGGTGTCCACTTTCCCAATTTTCGCCAATATCACTCCTCCTTTTTAATTCGCCAAGTGTTACCTTTCTTGTCCTCGTTGGAAGGACCCCCTATATCAATATGGCATAGATTGGAGGAATCCCTGATTCATCCTTCTCCCTTTTCCTCACTGGCTAATTTCTCTCATCCTCCTCGTTCCTTTGGCTCTCCAACCATTTCACAATTTATTTCTACTTATAATCCGGTCATTAGCAAATCTCATACGCCTCTACAAATGTTCCTTGATTCATCTCTTTGGCATAATAAATCCATTAAACTTTCTAACCGCAATATTTTTGGGAAGGTTTGGGCGGCTAAAGGGATTATTCAGGTTAAACATTTATTACAGGATTCGCATTTTCTTTCTCCTCAGGAAGTTCACACTAAATTTAGCCTGCCTTCCCCTTCTCTTCTCAAGTACGACTCTTTGCGATCGCTTTTAATTCACCAGTTTTCTCTCCTCTCTGGATCCTCTTCCTCCTTATCAGACCCTCTTTTAGAACCTATGTCTACTTCTCCTTCTCGCCTCTCATATTTATAGATATCTTCATTTCTCTTCCCCCAACTGCTCTAAAAGTAAAATTGAACTTCTATGGGAATCAGATTTGCAGCGTACCCTTTCTATTCATACATGGAACTCCATTTGGACACGGATACACCACACCTCTTGCACTGCTAGTACCACCCAAACACTTTATTATTTTTATCAGAGGTTGTATTTAACTCCATTGTCTCTCTCCAAATATAGTTCTGACCTGTCCCCGGACTGCTGGTCTTATAATAATACCCCTGGCACATACTTGCACACCTTTTTTCTTTGCCCTAGTATTACCGCGTTTTGGACCAAGGTCTGTAAATCAATTTCCTCCATCTGTTCTGTCCATTTAACTTTTGATATTTATTCCATCTTTCTGGGTAGTAATTCTGTTAATTGGTTTGGCGCTCACAGGATGGGCTTGTTTGTAGATTTGTTAATTGCTATTGCTTTTCAGGTATTCACCTCTAACTGGAAGGATGCCACTAAGGTATCTTTTTCTGCTTGGTGGAACCTTCTCTGCTACCATCACAGGTTGGATAGAGCTTCTGCTACCACGTCTCAGCAACTCCTTTGAGAGGACGCCTTGTGGTCTCCACTCACTAACTATTTATCCTCCTCTGCATTACGTAACAAGGACAGATCCTTTGTCTTTCAGCCGCCTTGAGTATTATACTTCTTCTCTCTTATATAGTTTGTATAAGTCAATGTTTGGTTCTTACTTGATATTACTAACTGTGTGGTGATCGTATTTAGTATTTCTTACATATGATATCTGGTAAAGAAGTTGTTTTCTTTTTGCCCCCTTTTGGTTGATTTTCTCTCTCTTCTCCCCTTCTTTCTCTCTCTCCACCCACATTGAAATTTTTTAAAATGCTATCTGTTAAGGTGCATAACTAGTTATCATTGCTTTCATTCTTTGGTTTTAGTTTTAGAAATTGTTGTTGTTTTGTGTTCCCATTCTACTTAGCTTATACACTTTGTTTGATATTTTTTGCAAATTTTTTTTTTTTTAACAAATGTTATTGTAATGTTGCACCTATGTTTGTATTTGCTTCAATAAAGCTCTTTAAACTAAAAAAAAAAATAATTTACCTACTCTTGGGGAAAAGCAATTTGCACGTGAATGTCCATTAGGGCTAGCCAGAGGTAGCACCTTCCACCTATGGCTTTCACTCAGGTACCTCTGGCACTGCCCTTGCTGTGCCTGGCCTTAGGGGGCATGGAATCAGCACCAGAAACATAAACGGGGTTAAGAACTCTGTTTATAGAAGCATATAGGAGGCTGTTGAGAGGCTACTTGTGGGGCATGTGGCCAACGTTGTGGTCTCTCTGGGGGCGAAAGTGTGCGTTTTGTCCCTTCTGCTTCCACTGGCATATTTGTTAATCAACATCCAAGAATTAACCTAATGAAGATCATTAGCTACGTCAGAGATTATTTTATACAAATCAAATAACGTGGTGCAAGGAGGCAGCCCTGTGTTAGTCTGCAATTTACAGGGCTTGCGCACCTCATTGTCCCAAGTGCTCTCTTAACCAGGAATTTGAATGAAGGACTCTGGACACAACAAATACCGTGGATTCTATCCCCGAATATTCTATTTTTCCTAAAGAAGGTTACAGTATACTCAATCAAAGATCACTGAATAATCTATAAAATAAGTGAAGAGTTTTCTCTGTGTGCTAAGGTGCAAATCTCTGTAAGACTTTCATTCCTACAAACTTTTCTTTTGAAAAGCCCTTGTCACGTGCGAGTGCAGTTATGCCTGATGCAAATGCTTTCCAATTTCTGTCACCCATTTACTCCCTCTGTTCCTCCCTCCCTTCCTTCCTCCCTCCCTCCCTTACTCACTCACTCACTCACTCATTCAATCACTCACTCACTCCAAGTGATGTTGCATATGACTGGGTAAAGATTCTTTCTGGGTTTGTAAAATATGGACCATATCTCGCTAACAATCTGGACTGGAGTCGGAGCAACACCCAAGGGAGAAAATCCAAGGCAAATCACATTCCACCTCTTGTGCATTTCCATCCTACGGGTAGGCCACCCATTGTGCTTGTCTCCTGTAAGAGGTCCTATGCTTCCTGTTTCTCAGATGAAATGTTTTCTTGCATTAAGTGGCCTTGCTCAGCAATTGAGATTTTTATCTCAGAGGACCTCATTACAAGTGACCCGGAATAATTTTGTTGTTTGCACACACCATTGCAAGGCGGTTCTGGTTGTTGCTGGGTGAGGGGAAAATGAGCATTCCTCATTTTTGAGGAATAACTTTGAGGAATTCGTGTTTCAGTGCGGATTGCAGCGTGTTCTCTGCCAAGACAGAGAGTTCAGCTAATTTCCATGCGAAACACCACAAGTTGGAATTCTGATGTTGTAACTTCTATTACCTGCCATATCAGAAATACCAGGGCACTCGTAAGGATATCCAAAAAGAGAAGCCACGTTTAAGCCCCCTTTCCTCCCTGCACGACATGAAAGCAAAGATGTTCCTTTTTTATGGGAACCTGGATTAGGAAGCCCCTTTTTTGGGAAATGCAGTTAAGATCTTGTTCATTCCTAGGAGCTACCATAGAATGTGAGCCTATAATGTTTTAACATAATACATATTTTTAAAGCGCACAATCATCCTTGGGCCTTTTGGCTCTGAAATAATAGATTTTTATTGTTGCCGAAATCAACAGGCCTTAATGTAACAACCTTAAAAAGATGAAAGGCTGAATAGACTCACTGGGATTATTACCTGTGATCATGAGGTGAACACAGATCCCTGCAGTGGATGCATTAGTCCACAGAGCCATCAGACTCTGCCTCCATTAATTATGAAATGGGCATGGATGAAAATCCTGTCATTTCCCCTTGTCGTGAATTACTGGCATATTTCCCAGCACCTCTGGTATTGAATATAATAAATAATAACAATTTGTTTGCATAAACCAATTTCCCAGTTGTGTTGCTTCAGGGAGCTATAAATACTAGATGTTATTATTAATAAACTTAATATTAATCAAATCATGGACCTTGAAAGGATAAAGTGCTGGGTCGTCCGGGCTGAGTTTCAAACTTGTGAAATGCAGCAGGCAGCAGCATACTCTTAACTCTCTGAGCCATATTCACAGTCGAATCACATCCTATTGCTGATCTGATGCTCCCCTGTGATCCTCGAGGGCTCATAACAAGGATGGAGCATGCCCCAAAACAGGGGTGTTGTAGGACTCTAAATTCCTGAGGAGGTCTTCTTTTTTTATTTTTTTATTGAAATCCATATATTACATAAATTTGCATCTTCAAATTCATTCATCAGAATTCATCAATAACGTCAGATTGCAGGACACAAAATTTAAAATAAAACGCCTAATCAAGAATTCCACAAACTGAAAAAATCAAAAACTGCATTTAAATCCTACAAGAAAAGATACATGTTGTCTTAAAACAATGTCCACTGCCACAAATTAATACCAATTAGACAGATCATTAGATCTTAAATTCCTAAAATATGTACAGAGTAAGACAGTATATGTAAAGTGTAACTTCATCCTATATAACTACTAAAGTAGCAGGAGCTATTCTAAACGAATTAAAGTACTAATTTTTAGAATCACAAAAGACAGGACACTTCAGATGAAAACTCCTAATACCAATTCTGCAGCTTAAAGATCGCCATTAAAAAACTCAGCCCAGATCTTCTCAAACTTCTTAAGCCCACCAATTCGTAATGCATAGGCTCGTTCACTTCTTTTAACCTGTACCTTATCATTTTTTGATGGTATTAAATCCGTTCGCCATCTTTGGAGTAGAAGTGATCTGGCGACAGCCATCCTGATATATAGCAGTTTGATCATCTTGTCTGGTAAGCCGAGATCTGGGTCATAGCCAAGCACTATCAGCAGAGCATTAGGCCCGCTTGTTAATATGCATTCTGTTGCTAAATAATCAAAAATGTCAATCCAAAATTTCTGAATCAGAGGGCACTGTAATATTATATGTGTCCAATTGGCTGAAGGGTGGTTGTGGCATCGAAAACACTGCCCCGATTGAATAGGATAAGCCTTAGCTACAAAGCTAGGGGTTCTATACAGTAACCACTTACTAAAGAATAACATCCTTCGCCAATTAGCCCCTCTGACCGTGCTGAAATTTAATTTATTAATTGTAGACCAAACATTTGCTGTAATTTCCAGCTCCTCATATTTTTCCCATTTGATTATAGCCTTGGCCTCTAAATCTATCCCCTTGATTGAGGCTAAACGTCTTTTCCATTCCCCCGGTTTCTTCGAAACCGTATCTTCCAGTAAGTCATGTACTAAACGTTTCTGATCAATGATCTGAGCCAGATCAAGTTTACTGAAGAACTTACTGAGAACGTTATATGACCCCAGGAGAAGAAAATCACGGGGGATTAATTGAGACATTTCACTTATATTCAACCATCTATCGTTCCGCAGGAAATCAGAAAGTTTCCGGAACCCGGCCTTGGCCCAATTTTGAATGATTGTAGACGAAACTTTAATTCCTGCAGAGGCAATGAGACCCGCTATCGGAGTTGAACCATTAATTGCTAAAATGCAGTATCTTCTATAAAAAGCCTGATGTTTGTGATAAAACCAATGTAAACACTTATATCGCACTAATTTAGGAGATCTAAAAATTGATAATGGGCAATGGATATGATTTTCTTTACAGATTAAATTCATAAAAAAATTAATAAAAAGGCCCGAATGTGATTCCTGCGTAAATCTAGACATATATTGTGCAAAATATGCAAAATAATATTCCTTCAGATTGGGGAGGGCTAAACCGCCATCTACCCGCTCCTCATATAAAGTGCTCAGTGCAATTCGGGGGACCTTCTTGCCCCACAGAAATGATGTAAACATAGACTCTAGTTTCATAAAAAAGGAGTTGACTAAAACACACGGAATTGCTGAGAAAAGAAAGTTAAAAAGTGGAAGCACTGACATTTTGATCAATGCCACCCTGCTGAGAAAGGATAATGGGAGAGAATTCCATCTGGTAAAAAGATCTTGAACTTTACGTAGTAATGGAACAAAATTTAAATCATATAATTCCGAAATAAATGGCGAGAAGTAGACCACTAGATATCTCTTCGGATTTGTATTTAGACATGAGAGGATATCGGGGTGTAAATCCATAGATGCACCGCCGCACAATATTATTTCTGTTTTTTTAAAATTGATTTTATAACCTCCAAATGACTCATAGCGTTCAAAAATCTGGAAGGCCTTTGCCTGCACTTCCTTCTCTGGCTTTATAATGAGCATGATGTCATCGGCATATAATTTTATTTTACCCATATTTGGAAGCGGAGGTCAAATATCCCTGTTATTCCTAATAGCTATCGCGAGGGGCTCAATAAAAAAAGCAAATAGTACCGGGGACAACGGACATCCCTGTCTGGTTCCCCTTTTAACTTTTACTTGGCCAGCCTTAACGGTGTTAATAATAATGTTGGCCTCAGCATTCGAGTATAACTTCTCAACCAGCCCCGTAATTTTGGAGGGGATGCCAAATTTATCCAAAATGCAAAATAAAGACTCCCAGATCACCAAATCGAATGCCTTCTCGGCGTCTAAAAAAAGCACTAATGCTGGTATCTTCTGGGTCTCAAAATAGTCAAGTGCCTCCACTAAAAAGTGCATGTTCGTGCCAAGCTGCCTCCCAGCAATAAAACCATTTTGGTCATGATGAATTAAATGTGAGGTAATTCCATTAAATCGATTAGCTAAAAGTTTGGTTATTATTTTGTAGTCAGAGTTTAAAAGTGTAATGGGACGGTATGAATTGGGATCTTCACTATTTTTGCCTTTTTTTAAAAAGCTGACTACGCTCCCTTCTCTGAATGACAGAGGTATACAACTAATAAAAGATAGTCCACAATTACACCTATAAATGTTTTGAAGAATTCGGCTGGCAGGCCATCAGGGCCACAAGGTTTACCATTCGGGAGATTTTTAATGACCTCCCCTAACTCATCTTGTGTAAAAGGTCTCGCCATGTGCCCTTTATCCTCATCTGATAACGCTGGTGATTCATATTCCTGAAGAAAATCTTTCAAAGATGTCATATCGATTGGTTGTTGTTGGCCATAAATATTCCTATAATGTTGGACCATTATATCTCCTATTCCTCCCGAATCCTCAAAACGAGAACCGGAAGTAGGGCATCTCAAAGCAGATATCTGATTCCTTGCGGCCCGTTCCCTAGCCTGCCATGCCAGAAATCTCCCTGTGTAATTGCTTTCCTCATAGATCTTTTGCCTATCCTGCTGAAAAAGGGATTCACTTTTAGCATAATTTATTTCGGTCAAGTTCCGCTTAGCCTGACCCCACTGTCGTTTATTTAAAACCGAGGGATTAGAAAAAAATCTGTCCAAAGACCTTTGCACTTTTTGTTCTAATATTCGCTTTTCTTCCTTCCTTTTCCTTGAATTCTCTGCATCTTTACCTATGACTAGACCTCGGAAAAAAGCTTTGAACGAATCCCAGACCACATGCATTGGTGCAGAGCCATGGTTTCGCTCAAAGAACTCTGTAATTTCTCTTTTACTAGAAGATACCCAGTTTTCCTCTAGCAAATATTGTCGGTTTAACAACCACTTTTTAGAGGATGTACTACCTTCACCCAGCGCTAACTCTAGAACGACCAGTGCGTGGTCTGAAAACCCATTTTGAAGAATTTTCTGCTGTATAAAAACCAGTCTCCTGGAAATAAGAAAAAAATCAATACGTGAAAAAACATAAAATCTTCCTGAGAAGCAGGTGTAAGCAATTTCCGTACGAAATGCAGCTCGCCAAGGGTCGGCAATATCAAGAGTTGAACTATAATTCTGTAGAGTTTTGAAAGTTCTTCGTTTTAACTGTTTTTTTTAATTAGATGAGGAGCCAATCTTGGGGTTCATTAACAAATTAAAATCCCCCCCACAATCAAATCTCCCGGAACTTGGAATAATGATTGAAAAAGTTCCTCATATGGGAAGGGATTGTCCTCTACTGGGGCATATATGCTAGCAAGCGTCAAAGGCCGGTGATCTACATTACAGGTGACCCAGCACCATCTACTACTTTGATCGCTCGCAGAATTAACCACCTCAGCCTGAAATTTTTTACTAAGAAAAATCGCCGTTCCCCTATGGGCTGCTGATGATGAAGAGAAACCCCTGTAGGCTGCCCAGGATCTAAACATTGAGAAATCTGGAATTTTCCCCGCTGGTATATGGGTCTCTTGTATGAGAATGGCCGAGGGATTCTCTGTCGTAATCCAAGCCTCAATGGCCCGCATTTTCCTCTTATTGTTAAGGCCATTCACATTAAAAGAAACCACTTTCAGTATTTCCTTATTTCCCATTTACGTGGACAAGACAAGTTTCTGAATATCCGCATAATCTGAGGACAGATATACGTTTACCGGCTCGGAGACAGGCCTCCAACCAGAATCTAGGAGAGAGGATGAGCCCCCCTTCTTTACTTGCACATAACAATGAGCTGATGAATTTGAACTTAAAATATGGATTTCATTTTTTCCCCCATGCTCCCTTTCCACCCCTGTGACCCCACCCTCCACCCAATGTCGCCATGAGCAGATGGCGATACCTGCTCAACCCTGACAAACTATCCCACCCACCTTACTACTGGCACAATGACTTAGTGCCAGGTGCTGCCGGACAACCCAAACCCCTCACTCCCCTCCCCTCCCTGCCATTAAACAACTAAACAGAAGCTGAATAATGAGAAAACCCAGAAGAAAAGAAAGAAAAAGAGAAAAAAAACAACAGCAAAAAAAGGAAGAAAAAGAAAAGGAAAAAACAGCAGACCTCCACATACGAATTACTCATTACCCTGCCAGGATAAGAGAGAAAAGGAGAAACAAGAGCAAAACGTCATTAAGATTTCCCTGAGGAGATTTGATGCAATAGTTCCTGTGCTTCCGGGACACTGCAAAAGATGTGAAATCTGCCCTTGACAAGCACCTTCAGCTTACTCTGCTGGGCTATCATTGCCTGTGCTCCCTGTTCTTTAAACAGATGTAACAGTTTAACAAACTCTTTCCGGCTTTTAGCTGCAGAGGCTGACATGTCCGAGAAGATACGACATAATGGAACTTCTGCTGAGGTGAATTGTCTTTGTTTGATGGCCCTTGTTAAGATCTGTTCCTTTACTCTGAAATCCCCAAAGTTAACCAGGATAGTCCATGGGAACTTGGCGTTAGGAGAAAGGTGTGCTGGAATGCGATGAGCTCGCATTATGGTCAGATCGCCATTGAATTCTGGGAGGACATTTTTCTTTATAAATGAGTCAACCCATTGAAGGGTCTGCTGGCCCTCAACGCCCTCCGGGATACCCAGAATGCGAAGATTGGAGCACCTAGAGTGGTTTTCTAGCTCTTCCAGCTTATATTCCAGAGTGGTCTTCTGACTTTGGAAGGCAGCGAATTTCAGATTCATCGATGACACTTGATCTTCCAATTGCGAAATCCTGGTTTCGGCCTCCAGCAGCCGTGCCGGGGTCTGGGACATGTTTTCCTCAATTTTGGACAGGCGGGCATGAATTACCGCAATCTCGGTGGATTGGGAAGCTTTCAATTCACGAATTTCTTCCAGAATCAAATTAAGAAGACTTTTAGCGTCCCATTGCATAGAAAAAGACCTTGGGGCCGATTCCGCTTCGGGCCGGAAATCTCACCGACCGAGCCGGACCCGGAGAGATTTCCGACCGAATCGGACCCTAGCAGCCCGACCGAACGAGTACGATGCGCACGTATGCTATCGGACTCGAGTCGGTCGGACTCCCATTGAAGTCAATAGGAGCCGGTCGTACAACGCGTACGCAGGCTCCCATTGACTCAATGGGTGCGAGGCGAACAAGGGCACCCCCTACAGCGGGTACGCGGCGAAGCGGCTCGCGCCGTACACGCACAGGTACGTGTACAGGGGGGTCCGACACGGACCCCCAAAGTACGGCTCTGACTGCTTCTTCGAGCCGGACGGCGCGAGTCGGTCGGACTGCTCGCGGCGCGCATCGTACTTGCCCAGCCGGGGAATGTCTCCATTGCGCGGTGTGAGGCGTGTCCGAGCGAGTCGGTCGGAGCGGTCGGCGTTCGCGAACGAGTCGGTCGGTGCGGCTGGGTCTCGCGAACGAGTCGGTCGGAGATTTCGCATCGTACTCGCTCGCCCGGATGCACGTACGAATCGGTCGGGAAACAGGGCTCCGAATCGGATCCGGTTAAGCCGAATCCGATTCGGAGCCCTACCGGCCGAGATCGGAATCGGCCCCACAGTGTCTTGTGAAGGATTAACCTGACTCGAGTTAGGCCGATCCTCTGGCTGTGAAACCTCTGGGTCTGCGTGTATTGACTCCACTGGTATAGGCCAGGCTGATGCTACTGAGACCACTGGGGTAGGTTGATCGACGGGATCCACGGACTCCTCTTCGACTAAAGGCTTTAGGAAGCCCGACGCTAAAGGGGGGGAGTGACTAGCAATTGCGGAATTTTGAGTCTCCAGACATGAGTCCAATGAATTGACCACTACTAGGGGATCATTGCCTGCCGTCTCCTGCACCAGCCCCCCCGAGAACATACCAGGCTTAGCTTTACAGAATAGAGGGTACTTTCTGAGGTCTTTGGTCTCCCCTACTGCTCCATCCAGTTTAGAATTTCTAGATTTACTTGAATCTGAGAGAACAAGCGTGTCGGCACTAGAGGAGGCCAACCCGATCGGGCTAATCGTTGAATCAAGCTCCGCTGAGGCAGCACCCTGGTAGTCTTGTTTGGCGGCCTCAGTGCTTGCCATCTCAGCAATTTCAGTATGGAGGGGCAAATCCTTCCTGAAAGCTGCAGCGCGATTAGAGTGGGCCGCTGCCTGGCCAGCTCGCTTTTTAACTTTTTGGCCCAGATTTGGGGACTCAGATTGAGCAAAACCTTTAGCTCCTTTAGTGAGATTTCGCATAATGTCTTAGTCAAAGAGCCCCTCCACGGTCAATTGGCCAAGATTACCCCCTGGAACCTCCCCAGCGACCCTCAACCAAGTGGTACAGGGAGCCCCCATATACCGGTGAGTAAGAAAGAAGAAGGGAAGGAAAAACACATTCACTTACCCCCACTTGGAGAGAAACCTGGTGGTCCAGGGGTGGTCCAATTAGGAACCCAGAGATCCAAAGTTCAAGAAGCCTGACCGGGGGTGTCCTAGTGCATTACCCCAGCAGCAGATCCTCAGCCTTCAGCCTTACATCTTGTGTTAAATCTGCAACCTCCAGCTGCTACTCGTCGGTTCTTTCTTTCCCACGGTTGTCTAGGTCATGCAGCTTTTCACTTCCCACTCCTATCACTAGGAAAAGCTGGCGAGGCTGAAAAGCATTCGCAGAGGGGAAAAATCACGCTACCCAAAACATCGCCGCAGACCTCAGCAGTTTAATTCCATCGGCATCGGTATGTAAAACGGCCTCTTCGGGAGTTTCAGTGGCATCGTAGAACACCGCTCAGCTGCTCGCGGCGTCTGACGTTGCGGAGGAGGAAGTGGGAGGGCGTGGTTACGGCCTCTCTCAGCCGGTCAGCATCCTGAGGAGGTCTTCTTACTAATAAGTAGAGCCTCCTCGTATGGCACGGACATGAGACATACTGGTCTTGGTTTTTAGTGACATGTATGGTGCCATCTGGAATTCTCTAGCTGGAGCACTCCCTTTGGTCTAATGGTTTCCTGTTTTAAGTGCTCAAAAAACAGGGTTTGATGATTCCACAGATATTCAGACAAAATATCGTAATTAAAATATAGTCCTACCAAAATATTGTGTCCAAAATATTGTAATAGGGAAATATCATCTGCAAGAATATCATTTTCAAGAAAATCAATTTTAAAGTAAGTAATATACATTTTTAAAATATCAAAGTCATTATTATCATTTACAAAAATATATTTGTTTATAATATCGTTTTTTAATTATTGTTATGTGTTTTAGCATATATTTAAAATTATATTATGTAAATTTATAGTATAATTATTGTTTATGTTTTTTAATATAGTTGTTACATTTTTAGTGGTTATTACATTTTTAGTACCGTAGTGGGTTTTAGGTTTGTAGGGGTACAGGGAGGGAAGTAATTTAATATAATAAATTAATAATTCGTTTTTAATAAAAAAATATTTATTTAATTGATAATTAATTATGTTAATTGTGCAATTATTGTTTTTATGTATATTTTAGGTGTGGGTTGTGGGGTTTATAGTTTTACAGGGTGGGTGGTGGGTAGTAATTTAATTTTAATTAATTATTAATTTGTTGCTAATTAATATTATTTATATAATTGATAATTAATTATGTTAAGTGTGTACATAATTCTTTTTTAATTTTAGGTGCAGGTTGTGGGGTTTATATTTGCACAGGGTGGGAGGTAAATTAATTCTAATTAAGTAATAATTAGTTGTTAATTAATATTAATTATTTAATTGATAATTAATTATGTTAATTGTCTAATTTTAATTTTTAATTTTTAATTTTAGGTGTGGGTTGTGGGGTTAATAGGGGTACAAGGTGGGAAGTAAAATAATTAGAAGTAATACATATTTAGGCCCTAATTACGATGTTGTGCGGACTTGAGTCCGCCCGACACCTTTTCGGTGTGGGAACCACTGATCGTAGGTCGGTGGTTCCGAACACCTTATTATGATAGGACCGCACATGGTGCAGTCACACAAACTCCCATTTCTGTATAAGAGCACAAGCTCCCATAGAGAAAGGGGAGTTGGTGTAAATACCTGCACTGTGTGGCAAGTACCGTATGCAGGGATTTACAGAGGGGCACCATTAGTGCCCCCCAGTCCCTTAACCGGAGGCCGCTGAGGGATGGGAGCCTTCTAGGGCCCCCCTAAGTTGCTTTCCACAGGCTTTCCATGTCAGATAGCCCGACATGGAAAGCCTGTCGGAAACCGACATCATAATCCCTGCGGCGGAAACGCCGTATTTAAGGGATTATGTCGCATTTCCGACTGGCTGATAGGGTCCTTGAGCCCATCGGAAGCCAACCGGAAAGAACTGCTGGTTTAAACTCTGACTGCCTACATTGTAATTAGGCGATTGGACTTTAACCCATGGATGTCGGTCGGAAAGCCTCCAACATGCGGTCAGAGGCTTTCCGTCCAAAATCCAAATGAGCCCCTAAGTGTGTAATTAATAATAATTATTTAATTGATAATTAATTATGTCAATTGTGCAATTAATTTTGTTTTTTACTTACATTTGATGTGTGGGTTGTGGGTTTTGTAGAAGTATAGGTTGGGAAGTAAATTAATTTTAGTTATAATTTTTTTATTGATATGTGTTACTAAATTGATTAATTATGTTAATTGTGTAAGTAATTATTTGAAAAGTTAGATTTTAGGAGTGTGTTTTGTGGGGGTATATTGTTGGAAGTAAATTAATTATAATTAAGTAATAATTAGTTTTTAATTAATGATAATTAGTTTATTGATAAATATTTATGTTAACAGTGTAAATATTTCCTTTTTTAAAGTTAAGTTTTAGGTGTGAGTTGTGAGTTTTGTAGGGGTATGAGGTGGGAAGTAACTAAAATTAAAAAAAATAATAAATATTTGTTTGTTAATAAATAAATAATACATAACATTATTTATTTAAAAAAAAAAAGAAAATCTGTATTTTAATTATAATATTTGTAGTTATTTATTATATGTATTTAACATTGTAATATGTATTTATTTAAACAAAGTTTTAATATAAAATATATTTGTATTTTTTTTATATATTTTTTATTTATTTACTATGTTTTTGAAATTATTTTGTTGTGTTGAAGAGAATTTGTTTGTTTCTAATGTTACGCAGACTGGAGTGGAAATAGTAAATGTTACCTCTCCACAATTTAACACTTTCCCTACTGTTGCGCTAACTGGAGTGGGAATAATGGGCCCAATTCACAGAGGTAAACTTAGATGAAAGTCTAACTTTACGATTTTCGGTATTCACAAAGGGCATTTACTACTCGTAAATGCTCTTTGTGAATACTGTAAGTTGTAAAGTTCAACTTTCGGTATTCACAAAGGGCATTTACCTTTGTGAATCGGGCACAGTAAATTTTACCCCTCCGCAATACAACACTTTCTCTACTCTTGCACTGAGTGGAGTGGGAATAGTAAATGTTACTACTCCGCAGTCCAACACTTTCCCTATTGTTGCACAGACTGGAGTTGGAATAATACATTTCACCCCTGTGTGATGTAACAGTTTTCGTACTGTTGCATTGTTTGAAGTGGGAGTAGTAAATTGTATACATCCTTAGTACAACACTTTGCCTTCTTTTGTATAAATTGTAGTGGAAATAGTATATGTATTAAATGCAAAATTGTATAGTTTATTTTCTATTGCTACAATTTATATTATGTTTTTGCTTATTTAAAATTATATTTATCATCATTAATGTTTTTAATGTGTACATTTGTTTATTAAATTGTAAGAAATGTATGTTGTTTACTTTTTTATTTTAATGAAAATGGTTTGTTTTTTTACATATTTTATGTTATTGGTAGATGTGTGTGTGTATATATATATATATATATATATATATGTATGTATATATATATATATATAAAATATTTTTATGTGTTATCTTATTACCTTATTTTACAAATTCTGAAATTATAATATAAATTAAAATTATTAGTTTACTATTTTTTTTAAGTAGATATATGTAAATATATATATATTATTTATGGGTGTTTAACTTTTTTAAATAAGTTCATTTGTTATATTTGTTGAAATCTGTATTAAATCTATTTTATTTTTATTAAATTAATGTTACTATTTAATATTTTTCATATTGAATATTTAAATGTATATATATTTTAAAAAGATATTTAATACAACAATATTATTGACAAGGATATTATTTTTTCATTCTTTTTGTACTTACCCTTATAAGTATAGGATGACGATATTTTTGACAACAATATTTTGGTCACGATATTTTGGTATGGCGATATTTTCATAGGCGATCATTTGTCAGTGAACCATTCCACTGGCCAACAGGCTTTTCTTCCCCTGTTCTCCTAACTTGGGGGCCTATTAGGATGGTGGGCGGACTTTAGTCCGCCCGCCACCCTAGCGGTAACGGGACCGGCCGCCAGACATGCGGCGGTCCCGCCACCCTAATCATGATGCGACCGCCACCGCAGCGGTCGCATCTGGCGTTTTAACATTGCGGCGGGTGCTGCTGGCTGCAGCACCCTCCGCAATGGTGAAATGCCATGTTGTGCATTTCCATGCACAACGTGGCATGCACCGCGTGGTGCCTGCCACCTTGTGCATGGACATGCAGGGGGGACCATGGGTACCCCCCAAGTGCACCCCCACCCCCCCGGGGGCCCGCAACGGCCCCCAAAGCAAATCCCCACCAGCCTTTCCATGGCGGCATCGCCGCAATGGAAAGGCCCTGGAAATCAACCATCATAATATGGATGGCGGTGCCTGCTAGGCACCGCCACCATATTGTGCCCCAGCTCCGCCCGGCCGGCAATCGTAACGATTGCCAACCGGAGGAAAAGCGGCCGACAGACTTTCCGTCCGCCTCGATACCCACCGCCATCGTAATAAGGCGGTGGGTAATTCACGTTACGATGGCGTAACGGTCGCCACCGCCGGCCCGGCGGTGGCGATCATTACGCCATCGTAATGACCCCCTAAGTGGTGAAGGTCTTCCTGGAGGTTGCAGCTCTGGGCCTCATTGTGGTATAGTGTGTCAAGAGCCAGGCTAAAGCTGACAACATCATGGCAACTACCAGGGGAATAAATGTTGGGGAAACTCTGGAGCGACAGGTGTGGTTCTGGGCTTACAAACTGTTTCCGCCCCTGCCAATTTGTTAAAGATTTGTATTCATATGCAGTATGTTAAGCATTCATAGACTGTCATAAAAAGAACAAGTGGAGAGAAAAACTTCGGCACATAGACACTACTGCCCACTTGCATGAATTATCCCTTGCTAAACACAATAACTATGATAGAGCGGGCTCCACTACAGATTTGTTGTTGGTTATGGGGGCTCAATCCATCTTTGGATAATAAATATTTTGTCACTAACTATAGCCTTAAAGGTGAAATGTTTGTATCTAACTGGTATCAGAGGGTCAGATTATTTGCTGATAATTGGTCTCAAACAAATATTATTTATAGTGATTAAAGGTGTGGGCGGGAATTCACAGGGGCCACAAAACGTGTACGCGCCTTCAATTAGCACTCATGGTACATGCTGTACAAGAGATTGTGAGGATCACTGAAGCACCCTTAACACCCTAGGAAGACATGGACGTGCAAATGAAGGCAAGTTAAAGCGATTGAGTTTAGTCTAGGTACGGTTCAATACAGTAATCCAGGCAACAGTAGAGTATAAATATTCAGCGAGGTGTTATGTGTACATAGTACTTTTTAATAGTAACTCATATATATATATATAAAATATATTTAAAATACAGACCTTTCAAATCAACTAGAAAGCACAGGAAACACTATACCAAATATAATACTCAATATGCAATGATTGTTCAACTCGCTAGAGATCTCACTATGAGGTCAAATTCTAGTGAGCTCACTACACAGAATGATGGCAGATACAAAACACAAAACAATGCTAAAAACAGGGCCACTGGCTGAATGTTAGATTATCTTCACGAACAGTTCTAATAATTAGAAAGCTCAGATCATAGATGAAAAGTAGACAACAAAGGATCAATGCAAGCATTATGACTATTTTATGAGTGGCTCAGTGGACATTTCTTAACATCATGTTTGATGAGGTCAGATTTATGACAGCCCTGTTCCATATCATATCAGCCATCATCAGGTTCTCTGTAGGTTCAGGAGCAGAAGGGCAGGTAAGCAAATTTTCCACTATATCTTATCTCAATCTCAGTCATAAGGATGCACACCAGCTCCACGCTATGGGTAAATTTCTACAAGAAGGTGTACCTGCAGGCCCAGTTCCATGAAAAATTCAGTGAGCTGCAGAGAGGTTCTAACTTATATTCACAAAGTTAGGCAGTTGGAAGTGACCTAATGCACAATCACCATAAATGCATCATTAAAATGTTATAGTGTTCTCTTGCATAGCTGGGCTCTAAATCAAAGTGTTGTCTGCAGAAGAACAAGGACCCTCTACAACACAAGTGGAAATTTCTGGCTTCTGGTGTCCGTCATTGGCTCTACACAAATTGAAGGAGATGGGGACAGAACATCTGCACAACTGGATTTCAGTTTCACAGATCTAAGTCGTTATTCCTGAATACATAAAAGAGGCGCAGAAGGAGTACTTTCCCCTCAATTTCAGCTGAGATCTCAAGATGGATAATCTTCAGAATGGAATTAAGTAATACTTAAGCCTTAAAGGTTTTCAAGATATTCCTTTCTGAAAAGATGACAGGCTTGAAGTGTAAACCCTTATCTTCCTTTTTATTGGCTGCCCTTGAAGACTTTAACAGTGGAGGAAGTACCATCTGGGCATATCTGCCCTGCACCTTAACCCCATAGGTTCTGGGCTACCATTTTTCCAGGGGTAACAAGGTGCTCCAGGCTTTTGACATGGATAGAGTCTGGGCCACATCCTGCACTCTCCCTGAGATGGCATCTCTGACTGTGGAAGTAGGACTTACAGGGTTACAGGCATCAGTCGCTCCATCCCTTTCACAAGGCACTTCCCTGTGGGGACAGGACACCAATTCCTCCTCAGGATCTTCATAGTATCTACTTATTCATGTGAGCAACAAGAAGTTGCACTAATTTCTACCTTGATACTGGTGCCTTCTCACCAGAAGCCCACTGCAAAGACCATCTGACCTCTAGAATTCAGGAGAAAGAGGAGGGTGAAGAGACAGTGCTGGACTTCACTGTAGAGAAATAGATGGTAGGAAGGAAGGGACAATTACGGCAATGCAACACATCCTTTATTAGTCTAACCCTGGTCTCTCCAAATCTCCCCTATACTAACTAGTCTTTCCAGATGGTGGGGTTCCCCAGCAAGCATGGGCTGTCTGAGTGTCAAGTTTCTTGGCAAGCTTTCTGTGTAGACCAGATCTTGAATATTCAATGCCTCTCAAGGGCATGGCAACTGTTTTCTGCATGGTTTTATTTCTCTGCAACACGCTCTCTTCTCTGTCTCTGGAACGTGGACTTGACCTCACTGGACTTAGAGTCATAGGGCCTTATTATGAGGCTGGCGATCCATGGACCGCCAGACTCACGGGGCGGTCCAGCCACCTCTGCACCGGCGGTCAGACCGCCATATTATACATTTAGCGGTCGGACCACCCTTTGACCATCGCAACTGCCAGTGAACCGCGTTCCCTGGTGGTGGAGCGGCAGTCAGGGGCTCAGAATATGCTGGTGGTGCTGCTGCAGCACTGTCATGCATATTTTGAGTTTCACTACTACCAGCCTTACATGGTGGTCAGCACCGCCAGGTAAAAGCTGGCAGTGGCAAAACAACATGCAGGGGGGTACATGTTGTGCCCCCCTGTGTGTAAGAACCACCCCAGTTTCAGCACAGCATGGACTATATAGTCCATGCCGTGCTGGAACATGCTGTGGCAGTTCCACGATGGGGCAGTATTAAAGGCTCATTGAGCCTTTTTACCTGCACCGCAGCTGGACCACCACGCTGCCCACCCGCCAGACAATGATTTGTATCGTATTCTGGCAGGCAGGAGCCTCAGAGGTCACTTGCAAAGCTGAAGCAACTTCTCCCTTGCTGGAATTGCTGCGTTATGTTGTTTGCCAACATAACCTTATCTGGCAATAACTTTAGAAGTTGTGTGCCAGAAGCTGCTTTGCTAATGTCTAGGCCCATGCCATGCTTTTGATGATGCCTCTCAAGACTACCACAATGCTGGGCTGGTATCAATAGTTTGCTGTCTATTGTCCGTATCGCTATAGTTTCTGCTTTGGATCTTTCCAGGATTACTGACCCAGACTGTGCAGAAACAACAAGTGAACCACTGCCTTGGATGAAGTAGCACAGAAATGTGAACTAGAAGCCTGTGTGAGTCAGTTGTTTATTGCAAAGCAGGTCCGTGGCTTATTGTGTGGGTGTTCAATTAAGGATCTTCTTGTAGTGCAAGTTTTGTCGGGAAGGATTCAGATGCTCTATATAGAGGGCACCTCCAATCAACAGGGTAATCCTTTTTCCAGTATCTGGCACCAGCAAGTCATTTGTGAGGTGACATTTTTTACCAGTCTTGTCGCCAGACTCTGGTTTTTAAACGAAAGTGTCATAAAGGTTGTGCCGCAATATTCTGTGTCCTCTTGCTTCTGAGGATCAGCATTCATTTAGTCGCCCTCCTTTTATCATGGAGATTTCAATAAAACTTAAAAGTATACTTTCTTCAATCCAGAAGATTGCCTCTTTGCAAAGGTGGTGCAGGACGGACCTCCCATTTTTTAGTGATCTACCATTGATGCTGCTATGGCTCCCTCACAAATATTCTTATACATTGGTTCTAGATTGGGCTTTCTTTCCAGCTTGTCTGAAATGCTGCCTTTCCTATATTATGACTCCTTGGATTTTCTTCCTTCTGCCTTATTTTCTGCTGCTATGATGATAATTGTATCTCCAGTCACTGGTCCAGTAGTTCGCCAGTGTTGTGCTATTTTCCACTCCTCTTATGCTCCCTAGCTGTAACTTCCGCAGCTTTTGCTATGGCTAGAGGCTTCTATTCCGAGCTTTAGTCCCTAGATTCAGTAGTTGTCCTGGTTGTTATTATGTAGGATGGCTTATCAGGACATTTCACTTAAGTCTCTGGCAGTAGATCTCAGGTAACACACTTCTGTGGGGTTATTAGTGGGATTTTTCTTGAGACAGATATTTATTCCTACACTTGGGTTTTCTTGAAAGGGCTCCTTATTATTTGTATTTATATTTTGACTGGTTAACTCAGACTTCTTTGCTGGGTGTTGATCAAGTAAGTAGTGCCACAAAAAAAGAGGGAAAGGATGGTCATGACTTAATCACCCAATAGCCCCCATTATTCTGTGCACTATTATGCCTTGTCAGGGTTTTCATGATCTTGCCTCCTGATCACCCTAAAGTGTCCAAAGGAGAGTTTGCTTCAGTAATACACAGATGAGGTCTGAAATGCAAAGTGGCTCTAAGCATAGGTCACCAAGGTGAGTCATTAACATTGTTCTGTGTTGGTGACTAGACAAGCAAAGGCCTCTCTGTGGGCTAAGGAAGCACCTCATTGAATAGGGACTGTGACATATAAGAGTGGGACTTGGTGAAATGGCGATTGCTGGTAAGTAATCAGGTCAATGACAAAAATGTTTTCCAAGCAGTCACCTCTCAATTTTTTTTATCACAAATGTTCTCCTTCTCGGCATAATATGTAACAAGTTTGGGCTGCTTTCTCCTCCTGCATGGCGTAATCCATAACACCTAATCCTACCCTGCTCTCGAAAAGGAGAGCACCAGCCCTGTTTTTAAATAAGTGTTGCTAAAGCCTACATTTACTGGAAACACAGCATCTGTTTTATGAATAATCCCACGGAATACTGCAATAGGGTAACCCAAGTACCAGGTGGCAGATAAATGCAGTAGTAGTGTACTTAGCTCTAACGGGAAATTTAACAAAGTTAGAGCCAATTAATACACAACCCTAATAAGGTGTCTGTTTATTATTATTTATTTATTTTTTACAGCATTGGCCTATGAGACAAAGGCCACTTCATAGAGCTAAATCTTTCAAAAGTTATGGATTCTAATTTCAGGGAATTCTCCCGCCGAGACACCTATGGCCAGTTGTAGGCCGCTCCTGGGAAATCCTCATGGAATTCTTGTTGTGATGCAGATGAGAAACCGCCGTCTTTCCTGAAACCCTGTATTAGGAGGAGGAGTAGTTAAGGAGACAATCGGCATTACACTTCAGATTCTTGAAATGTGTCGGTCTAAATATTTTTTATAAGTTTTCTTATATGGATACGATTTTAAAGTCTCTTCTCCCACTGTGTTCCCTATGTTTCATGCTTTTACTAAGTTCCCATGGGTTTATGTTTCCTTTGACAAGCTTTATGTTCTAAACGAATTTGCATTGACATAATTTGCAAATAAAACAATCGCTTGCACAGAAATTAAGCTAAAATCTTGAACATAAAACATTTAAATATATGTCACAGTGTCAATGGCCCTTTAAAGATACACAAAAATGTGAAGAACATTTGATTACAACGAAACGGAACCCCAGTTGCTCTGCTTTCTGCAATTTTTACATGTCAAAACACCTCCAAAACATCAAACAATCCTACCTATAATAGCATAGAAATAAAGCGCAATCTATAAAAATGTGAGATAAAGAGTGGACATAGAGATAAAATAGTTCTTATTTCCTTTGAATATAAAAGATGCCAATCACCAATGACAAGCAACACTGATAAGCAGAATAACTTGTAATTAACGAGTGCACACGACATAATATTGTGCGAGACAATAAGGTGAATAATTAGATAAAATATTCGGCCTCGCATGTTAAGGGGTTATTATCTTACACTTGGATTATAACTGTCAGCAATACGGCTCTTCCCTGAATATCTTGTTGGCTTCTGTCAGACGGAAGTAATATACAAATTATGCAAATCAACATTATTTGATGTAAAAATCATGGACCAGTCATTAATGTTTATGCATTAAGAAAGGGCATCTTCTCCTGGAAGAAATAACACAGAGAGCCTCTCATAAGTAAACATTTCCAAAGAGACAAAGGGCTGATCCCTGCAGCACAATATATTATCATATTTCCACATAATTAGTTTGTTTTCCACTTGAAATCAGAAAACGATTCGACATTGCATCCTCTGCCCCAGGATGGCACATACACTAGGCTGCTTCTCAAGCGGAGGTTCATATGCTGAATAATTAGTAGGAATTAATGTGCTGAAATTAAAGTTTGAAATATTAGAGAACTCATGAATAGTGTATAGGACAATCAAGAAAATGAAACTAGAAACAGACTTTAAGCAGACAGACAATGGCAGATGACTGTTGGCAATCTGTTTTTTAATCACCGAGTTCCTAGCCAGAGGGATGAATGTGATTGGTGGCTTATGGATCGCTGTAAACTCTGAATAAAATAACAAGTAATCTGGTCCCTTGTTTCAATTTATTGTAAAAATACGAATACTATTTCTTCATTTGAAATATATCTATGACGAAATGCAGTGTTATTTTCATCAGGGGGAGAATAGTTGCACATAGTGTCATTTTTTATGGAATGTCTAGGAACTCATATATATTAGTCAGTGTTAACACAATGCACCTGGTTCACAAAACAATTTGAGGGCCAAAGTTCAATTTAGTTGTGCAAATAGCTATATTCACAATTCAATTTAGTTGTGCAAATAGCTATATTCACAATTGAAAATTCATCTTTGCAATTCCCCAGTATAGTGTAGTATTATGTGTACTGAATATGTTAGCATGTGGTGGAAGTCGGCATTCATGGATGGAAATGCCTCGGGAGATTTGCTCATAACCACAAATAAATGTGTCTATGGGTATTCCCAAAGATTTTCACGACCCATACCCCTGTAAAGACAGCAATAAATCTGTTTAGATGGTCGAAATAGGTAGAGAACACCCACAACATTGATGGGGGTGCAGGGAAAATATAAGTTTAAAGAAAAGGTACAATTACATTAATGCAAATTAATTTTTCAATTTTTCTATGCAGTTTTACCCTATGCATAATTACAGTTGTGCAAATAGATTTCCATAAAAGTAAATGGGAATTTGCAAATGACTTACATGAGTTCTCCTGGAAAATCGTGACTGTCACAGCTGGTCATGTTGGACACCAGGCATATCGCAGAGTAGCTGGGTGCATGCGGGCCAGTTTTGGTTCTGGTGAGACAGGCACCTTCACCTCAGATTCCGGTGGTTCATTACATTGTCAGTCCTGCTGTGTTTCACCCAATGCACCCCCCACACCATTCAGGTGGGCAGCCGCAGTCCGTTCAGGTAACAGCGGTGGGGCAATGGGGCCCGCTGGGGTGATTTCAAGGGAAGATGCCTAGGGAAAATTAAATAAATAAATAATTTTCCCTCTGCATCATCCCTCGAAATTCCCCCCACCCGGCCCCACCGCCCCACCACTGTTATCTGCATGGACCGCTGCTGCAGGTAAGTATTGATAGGACACGTGACCTGGCGATCTGAGGAGTGATTGCCCCCATCTGCTGGTAGGCATTCCTGCGCTGTATTGCCTGTCATAAGAAGATACATGGGGCTGGACCAGCCCACGTAGTCTGCATGAAGCCGGAACAGACAGTAACACTTAAAACCCATATGCGACCACATTTGGGGCTATTCAAAAAGGTAACTTACACTTGTAAGTAATTTACAAGTGTGTTTACTCTTACAGTTTGAAGTAATTTTACTACTTTTGACCATTCACAAAATATGATTTTAAAGTTACTCAAAAGTGTGGAGTTACACATCTCCAACCCCTGAATAAAGGGGTGGAGACAAACTTATGAGTGGAAGTTCCTACTGCCAAAAACAGAAATGGTAGTAAGTTCAGCACCACACATGGCCACACACTGATGCTGCAACACCCTCTCATAGAAAATAATGAGGTAGGAATTTTAAATAAAACCCCTTAGGAAATAATGTTAAATTAATTTTAATTATTTAAAATAGGTAAAATGTAAATAAATCCAAATACAATTTAATGTTATAATACAAAAACAAAACATTCATTATTTCATGATAATATATTTTAACAACCTTTTTTAATGTAGAAATTAATGCAACATTGCATTTTAATAAACATAATTCAATTTTTTTAATTAATTGCATATACTTCATTGTTAATTATTAATAATGCATTATAAAATATTTTCTTTTTGTACTTTAGGTAGGAATTAATTGTTGCAACTTAAACTTCAGAGAAATAATTTTAATTAAATTAAATATATTTAATTAAATTAACTATTTTATGCAAAATTAAGTTGATAGTGCTGTTGCGTTTTTAATCACATTATTATTTATCATAAAAATATTTCTACAAACTTTTTGGGAGTTTAACAAACTTTTTTTATTTTTCCCTATACTTTACTTTACGGAGATCCCCACCCTGATTGTGGAATCTCCCTATGGTAAAATATAAGGATAAGTGAAAATATTTATTGAACTCAAAAAAAATTGTAAAAATATTTTTATGTTAAATATTAATGTGAATTAATGTTATATATGTCTTTTAAATGTAAAAAAAAAACACAAATGCTACCACATTACTAACTTGATTTTGAATTATATTTCTAATTAATTTAAATATATTAAATTATATACAAATATGTTTTCTGCAATTTACATTTAAAAACAATTTTCCATCTAAAGTGAAAAACACTACAAATTGCTATTATTAATTAATAATTAATCAAAGTGATCTATATAAATAATTAAAAGTAATTTGTTATTCTTCGATAAAAAGTATGTTTGCATTAATGTTCAAATTAAAAAAGGTTATTAAACTATTTTATAACTAAATAAATATATTTCATTTAGAGGTATTTTTTAACATTAAATTATATTTATTTAATTTTTTTAATATTTTAAATAATTTAAATTAATTTAACAATATTTCCTATGGGGTGTTATTTGAAGTCCCTGCCTCCATTATTTTCTATGAGAGGGCATTGCAGTACCAGTGTTTGGACATGTGTGGTGCTGGATTTGGTCCACCAGTGAGCTTGAGTAATTTACTATTGTTTTGGGTGCTATTTTGAGAGTAGTAACTTCAGAAGTGCATTTTGTAAATTGCAATGGGCTTACTTTTTGTGGGTGGGTGCATATCTCTCTTAAACCCCCCTCACCCCCAAATCACCTCCTTCCTCCTCTGTAAACTCCTCCCATTTAGTGAAATGCAAAAAAGAAGAGGGTAGAGGCTGTTAGAGACCGCACCTAACAAATGAAAAGTGTCTTGAGGTATCCTGTAGTGCAAGGAACCAAGGAGTACTCCCCTCTGTACTCCTTAACTAGGAAAAAATCCTGCAACAACTTTAAACACAAGAGGGTACAGCACTATGCAGCAAATTTATAACAGTTCAATATCAGTGATTTAAGGAAGCAATGAGCACACAGAACGATGTCCAGATCACCGATGTGAATGTCTTAAAAGGATTTTCTCTTTATTTCATTTTTTCATAAAAGCAGAAGATCATAGCCATAGCCGACGCGTTTCGTCTCTAAAAGAGACTTCTTCAGGGCTATTGAAAAAACATACAAGTGCAATTTTAAAAAAGGTGTTTTACATACAAACAGTTAAAACACAATCATTACAATTAAAAAAACATAATATTTACAACAATTACTATAGAACTTGTGTCCTTGTGATAATAAGGAATATATCCCTTAGATTTATTTGGAGGCCTACATACAATGAGCTACATCAGGGACAATTTATATAAGAAAATACTATAGTGCAATTTACACTACAATAGAGAGCTCACAAAACAGTCCAGAAGATACAATAATGGATAAATAAACAATGATTATTAGTATCGTACCTTCACAGAGTAACAAAAGAGGGTGTTCACTTTGACGTTTATACAATTCAACCGGAAAACCGAGAATCCAATTTTCAGAAGACTTCTTATATAGTAGACATTATCTAAAATAGTAGACGTTTGAATGATAAGACAATGTCTATTTCTGTATCACATGTAATGAAACAAATAAGAGATCCACAAGAGCGAGAAACTAGAGAAACCACTGTGGAGTGCTATAAAACTTTATGCAGTCAATCAGTAATTGTATCATCACTAACAAAATTATGTTTCTTATTCGTACATAAAAACCATCCTAAACAAAAGCGACTTATCTCAACACACATGAAACATTCAATACAATATTAACCATGTTTGATGAGTGTCCATAGCAGTTCACTAAATATAAGAGCAGATGGTATGATCACACATAACTAGTTTTGTAAGTATTGAGACTGTAGTTCAAATAAACTCATAACAGTCAACAGAGACTAAAAGTTGACATTAATGACCAGACTGTTCGTCTAATTGTAGAAAAGATGGCCATATTTGAATTAGAAGCAATTTAAACAGAATGATCTGGAGGTATCCTATATGTAGAAGTTAATACCCCCAAGTATCATTTCTGGAGTGACATTAATTAGTACTATATATACAACAATCCCGATATTTAAGATGTGTGAAGTCATGTATGTCTCTGAAGTCATGGTGGTACATTGACCATCATCACGACATTGGAGAATAAACATATCTCTAATCGGACATAATTATAGATCGGTTTTTATGTATTTGCCTCATGTACCAAGTACCCGATTGTACTCCTTACACTGATGTTCAGTGACTAACAATTATGGCACCATAGTGACACAAAATGTAGTCCCTTTATAATTAGTAAAACTTTATAGAGACATTAGCGATCCAGATGCAAAACAACAATTGTACCACTCTTGCCATTTACAGCAATAAAACATTATTCCAGGTCAATTCACGATCGCTAAACACACAGCCTCATATGTAAAGTTATCATTGCAAATGAAGCATGAAACTTATGACGGCGAACAGCTTTAAATGCCCCACATTAAAAATATAGAGTCCCTTTGTTATTGATGATAAAGAATGTTCGTCAACCAACGTCATATAGTGGAGTGCATGAGCAGCAGCCATCTTAAACACACCACCTCTCACTGCATAGTATGCAATATATCAAACATGATTATGGATCAGCTCTTATGTATTAGCCTGGTACCAAACACTCAACTGTGTATCTAGCACCAATATTCAATGGCTACCAATTATGGCACCATAGTGACGCAAAATATAGTAACTTAAGGGTCAATAAAACTTTATGGAGACGCTAGAGATCCAGAAGCAAACCAGCAATCTACAGTAGTTTCAATCTACGTCATTTCAGATTAATTCACAATCGCTGAACACACAGCGTCATATACAGAGTATCGTAGCAATCGAAGCATGAAACTTATGAGGGCAAGCATTTTCAAACAACCGCCATCAAAAATATGAAATCCCATTATTGTCGATGACAAAGGACATACGTCAACCAACGTCATGTAATGGAGTACACAAGCAGCGGCCATCTTAACCTCCCCATCTCTCACAGTATACAATGTAATATATCAATATTATTAAACGCATAGGCTTGCTAATACATGCCTCAACTCATAAGCAATTCGATATATTTTAGACTATGTCGTTTTTTAAACAAAGAGCGTAACATGCATTAAAACCCGCTCATTTATAAAAGACTAGCAAATCAGTTGGATATCTAAAAGATGTGTGACACAATAAAACAGCCAAAAGAAACTCACCAGTAAAGGCATGGTGGCCCGTGACTCAAGTGTAACTGGTTTCTGTATTCGAATCCGAACATCCGGAAGCGGGCATTTTTAAAGCCCCCGCCCGGAAATATACAACACTTGTTGTCAGGTAGCGAACAGCGACGTCTACAAACGACGCAAATGGACTAGTAAAGATAGCGGCCATCTTGAAACAATGAAATGACTGGTCGATATGCTTGTCCTAACATGCTGATTCGTAAGGTACAGGTTAACAAATGTAAAAAGGCCAAACTAATTGAACTAAGATGCCAAATTTAATTTCAATGAAAATACAGGCAATACTGAAATTATAAGAGCGCTAATTTTATGATGCGCAGAGTGTATATAAAAATAAAATTACTAGTCCATGCACCTGCCACACAGGCAGAAGAGTCATACCTAACAGACTACACTTGTCCCTATTATATTTGAAAACTCCATAGTTAATTGCATGTTAAAACCTAAACCGATGCAAAAGGCTGTCGGCCATTATTAAAAGATGGTTAGTGTAGACGAAACAAGCTCTGTGTGACAATCCTACTACTTCATTAGACATGATATGATCCTGACGGGCTAAACATTTACATGAAATAACCTATTACAGTTAGATTCAAAAGTCAAATCATGCGTCAGAAGACACATGACAATATAAAGAAAAACAAGATATGTGATATACTAGGATTTTACATAATATCAAAAAACATATGGCACTGCAAAAAAGGATAAGAGGCGTAGTATTATGAGTTTTAACCATTACGTGTGCAAAGTATGCACACATATCTCAATCAAAATCCAAGTGCTTTCAACATTTGAAAAAGAGCTGTATATTTAATCAATTCAAAGGAGAGGTGGATTATCTTACACTAATGCATAGTATCTACACCGCCCCAGCTATATATGAGGGGCTCCTATTTTGAAAATAGCAAATAATGTTTAATCATCATGGCACCATATCCACAAAAATTGTATTCAATGTGCAACATACAGTCCACATGAAATGTGATAACAGCAACTGTAATATATGGTGCCTTAAATTTATAATAAACACATCATATTTCGAACTCATACCCAGATGGTGAATAGATACATTTTAGACAAGCAGAGCATATCTAGTCAAACGCAAACAACTAGTTCTTGAGTGGGCAGTCTGTCTTACTGTGTAATTGCCCAATAGCAGCAGAACCTGATGACAACAACATATTCCCATTTCTAGTCAATGTATTTTGTCAGCAAGCATTCTCTCAAATGTCTCACAGAAAATAATGTAGCTCATCATTAGTATTGAGCCCAAACTTGCTTGTCCTGAGACGACAAATCCAAGATGCCTCTCGCTGTCTGAGAGTCAGCTCCCTATCACCTCCTCTCTCTGGCATCTTAACATGATCAATACCACAAAAGGTGATATTCTTGTCGTTTGGATGATCATGGGATATGTGCATAGCAACTGGATATTTGACGTCACAGTTTCTTATGGCTCTCACATGCTCTTGAATTCGCAATTTAAGACTACGAATGCTACTGCCAATGTACAACTTTTTGCAAGCACATATGATCATGTAAACAGTAAATGTTGTATTGCAGTTAATAAAGCAATTTATAAAAAATTCCCTCGATTGACTGCTACTGAATTTTTTGTTTTTGCTTAAACCAAGTTTACATATGCAGCAGTTTCCACATATATAAAATCCCAAAGGTCTTTCTGGTAGCCATGTCCTAGTTAAAATTTGGGTATTTGTAACATAACTAGGACTTAGTATGTCTTTTAATGTCCTACTCTTCCTGTAAACGACTCTAGGTTTATTAGATGTTATATTAGCAGGAAGGCCTTCGATCTCAAGCAAATGCCAGTTCTTTCTCAAAATGTTATAGATGTGGTTACTAAAGACGTTATGCTCCGTAATGAATAAAACCTCTGAATCATATTTTTAGTATGCTGATTTCTTTTGACATTGGACACTAATGTCTCCTTCCTATCTAGAGACAAAACTCTTTTCTCTGCAGTATCTAGGCATGCTTTATCATAGCCCCTTTTGGAGAAATTGGTTTTAATTTGATTGATGTTCCTAGTGAAATCTTTATCCATACTACAATTGCGTCTTGCGCGAACCATTTCACCATAAGGTATGGCTTTAATGGTGGACTGAGGGTGGGCACTAGTAGCGTGCAGATAACTATTGCACGACGTCTTCTTCCTGTACATATCGCTATGTATACTGGTCCCATTTATAAATAGTCTTAGATCAAGAAACTCAATGCTGGTCTCAGAGTGTTGAATAGTCAGTTTAACATTATAAGTGTTCTTATTTAAATAAGCATGATACATGCTTAAACTTTCAACTGTACCATGCCATATCATAATGATATCGTCAATGTAACGACCGTAAAAAATTACGTTGTCGCTCCACATATGGGCCCCTGGGCCCCAGACATGCTCCACCTCATACAGCCCCATAAAGAGGTTAGCATAAGATGGAGCAAATCCGGAGCCCATGGCCGTACCCTGTCTTTGCAAAAACCAGATGTTATTATGCAGAAATGCATTTTGTGTCAAGATCATCTCTGCCATATTTAGCAGCATATCATTAAGTTGATAGTGCTGTTGCGTTTTTAATCACATTATTATTTATCATAAAAATATTTCTACAAACTTTTTGGGAGTTTAACAAACTTTTTTATTTTTCCCTATACTTTACTTTACGGAGATCCCCACCCTGATTGTGGAATCTCCCTATGGTAAAATATAAGGATAAGTGAAAATATTTATTGAACTCAAAAAAAATTGTAAAAATATTTTTATGTTAAATATTAATGTGAATTAATGTTATATATGTCTTTTAAATGTAAAAAAAAACACAAATGCTACCACACTACTAACTTGATTTTGAATTATATTTCTAATTAATTTAAATATATTAAATTATATACAAATATGTTTTCTGCAATTTACATTTAAAAACAATTTTCCATCTAAAGTGAAAAACACTACAAATTGCTATTATTAATTAATAATTAATCAAAGTGATCTATATAAATAATTAAAAGTAATTTGTTATTCTTCGATAAAAAGTATGTTTGCATTAATGTTCAAATTAAAAAAGGTTATTAAACTATTTTATAACTAAATAAATATATTTCATTTAGAGGTATTTTTTAACATTAAATTATATTTATTTAATTTTTTTAATATTTTAAATAATTTAAATTAATTTAACAATATTTCCTATGGGGTGTTATTTGAAGTCCCTGCCTCCATTATTTTCTATGAGAGGGCATTGCAGTACCAGTGTTTGGACATGTGTGGTGCTGGATTTGGTCCACCAGTGAGCTTGAGTAATTTACTATTGTTTTGGGTGCTTTTTTGAGAGTAGTAACTTCAGAAGTGCATTTTGTAAATTGCAATGGGCTTACTTTTTGTGGGTGGGTGCATATCTCTCTTAAACCCCTCCCCCAAATCACCTCCTTCCTCCTCTGTAAACTCCTCCCATTTAGTAGTAAGTGCACCCCTTTTCCCACCCAATCCTTCTGGTCCAACCCACATTGACTACTAAGGGGCCGATTATGGTTTCGGTCGGAAACTCTTCCGTCCGAATCGGTTTCGAATTGTTTCTGACCGAATCGGGTTCTGCAAGTCCGACCGACTGATTACGATGCTTCCCAACATCGTTCGGTCGGACTCGCATTGACTTCAATGGGAGCCTGTGTTCCGAACGAGAACACAGGCTCCCATTGAAAAAAGGGGTGGTTGGGGAAAACCTTGCACCGTGTGGCAGGCACCTCATGGTGCCTGCCACACTGTGCATGGTTGCAAAGAGGGGTCCATTGGGCACCCCCACGGGCCCCATTCGGAAGGCTCTGGGTGATGGGGGTCCTGCTATGGGCCCCCAAAGTCAGATTCTGACAGCCGATCCGTATCGAAACAACCGATTCGGAAAGGCTGTCTGAATCTGACATCGTAATCCCTTGGTCGGAAACGCGGTCCGTTGACCTGTACGAGTCAGCTCAGAACGACTCGGTTCCTCCGAATGACATACGGAACCGATTCGGAAAGTCTTTCTTAATTGGTCAGAAAGACAGGCTCCGAATCAGAAGCGGCAGACCCGAATCCGATTCGGAGCCTTTCCAAATGACATCGTAATCGACCCCTAAGTAGTAAACATATGTGTGAGGTTCTCCCCATAGAAAACATAGGAGAGGTGGAGTTAGTGATTTACATTTGTAGATTTGTGAATAGCATTTTGTAGTACTCTATTAGTACTATTGTAGGAATACTAAACATACTACAAAAATACAGTTTGTGAATAGGCCTTGCTGCTTAGAAGCATGGTCACTGTTTCATCAGGGTGGACAGCACAAAAGATAGCATGAACCGGTTTCTGCTCTTCCAGTGGTGGGACCAGCTGAACCCCTCACAGCATTTTCAACCCTCATGCTTTGCAATCGGCCAGGCTCAGCTCCATATTTCATGTGATATTTCCTCACATCTCCCGTTATCCAAGCCCGTAGCATGCAGTGCCTCCAGGGTGGACTGCACCAGCTGGCACTTCTTCAGGCAGGACCCTGCCAGGGACTGTTTGGGCAAAGTTTGGCTCTAATTCCATGCCTGGTGTTTAGAGCAGTAAGGAGCACCAGCCCAGCAGTGTGAGTGTGAGTGAGCTTGAGCTAAGAAAATTAAGTCATGGGCACTTAATCCCCACCAAATGGTAGTATAAAACATCTGATTTTATATTATGAAAAATGTCACAGGATTCTGAGATGTGTGGTAAATAGTGCACTCCAGTTTTTTTACCCCACCCGATTTTCGCCAGCTGAAATCTGGCACAATTTGTATGGTGAAAAACTGCATCTTTCCAAGTTTTAGCACTTCGGGAAGGGGAAAACCACGCAGTATCACTGCACTAGCCCGTGTGTGGATGTGCAGATCTCAGAATTATGCGGAAATACTGCACCGGGTAAATATCGGTATTTCTTAAGTATGATTACCGCTCCTAAAGACAGTGACACTTATAATGACCCCATAAGGCGTATTAGTTCATACGAGAGTCGTATAGTTAACTTTGTCAAAAACGCAGTGACAAAATAACAACATTTGCAAAATGTGTGCATTGAAATATAAAGCAATAGAATTTGTTTTAGTTGAAAGCTTTGTTTTTTATTTTAATTTCTTCGCTATCTTAAATTTGCATAAAGCGTGCTTAATCAGATGCGCACAGGATCTGCCTTTGAAACTCGCCCACAAGAGCTGGCACCGTCGCCAGTCTTGAGAAGGAAATAGTGGACGGGGTCCAGTACATTGGCACCGGACCAGTCTTCAGAATACCATGAAACAATCTGAGGCGGGATTCACAGCCAGCTGGTATCACTGCTGGGCAGGGAAAGTGTCACAATATTGGTGACTTTCAAAAATTTGTCAAAAAACATTGCCACGATGCGACGCTTGAGCAGATTGCAAATGTGATTATTACACAAAAGTAGGCTTCGTATTCTCGCGACCTGTGTTTTTTTTAACATTGGCTTTTTCTTCTTAAACTGCCTTGCAAAATATGTCCACATTTCTGCGCCCAGGAATCCTCGTGAATACATTAAAGTTACAGAGGAATAGAAATAGGCAGCAGTTCATTAAGCACCAGACTTTGGCAGTCTTCAGTGGAGCATGAGCACGTAATCCTTAGAGTTCACTTATGTTTATTAAGTGTACACAACTTACACGAGCTTTACATTTGCATAATTAAGAAATACTTGCTGACAGAAATAAAGTGCACATGGATGGATTGCTCTTTCACTCTAATTGGGACTGTGTATGTCCCTCACCAGAAACAGCGAAATGTACGTGTTTCATGTAGCGCCTAGTGTAAGAGTAACTAACCTTAACTAACCTCTACTTGGGGTTTGAACTACTGTGTGCGAATAGTCAGATTAACACCTGTGCACTGCTTCGCAAGTTTACTACCTTTGGGTTTTCACATAAAACAAGCATTAGCAATGCAATAGGTCTCGCATTTGCGAGACTTTCAGCTATTGGCATTGTCAATGACAATGCATTTATTTATCTGTTTAAAAACAACACATAAATAAACGCCATTGTCATTTACAATGCCAATAGCTCAAAGTCTCATAAATGCGAGACCTATTGCATTGCAAATGTTTGTTTACCCTCTTGCTCTGCACTACGGAATGACGACATAGTGCTCTGAGAAGGCAGTAAGGCCACATGGTATCACTTAGCCAAGCATCTTCATAAATAACAGGCATAATGTGAAAACAAACTGTTATTAGCATTATGAATATTTTAATATCTATGAGTTGTGCTCTCTCGACACACCTAGCATCCTTGTGATTGGACTTGTGCTGCGAAGCATGTCTCAGAAAAACAAAAATCGGTGAAAGTGCACGTAGCATTAATTTAACTAAATGTTGTTATATATGGTGCTGTGGTGTTACTTTCGGCTGGGCTAGCAAAGTCTAGGTCCGGTATGGCGAATATAAGTATTAGAAAATAAAATGAGTAGTGTTCTGGGCGTTAATGTGTACAGGGAGTTTGTGCTGTGAGCAAGGTACCCCGGTGACAATGGTCATTTTCTTTCACTGATTCATTCTTATTGTTGTGTGACTTGGCATTTATAGTGTGCACTATTTCCCCCTCTGGGCCTCTGTGAACTGATTAGAGAGAGAAGACACTAAAACTAAGTCAGGGCCAACTCAGCTGTACATCTTACTGAAGTCGATAGTCCGTGTAACATTAAATTGGATAAGAGCAACGTGTTAGTTGTAGCGCATTGAAACAGCAAAACTGTGGCAATCAGCACTATAAACGAATGTTTTGTACTTGCTACTACTGTTACTATTAATGGTTTTCAGTTTTTTTTATCACAACAATGTTACTTCAGAAACGTCCAAGGTCTTCAAGGCTTTGTATGAATTGGAATCAATACTATATATAAGTACCACTCCACTCCCATGGCCTACTTTGGATGTGCAAACTGCAATCCATCAATGCTAAAGCGCAACAGCCTCTTCTCTTTCTGACAGTGGAGGAGGTATAACGCTCTGATCCCTGGTAACGACAACCACTATATTTAATGACGCCGATGGGTATGTCTGGTTGAGGGGGCCACTACTTCTATTTGAATGGATGAGATCCTATTCCCTCTATTCCATATCTTAAGGTGTCAACGCAATGGACTATTTAAAGCAATCCCCAATGGCCTCCAAATCTCCATGCCAACTTGCTAAAGTAACACATTGGCTGCATATAACTGTGGGAGGTGCCAGCTGCTCTATCCCGGCTCTGCGGTCGGCCAACGTCCACCAACGCATACCTCGCATGGGGAAAACGACGATCCTGCTCCCAATCCATCGTACCCAGAATTGTAGTTTACAGGGGAGCTTTCGAGTCAACCACCCCTCCCCAAGCTATACCTGCCCCACACTTACCTGCAACTCGGCCCGTTCCGTCTCCTAACGGCATTTCTCAGCCTCAAAGCGTGCCCATTCTTGCTAGATGTAGTGCAGGATGCCAGGCACGCTAAATTCCTGCCCTCCTCCAGGCTCTGGAGCTTCTGTTCCCCTGTTAGGCACGGCCCGGAAAGCCGCTCTCTCCTCCATCATGGAAGCTGTGGCCTTCTGCCTGTGTATGCTACAAAGGGATCCATCCAAGGAAAGAGAAGGCGCAAGCGTAGATCGAGCCAACACCACTTCCTGCCAGAAAGAGAGCCGAAGACGAGGAGCGGAACAGGGAGAGGCAGAGGAAAGCCTATGGACACAAAAGACGGACAACAACAACAAGGAGAGGAAGACATGCAATCAAAATGGAAAACAGACAACACTGCGAGAGAATGCGTGAGGCAGGCAGACAGAGAAAGATCAAAGACTAGTTAATGAGGTCTGATAGAGTTAACAAGCAGTGACAAATCCAACAAGCATTTGCAATGCAATAGGACTCGCATTTACCCAAGACCTATTGCATTGCATCACGGACAGCGGGAGGGAGGGGGGAAAGGCACTGACAACTGGAGTGCGGGCAGGGGGAGGGGGTGAGAAGGCACGGACTAGGAGAGGGATGGGGGAGTAGGAGAACCTCATTAAAGAAAATAGTGCTCACATTCTAAATAACACGGACTGCGTAACACTCGAAGTAAAGGGGCCGGTAGCCATGGGAGGGTACAAATGACAGATCACTTGGGGGGGAGCCACGGGTGATAAAATGTCAGAAAGGTCTCGAAACTGCTTGGGCAGCTGTAACCGATATGGATAGAGGTGCGGAAGCACAGTATGGGAAATCTGCGCGATATGGAGCTGCGCTACAGAAACTAGTGGAAACCGAGTAATGCTCTTTCACTCAAAAGTAGATGCACACATGTGACGGTAAGCACATAGTCATACCGCTGTGTTAATCATTAAATAATGGCTTTACGGGAGAACACAGGGTTTCAGGTTTTTGGACGCGAGAAATATCATGGCGTGGAGAACAGGGGGGTTGAACACGGGTTGTGGTGTATGTAATGATTGCTTCAAGTGAATAACAGTTGGAATTTAATTCTGCAGTGTCTTTTAGTCTCATTAATTTAGTGGCTAAAGGATGTTTTTAGCTTATTTTGTATAATGGAAGTAATATTACTGAGTTGACGGTTGTTTATTTGTTTGTATTTTAGATACCCCTGATGAAGGGTATATCCCGAAATGCATTGGGTATTTTAAATAAAATCGTGACATGCTGAAACACTTTATTCTCCTCTGTCTTTGATGAACAACATTGAATAATCTGAAGAATGAGTAAAATGAATTTATGAAATGAAAAGCAAAAAGGAGAAAAATTATGGAGTAAAATGTGGATTAATTGAAGAGTTAAATAGAAATTCGATTTATTGGATTCATTCGTGACAGACGTGGTTGTGCAGCTTGATGGGGACCAAATGCGGTCCCGTCGTGTTCATTCAGGGTACAAATGACGACATGGCCAAAATAAGCCTCATAATCAATCAGACGGCAGCATTTACGAAAGACAATGACACGAGCCAATTAAAAACATGGGCGGAGAGTGGGCGGAGCTTCCACGGAGCTTCCACTCCATACTGGATTACTGCATGCCTCACAAAGCGCGCAGCGCATGCGCGCTGCTGCTATAGGCTCGACCTAAAAATGGGGCATTCGTGTATTCAAGGGGGAAACCGGTCCCCGGCAATCATCTAGGTTCAATGTCCAGAGGAATATGGTGTTAAAGTTAGCGCCAGAGATAAAGCACATCCATGTTTTCCAGTTGCAGCTAGCACTCGCAAGGAAGTCCAAAGTCCAGACAAATCTTTATTCGGCAAACAGCCATAAAACACATAAAACACAAGAAACAAAAAGCAATTCACCACTTAAAATTATTAAAATGCATAGTGCAAATCACATAGAGAAACAGCTTAAAAACATAGGTCTCGGTGAATATCATACACGCCGTACATGGGGATTAATAAATAAAACATACCACACCTTAGAACATCTGAAAGATATAATATGGGGACAGAATCAGCATCGTAATGAAATTAGTTCATGCCTTATTCTAATCCTTACATCCTGTCTAATAAAATTTAACACCAGTAGGCAAGTTTCTAAAGTACCTAATTTCTGTAGGAACACCAGGCCTTTATGATGGGTTCTCAAACGTGATTTTAGTAAAACAGGAACCAGAAAATCATGCCCACGTTCCTTATATAAGGGGCAAAACAATATAAAATGGGCCGAACTTTGTTTAGCAACATTATTACAATGGCATAAAGGTAAATCATTCAACCATACACATGGCTGGGAAAGGTGACCTTAATATGCATTAAACTCTGTCTAAAATATGCCAAGTAACATCGGTGGGTGGGGGTTCAGAAACCAAGTTAGATAAGGTTCCATGCTGTTGCAGGTTGATACCAACACATATCTATCAAATGAAACCAGAGACTGGGCCCTCTGCAACCTCAAATCTGTACAGTGGTTATAGAAACGTTTCTTAATTACCTTTTTACTTGCTATGGTTATCATATGAGGGTTCCTAAACATTTCAGCTAATCCTGTGGCCTCAAGTGTATACTAACCATGGGATTATCCCCTCACCCCAACCCCCAACCCCCCTCCCTAGCTAGCACTGGCAGGGAAGTTGTAACCAGTCTGTGTGAAAATACTGTGCAAGAGTGCAGACTGTGGAAAAGAGAGGAACTGTACACTAGGGATTGGTCCGTTATCGGCATCTATGTGAGACTTCACTCACATAATAAAACTATGCAAATTCATATGATAAAGTGCTATACATATTTAGGGAGATGTGCTTTTCTTCAAGCATTCACTATGGTCCGTTGAACAAAATGGTTCTGAGATATTTGTGTGTGTACGTTCGTGCGTATGTGTAAATATATATATTCACAGATACACACACATATATAGACGCATACATATGTATATGAACCATTTACTATATATAGGCACATTTACATATGTCTATATATACATTGAATTATGTAAATATACATTTAGATTATATTTTCCATTTAAATAACCCCACACGAATTGTGCAATTGTGAAAGATGGATTTAGGATAAAGTTTAACTCAAAAAAGTGCTCCGCTACTTTTCTGGTCTGTGAAGAATGAGCGAAGTCTCTCTGACCTTAACTCTCCCAAATCAAGATGATCTGATGTGATAAGCAGCAAACTTTGATGTGTAGCTATGTTAATCAGTCCCGAAATGTCAAATTTGCATATATTTCAAGCGACCCAACCATATTTACCTTAGAGCTAAGTTTCATATTTTTCTGACAATTGCAGCATTGAGCAAGTGACTCATTTCGCATATCTCAGTGGCCCGTGTCACATGGATTTATCGCGGACTTGTTTGAAAGCATCAAAAAGACAAACACCACTGTCTGAAATTAACGAGCGGACTAATCCGATTTGACAATATGTTGAGTTTGATAGGGTCAACAGCTACTGATGCTGCGGAGGACAAATAGTGCCTTGAAGCTTTAATACAATTGAATACTTAAGCAGTTCATTATGCAAATTTGCCCTCTACCTGTCAGTAATGACTAAAAGCAAGGAGTTAGAATGATGTCAGTGTCTTGTGCAGTGGATGGCCTCTGTTGCTGGGGTAGTTCCATGTGCTTATTATGTGGCAGTGGCTGGCTTTAACCATGGTGTACAGTTCAGGTCAGTGTATGCAGGAAGGGTTTATGTCTGATGAAAAGAAGAAGCAGGTTGGTGCTGAAGGGGGTAGGCATAAGACGAAAAGTAAATAGGTGTGGGATGCTTGCAAATCACACTACTGGGGCATTGTGTGCCCTGCTCGTACAGAAATAATCCTGGATTGGAGCAGGCTATGAAAATCAGGCGTAGCATCCTTTAGGCCCTGATGACGAGTTGATCAGAGTGGTACTCTCATGCGAGACACCTCTGCAGAAGATCACATCTGGCTCGGTGTTCTTGTACCTGGATTTACAGGGTGGGGGAACAACAGGTCTGATTTTATCCTCTGGAAAATCCACCCAGTGAAATCAAGGAAGGACCAAGAATGGGCTGCAGGCACAAACAATGGCTGGCCCCGCGTGAGCCCCTTCTATTATTATTATTTTAGTTTTATATAGCGCCACCCGAATGTATGGGAGCACTTTACAGGAGTGCCGGTTAAATCCCACAAGGTGACGCTCTTTTTTTAGTCAGTGAGATTAAGTGCTTTGCCGAGAACCAAATGATGTTGAGTCGAAGCCCAGTCTCGAACCTGGTTTCCCAGTTAGCTTAATGCAGCACACATAGAAGTTGCAAAACAGCTTTTTTTTTTTTTTTAAATGATTGTTTATGTGCAGAAAGGGGGACCTTCCTGCACACAAACAATCATAGCCAATTTGCTGTTTCTATGTGTGCTGCACAAGGCAGCACACAAGGAAACAGCAAACACGAGGAGAAATAAAGCATTTCTCCTTGTTTTGCCTGTTTAAGACCAGGTTTTCCCTGCTCTTAATTTTGGCGCTGCCTCCTATTTACGCTGTCCTTGTAAATAGGAGGCAGCGTCAATATCATTGGGTGTTGCGGTGGAACGCCCACCACAACACCCATTGCCCGCCCCTTTCACGCTATATTCAGCGTGGAAGGGGGCCTTATTTACAAGGCAGCGTTAAGCCACGTTAAGTGGCTTAACACTGCCTTGTAAATAAGGCAATGTTCCTATCGCCATCACAGCGTCACTAAAAGTGACGTTGTGGTGGTGATAGGGGCTTGCAAATATGCCCCAGCATGTCTTCCACATTCTCACTCTGCTCAGAGGAACTTGACAGATTGTGAACTCAAAGGTCTTTCTGCTCTGAAGTGACACTGAGCATCATCGTAGCACATTTATAAGAGACTACCTGACTCTGATAAGTGCGATTCTTTGTGTTGACCGGTGCTCCCGTAGGTTACTGGGGTATGGAGATTAGGTATTACATATGACACAAAGGGGCATATTAACAAAGAAAGTGGCAGAGCGTGTCGTTAAGCTTGTGAATATGGTGCAGCCCTGCGTTTTCCCCTGCGCTGGTGATAACTTCTTCTGCCTAGCGCCAACACAGGCACCCTGCACCCTTGCACCATAGTGCATGGGTGCCTGTGTTGAGGGGAAGATTGTTTATCTGCAGGAAGGTCCCCCTTCCTGCACATAAACAATCTTGAAATGCCATTTTGTAACTTCTATGTGTGCTGCTTAATGCAGCACACATAGAAGTTGCAAAACTGCATTTTTTTTAAATGATTGTTTATGTGAAGGAAGGGGACCTTCCTGCACATAAACATTCATAGGCAACTTGCTGTTTCTATGTGTGCTGCACAAGGCAACACACATGGAAACAGCAAAAACGAGGAGAAATAAAGCATTTCTCCTCGTTTCGCCTGTTTAAGACCAGGTTTTCCCTGGTCTTAATTTTGGCGCTGCCTTCTGTTTACGCTGCCCTTGTAAATAGGAGGCAGCGTCAAAATCAATGGGTGTTGCGGTGGAACGCCCACCACAACACCCATTGCCCGCCCCTTTCACGCTAAATACAGCGTGAAAGGGGGCCTTATTTACAAGGCACCGTTAAGCTACGTTAAGTGGCTTAATGCTGCCTTGTAAATAAGGTAAAGTTCCTATCACCATCACAACGTCACTAAAAGTGACATTGTGGTGGCAATAGGGGCTTGTAAATATGCCCCAAAGAGCATTATTACCGTAATTCTTGTTTGATTTTCTGTAATACGGAGACCACAAGGCTTCCATCCTAGAAGTAGCCGGGACAGACTATTTAAAAAAAAACTACATCAGGGTTAAAAAAACCTCCAGTCCAGATAAACACTTTTAGGAAAAACAAGAATGAAATAAAGGTGAAGCATTAATAATTAAACATGCATTAGCCAGGCGTATAGGTACCAAACCCTCCATATGATAAACCACTAAAATGTTATAAAATTAAACAAAACAGGAGCAAATAAGCTGAAATATAAACATGTCAAAAACATATTCTAAATGACGAGGTGCCAAGAATGCTAAATATCGATTTAGGTGAACTCCCAAATTAATCCAGCTTAACCAGTATCTTGGTATGATGTTCATGATGGCTTCACTCTCTTACAGGACTTGTTAATGTTACTGTTAAATGTTCTTATGGAGCACTCACATGCCCAAATGGGTGTCTTGGAGCTAGCTGAGTGAACAGATGCAGGAATAAGTCAAAGAGGGAGGTTAGCATGTAGAAAAAAGCCATGTTTTTAACGCCTTCCTAAAGGCCAAAAGATTAGACGTGGCTTTCCTGTGTAAAGGAAGGGCATTCCATGCTTTAGATGCTCCGGGCACAAAGCTTCTCCCTCACCAATTTGCATATCTGAATCTGAGCAGGGCCGGACTGGGAACATAAACTGTCCCTGGCACTTGAGTCGGGCGGCAGCGGGAGGGGGGGAGATGCACATGGAAAACACTGCAGCTGCTTTTGTTACAGGGGGCCGATGTTGCAGCTATGCTGCAAAACCGGCCTCGGGTAGCAAAAATGGCCCCTCAGGGGTCTAAAACCGGCCCTCACCCTGGCAGCCCACTGGAGAAATTCCTGGTGCCCACTACGGCCAGTCCGGCCCTGAACCTGGGTATTACCAGTAATTTGGCCGAGGCAGAACGCAAAGACCGACTTTATGAGTAGCAAGTAAAACTCCTCCTCAGGAACTCAGGTCCTGTCCTGTGCAGTGCCTTAAACACGTTGCACAAAGCCTTGAAGGTGACCCTCTGTCTGACAGGGAGCCAGTGGAGTTTAGTGATATATTTTGAGACAGATATTTGGGAATCTTGCACAGCACCCGGGCGACGCATTCTGTAAGGTTTGCAACTTATTGAGAGCCTGCTGATGAGCATTAAGAAAAAGCCTGTTGCAATGATCAACCTTTGAGAGAACAAGAGCAGTGAAAAACTTTTTCTGAAGATGGACTGGTATAAAAAGAAGGATTTTCTCAATCATTTTGAGAAGGAGGAAAACGGCAGAAGTCACAGCATTGTTTACTAGAACTCCCAAATTCTTGACACATCTAGTAGGTGAAGAAAGTGACCCAAGCTCAGATGGCCACCAATCAGAGGTTCAGAAGGAGGGCTGGGCTCTGAACAACAGCACTTCAGTCTTCGCAAAGTTCAATTTACGACAGTTCCTCACAATCCAATGGCTCACCGCTTTCATGCAATCACAAAATCTCGCCACCACTCCACTGTCCTCAGTCGCCAATGACACCGCAATTTGTGTGTCATCAGCATATGATGTCAGTGCAAACTACCCAAATGATCCTAGTCATTCTGCGAGGGGAGTGACATAGATGTTAAATAGAAGAGAACTGATTGAAGACCCTTGGGGCACCCCACAAGGAAGGGAAAAGTATAGTGAAGAAAACCCACCTAATCTGACCGATTGCTCCTGACCCGAGAGGAGGTAGTTCAATAGCTCTGATGCAGCGGAAGTGGGGTGGGATTTTCTACCACTTATAACCAATTCCAATAACCACCTGTCCTTTCCCCGCATGAAACTAAAGTTGGCCCATACCTTTAATAACTTGGTTCTCCGATGGACCTTTGGAGAATTGTTAGGGACTGACTATTGACAAGACGGATAATATTCCCCCCTATGAGGACCGACAATAAGAGGAATATTCTACAACAAGCTAAATTTACACTATATAAATCACATTAATAATATTCATCAATAATGACAGACTCTGATTACTTATCAACTTGCTTTTATCTATTTCTTAAGCATATGAATGGTCAAATAAACAATACAGCTTTGAAATCACAGATCATCACACAAGAGAAAATAAGCAATTCACAATAACATCTCATTTAACGATCATGAGTGAGTGGATAGGAGAAGAGACAAAAGAGCATTGCAAATAGTTCAGCGCTAAATACAGAATTTCATACAAACCTAGAGAAAACTGTAGCACAGCGTGCTAATAGTCAGAAAAGCTAACCCTCCGGCCAGAAGGGAAAGCTGGGCAACCTCACAAAGGTATGAGGAGCAAAGAATCAGGAATCAGACAACAACCGCCAAAAAGGAAGCTTAAGGAAACAGCTTCACTCTCACCTTGTCACTCAAAGACGCTTGCTCTCAAGAAAATGCTCACCGCTCACCCACGAGTAAATTCTAACACTAGTAGTTATACCCTAATTTGTAAAAGTACATCCCTATTCTTGTAGCAAAGTCCAAGCATTTAACAGTTCTCATTGGTCCAGGAGCATAGGATGTTCAGTCACACCACTTCTATCAAACCTAACTTTCAAAAGTTCTTTGTTTGAAGCCAGGCTGTCATCATCATCCTTCAGCAGAGGAAATCACGATAACCTCCTTCCGAAGCCCGCGCACATTTTGTAAGTCCTTGCAACATTTTATTACAACAGTTATCCACAAACTAAACATTTTACCGGACAGTGAGGAAGTTCCACTATCTTCTCTACCACGTAGCCGTTAAAAAGGAAAGAAAATTAACCCTAACAGTGGTTTTAGTCCTTCTCTGTAAAGCTTTCCATTCTCTTTGAAAAATAAACAAGCTTTAGATTATTGGTTCACATAAATGCTTCATTACATTATTCATTTTAGTCTCCTAATATTGTAATATAAACGCAAATATTCTCAACTGATATTTTATGCAATTAATATCACTCACATAATGCTCTTTCATTTACATATTTCAGTTACATTGCACTTTTTCACGTTTTTAGTGCAATTTTTAACGATCATAGAGAAAAATAAATCTCTTCTTGAAAGCTCAAACCTCTAACATTAGTTTTCTACTATCATTTGTGCAGAAATCATTTGCGGCCTACAAAAACCATTTGTCATCTTCTCTGCACATTTTTCACGTTTCCCTTACCAAATACTCATGTTAATATTTTCTCAGTTAATTTCACAACTCTTGTTAATAATTTTCACACAGGAGGAGGTTTAATCTGAGCAGGTTTATTTTGCGAAAATCGTGCTCCATCAGCTCCCAAGCTGTTCCAGTCACTCCGATCCTGCTTAACCGCTCCATCAGCAGCCTGTGATTCAAAGAATCAAAGGCTGCTGATAGATCAACCAGGATCAGTGCAGCCCGACCACCCTGATCCAGAGTCAACCTGATCTCCTCTGTTACCTTAAAAAGGGCGCGCTCCGTACTGTGACCAGCACGTAAGCCAAATTGTGTAGCATCCTGGAGGTTGTCAGTGTTAATATAATTCCCCACAGTGAGTTCAGCACCTATTAAAAAATCTTGGCCGGCAAGGGGAGGCAAGAGATGGGCCAATAGCTGTTGGGATCATTTGGGTCGAGAGATGCTTTTCTAATGAGAGGCACTACCACAGCTTTCTTCCAATCAGAAGTAAAAGAACCCAAAAGGCACATTAAATGAAAGATATTAGCCAGCTTGGTCCCAATAATTTCAGCTGCTAAGCTGGCAACAGAGGGGGGACCTGGATCATCTGGTAAGCCTGATTTGGAGGTCTTAAGCAGATTGATAACTTCGTTGGTGGCAGGCGGGGAGAAGAAGCTAAATGTAGTGCTAGGGTCATTTGGCACAGAAAGAAATTTGTCGGCCTCAGGGACACAGGTAAGTGAGGAAAAGTTGTTGAAAAAATTCTCTACCTTAAGGAGGAAAGCATTAGCCACTGAGTTGCAGAAGGATTGGCTGCAGCCTTTAGGTAGAGGCCTGGTAGCAGAAGTAAGTTTTTTGACTGTGGAAAACAATTCCTTAGATGAATTAGCTGCAGACTCTATCTTTCTGGTAAAGTATAAAGATTTTGCCTTATTGATCAACACCTTATAACTAGACAGCGGATCTTATATTTGTCCTTTTCACTGCTGCAGTAATTTGACGCCTACCTCTTTCTTGCCTTCTACAGGACTGTTTCAAGGTCCTTAACTCCACAATAAACCAAGGGGCAGTTGTACGATGCCTCTTGAACTGAACCATTTTCACAGGGGCCAAGGCAAAAGAGGTGGCTTCAAGCCAATGTGTATAATTCTCAACTGCTGAATCAGCATCACAGGATGAACCTGGTAAAGTTTCAGTGAGCAATTGAGAGAGCTTGTCCGCTTGAATTCTGTGCCAAGCATGAGAGAGGATCCAAGATGGAGTGGCTGGGGGAACCTGACAAGATTGTCTATAGAAGATATTTAAATATACGGCACTGTGATCGGACCAAGGAAGGGGAAGCGTACTTACATTTCCCAGAAAAGAATTGTTGGAAAATACTTGGGCTGGGGTTTAGGGCCAATTTCATGAATGCATAATTGTGCAAACTGGAACTAGTGAAAGATACTGAAGCACAATCAAAAATTTACAAATAATAATGTGTGCTTTGGACCTGGTTGAAAACTGTGACCACCCAAGTGACAGCTTCGGATGACATCGCAAACCAAAAAGTGAGCTACAGCTCCACACAGCCGTCCTGTAGAGCAGAGGAGAGGAGGAGGAAAAGGAGAAAAGGAAAGATAAATTCCCATCAATGCAGGCATAAGCAGCTGTAAGAACATGGTTTGCACAGAAAAGATTGTTAAGGGGGTGTAAGTCATCATTCAGGAAAAGGGCAAATGTTAGGCGAAACGCAGAGGCACACCAACATCTGTAGAATTCATGATACTTGACACCTCGGTGGAAGGCACCTCTAATTGAAGTGCATGCAGATGTTGGAGATGAAAGTAGAGTCACTCAGTACAAACAACATCACCCATGGATTCAGGCTCATCTCAGGCAATGTGGAGAACATGTCAGAGCCAGTGACTGCTCTGTGTGGGGCACAGCACAATTAATTATTGACCCAGAGGCACAGACAACACCACCTAGTGGGCAGAATATAGGGCTTCAGAAAATCTATAGACAGAGTGGGCATTGCTACAACAGTATTCTCAAGGTGTACAGTAAGTGCTCATGTGGGTATTGCCTGTTACAGTGCAGAAGTGGTTTGGCCCATTGTCCAAGTGATGAGTGCACTGGGAGAGTTACAGGCAGTGAATGTGGGTCTAGGAACAGCAGTGCTGGCTACAGTGAGTGAGGAGGCCTCAGCAGGTCCTCTGTGGTAGAGAAGAGCTGCATGCTATGCTGTTGAGGGAAATAAGGATGACGCAGGAGCTACATCTGAAAGGGCCATAGTGAACGGAATATATAGTGACAGTGAAATGGGCTCATCCATCTACATAGTATACATAACTGATTTGTTCTACTTTGTCTTGTACTCTCAGCATTGTACATTATGAAGTGCTGGCTAGATCTGGACACTGCTATATGAATTAGTTCAGTCACAGCCTGTGAACAAATAGAAAGAATAGTGTACAGTTTTTTATGTATCATGTAAACTACTTAACTCGAAAGTAGTTGTCAGTCACAGGTGTTATGTCTACCCCACTCTCTGCAGCTGTTGGTGCATCCAGGCAGGCTCATTGTCACCAGAATCTCACTTGAATGGTCAGATTTCTAAAACCTGTCTGGTGTCAATAGTGTGCAACATTGCATACATGGCCTCGATTTTGAGATATGTTTTTGAGGCGTACAGCAGTCTCCCACCATTTTTAAGTAGGCAGCACAATCTGCCTTTCAGTATTCCAAATGTGTGTTCCATGTGAGAGCGGGCTGGCTTGTGTGACCTGTTGTATTTCCATTCCTTCTGTATCAGTGGATTTAGGATGTGTGTCATAATAGATAGTTGAATGACATAAGTACTCTAACCTACTTCAGGGATGTAACAGTTTACAAAGGTGGTGGGCAAGGATTGACTGACAAGCTGGGTGTACAGTGGGTGCTACTTACCTAACAACCACCATCTCCTAGCTCTCCTATCTCAAGTTGGTCGTGAAAGACACAGAGACAAAACATTCACAGGTCACGTGTATTCCCTGGATTCTGTCCATGATAAGACATCTGCATTGCAGACCACTTGCATGTTGAGGGAGTGCAAGCACTTCTTATTCGTGTACATGTTTTTGCTGTCTGAGGGTAGACAAATCAAGATGTGTTTTCCATCCATGCAGCCAAAGACTTGGCAATTGTTCAACATTGTAGAATTGCAGTTTGTTGTCCTGCATTTCACCTGGAGTGTTTGGAACAGATTGTGGGTATGGTTTCAGGACAGCACAGCATTCAGCATTGTTCTCAAAAGCTCATACTTCAAGGTCCTGATATATAAAATCACCCCAGACCTCATGCTTCCCGGTGAAGTCCTGGAAACCTTTCTACCCGGCCAGGCCTAAATATGGTGAATCAATAAGGGGGTCATATCATAGAAGGTTTAAAAGAAGTGCTTCTGGTGATTAGTGGTCATTTTGGCTGGTTGTAGATATGGCTTTTAAAAAAAGAAAATACTACATCTAGTTACGAAGACTGGCAGTGGGGTAAACTCATACTACCACCAGCAATATCCATTACAGGAACATATTGCCCAAAATGCTGGAATTTGCCACCAAAAAATAAGATGAAGATCCTCATATAATGCCTGGATCTCTCTGATCTTGACTTCCATGCCAGAAATGCCCCGGACATCTCCCCATACTCAAATAGATTCAAGCACTTTGTCTGCCACGTCTCCCTACATTTTTTATTTAGCTTAGTTTTATAATTCTGCTGAACCTCTTTCAATGTCTTCAGTGCTTGTCCTCCATTCAGAAGGGGCTTCTGTGTCTGTAGGATGGTCTCCCATGCCCCTATTTCTTGTTTCAAAGAGGATAGCTCTTATCTGACCGACTTATTCTTAAAGGATGCTTGGCTAAGCAATACACCTCGTATGAAGGGCCTGAAAGTGTCCTAGACTATGGCTGTGGACAGAATCTATATTGTCTGAGTAAAAAATGCCACTGGCTTTCTTAAGGGCCTGTCCAATCCCTGCATCTAGGAGAAGGGCATGATTGACCATCCACCTGAAGTTCCAAGCTTGACCAGGGCACTCAAGAAGCATAGTCACAGACGTGTGGTCAGAGATGTATCCCGGCAAGTGCTTGACTTCTTTGACCCTCTCCACAGCAGCATTATCCATTAAGAAGTAATCACACCTTGAAAAGTGACCATATTTTTTGCTATGAAATGTTTACCACCTACCCTAACCCATTTGATGCCACCACACATCCACAAACCCCAACTCCTGTATAATGCTTTTTAAAACCTGCCAAGTCCTGGGTGTATAGATACAATCTCTTCTGGTTGATCTATCAAGGTTGGTATCCATCAGGGTATTAAAGTCACCTCCCCCATAAGTTCCAATGACTAATTTTTGGGGAGAACTTATCAAATGGCATCATCTGACATAAATATTGTGTCCTAAGTATTGTTCACAAAAATATTATCCCATTAGTTATAATATTAGAAAATCGACACCCAATAGGAGGATATTTTGGTACACCATATTAAAGGCACAATATCTATTTCAGATAATGTTTCTATATATGACATTTTGACATAAAACTGATAGGGGTATGAAATTTAAAATGGGACATCACATAGAAAAGCGAATTATTCTTCCACCTTCTAGACTATGAATCATGAAGTTTGTCAGTCTACTAGATTGGTAATCCCAGACCTCCATTAGCTTTGTTGGTTTCATAATTTTGAGAAACTATCATTACAAAAAGTTGTTAGGAGGGCTTTGTAGAGTTCAATCATAGACATATCTTTACCACTAGTCCACAGTTTGAAAACCCGTGTTTGAGGACTGTTTGTGGAAATTAATGTAAAAAAGTATAACCATTAGAAAGGACTTGTATCTAATGGTTTTGAGGGTGCATTTATTATAACCTCAAACTGAAGCTGAAGCAGTAGCTGAAACTGAAGGAGTACATGAAATTACAGCATGAGCAGTAGGATAAAAAATAAACACTAACTACCCAAGATAAACAACCGCTGGAAAATGTTCCTGGACAGGTGCTGCAGAAATTAGAAAAAGAGAACAATCCCCACCTCAGCATCTTTGCATTGAACTATCTGGAGTGCGAAACAATGTGCGGTAAAGAGAACAAAATGTGAGGATTTCCAATGAGAAGATAGAATATCACTACAAAATAAAATAATGAAACTCTTTTTCCATGTTTAAAGTGGGCATAGTTCCAACAAGTTTCATTAACCCCCCGCCCCAAAAAAATAACAAATAGAAACAAACTGATTCTTCTGTCCTTCTGAAAAGCACACACAATACTCAATAAAAGAAATAGTCATTTAGTCTGAGAGCCTGCAAGGGTGTCCACAGAAGCTTTGCACAGGGTATATCAAATGCAATGCTGATGTCCTCTCAAACTTTTTGCCAATAAATAAGAACAAAAAGCAGCACACCAACATTAAGTAACAACATATAATCACATAATCATCTCATTGACAATGTAAGGGAATGTGATATGTAATTTCACACGTGAGAAAAATGAAGACATTTATATTTATACAAGTTACTTCAAACACTGAGATCAGGAACACTGCATTTTGTGCATGAGTTATGATTTGTAAGGCGGTTGTATGAGTTATCTGGCAAATTTCAGGTATTTTTTTCGGTTTTAAGTCATAACCATAACTGTACTTTGAGTGTATTTTTTAAGTGACTTTCAATTGTTTTTTAAACATAAATGAAGGTGTTATAACCAAAGCCAACCATAAGTTCACTTTAACTTTTGCTTTTTTGAATTAAACTATACATAGGCCATGGGATAAACCATATATGGAGTGTATGTAATATGCTGTTTATTGCTATTGTTGAATTCGAGGAGGGTTCATGATTCACAGGAGGCAAAGCCTTCAATGAATCACGATGACCCTCCCCTCCCTCAGCAATGGTATTAAACTCACTCAGCAGATTACATGGCTGGTTCATTCCATTCTGTTTTTTCATGTGCAGTGGTTACAATCAAAATACATTTAATGATAACCAGTGAACAACAGATGAAAATCCAACCAGTGAGCTATAACCAGGGGTCAGTGGAATTATGCTACAGTGGAGGACCAAATAATACAGCAGGGTTGAGTAAGCTATGTGGCAAGAAAAGGCATTTTATGCTGCAAAATTTTTATAGCATTAGTTCATTATTTTGTCAATTTTAAACTTGTTAATACTGTTTGGGCATTTGCTGCACCTCTTTTAGTACCAGTTTAACACCCAAATAGAGCCATAAGCTACAGAAAGGTGACCAGTCAACCTTTACAAAGGGCCTTCCACTGTGCGGCAACACGTGTTGTTGCTTTTTTTGTAACTTTTGAACCATTTGAGCTAGATTTTTCTTAAAATCTGCAGATTATGCAGAGGATGGTGGATTATGTGGCAAATTTACAATTATGCGAAAATGGTCGCAGCCACAAATAACATGTGTATTTGTAACGCACACATTCACCCAAGGGTATCTTACAGATGAATAACAGATGTATATTGTTATCTAGCTTAATGGTACTCATTTTATGGACATGAGTAGAATGAAAGGCTAGGTGGACCCATGAGGCCGAACACAGACCCCTACAGTGGACACATTGGTCCGCTAAGCCACCAAACCCAGCATGACACATAATCCCAGTGGCCCTGGATATAACCCCAAGAAGTAGCCTAGTGAGGATGGTCCCAGTTCTTTACGTTTGTGAGGCAATTCTAGAAAGCAATCTGTGAGGCATTCACCATTGTTTTCTAGTGTGAGGTACGCAGCACTTTGGCAATAAACTTTTTCTAAATAACATGCATTTATTTTAACTGGCATTGCATACATATACTACAAACAAAAGCACAGTGTAATTTGCTCCCCATTACCATTGTTGAGTGTGCAGAATTCTGTGAATGTGGAATTAGGTGTGAATTGACTTTTTGTAAAACATAGATAATTTGACCTGCACATCAGTCTCATATTTTTCCCTCAAACTCCAAAACTGCTGAATGGGATAGTTTGCTTGTGCCTACTGCCCGAACTACTGAACAGATTTGCACCAAACGTGGCATGAAAATAGAACTTTACTCTGAAAACATGCTTTGGTATTGGTTTGGTGTAAATATGTTATGTAGCTTTTGAAATTTAAAGTGTTTAAAAAAGTTGCTGAGTGGGATAGGATTAACACTTTTGTATGTCTCTACGGTCTGTGATTCGCGAATCCTTCGTGAATCCAAAAATAAATCAAAAATATCCAATTGGAGGAAGGAGCCTTTATTCTCAATGTTCATTTCGAGTCTGCAGTTCCAGATTTGGTACAGAATATCCAAGTAATCTGTTTGGCTGCCACAAGAGAAAAATGTCCCTTGCAGTGGCCATTTCATGATGTGAGACACTGTCCCTGTGTCTTGAAAAATAATAAAATGTCCAAATACTAGGGCACATTGGGCACACCCTGACACTCAGGCTTAATAGGGGAGCTCTTAAAGGGTCCCTCTTTGGAGTAAATAAATACAAAAATTAAAATGAGTCATGGGATATGGTGCACCTTTTCGGAGATTTCACACACCTAAAATTGCCGCCGTAGTAAAACTACACAATATTCCTCCTTCCACTTTGTTTTCCTTGTTCAAAGTAGGAACTGGCACGTAGAAAAAACCTTGGATGCCAGCACTATTTGTGCCAGTCTTAAAATGTGAAATTGAACACCAATGGTGTTTGCATCCCATTTCACATTCCAAGGTCATCTTGATTTGTCCACCAACTGAAAAGCAAAAGTGGGTTGTGTGGCAAAACGTACAGGTGGGTTAAAGAGCAATACAGAAACATATAATCTTTAAGCAAAGTACCACATACCTTTCATTGCGAAATTGTGACGATTTGCAACTATTATTTTAATTGGCAACATTTAAAAAAATGATAATAATGTGGGGCTTCTATTGGGTGATCATTAAGCCCTTTAAGGACTAGCTACAATTTTCTTTACACATAGTATATATACACACATGGCAACCTCACAGATATTGTATATATTTAGTGCAGGCCATGCAGATTCCAAAATAGTAGCTGAGTTAGCCAAAGGGAACAGATGGCGATGGAGTTCTGAATGGGGATGAGAAGGAAAATGGCGTAGTAAAGCGGAGGACAGAAGGCTGCTTTCACACATTGCTCTGAAAACATTGTCATAAGCTAGATCTTCATGCCTATAATTGACAAAAACGCAGTTCTGAAAGGAAAATATGGAAATGTAAAAGAAGAGAGAAGTCGAAATATAGGAAGGCATTGCTTACTTGGAGTGTATGCCAAGCAACGTGCATTTGATATATAAGAATGTTTTTACTTTGTTCGTGTAAAGCACAGCTCACATTTGTTCATTTAATTTCATGTACTGTCCCTATTGTAATTGTAAATTGCATTTATATAGCGCTTACTACTCCTGACGAGCCGTCGAAGCGCTTTTTCGGCGAGTAGCACCCTACTCCGGAACCCATAAAGGATTAGTGGTGAATTAGTATAGTGAAAATATGAAAGTAACTTGAGCGGTGGATATATTAGTCAGTTATTTGGATTGAGAAGGATAGTGTAGGGATAGAAGAGGAGAAACGGTTTGCATGTACCTCATGCGTAGTCAAACGTATTTAAAAGGGGAAATATTCAAAAACATAGTAACCCTTTAGAATGCTGTTTTGCACTTGATTATAGTCCCATATTTTCAGAATTGTACTGAAATTGCGCTCACGGGCTAGAGTTCTCGATGTTTCTCTCTGTCCTCTTTCCGCTGTGTGTTTCTGTCACACAGTCGACAAGTGTGCCGTTGTCTCTTCTAATCATGAATTCAGTAAGCACAGTAAGGCATCCATTTCCTCACATGAGCAGGTGCACGTGTGACTATGCAGGCCGTGACCAGTTTGCTGTTCATAACGCATTCAGCCCTAGGCACATTTGGGCATCTGTTATTTACGAGTTTTTGAGAAATTTCAGCAGGTGACACCCACAGCTGGAAAGATGACTTCCAAAAACGGTCTTAGCTGAGATTCAGCAGTGGTGAAAGTGACTGCAAGGTGGCCTATTTGGAGTAAATACCTGTTTATTGTTCAGTACTTATGCTTTCGGTTGTACATCAAAAAATGCATTATTGGAAACCCCATTAGCCCGACCTTATTGAATTTGTTCACCAAAGAACCAGCATACGCCAGTCCTGCAAGGTTGTCAAATGGGATTAAAGGTGTTTTCATTGTTTGGTATTTGTGCAATAAATTGCAAATCAAATCTTTATTGTTAGGAAACCCTTTAGCTCGACCTAAATTAATTTCTCAGCAAAAAGGCAACATATGCCAACCCATTGCTGTATTGAAAAAAGGAGCATTGGATTTATATTTGAATATTAAGCTTTTTTGCCCTTTAGATATACTTCTGACACCGAAAATATACGGCAGCGCTCTGTTTCATGCTGCTACTGGCCTCAGCCAAAAATATCAGATATATAGAGCCCTCCTTCGAAATCTTCTTTCAATATGTAAAAGACGAAGAAAAGGTTGGAGCGTTAATTTTACAGGAAGAGTGCAAGTTACTATCATGCAGCAGTTTAGTGGAGGGAGAGTGTAATACAGCCCCCTTCAGCCTCAGTGGTGCAGGTGCACCCCTCTTTCACCTCCAGCCATGCACTCCAACCAATGATGAGTGGGGGTGGGGGAGGACATAGGGGTTCAGGCGAGGGGCCTCCACCAAACCCTTCCTATGTCTGTAAGCAGTGCTTTATATGGGCCGGTACTCACCGGTACTGAGTACCGGCACTTCTTTTTTTTTCCCCTCTGAGTACCGGAACTTCTCCGTGCCCACGGAGAGTACCGGTACTCACTGCAGCATGTTGGGATTTCTCAAAGTTCCCAAAGAAATGGTCATCATGAGAGCATGCACAGCATTTCTACTCTGCAGTGCATGCTCACATGATTAGCATTTCACACTGGCAGTGGCCATCATCTCGCCATCAGCAAAACGTGTGAAGTCACAACCCCATAGCTGTGTGGCAGGAAGGAATGAAAGCCCTTTAAATATGCAGTTTCCAATGGCCTTCCTTCTTTGCCAAAACAGCCGAGGATCATTGGCAAGGAGCCAGCCAGGTGCAGCGCCAGAATATCAGGTTTCCCTCCAGTGCCAGGCATGGGGCCCAGGACTGGATTCCTACATCCAGCGTCATCCGGGACCCAGGAAGCAGGAATCAGATTCCTGCAGTTGGGCCTCCCATCCATACACTCCTCTGAAAACCCAGGACACCAGATGGGCCATTTTCACCTCATAGCCTGCCTGCCACTGGGGTCTGACAGTGTCTTTCACCTGATTCATTTGCCCCCTGCCGAGATGGGACATTGAGCCCATAATGAGTGGGGAGGAGGTGGGGGGGAGATGGCCTGAGCGGCCTCCCTGGAGCTCTGGTGAGATTGGAGGAAGCCTCTACCCTGGTGGAGAGACTGCATATGCCCAGGACCCTGCAGTGCTCACTCTCTTCTACTGAGAGTTCTCCTGCCCTGAGGCCTTCTGATCCCAATCGACTCTGCCTGTTGCAAAGGGGGATAGAAAAAGGTAAGTTAGACATGCCACTTTCAGCGATGCCAGTGCTGATGCTCAGTGAGCACAATCTGTTACTGTCAGGCAGATTTTTTTTTTTACATTTGTTTCTAGCTGTTAAAATAACCGCATTGGAGTTAAGATGAAAGAGAAAATAGATGCCTTTTAATGTTGTGTTTTCTCTTGCCACGGAGCTTGAATGTGAGGCGATACCATCGGACAAATTACTGCTTATTCTTTTAACATGGAGATTGATGTTTACTTTTCTTTCCCTGACTGCAGGGTGACAGCATTTTTGAAAGTTTGCAAACATAAATACCTGTGAATGAACTGTACAAAAATTTCAAATTTGGAAATAGAAAGGACAAATGAAGCAGCTCTTTTGTTATTCTGAAGTGTCATGGAAGAATTCAATAGAGTACTTTACCGGGGGATACACAAAAGCTAAATGTTCTCTAGAGCTAGGGGTCTAGCTTCCATAGGTGCAGCAGGTGCAGTGGCACGGAGGCCTGGGGTCCATTGAAACCAGATTATTGCTGTATTTCACAGATCAAACAGGGGTAAGTGGTAATTTCCTTCCTTGCACTCAGGCCCATGGTACACTGGATATCTCACTGGCTGGAACCCAATTCCACACATTATCCTTGGTGCGCTGCATAGTTTTTGTCAGTAAAACTACATCTGTGCAAATTTAGTGGTAATGACAATGGAAAATGTGTTGGCTCTGAATGACAGTGCGCTACCACTCTATGCACCACCAGTTACATACCACACAGATTCCCGTAAATGTTGGCCAGTTGCCCCGCCCCTAAACCCGCCTCCTCGCCCCGCCTCTTCAGTCATAGCTCAATTTGGTGAGTACCTGCACTTTTTTCCCCCCATTTAAAGCACTGTCTGTAAGGCAGCCACAGTAACTGAAACACAGGAGCCTCTCAGCAAATTCTGCATTACATCACTGGGCAGTGGCGTAACGAAAGCTTAAGGGGCCCCCCTGCAATGTACACAGAGGGGCCCCCGCTCCGGATTTAATCCAGAGCGCTCAGGCCTCAGTACTGTGCTGAGGGGGCCCCCTGTAGCTCGGGGGGCCCCCCGCACCACCGGGGATGCAGGGGCCTGTGTTACGCCCCTGATCCCCGGAGTGATCAGTTCGAAAGTGTGCATGGATAAGTACACTTGAATTGACTGCATCGGAGACATACTATAATAATAATAGTTCAAAGAATCTTTATTCGGCCAATCAAGGCCATAAAAGACACATAACAGTACAATACACTCGAAAATGATCATAAAATAAGTTTAAAAATAGCATGATCATCTCCTGCAATGTTACATAGCGTTAAAATAACAGCTAAGCCTTATTTCATGCAGGCAAAGCACTCGGCAGAGTATAGCAACAGCTTATGAATCATACTAGTAGCATACGTAAAAAGTGCAAAGTGCATATAAGATATAAATACAGGACGATCAAAACCAATAATAATAATAATAAAATACATAAGTAAAAAAAAAACAATAACAAGTAAAAACTGAGTGTGGCGTGATATCATTTGAATCCTGTTATTCGCTCTACTAAATGTCTGAGAAATAAATTCAGCGAAGTAAGGAGGCTGAATGTTCAATCTGCACTGTGTTAGTGCGGCCTTGAGTTTTGCAGAAAGCACATACTGTTGTACCTCATGTTATGAATGAGTGAGGGGTGGGTGGGGTTTGTATCGCACACACTGCAGACGGATCCCCCTCAAGCATTTGTGAATTTTTAAGAGGAAATTGTGCGTTCTTGAAGGGAGCCAGCTTGAGAGCAGTGAGCGGTGAGATCCACAGCACATGCTTCCCTATGCTCTTCTGGGGCTTGCATCATTCGTGACAGGAAGAGCTAAAGTGACAATCAGATGCCCTGCTCTTCTCTTGCTGGCCTCTGACAGCAAAGGCCCAGTTAGCGAAAAGTAGTTTTCTGACGCCTGCTGAGGTAAATCAAAGTCATATGCTATGGGCTGGGATCCTTTCAGTCTGCAGTGAGGAAGCACTGTTTGAAACATGGCCCTGAATGACTATGTCTCGCTCATTAGTCCCACGTGGTGCGCCGGGACTAATTACTGTTAGGGTCACTTTGCAACCCCTGTAGCTGGACAGACAATGCACTCTAATAGCTGGTATTTTGCCTTCACAGGAGACATAGTAGAGTCGATTCACAAAAGCATTGATGAGTACGGGAAGTAGCACAACAGGAGTATTCTTTTACTTACTCTTGTGCATGCCTTGGTGAATTAGCCCTGAAACACTGTTAGTAAAAGTGCAAAGAGGGCACAGTCCTTTCTATTTGTCATGATAATATGTGAATCTTCCTGCAATGCCCGAATTCTATTCCCATTTTTGCTGTTTTACTGTGAATTCACAATGGAACATAAGAGAAAGTAGAGGAGTACAGCTCTGCAGTGGGTCTGGAATACGTTTTACAGCAGGGGTGCTGCCATCAATGTTACCTCAGCGAAGGCACAGGGGTTGTGGAAAATTCAAGTGTCACACAAAGTGTAGCAAATGAGCCACATTCAATAGGCAGAATGGTGGGCGGGTCGTATGGATCACTGACAGAATATCGGAAACAAAAGTATAGTGTGGATAGAATGTTGTGTCAAAAATATCTAGGTCCAAAATATCGAGAAGGTAAGTGCAAACAGGTAATTATAGATTTACTATTCTTAACTCCACATCTGTGTACCTTGACTATATATATATATTCACTGAAAAAACCATGGGTTTCAGGGATGTTATAGTTAGAAATTAGCATTTAAAAATCCTTAGAAATTCACTGAAAAAACCACAGGTTTCAGGGAAGTTATAGTTAGAAATTAGCAATGCACTGCTGATGATGACATTTGAGATGTCATAAGTGATGTCATCAGTGATGTCACTGACCATGTCATGAGTGATGTAATAAGTGACGTCTTCAGCAGTGCATTACGGGGGCGCGAGTTATAGTTAGCTCAGCTAACTATAACGGCCAGATTTCTCTGGTTTTGTATGAGTGAAATGTCCAACTAACTATAACGTCCCTGAAACCTGTGGTTTTTTAGTGAATTTCTAAGGTTTTGTTAAATGCTAATTTCTAACTATAACGTCCCTGAAACCTATGGTTTTTTCAGTGAATTTCAAAGGTTTTTTAAATGCTAATTTCTAAATATGCCTACATAGATAGGGCATGTGCAGAAAGAGGAAGAAAGGTGCAGAAAGAGACAATAGAAGTGCAGAAAGAAGGAACAGAGGTGCACAAAGAGGCAAGAGTGCAGCAGAAAGAGGGAAGAGAGGTGTAGAAAGAGGCAAGAGAGTTGCACAAAGAGGGAAGAAGTGTGCAGAAAGAGGCAAGAGGGGTGCAGAAAGAAGCAACAGAGGTGCAGAAAGAAGCAAGCAAAGTGCAGAAAGAAGCAACAGAGGTGCAGAAAGAGGCAAGAGAAGTGCAGAAAGAGGCAAGAGAGGTGCAGAAACAGGCAGGAGAGGTGCAGAAAGAGGGAACAGGGGTACAGAAAGAGGCAAAAGAGATGCAGAAAGAGGGAAGAAGGATGCAGAAAGAGGCAAGAGGGGTACAGAAAGAAGCAAGGAGGTGCAGAAAGAGGCAACAGGTGCAGAAGGAAGCAAGAGAGGAGCAGAAAGTGGAAGAGATGAGCAGAAAGAGGCAAAAGAAGTGCAGAAAAAGAAAGAAAGGTGCAGAAAGAAGCAACAGAAATGCAGAAAGAGACAAGAGAGGCGCAGAAAGAAGCAAGAGTGGTTTGCACACCATTAGTACCAATTTAATATCCACTTTTCGCAATAAGTAACAGGTGACCATTCTAGGTTTGCAAAGGGCCTTCCACCATGCTGTAACACTTGTCGCTGCATTTTTGGTAACGTTTGAGCCGTTTGAGCTAGAAACAAGGTTTCTTTTGTTCAAATCTGCAGATTATGCAGCAGATGATGGATTCTGTGGCAAATGCAGAAAATGTATAACTGTGCAAAAGTCGGTGCAGCCAAACAGTCGCATAATTCCAGTGGCCCTGCTCATACCTCTGACTAGGTCCAGAAGTGCTCCTCAGTGGTTCCTTCTTTTTTTTGTCTCATTGAGTTTATAGTTTAGCTTCTATGGAAACGAGGAAGACTAAACCTGAGGTTGCCACTCCACAACACAGACTATCATACCACACAATTACTCTCCATAACACATAATCCCACTCCACATAATTCCTATACACTAAATACCACATACTTTCTATCCACATAATTTCACTGCACAACATACCACATAATTCCACTACACACAACCTACATTCACTCCACTCGAAGAAACATTAATAAAACACTTTTACATTTACAACGCCAATAGCTCTAACTCTTTAACTAGTAGTCACGTTTGCAGAGAGGTGGAGAAAGGAGGCTGGGCCTCCGACCACCACTCAGGAATTCTGCTGCATAGGACTTACAGGAGGTACTAGGAGGGCTTCTTGGCCCCCAAAGTCTCTCAGGAGAAAAGAGGACTTCATCCCCCAACCCGTAGTGTGCTAGGAGGCACATTTGCAGAGTGGTGGAGAAAGGGGGGCATGGCCTCCGAAGACCTCTTATCAATCCCACTGTGTGGGACTTACTGGAGGTAACAGGAGGGGTAGTTGGCCCCCAAGGACAACCTTGGGGGCTAACTACCCCTCCTATTACCTCCAGTAAGTCCCACACAGCAGCGGGACTTACTGGAGGTAACAGGAGGGGTAGTTGGCCCCCAAGGACAACCTTGGGGGCTAACTACCCCTCCTATTACCTCCAGTAAGTCCCACACAGCAGCATTGGTAAGTTCTCATAGCAGGCCACGCCCCCTTTGCCCACCAGTCTGCAAGCGCGCTCTTCGATGGGGATTAAAGTCCCCTGAGGGAGCCGGCATTGCTTTTGGACAAGGGAAGCTGACATGCAGCTCCCCTTGTCCAAAAGCAATACTGCTTTGCTTCGTGGAAGCCATAGCAGACTGCAATGTCCCGGGGTGGGCACCCCAGGACATTGCTGGAGCCGGCCCTGGGGGGTGGCGGTCCCCAGGGCCATCTAGGGCTCCTGGAGGGGGGCCTCACCTCCCCCCTCCCATCATTTGCACAGCCCCAGGAAGGTGGTGGTCCCCAGGGCCGGGGTCCGCAACGGACCCCCGTATTGAAATAATTAGTGCCCCGGGGAGGTGGTGGTGGTCCCCGGGGGCATTGTGGGGGGACTTGAGCCCCCCCATACTTACTATTTGTTATAGCCACGAGGAGGTGGTGCTCCCCGGGGCTTGGGGGGCCCATGAGGCCCCCCCTCAGAATTAAGTAAAGCCCCGGGGAGGTGGTGGTCCCCGGGGCTTGGGGGGCCCACGGGGCCCCCCCAATCTCTGAATGCCCCGGGGAGGTAGTGGTCCCCGGGGCAGCATGGGGGGGCAGGAGCCCCACCCACGCATTTTGTTAAAAGCCCCGGGGAGGTGGCAGTCCCTGGGACTGTGGGGGGCCGCATGCCCCCGTGCATAATTATTTAAGCCCTGGGGAGGTGGCAGTCCCCGGGGCTGCAGGGGCCCGCACGGCCCCCGCATATATTTAGCATATTGCCCCCGGGACCTGGCCCACCCGAGGGCTCATTAAAACGAAGCGCGGGAGACCGCGCTTCGTTTTTAAAAAAAATTCTCGGCAGGATTCTCGCACCCAGCGCGAATCCTGCCGTTTAAAAAGAAAAATGCTTTTTGAGGCCCTGGGGGTCCTTGTGGGACCCCTGAGCAGGCCTAGGGGTCAGGGTGTTTCTACCCCGCCCCCTTTTGTTGTTTTTTATCATTTTTTCACCCTTTTTCTTGTGACTCGGTTTTACCGAGTCACAAGATGGCTGCCAACACATTTTGATTTGGAGTGTTGGCAGCCAATCAGAATGAAGCTCGTGCTCAGGAGGGTTCGCGAATCCTCTTCGGCCCTCAGATATCGATATTTTTTATTTTTGAATTTCTCAGGAACTTCTGAATGGATTTACACCATTAAAAAAAAGCACGTTTTCTGAACCAAGAGCTACCCTTTTGCCAAATTTGGTGTAATTCCGTTCAGCAGTTCAGGCTGTAGCTTTGTCTAAAGTTTCCTATGTTAAATTAACTTGCAGAAAACGCGTTTTGGGACCCCCTTTTTTTCTCGGCCCCCGCTTGATGAATCACCCCGAAACTTTAAAGACAGGAGCTGACCGGAGCGCCCCATTAGTTTTGAAAATTTCGTGAAGATTCGTCAAACGGCACCAAACATATTGGCAAATCAAAAAACGCTTTTCCTTTGGAAGCTAGGTCCTAACTATAACTACCTAATGGCGACCGCCAGTAGGTAATATATATATATATATATATATATATATATATATATATATATATATATATATACATGATCAAGGTATACATAACTATATATATATATATATATATATATATATATATATATATATATATATATATATATATATATACCTACTGGATGTCGCCAGTAGGTAGTTATAGTTAGGACCTAGTGTCCATAGGAAAAGCATTTTTTCTTTTCCCAATAACTTTGGCGCCGGTTGACGAATCTTCGCGAAATTTTCAAAACTAGTGGCACGCTCCGGTCAGCTCCTGTCTTGAAAGTTTCGGGGTGATTCGTCAAGCGGGAGCTTACAAAAAGGGGGGTCCCAAAACGCATTTTCCCCATGTTAATTTCCATAGGAAACTTTAGAAAAATCTACAGCCCGAACTGCTGAACGGAATTACACCAAATTTGGCAAAAAGGTAGTCCTTGGTTCAGAAAGAGTCCTTTTTTTTAAATGGTGTAAATCCGTTCAGTAATTTTTGAGATATTAAAGGAAAAAAATCTTTATATATCTGGGCGGAGTCTAACCCCCCCAGCACGAGTTTGGCTCTAATTGGCTGCCAACACTTCAAACCAGGAAGTGTTGGCAGCCATATTGTGCCTCGCATCGAGTGAGAAAGAAAAAGGTAATTTATATATATATATATACCTCCTTTTTATTGTGAGAAACTTGATTGTAGTCAGTGACCCACGCCCCATAACATATCTGTCTCTTTCAGTTCGTTCTTTTCTTTTCGTGCTTGAGGAGGCAATCGGGAGGGGGGGACGGGGGAACCAGCAGCTTTTCAAACGAGCTCTCTCGGGTGCCGAGCCCAGCGCATCCCCTCATCTCCAGCACCGCCAGAGCCAGGGCGAGCATGGAGCCTCCGCGGGCAGCAGCGCTCTGCCGGCCTCTGCCGCTGCTGCTACTGCTGCTGGGGACCATTGCCACCGCGGGGGCCGGGTGCCGGTAGCACGGAGAGTGCTGTCGGGGAGCCCGGGACCGCAGGAGCCACTCGGCTTAGAGCGCTGGGCGGAGAGCGTGGACAGCCGGCACCTGCGCCTCCGGAGAGAGACCCGAGGGCAGGTCTCGCTGATCAGCTCCTCCTTCGTGCTTAAGGGAGACGTGTCGCACAACCAGGCGATGGTGCACTGGACGGGCGAGAACAGCAGCGTAAGTCACCACTTGTGTCCCGCGGGGCATCTAGAAGGTTAGAGGTGTGAGCACAATTACAGGCGTGTGCACCGTTGGATGTTGGAATAGTTGGCGCTAGAGGTGGGAATACTGTCAGAGCTGCGAGCGCTAATAGTGTGAGCACAATTAGTGGCGATAACAATTAGAGGTGTGAGCACTACTGGATGTTGGTGAGCACAATTAGAGGTGCGAGCACCGTTGGATGTTAGAATAGTTGGCGCTAGAGGTGGGAATACTGTCGGAGCTGCAAGCGCTATTAGTGTGAGCACAATTAGTGGCAATAACAATTAGAGGTGTGAGCACTACTGGATGTTGGTGAGCACAGTTAGAGGCACGAGCACCGTTGGATGTGAGAATAGTTGGCGCTAGAGGTGGGAGTACTGTCGGAGCTGCGAGCGCTAATAGTGTGAGCACAATTAGTGGCAATAACAATTAGAGGTGTGAGCACTACTGGATGTTGGTGAGCACAGTTAGAGGCACGAGCACCGTTGGATGTGAGAATAGTTGGCGCTAGAGGTGGGAGTACTGTCGGAGCTGCGAGCGCTAATAGTGTGAGCACAATTAGTGGCGATAACAATTAGAGGTGTGAGCACTACTGGATGTTGGTGAGCACAATTAGAGGCACGAGTACTGTTGGGTGTTAGAATAGTTTGCACTAGAGCTGTGACCACTATTAGTGTGAGCACTACTGGTCGTCGATGAGCGATAGAGGTGTGAACACAATTAGAGGCGTGAGCACTATTGGGCATTAGAATAGTGAGCGGTAGTACAGCCTATCAGAGCTGTGAACACTAGAGGAGTGTACACAATTAGAGGGATGAGTGCTATTAGATGGTAGTATTGTGAGCACTAGAGGCATGAGCGGTATGTTTGCTGGAGGTCTGAACGCTATTGAGCGCTAGAGGTGTGTGTATTATTTGTGGTGTACATACTACTGGATGTTAAAGGTCTGAGAATCCTCACAGCTGTTAATGCTTTCGGTGTGAGTAATATTAGAGTTTCAAGTGCTATTGGATTTTAGACACACGAGTGAGCACTAAAGGTATTAGTACAATTACAGCTGCAAGTGCTAGAGATGTGAGCACTCTGTCTTCTTAGTGATAGTGGTGTGAGCTGTTAGTGGCGAAGCATAATGGCATGTTAAAACTGAGTGCTAGAGATGTGAGAACTATTAGACCTATTAGTAATATTGCTGAGTTCTGTTAGTAGTGTAAGCAATATGGCATGTTGAAACAGTGCTAGAGATGTGAACACTATCAGAGCTGTTAGTGATAGTGGTGTGAGTTCTGCTAGCAGTGTAAGCACTATGGCATGTTAAAACAGTGCTAGTGATGTAAGTGATAGTGATGTGAGTTCTGTTAGTAGTGTAAGCACTATGGCATGTTAATATGAGTGCTAGAGATGTGATATGTAAGTGATAGTGATGTGTGTTCTGTTAGTAGTGTAAGCACTGCGGCATGTTAAACTGAGTGCTAGAGATGTAAGTGATAGTGATGTGTGTTCTGTTAGTAGTGTAAGCACTGCGGCATGTTAAACTGAGTGCTAGAGAAGTGAGCACTAACAGAGCTTTGGACATGGAGGTGTGAGCAGTGAGGGTTTCTGGTGTGAAGGTATGTTTGCGGGAAGTGTGCTATCGAGTGTCAGGAGTTTGAGTGGTTGGCATGTGAATGATAGCTCTGTGAGTGAAAGTGCTAATGAATGCTAGACGCGTGAGCGAGAGGGAGTGCTGATGTGTGACTTCTATACACCAGTGTTAGTTTAGACTTGGTGAGGGGAGTGCTGCAGGAGTGACGGCTCAATGTGTGAGTATTGTAGGTGTAAGCACTAGTAAACCTTACAGGTGCTCATGATGAATTAATAGTAGGTGTGAAAGTCATTCCGTGCCTCGGCTATTATGTGCGAGTGAAAAACGGTGACTGTCTGGTGTGTTTGTTCAAACTAGAGGTGTGAGCACCAGTGTGAGTATCAGTAAGGCTCATGTGCTCACTAGACGTACAAGGGCTACAGGCAAGGGTCATAGTGAGATTTAGGTGTGAACACCACGCGTCAGTGCTAGTGAGTTCAAGAGGTGTGAGTGCTTGTATGATCAGTCTGAGCGCTAGGTGGTGAATGCTAGTGGGTTCTGTATGTTTTAATACTGGAAGTGCGGAAAGTGTGATCGCTGTAGTTGCTTTAAGTGCAAGGGATCCTGGTCGGTGGCATAAGTAGTTGGTGACGGAGGCGGGAGCGCCTAAGTGTAAGTAATAGTGCGCTCTCGGGGTGTAAATGCTAGAAGTGCAAGGCACGATTCCCTGGAGCTGCTGGTCGCGCTGAGGTCCCCAGTTGAAGCCCTGGGGAGCATTGGAGGTGTGAGCGCTAGACGCTCGAGCGCTCGTTGCTGGAAGCACGAGTGCCGGTGGGTGTCAGAGGTGGGGGTGCTCGTAAGCGCTACATGTGAGGCTGCCAGAGGTCAGAGCGCTACGCTCTAAGGCGCTGGGCCTGCAGCACCCGCCATGATCCACTACACGTCCTTAGGAGACCTCCGACTTTACGAGGACCCTGCTAGACAGCTCCCTCCGCTGGGAGCAGCACGCACTGTTCGAAGCATCACGCTGTGTGATGTGAGCCAACCCGGCGTTTGTGTGTATATCGCTGTTATTTTGTGACAGGCCATGCAACAACTGCACAACTGCGGCACGCCCTGCCTCCTTACCGTACTTTAAGCGCCTCAACTTTCCTAAAGTGAATTTGTCAAAGATTGTATTCACGTGCACTTGGCTGTTGCGTTTATCAAGATTAAAATATTTCCATGCATGCAGTGTGTTGGAATCCATGTCCAGAATCAGACTCCTCTTCGGGCTGTTTCCAATTCTCTTTCTTTGGGTTTACCTATCGTGCAAAGTCCTTGTTCTCAATATCATAACTCAGACAGGGGAGCTTAACAAGAATGTGTCTGGTCTCGATGAATGTTTGGATTAGTGGGGTTACAAAAAAATTTCTGTTTTTTGTGGACAGTAGCGTCGGCTCGATGTCAATGCAAGGCTGCGTTCCCCTTAACAGCCATAGCTGCTAAGGGGTGGCACCCGTTAGCTAGTGCGGACTGTTTAAGCACTTTTAATTTGCACATTGAAATTTCTGAAGCTGTGTAAACATGGTTAAAAAAAGACTACAAGTCCCATAATGCAGTGTTGGGCTAGAAGGGATAGACACGACCTGGCGTCACTCTAGCTGCCCAGGAGGAGCGAAGTTGTTTCTGGGTGCTGACCTTTGCTGTGTGAAGTGCCTAAAAGCAAATAGGCGTGTAACTTGTTTCAATAGCTGTCGTCACTTGGGGAAACACAACGTTACCTCCTTGTATTTTGACTTTATATAATGCAGACTGCTCTTGACGAGGCGTGGTAGCGCTTTATAAACACGTCTTAGGTCACGAAGAGCGCATACAGTGGTACGATTCATGTGTGTGATCTGTGGCAGTAAGGATGACAAATTACTTCAGGTTAAAAGGGCGGTGTTCTGTACGGTCATTTAACAAATCGGGTGTATTCTGGGAGCTGTATTCTTGTTGAGGATAAATTGACCCAACCGGATTGGAGCACAAAAAACAACGATGTTTAAATGAACGTGTCCAGGTGGCAGGATATCATCTGGGAAGCTATTTGTCGCCCACTATGTCACACTGCAGATCGACCTGTGAAATATATATATTTTTTTAAATCTTCGATGCAATGCTAGAACGGGTTGCTGCTGATGAAAAGTGAATGGCTTGTTATTTTAAAGGAACAGACGCTGCCACGGAGTGATGTTAGACGAAGCGAGATTGTGTGTAAATGATCGAGAAATGCAAGCCATTGATATCACTCCTGCCTTGTATCCATCAGCGGTGCAGGCGGCTCATTCTTTTGAAAACTCCCTGGCGGCCATTGGCCCACCTAACGTCTAGCAACGCACCTGTTGTTCCAGAAATACCAACGCCAGCGCCGCCGAACAGATACTATGACAGATATGCACGCTGGGGCGGAGGTCACTGCGAGGTGAGGGCTGCAGTTTCTATCCTGTCCTGAAGAGGGAGCAACTGTTGGCTCTCTGCCTGCCACCAGACAGGTTGTGATTTGACGTCTTAGACCCCATGCAGGGGTTAATCGAGCCAATGAGGGCTGAAGTCCTAGATTACTCAAGTGAAGTGTGATAATAATAAACCTAGGCTGTGGTCAATATATGCCGCATAGGGTAAAATCACACAAAGTGATGCCACAAGAAGCTATAGCAAGCCCCATCAAACCCCTCTTTTTTATTTTTAACAAGAATGGGTTTTCTAGTTGACCTTTGTATGTGAAACAAGCAACATGTAATTGCATGTTTACCTATTGTAAGTCAAGTAGCGTTTCCCCTTGTAAAATGTAGGCCATCTTGCACGTTACTGAGAGGCAATACATTTTAAAATAAACTAATGGTTAGCATAGTGTGTCCATTTTCAATTGTTTTCATTTTCTCTGATGAAATAAAACATGCTGGGTGTATTTCTAAGATATTGTAGTAGGTTGTTAATTGCCAGAGATGGCTATTGAGCATGCGCCTTGCGGGCAGCTTTTAGCCGCAATAATCACTCAATTTAACACCGTTAAAAGCTCTTTAGAAAACAGGCCCTCCGGTAATAGTTAATGTAATTGGAGAGGAAACATCCCTCGATACTATTTTCCTGGTACACTTCTGGGCCCACTGCAATCGGGTCAGCACCCTCTCCTCTCTGTCTCGGACAGAAGGGGCGTAGCTTCCATTGGTGCAACAAGTGCAGTGACACCGGGGCCCACTGAACCCTGATTATTGCTGTTTATTCAATCCGCAGCCAGTGGGTCCATTTCCATTGGGGCAGCAAGTGCAGTGACACCGGGGCCCACTGAACCCTGATTATTGCTGTTTATTCAATCCGCAGCCAGGAGGTCCATTTCCTTCCTTGCCATGGGACCAAATGACACACCCGCTACGCTCATCTCTCCTTAAAAAGTACACGCGTCCACCTGCGCTCCCTCACTCGCCACTTGTGCCACAGATTCACCTCACTCGGATATGACGAGGCTTCCCTCGAGGCACATGTGCAGTGCCTGGCCCAGTGACGTGTACAGGGCGCCGCAGCTGGTGTCCCTGCTTGAGTCCATCACATGCTGCAATAAATAGAGTTCTAGATGAGACGGATGGAGTTTAATCAACTCTTCTCACTCTGGCACGATGCTCCTCTCAGTGTGAGCATAGGGTACAGTCTATTCACAACCACCGGGAAAGGGGTGAAGCAGGCCCGGCGCAGATTTTCTGTCCACGTCCCACGCTGAACTAAATAGATTTCTAGATTTGATAGGTGGGCTGTAATGTATTCTCCTCACTCTGAGTCGGTGATGTTTCTTCTCATTGTGAGGCGAAGCAACAAAAGACAACCTCTATTCAATCAGGTTTTGGGGTCCTCTCTACAGAATAGTTCTCCGTTTGATGGTTGTGTTTAATGAATTCCCCTCTCTGAAATGATAAGCCTGTTCTTAGTTAGATAAGTGGTGTAGTATCTAACCAGTCCCGTAGAGGGTGCCAAATCATTAAACAAGCGCTTGCTGCAGTAAAGTCCTTGATCTGGTGGCTTTTAATCTGTTCACCTCTCATGAAGCTGCACTGACTGTATCCTCAGAATATTTGCTACCCAGTCCTGTATTGGTGGCAGGCTTTAGGACCTGCTTGCTAGCGATCCAGTCCTATGTTTAATCGATTCTCCTCATCATCCATCGCCCTGCAGTCTTATTTCGCGATCACGTGTGTGAAACGCTTTGACGAGCCCTGACAGGAGAAGGAGGCGCCCGAGCGTGGATGTAAACTGATTAAAACGACGAGCTAAGCGGGTGGGAGTCGCTCAGGAGCCGCTCCTGCCGGGTTGTGCGGTTTGTTTACCTCGTGTCAGCTGCGATGGGGGATTCGGTGACGGCTCCCAGAAGATGGCGTCACGGCACTCCGGAATGCTGGCCCGGTGTAAACCGCGCAAGCCATACCCGGCTTCTCACACTCTGGCTGCTCACCAGAACTAAATGCATCATGGGCAGTCGCTTCATCTCTCCAACCAAAAGTCATATTGACGACTCTTCAGGGCACAGATGAAGGTGACATTTGTGTGATCCTGCGAAAACCATAGTTGGGCCGCACGATGTAATGTTAATGTTACCAAGTGGCCCCACGACACATGGACGCGTGGTAGCTAGTCCTGTGCTTTTACTTCATCAACTAATTTTCACCAGGTGTTCTTGACATTTTTCAATCAATAAAGCACCGCTATTACTGCCAGAATATAGTGGCTTGTCGACGTAAAGCCCAGTAGTGGAAAATGGCTGTCCTCGTATGATAGAGGACTTTGGCAATTGAAGAGACTCTTTGCAGAGTCGGGGACATCTCTCAAGGAACTGCAAAAATGATGTCCCCCGTGCGTGGGGCCACGAGACACATATATATATATATATATATATATATATATATATTCACACCACTTTTCCCAACGGGACATCCGCTCGCACTCACGAGTAAGGAGACTTCCAATAGCATATGTTGCAGCTTCTATTTTATTACAGCATGCCAGAAAACATCTCTACGCGTTTCAGTCTCTCCAGAGACCTTGCTCACGAGATATATATTCATAGGTTTCAGGGACGTTATAGTTAGAAATTAGCATTTAAAAAACCTTTGAAATTCACTAAAAAAACCATAGGTTTCAGGGACGTTATAGTTAGAAATTAGCATTTAAAAAACCTTAGAAATTCACTGAAAAAACCACAGGTTTCAGGGACATTTCACTCGTACAAAACCAGAGAAATTCGGCCATTATATTTAGTTCAGCTAACTATAAATTGCGCCCCCGCAATGCACTGCTGATGACGTCACATATTACATCATTCATGACATGCTCAGTTACATCACTGATGACATCACTGATGACATCTCAAATGACATCACTGATGACATCACTGATGACATCATCCAGTGACTGTGTGTTTCTATAAAGTTTAAATATTTTTATATATATGCCAAGGTGTATTGAAGAATGAGTGGGTGTATAAGTGTCTGGATGGATGATTTAGTAGGTGCGTGACTGACTGTATAAGTGAGTGGTTAAATGTGTCTTACTGAATGCATGGGTTAGTGACTGATACACACATTCACACAGTTTAGTTTGTCAGTTGGTGTGTAAGCGGTTGCATGGGTTGGTGAGTAGCTAAATGAGGATCTATATGGGTTATTGATTGGTTGTCTGAGTATCTGTATGGGTGCTTGAGTGTCTGTGTGGGTGGTTGGGGGGGTGTGACTCTGTGCATAGATGTGTGAGTGGATGATTCACTGGATGTATGGGTTCAAGAGTGCATCTGTGAAGGGCTGTATGGGTGGGTGAGTGTGTGTATGAGTGTGTTGGTGAGTGAATGGATGCCTCAGTGGTACATGTGTGAGTAACTGCATATGTGAAAGGCAGTATATGTGAGTGTTGGAGTGTATAAATGACTATATGTGAGAGTGAGTGATTGTGAGAGTGGCTGTATGGATCAGTGTGTGCTTGTATTAGTTATTGTATAAAAGTGTAAGTATGTGTTAGTATATGTTTGAATAAGTGAGGTGGTGTGTGTATAACTGTATAGGTGAGTAAATGGGAGTGTGATTGATTGTTTGCATGAGTGACTAGGTGTGTGATTAACTCTATGGATGAGTGGCGGTGTGTGAGTGTCTGTATAGATATGTGAGTGCATATGATAATGCCGTATTGATGGTTGACTGCATGTATGAGTGACTGTATGGGTGAATGAGTGGAAATTTTCTCTCCCCATTTTCCCTTCTGTACCCCTCGCTGCCCCATTTGCATTGTGCCCGTATTTGTGTCCGTTTTCTCTCCCCTTTTTTCCTTTTGTGCCCCCGCTGCCTCTCGCCATTCCCGCCGCTGCGTCCCCTGCGGCCCCGCCCCCCTGTCTGCCCATTCGCTGACCCTGCCTCCCGCCTCCCAGCTGCTCCTCCCTCCCACCTCCCCATAAATGGCGGCCGCTGCGCGGTGAGGAGAGCGACCCTTGACCTTGCCAGGTAGGTCGCTCCCCACCACACAGCTCCGCCTGTGTTGGCCGCCCGCTGCTGCTGCTGGTAAGATCGCCGTTCCGCTTGTGGCCTCGGTGCCCGCATTTCTTGCTTGTCTCCCCTTTTCCTTCTGTACCCCTCGCTGCCCCATTTGCATTGTGCCCGTATTTGTGTCTGCTTTTCTCTCCCCATTTTCCCTTCTGTGCCCCTCGCTGCCCCATTTGCATTGTGCCCGTATTTGTGTCTGCTTTTCTCTCCCCATTTTCCCTTCTGTACCCCTCGCTGCCCCATTTGCATTGTGCCCGTATTTGTGTCTGCTTTTCTCTCCCCATTTTCCCTTCTGTACCCCTCGCTGCCCCATTTGCATTGTGCCCGTATTTGTGTCTGCTTTTCTCTCCCCATTTTCCCTTCTGTGCCCCTCGCTGCCCCATTTGCATTGTGCCCGTATTTGTGTCTGCTTTTCTCTCCCCGTTTTCCCTTCTGTACCCCTCGCTGCCCCATTTGCATTGTGCCCGTATTTGTGTCTGCTTTTCTCTCCCCATTTTCCCTTCTGTGCCCCTCGCTGCCCCATTTGCATTGTGCCCGTATTTGTGTCTGCTTTTCTCTCCCCATTTTCCCTTCTGTACCCCTCGCTGCCCCATTTGCATTGTGCCCGTATTTGTGTCTGCTTTTCTCTCCCCATTTTCCCTTCTGTACCCCTCGCTGCCCCATTTGCATTGTGCCCATATTTGTGTCTGCTTTTCTCTCCCCATTTTCCCTTCTGTACCCCTCGCTGCCCCATTTGCATTGTGCCCGTATTTGTGTCCGTTTTCTCTCCCCTTTTTTCCTTTTGTGCCCCCGCTGCCTCTCGCCATTCCCGCCGCTGCGTCCCTGCGGCCCCGCCCCCTGTCTGCCCATTCGCTGACCCTGCCTCCCGCCTCCCAGCTGCTCCTCCCTCCCACCTACCCATAAATGGCGGCCGCTGCGCCGCCGCGCGCTGGCGCGCCGAAGGCGCGCCTAAGGCAAGCCCGTCTGCGCCCGTCCGTGCCTGGACCGCGCCCAGCGCCAAACCCCTGGCCCCCGCAGCAGCCAACCCACCCACCGGACTTACGACACCGCCACCCTCAACGCACTCAACACCGGCCGTATCCCCGGCTGCCACCGCGCCACCCCAGGTCGCACCCACGGACCCATCGGCTGCCAATCCTGCAAGTTCTCCTGCCTCCGGACCTGCACCGCACCCGCCAAGCCGAGCACCAGCAGCAACCACCTGAAGTGCATCCTGCTCAACACCCGCTCCGTCCACAGACACGCCGTGGAACTTTGGAACCTGCTCGACTCCACATCACCAGACGTCGCTTTCCTCACGGAAACATGGATGAACGCCTCCTCAGCGCCCGACATCGCCATCGCCATCCCGGACGGATACAAGATCACCCGAAGGGACCGCGCCAACCAGACCGGAGGAGGCATCGCCATCGTCCACAAGAACACCATCCGCATCACGACCAACTCCGACGACACCTTCACAGCCGGCGAACACCTGCACTTCCAGATACACACCAACCCCAAGACCACCCTCAGAGGCACCCTCATCTACAGACCCCCAGGACCACGCACACAATTCAGCGAAGACATCGCCGACCTCATCAGCCCACACGCCCTCCCCTCGGCTGACTACATCCTCCTTGGGGACCTCAACTTCCACCTAGAGAACAACAACGATCGCAACACCACCACCCTGCTGGACAACCTCGCCAACCTCGGACTCAAGCAACTGGTGACCACCCCCACACACCACGCCGGCCACACGCTTGACCCCGTCTTCTCCTCCAGCAAGGACATCTCCTTCAGCCACACCACCGGACTCCACTGGACAGACCACAGCTGCATCCACTTCAGCTTCAGCAGGATCACCACGCACCACCACCCGCAACAGTTTCCACGCAGGAGCTGGAACAAGATCACCACCGACCAACTCACCACATCCCTGAGCCAGAACCCTCCCGCCAGCTCAACGAACCCCAACCAAGCCGCCAGCAACCTCACAAGATGGATCACCAACTGCGCAGACGACCTCGCCCCATTGAAGACCCCCCAGTCAGACCCGGCAACAAGAAAGCATCCTGGTTCACCGACGAACTCAAGAAATCCAAGAAGAACTGCCGGGCCCTCGAGAAAGCATGGCGCAGAGACCCGACTGCAGACAACATGACCACCCTCAAGCACGCCACCCGAAAACACCACCAGCTGATCCACACCACCAAGAAAACCGCATTCAAGGAACGACTGGACAACAACGCCCACAACAGCAAGGAACTCTTCATCATCGTCAAAGAACTCTCGAACCCCAGCGCCGGAAACAACGACATCACTCCCTCGCAAGACCTCTGCAACTCGCTCGCCTCGTTCTTCCACAGCAAGATCGCAGACATACACAACAGTTTCAGCACACAGCCGACGTACCCTACGACCGTTCCAACGTCCCCCACCTCCACCCTCCGAGCCTGGACCCCGATCAACACCGAAGACACTATCCGCACGATGAACTCCATCCACTCCGGATCACCAACCGACCCCTGCCCTCACCACGTCTTCAACAAGGCCGACGCCGTCATCGCACCCCACCTCCGGGACATCATCAACACCTCGCTCGACACCGCCACCTTTCCAGAGAGCTGGAAGCACGCTGAACTCAGCGCCCTACTGAAGAAACCGTCAGCGGATCCCACCGACCTCAAAAACTACCGCCCCATTTCGCTCCTTCCTTTTCCTGCCAAAGTCATCGAGAAGACCGTCAACAGACAACTGGCCGCCTTCCTCGAGACGAATGGATCCTCGACCACTCGCAGTCCGGCTTCCGGGCCAACCACAGCACCGAGACCGCCCTCATCGCAGCCACCGACGACATCCGAGCCCTGCTCGACAACGGGAAACAGCGGCCCTCATCCTCCTGGACCTCTCCGCAGCGTTCGACACAGTCTGCCACCGCACCCTAGTGCAACGCCTGAACAACGTCGGAATCCAAGAGAAGGCACTGGAGTGGATCATCTCCTTCCTCGCCGGAAGAACCCAGAGAGTCCGCCTCCCCCGTTCAGTTCCGAGGCCACCGAAGTCATCTGCGGCGTACCACAAGGATCATCACTCAGCCCCACCCTCTTCAACGTCTACATGAGCCCCCTCGCAGCCATCGCACACCAACACAACCTCAACATCATCTCCTACGCCGACGACACCCAGCTGATCCTCTCCCTCACCAACGACCCCACAACCGCCAGAACCAACCTACATGAATGGATGAAGGACGTAGCCGAGTGGATGAGGAACAGCCGCCTGAAACTGAACTCAGATAAGACGGAAGTCCTCATCCTAGGATCATCACCCTCCGCCTGGGACGACTCCTGGTGGCCCCCTGCCCTGGGCAACGCACCCAAACCAACGGACCACGCACGCAACCTGGGCTTCATCCTGGACTCCTCCCTCTCAATGACCCGACAAGTCAACGCCGTCTCCTCGTCTTGCTTCAACATCCTACACATGCTGCGCAAGATCTTCCGGTGGATCCCCACCGAAACAAGGAAGACGGTCACCCAGGCCCTCGTCACCAGCCGACTGGACTACGGCAACTCCCTCTACGCCGGAACCACAGCCAAACTTCAAAAAAGACTCCAACGCATCCAGAACACCTCAGCTCGACTCATCCTGGACATCCCCCGACACAGCCACATCGCCGGACACCTGAGAGACCTGCACTGGCTCCCCGTCAGCAAGAGAATCACGTTCCGACTCCTCACCCACGCACACAAAGCTCTCCACAACCAAGGCCCCAGATACCTCAACGACCGTCTGACCTTCTACACTCCCACCCGCCAGCTACGATCGACCAACCACGCCCTCGCCGCCGTCCCCCGCATCCGAAGAGCCACAACGGGAGGAAGATCCTTCTCCTACCTGGCTGCCAAGACGTGGAACTCCCTACCCATCCACCTCCGCCTTACCCAAGACCACCTCTCCTTCAGGAAGCAACTCAAGACCTGGCTGTTCGAACAGTAGCGGACCCCCCCCCCAAGCGCCTTGAGACCCTCCGGGTGAGTAGCGCGCTATACAAATGCTTGATTGATTGATTGGATGTGTGTGTAGACCTAGGAATTAGTGAGTGGGTATGTACTAACTGATATTGGTGTGTCTATGGTTTCAAAAATGGTAGTCTGTATTTTAGAGTGGGTGTATCAAAGGTTATATTAGGGTATGAGGAGGTGCATCAGATTATCACATGGACGATGTCATCGGTGATGTCATCAGTGATGTCATTTGAGATGTCATCAGTGATGTAATCAGTGATGTCACTGACCATGTCATGAAGGATGTAATATGTGACGTCATCAGCAGTGCATTGCGGGGGCGCGATTTATAGTTAGCTGAACTAACTATAACGGCCGAATTTCTCTAGTTTTGTATGAGTGAAATGTCCAACTAACTATAACGTCCCTGAAACCTGTGATTTTTTCAGTGAATTTCTAAGGTTTTTTAAATGCTAATTTCTAACTATAACGTCCCTGAAACCTATGGTTTTTTCAGTGAATATATATATATATATATACATATCTTTCAACAAAACATCCCCAGTTGAAGACGCACTCAAAAAGCAGATGAATTCCACTGATTATTTTAATAAAAGGAAACTGGCATTTTCATTCAGATACATTTCATTGCCTTACGCGTTTTAGAGCAGGCAGCTCCTTGGTCACAGGCTTCATGATACTGCACAGAAATGGTGAAAAGGCACTCCCCTCTGCATGTCCATTTAATTCACCCTCAGTGGGCCTCACAGGTGAGTTCAACTAAGTGTTGCATGCTGGAATCAGTAGTGCACTTTCAAAATTTCTTTACCTTTAGTAGGTTTCTGTGCTGTAGCAAAATGTTCATTTAATTTAAAAATCCTCCAGTGGGCCTCCGAGATGAAAATGCTCAGTTTATTTTTTCTTTTCTGCTTTTCCACTAAGGAAGACTCGGAGTAGTTCCATGTCCTCGTGGCCCCCTAACCTTGACCTTGAGGGGTGGCGCAGTCTTCTCGGCTGGACTGCCGGTCATAAATCTTTCAACAAAACATCCCCAGTTGAAGACGCACTCGATAAGCAGATGCATTCCACTGACTCTTTCAATAATATACATATTTATTTTTCTGATATTCTGTCTAAACACAGAGGGGTCGATTCCGATTCGGGCCGGAAAACGTACCGACCGACTCGGAGCCGGAATAAATTCCGACCGACACGTACCGGTGCAGCCTGACCCGCAAAGTACGATGAGAAGCGTGCAAAACCCGACCGACTCGTACGGAACACAAGCCGAACGACCGAGCCGCGCGGAAAACAGCAATCCGGCCGGAAAAACACGCGAATCGAACCGACCGACACGCACCCGGAACAATCCCGAACGAAATGTACCCGCGAACTCCTACCCGCCAAGTACGATGCAACGCGTGGAAAACACGACCGAGTCGCACGGAGGACAAGCCGTACGACCGACACGCATAGAAAACTGCGAGCCGAAGCAACCCAAAACACCGCGACCGACGCGTACGCAGCAGGAAAACAGCACAAACACAGCATGAACGAATCGGAGAAGCCCGTACGAGACAACTGCAGGGTCCGACTCGGTCACAAGAACGTCTCCTACATGCACAAAAAGTACAAAGGGAAAATACACAAAAAAAAGGCCAAACAAGCAATTACAAAGCCAATAAATACTGGGGGGGCAGGGAACAAAGACACACCCACAACTCCACCCATATAAAGGACACAAATCCCTACCATGATCCTTTGCAAATTCAAATTACCTGCCAGCACTCAACAGACAGCAACCACACACCCACAGCTCATCCATCACACAAGCCACACACCATCAGCACCCCAACAAATAGCAACCTCACATACACCCAGCAAAACACACACTCACACACCTTCACCTGCACACCAACACACACATCACTCACCATCACCACCCATCACCATGCCCCCAAAGAAGAATCATAAGTTCCTAGATAGTGAATTGGAAGTCCTGGTAGATGAGATCCTCAGGGTAGAGCCACAGCTGTTTGGTACACTGGTCCAACAGACACCGATGGCGCAGAAAACCAAGATGTGGGAGAAGATCGTCGACAGGGTGAACGCACAATCACCATGTTTGCGCACAAAGATAGACATCCAGAACAGGTGGTATGACGTGCGCAGGAGGGTCAGGGAGCTGTTGAAGAAGGACTACCTCTTGAGCCAACACACCGGCAGTGGCCCTCCTGCCAAGCCAGTATACCTCAGGCCCTGGGAGGAGAAGGTGCGGGCCATCCTACCACCAGTGAGCGTATATGGACTAGAAAACATTCCAGAGCCTGTTGAGTACACAACAAATGTACACAATATTGTGCCACAATACACACACATCACTGTCAAGGGGAGAGTCAAACCATGCACCCTTAGCAAATACACAGCAACCAGAACAGAACCATCCCAAAATGTGTATGTCAGTCAGATAAACACAACACATGCCATCTCATAGTGACATGTAACTGTGTCATCACATGTACAAACACAACTACAACTACAGCTGGGCAGTGGCACAAATATAACTAACAAACACATCCAGACATGTAGCCACCACTACAACACCACCACACAGTGAAGCCCACTGAAAGGAAGGAATACTGTGTATGCTGGGCAAGTCAGTGTAGCCAATAGCATCATGGGAGTCGTAGTCACAGATATTGCCCACCCTCACAATGCGCACATCAACACCACCATGAACCATGCTCATATCAGAGGGAGTGGAAAACAACTGACAAGATGGCTGACACTGGCTACTGCTGTGGGGAGCACAAGGTCCTGCTGGGAACTGTGCACCAACCAACAGCAGGACACCACTGACTGACATCTTGCCATTGCTCTCACACTCACACACAGTGAAGTCCACCCAAAAGCAAGTAAGTATGGGCATGCTGGGAAGTGGGGTGGAGGCAATAGCATGATGGGAGTGGTAGTCACAGCTCAACATCCCCCACCCACATGGCCCAGCAAGCTCACACTCAAGCATGCACACCCCACAGAGAGTGGAAAGCCCCATCAAAGATGTCTGACACTGGTGCTCTGTTGTGGGGAGCACAAGGCCATGCTGGGAACTGGCCACCAACTAACAGCAGGACACCACTGTCAGCCATCTTGCCATTGCTCTCACACTCACACACAGTGAAGTCCACCCAAAAGCAAGTAAGTATGGGCATGCTGGGAAGTGGGGTGGAGGCAATAGCATGATGGGAGTGGTAGTCACAGCTCAACATCCCCCACCCACATGGCCCAGCAAGCTCACACTCAAGCATGCACACCCCACAGAGAGTGGAAAGCCCCATCAAAGATGTCTGACACTGGTGCTATGTTGTGGGGAGGACAAGGCCATGCTGGGAACTGGCCACCAACTAACAGCAGGACACCACTGTCAGCCATCTTGCCATTGCTCTCACACTCACACACAGTGAAGTCCACCCAAAAGCAAGTAAGTATGGGCATGCTGGGAAGTGGGGTGGAGGCAATAGCATGATGGGAGTGGTAGTCACAGCTCAACATCCCCCACCCACATGGCCCAGCAAGCTCACACTCAAGCATGCACACCCCACAGAGAGTGGAAAGCCCCATCAAAGATGTCTGACACTGGTGCTCTGTTGTGGGGAGCACAAGGCCATGCTGGGAACTGGCCACCAACTAACAGCAGGACACCACTGTCAGCCATCTTGCCATTGCTCTCACACTCACACACAGTGAAGTCCACCCAAAAGCAAGTAAGTATGGGCATGCTGGGAAGTGGGGTGGGGGCAATAGCATGATGGGAGTGGTAGTCACAGCTCAACATCCCCCGACCACATGGCCCAGCAAGCTCACACTCAAGCATGCACACCCCACAGAGAGTGGAAAGCCCCATCAAAGATGTCTGACACTGGTGCTCTGTTGTGGGGAGCACAAGGCCATGCTGGGAACTGGCCACCAACTAACAGCAGGACACCACTGTCAGCTATCTTGCCATTGCTCTCACACACAGTGAAGTCCACCCAAAAGCAAGTAAGTATGGGCATGCTGGGAAGTGGGGTGAAGGCAATAGCATGATGGGAGTGGTAGTCACAGCTCAACATCCCCCACCCACATGGCCCAGCAAGCTCACACTCAAGCATGCACACCCCACAGAGAGTGGAAAGCCCCATCAAAGATGTCTGACACTGGTGCTCTGTTGTGGGGAGCACAAGGCCATGCTGGGAACTGGCCACCAACTAACAGCAGGACACCACTGTCAGCCATCTTGCCATTGCTCTCACACTCACACACAGTGAAGTCCACCCAAAAGCAAGTAAGTATGGGCATGCTGGGAAGTGGGGTGGAGGCAATAGCATGATGGGAGTGGTAGTCACAGATATTGGACACCCCCACAACTGTCCCATCAACACCACCCTGAACCATGCGCACATCACAGGGAGTGGAAAACAACTGACAAGATGGCTGACACTGGCTACTGCTGTGGGGAGCACAAGGCCCTGCTGGCAACTGTGCACCAACCAACAGCAGGACACCACTGACTGACATCCTGAAAGACAACTTGCACTCCCTGCAATGGAAGCACGTTCCATGGTGGGATATCTGGCTGGGTGGGAAGGAGGACTCACAGCCCTGACCATAGTTACCAGCAGCGTTTCTCACACACACCCCTAACACAAACTCCACAAAACTCACCTGGGAGAATGCATTGCCTCACACTCCAATCAAATATCCCACAAAGAACCACAACCCTGGGTCATGCTGAGTGAAGCACAGGGACACACATGGGACTTGTAGCAAAACTAACCCCAGGATAACACTGTCAGCCATCTTGTCAGCACAGGCACACAACCCCACAGGGAAGCAGAGTCAAAGGGAAGGAAGCATGGTCATGCTGGGAAGGGGGGGTGGAGGCAATAGCATGATGGGAGTGGTAGTTACAGCTCAACATTCCCCACCCACATGGCCCAGCAAGCTCACACTCAAGCATGCACACCCCACAGAGAGTGGAAAGCCCCATCAAAGATGTCTGACACTGGTGCTCTGTTGTGGGGAGCACAAGGCCATGCTGGGAACTGGCCACCAACTAACAGCAGGACACCACTGTCAGCCATCTTGCCATTGCTCTCACACTCATACACAGTGAAGTCCACCCAAAAGCAAGTAAGTATGGGCATGCTGGGAAGTGGGGTGGAGGCAATAGCATGATGGGAGTGGTAGTCACAGATATTGGTCAACCCCACAACTGTCCCATCAACACCACCCTGAACCATGCACACATCACAGGGAGTGGAAAACAACTCACAAGATGGCTGACACTGGCTACTGCTGTGGGGAGCACAAGGCCCTGCTGGCAACTGTGCACCAACCAACAGCAGGACACCACTGACTGACATCCTGAAAGACAACTTGCACTCCCTGCAATGGAAGCACGTTCCATGGTGGAATATCTGGCTGGGTGGAAAGGAGGGCCGGATGTCAACCAAATACAACCAATGCAGACCATCTACACACCCCAACATTCACATAGAAATGCCCAAATAATGCAGGACAATGTGCTACACCAATATCAACCCCTGACTGTGACAACTTAGGACAATGCAATGTACAGGCCTGCATCCATTGGCACAGTCACAACTGTCAGGTGTGTCAACCATTGATGCCTGCAGAAACATAACATACATTGTGTGTGCATCCCAAAAACAGGTGATGATGGGGACACAGCAGCAGACGCTGAGGAGTCCCCGTCCCAGGCTCAAGAGGATACGGAGCTCACTGGTGTGGAACAGCCTCTGCCCTCCTCGGATGAAGAAGACCCACCTGGCACCTCCGGAGCAAGTCATCATGCAGCACCAGCAGGACCACCAGCTGCACCCCCTGCACCCACCCCTCCAACGACTGTCAACACACATACCACCCCTGCCGACATAGACAGACCAAGGAGCACCACCAGCACAGGGACCCTGGACCAACGTGGGGCCATGGACACCAACACCACCAACAACCCCCAAGGGGGCTCAGGGTCACCTGTGCGTGCCACCTCAGGTACTGCACGTGTCGCCAGGGGTGGTGGGAGGGGTGGGAGACATAGGTCGCTGCTCGCAGAGGGGTCTGGACTGCATGATGACCCACAACTGGCAAGCATAGCCGATGCGTACCAGTCCAGCACCGGAGAGCTCAGCCAGGTAGTGGGGCTCTTCAGGGACATTAAACAGCAGCAGGCTGCCCATCATGCCCGCTTGGACTCACACATGTCCCGCGTGGAGTCCAAGTGGGACACACTGCAAGAGATGACGGTGGTGCATAGGGACATATTACAATGCCTCCGCCAGATGAGCAGCAACCAGTCAACACCTCCCTGTGTGCCCACAACATCTGGTGCTGAAACAACTGCAACTGCCACAGGAAGGGAGGATGACTCTGGCGGAGAGTCCCCTGCACCGCAGCAGCCTGCACTTGAGGGTCCCCCCCCAAAGAAGAGGGGTCGTCCGAGGAAGGACAACTGAGAGGATGATGGCCATGCACAACCCCCAGGAAGCCAACACCTGTTCTGGATATTCACCTTTGTGCGCAAACTGTTCACCCTGTTGACTGCAACACAACTCCCCCACATGACATGGGGAGTACAAGTTGGACCAATGTCTCAGATGACTGTGGACTTGATACAGGACATTTCTGCTACCAGGACTTCCAATTCATCTAGAAACTTTGGATTGCAATCAAAATGTACAGCACTCACCATCCTGTGCACTATTCACACACATGTATGACAATAAACACACTAATACACCATTCCTGCCTCTGTCGTGATTCCAACGTGGTTTCTGTCATGGAGATGATGACCAGCGAAATTACACTGTGCATGCTAACTGCTACCGCAAGTACAACACAGGCATGTGAGTCATGGCAACGTGACACATATGAGGGAGACACACCACCAGGGCTACACAACAAATACACACCTAGGCCATCTGACTCATTGCCTACACTGATGTTGCCAGGAAATACGGTGCAATGCACAGACACAACACCTATTCACAGTCTTAGTCAACTAGCCCACTGGTGCAGTAAGCAAATGTCAGTCAAATGTGTGACCACAGACAACGCACATCACAAAGTGAAGCACAGGTTTATTACACATTTGCAACATGTTGTAACCACTACAGATGCAAGGTAATCCCACCTGGCAGCGGGCACACAGTCAACAAGTGTAGAAGGAAGGAAGTCCATGGGTGTGGCGCACATCACCTGTAGGGACACGACAGCTACCACCCTGGAAGTCGAATCACGGTGTCGGGGATCACAGTTGACCAAACGACTCTGAAAGTACCCTGTGAAGGACAGAAATGACACACAGTCAAAAGCACTGAAGAACAGGACAGAACTGCAATACTCATGCCCAATACATGTCACAAGATACCCACCCAGAACCAAGTTAGCATGTCAACACTGTTGGGGAGTACAGACTACCTGTAAGGACACATCGCTACACGCATACAGTCATGTAGCCCATGGACACACTCAAACAGCACCAGAGCACCACCAACACATATCATGCAAACTCACATCATTGACATGACATCTCTGGATACTCACATTCAGCTGAAGAAGTTGGTGATGAGCTGTGTGCGGACATCACCATCATCATCATCATCATCACTGGCATCGTGGTCCAGGCCAGGATCCTCCACAGGTGGCGGACGTTGGTCATCGTCATCCAGGATGAGAGGCAACTCCTTCCGCACTGCCAGGTTGTGTAGCATGCAGCAGACGATGACAATCTTGCACACCTTTGCTGGGGCATATGGGAGGGACCCTCCTGTCTTGTCCAGGCAGTGAAAGCGGCTCTTCAGGAAACCAAATGTCCGCTCAATCACTCTCCTGGTCCGACCATGTGCCTCATTGTAGCGCATCTGGACTGGTGTCACAGGGTTCCTGAGGGGCGTCAGCAACCACGGCATGTTGGGGTATCCGGAGTCACCTACATACAGACAATTGCACATTAGCTGAGTTGGAAAAGAGGGTGGAACACTACATTGCAGAACACACACAATGGTACAAAGTCAGTACACACCAACAAGCCAGGCACGCTGGTTCCGCATCTGTGACATCATCCTCGGGATGCGACTACTCCTCATCACATAGGCATCGTGTGCAGAACCGGGGAAACGGGCACACACGTGTGAGATGCTCATATCAGCAAGACAGACCACCAGTGCATTGACCGAGTGGTAGTGTTTGCGGTTCCTGTATGCCTGCTCTTGGGCATGTGGTGGTACCAAAGCCACATGTGTCCCATCAATGGAGCCAATGACATGCGGCATCCTCCCCAGGGCATAGAAGTCACTCTTCACGTCAGTGAGTTGTTGGAGTCTAGGGAAATAGATGTACTGGTTCACGTATATCAACATAGCCTCCAAAACATTGCGGAGCACACGGCTGAACATGGTCTGTGACATCCCACCAGCAGTCGCCACAGTGTGTTGAAAGGTACCGGTGGCAAAGAAGTGTAGGGCTGCCATCACCTTCACCTTGGGGGTCAGCGCTGTAGGGTACGGCCGGCCAGGTTGCAAATGTGGTGCCAAGCGCACTGCCAAATCCTCAATCAGCTGCCTGGTGAAGCGGTACCGTCGGATGCTGTCACGTTCCACCATCGTTGCCAGGTCAGGGAATGGTCTATGGACAGCTGGTGCCCTGCAGTGCATAGGTGAAGAAAGAAAGATTGTCAGTCACCCCACATATGTGGCATTGAACACACTCAATATCACATGATACATCATTATGAGGCACAAGTACATGATGTGTGCAGTTCCGTAAGGACATGTATGGCACATACATTGCCAACATCTAACATCACAGTTCAACAAGTGGCATCAATAAGTCCCAGGTTGTGCCATTGGATATCATGAGGCCGTGTCACAGTTCCCATCTCCTGCTGCCACGTTACAAACACACCCCACAGTGACATGTGAGGACAGATGTGCCCCAGGCATCACAGCTCAACGACAGGTAGATTCCCAGGGACCCTGTATTGCCACATGGACACTGGCATGACATGGTGTATCATGTATACACCACAGCAAAACAACCATGACCCCCACAGGTAGTGGTCCCTGTTGCCTCGGCAGGACAGACATGGACGTCTGTGACACACACACGCACAACATCAAAGTCCATGCACAAACAACGTGGATGTGGAGACTGTCTCCCATTGTGCACATGAAATCAGAGACATTGTAAACACAACATGCACAAGACTGTGGAGGACCATCACTATTGTGCCAATGGGTCACCCTGGGTTAAACATACCGTCCCACATGGGACTCAGGGGGTATGTGACATGACATACACATACACCACCGTGAAATGTGACCATGCCACATGCTCAAATATGAACAGTTGCACATCACAGTGGTCATGTACACGAAACACCAAGGATCCTGTCCCCATGAACACGTGCACAGCCTGGGGGTGGCTGCCCCCAAGTGACACCCACAGAACAACATGTTCACCCCCATACACGGAATAGGTAATGCAGCCTTACATGCCTTAGGATACAGTTTGGACAGGCTGTGGTGTTGTAGGTGTGCCCCTCACTCCCTGGGAAGTATATGTGGCTGGCATATGTTCACCTGTGACAGGCATGGTGACATATGCCAGTGACTTGTACAGGGACGTGTTGGACAGCAATGGACCGATCGGTGCGCACACATTAGCCATTGCATTCAATGTGTGCTGGTACGCGTTGTATTCGCAATACGCGTTGGACAGCCATGGACTGATCGGTGCGCACACATTGGCCATTGCATTCAATGTGTGCTGGTACGCGTTGTATTCGCAATACGCGTTGGACAGCAATGGACTGATCGGTGCGCACACATTGGCCATTGCATTCAATGTGTGCTGGTACGCGTTGTATTCGCAATACGCGTTGGACAGCAATGGACCGATCGGTGCGCACACATTGGCCATTGCATTCAATGTGTGCTGGTATGCGTTGTATTCGCAATACGCGCTGGACAGCAATGGACTGATCGGTGCGCACACATTGGCCATTGCATTCAATGTGTGCTGGTACGCGTTGTATTCGCAATACGCGTTGGACAGCAATGGACTGATCGGTGCGCACACATTGGCCATTGCATTCAATGTGTGCGGGTACGCGTTGTATCCTGGGTACGCGTTGAACAGCAATGGACCGATCGGTGTGCCCGGCCGGCCCATTGCATTCAATGTGTGCGGTACGCGTTGAATCCTGGGTACGCGTTGAACAGCAATGGACCGATCGGTGTGCCCAGCCGGCCCATTGCATTTAATGTGTGCGGGTACGCGTTGTATCCTAGGTACGCGTTGAACAGCAATGGACCGATCGGTGCGCACCCATTGGCTATGGCCTGGCCTGGCAATGGACGCGTTTTCAAATTTTGAACGAGTATGATGCTGTAAATTCAGTTGGTCACCCACAACAATGTTGCAAAATCATGGGTGTCATGAAGTTGAACTTTTGAAGGATGCTGTGGGCGTGTGTAAGTGGTGCAATTCCATGGATTGGCCAGATTCAGAAGATGCAAACGACTTGGACCTATCACTTTGGACACATGGGACAGTATCTGCCTCTGCAGCACACATATAATGCTGGCTGTTCCCCTGAGAGCTCACTTGCCTGCACTACATGCTCCAGGACGACATCTGCCACCACCACTGCTGCTGTATCTGCACCCTCTGGACCCTGCAATGGCACGTACTGTGGAGAGAGCCCCAGCATTCAGCACTGAGGAGAACCAGGCCCTGCTGGACAGCCTCCTTCCACAGTACAGCAAGCTGTATGGGAAAGCAGGGGAGCAGGTGAGTGTTCTGTCCACTGCCTTCTTAAATGTGCATGTTGTCTGACTAGCAAGGCTAACAGTCTGCACGCCACTGGCTAGCAGGCTCACTGAGTAGTTGTCACCCCCCATAGTGTGTAGTTACATGCACTGGACAGGTATAGTGCAGTGACAGTGCATTTAAACAAGGTTTTACTTCCCAGGCAATGATCCCATGTAGTAACTGCTGGCATACTGTCCATGGCCATCGTTGCACTGCCTGTGTACATCATGTGCCCCTGTGATTGAGACATGTATATACAACTGTGTAATGCACGGATATGTTGCATGTGTAGTAATGGCATTCTCACTTTGTCATCCTCACAGGTTGATGCCCACCAGAAGCAGCAGATATGGCTGACCATCGTCCGGGCAGTGAGAACCGTGTGGGTCTACAAGCGCCGGATCCGCAACTGCCAGAAGAGGTGGCAGGACCTTCGGGGCTGGACCCGGAGGATCGCACGGGTCCAGCTGAAGCTGTCACCTCCTCACAGGAGGGGCGGACACCGGACCCTGACCCCCCACATGCTCAGGATCCTGGCGGTTGTCTTCCCTGATCTGGTTGGGCAGCTGAAGGCCAGAGAGCAGCAAGGAGGGGGTGAGTCCATGACTGCATTGTGAACTATGTCTGCCATGCTATGTGCCCTCCTCTGGCCTGGTTAAACTTCCACAGTACATCAGTCATGTGGTCCAGGACCCATGTCCCTCTATTGTGCACTGCCCACTCCTCATCTGATACCCAGGTGTGGCCCTTACAGTCAGGGAATTGTGTGACTTGGGTACTGTGTCCTTGCAGTTTGCTTGACTCAAGGTGGGGGACAGCATCTGTTTCCCTAACTCTGTGGTGGGCATCATGGGTGGGTCCATTGCTTACACAATGCCTGTGTTCTGACATGTAATCTGCGTGTTACTTTGATATGTGGTCCAATTGCTGAGCTGATCCACCACATGTGCCTGGGGTATCTGGCACACACCCATGCTGCGGGTGGGAACAATGTTTGGGCCCCAGGAGTGTGTATATTATGTGTGTCACACATACTTAGCCAGCTGCCTACTGTCCAGGGCTCATCCCTCATTCATGTGGGGCAGGACAGTCATGCCTACTCCAGGCCATACAATACACTCTGTACTCCCACTCCCGTGTATCAGCTGACACGTTGTGCTCAGTGATTTGTCCCCTCAGGTGTCTGCCTCTGTGTCAGTGTGCTGTGGCTTCATTGTCAGGACTGCTGGGGTGTTTCTCGGTTGGGGCTCAGCATGCCACCGGAGATGTGACCATAGGAGACGATACTTGTGTGACACATAGGTGTTTGATCACCTGACCGTGCAGACTGGGGTATGCGAATGTGAAGTTCAGGCAGCTGTTTCCCATTCACAGCAGATTGTGAGGTGCTCAGGTTCAGAGGGTTGTGTTACAGGTCTCCCATATGTCCAATCGGTATGACCTGGACAGATAAGGGTTCAGATGATGTGGTGTGTGGGGGATGTACATGTGCACTTGTTCAGCTCCAGGACTTGCATTCCCCATGACCTACTATTGTGACACAGTGCAGAGTGTTGTTGTCTGGCTGCCCTGCCCATGTGACTGGAGACAGTGATGTATGACTTAGCAGGCATGCCTGTGCCATGGCATGTGACTTCCAATTAGTGATCCTGCAGGGGAGTGACATGTGCTACATGCACACCATTGTGGCAATGGCTATCAGGACATGGGTGCATCATGGTGTCTGTCGCTGGTATGCATCACATGCATTCCCTATTTGACTCTGGGCATCCCTTTCATCCGGACACCTGTACTGACTCAGTGGCAAGAGTTGTGATGTGTGCATGTTCACATGCTTAACCAGGTTCTCTGCACTGTTCAACTACTGTGTAGGTGGTGCATGTGTCCACACTGGGGTATTGCCATCCAACAGACACCAGACAGATGGGTGCAAGGCCAGGTGGGATGTGAGTGCCATGGTTGACCATCAGACTGACAATTGGCTTCTCCTGTTCTGTTTGGGCACTTTTAGCAATGGTCAACTAAGGATGCCAGGGCTTGCTCTGTAATGTGCTGTACCTACTGTGGTGTGTGCGTTCGGTGCAGGTGACTGATGTCTGTCTGTTTCCCTATTGATTGCAGATACATCCACGGCCACAGGAGGGGACAGCTCCACGGACCAGGAGGAGCCGCAGAGCCAGACTGGGTCAGCAGCCGAGGAGTGGTCGGAGGGACCCAGTGGCACGGAGGGCGAGGGGAGCCACACCGAGGAGTCCACAGCACCATCCACCTCAGCTGAGGACCACAGCAGCTCAGAGGATGACTCCCTTATGGAGGCGGGTGTCAGCAGCCACCACACCCCAGCTAGTGTTGCTGTCCCCGCCACCACCACCACCACCACTGCCCTCCCATCGGCTCCCATTCCCGAGGTCCGTGGAGGCTCCCATGTTCGGGAGCGTGTCTCCTTCGGGCCAGGCACCGCACCCCCTGCCCCTGTGTCCCCTGCTGCCCTGAGTGAGGAGTCTGTGTACCTCCTTAGCCAGCTCCATGTAGGGCAGACAGCGATGCTGAGTGTCCTCCATGCCCACACCACTCTGTTGACTCAGCTGGTGTCGTTCATGCAGGGCATCTCATCGGGCATGTCTGCCCTACAGAGGGGCAATAGGTCCATGGACTCCTCCCTGATGGCAGCAGTGTCCCTCCTCCGACAGTCCCTCACCCCTCCTGCCTCTGCCCCATCCACACTCCCCAGCACCTTACCTGTCCCAAGCACACACACACCGGCACAGGCACACACCAGCACAGACACGAGCAGCACACAGACACACACGCCACAAACAAGATGCACACGCACGCACAGTCAGGGGACTGAAACCACACTCACAGGGGATGGGGCCCAGGCACACACACACGCATCCACGAGCACTGCGCAGTCCTCAGTTGCCTCTCCCTCCAAAGCCCCCTCCCTTGCCTCACCTGCAACCCCAAAGACACAGCGGCTCTTCCTCAGTGACCTCAGCCTCTTCCCCTCCGATCCAGCTGATACAGCATTCAGGGGGAAGAGGAAGCCCACCCACATGGAGCGGAGTGCCCCTCGCCCCCAGACACCCTCCCCCAGGCGCAGACCGACTGACGCCCCCACCCGCAAGTCCCCCCGGTCCCGGAAGAGCAAGACCCCGCCGCCGCCCTTCAGCTCAGGCACCAAGTCTCCTTCCTCCATCCCTCAGGCCCCCACTCCACAGGTGCCCCCACCACACCCTGCCCCAGGTTCCCCCACCCACAGATACACCATCCCCAAAAGGATCAGGCCTTCCCCCCTGCCACTTGCTCTTCCGGCCCCACACCCCCACTGCGCTTGTCTGTGCCACTGGTGTGGTGAGGGTGTCCTCCCCCTCTGTCCTGCCCACCTTACCTGATCCCCATTCTCCTCCCCTGGAGGTAGGCACTGCAGTGGAGGCCACTACCACCCTGTCTGACTTGGGCACTGCAGTGGCGAACCTGTCCACTCCATCTGCACGGACCACTGCAGTCGTGCCGGCGCCCACACTATCTGAGTCATGCCCCCCAGTTGTGCCGGCACACACCATGTCAGACACCTCCACTGCAGTTGTCAGTGGCTCTCCAGCACCCACCACCCCTTCCCTGCCTCCTTCTGGTGAGCCCTGATCCTGTCCCTGCGGTGCCTGGCCTGCCCCCCCGTATGCCCCTCCGAGGGGATTGTCCCTGGTTTTCATCAGTGCAGGCATGCCTAGGGTGACATCTGCCACTGTCACCCTGTTTTGACTTTCATGATGGACTGGCCATTGGCCTTTGTTTATTTTTTACATGACTTCAACTTTTGAACCCACATATGCTGAATAAACAACTTTCTGTTCTCTAGTGCTTTTGCTTCTGATGTACATGATGTTGATGATGCTAACCATGCCCTTGCTGCAGTGATGGTGATATTTGGTCTCATGAATATGTAGTGTTACTGTGCAGGAACCCATGTGGTTCAGGGGGACTGTGTCCTATCCTGTGGTGTATCCATGTCATCCTTAGCAGCATCTGAGGGTGTCATGTTTTCAATATTTGGCAATGGGATTTCCTACTTACATTAGCAATGTCACACCTGTGGCTTCCACCCCTGCACATCTGTTGTGCTTGCCATTGTTCAATTAGTCTACTTCCCTGACCGTGTGGCCATCTCCACTGGACATGCAGGTTTGGGCATCAATGGGGAAGGACTCATCTGTGTTGTCAGTGCAACTTGCTATACATGTGTGTTGGATCTGTGCTGATGATTTCGTTGACACTCCCATGACCAGGCTGATGTGACAGGAGCCTTCATTTGGTGCTAATTGTTGACTGTGTGACCAAGTGTTCTGCTGACATGATGGAGCCCTACTGAGGCGACATATGGCACAGCTTTCCTCACACAGGAGTGGAGTCCCCTCATGGCAGTGTGTGCTCCTGTGACATCGCCTGCGCCCAAGGTGTGTGTTGTATGAGCATGTCTGTGTGTTCACCTCCATTTTGCTGTGCATGCTGGGATCCCTAGTGATGTTCCTGTTTGTGATGCTTGCTGAGTTGACCTATGTTCCCCCAAAGTCTTCTCCCTGGGTTCTCTGTGATGTGGGTGCATGGCACATTACTGGTCCTCAGGGTGTCACCCATAGGTGTGTTTGCTGTCAGGGCTGAGTTTGTGGGCAGACGCTGATGGGTCACAGTCAGGATTCTCCTTGGCACTTGTTGTTTACACCTATCTTGTGATTTCCGGTTTGTGTTAGCTTTCATTGGTTGTGACACGTTGTGTGTGTGACTGCTGGCACTCCTCAGGGTCAGGGCTGCAATGTTGGTAGTTGTCTATGTGTGTTCTTTGTGGGTGACCTTGGCTTCTTCATTGGTGTGTGACTGTGGCTGGGATCCCATTGGTTGGTGTGGTATTGCCGTCATGTCCATGTACAGCGTAGTGTGCAGTGTGTCAGACATTCAGACCATTGCATGTGAGCTTCACTGCTGCACATTGTTGGAGGTCAAGGTGTGTGGTGTTGAGTGTGTGCAGATGAGAGTTGTTGCCCGGCTAGACCCCTGCCTCCATGTTGGCCTTGGCTTACTGGCCGTGCTGATTGATTTGTGCTTGTGTAGGTGTGATGGTAGTTTGTTGCTCAGGACACATGACTGTGGTTCACAGTGTGAACGACATCTAGCTTTGTCATCACAGTGGGATAGTAATGCAGCCCAGGGTCACCACATTGTGGGGGCCTTGGGGTAGTGCTGTGGTGTCTCTGTGTCTTGCTGTGTCAGTTGCTGTTCCTACATGCTTGTGTGACATGTGTGATTTGTGCTCCCTCTCATCTGACAATGCCTGATTGCCCACATAGGGGATTTGGATCCATGAGTTACCTTTGTGTGGCACTGTATGCACATCTGTGTAATTGGTATACAGGCCTCCTCATGTGTTGTGTGGTTGCCTGGGGACACTGGTACCCCCCCTATCACCTGTTGTGTTTGATGTGCAGTGTGGGTCTGCCTGTTTGTGTTTGTGCATCTGCACCACTGCATTGGCATATCTTTAGTGTGCCATTGGCTGTATGTTGTTTGGTGTGTTTCCCCTGCTGTCCCTGGGACTCCTAGGTCATCAGTCAGCACAATGATCATTGTTTGTGTGTCCCATTGCTGCCATGGTATGGTATCTGTTCACCTCACATCTACAGTCTCCACAGGGTATCTGCATTTGTGTGCCCATTGGTGCAAATATGTGGGTCTGCATTCTGATGGTCACTTCTGTCATTGTGTCATTGATGAATGTTGACAGTGTCAGCCCCCATGGGTGATGTTTGTCTGCACATGGCCAAAGGTATGTCTTATTTGCACTGCACTGTTTGCCTCCCCCAATCTATGTTGCTATGGGACACAAGCACTACTTTGCCACTGATGTGTTTGTTGTGCTGTGACCAGGAATCATCCATGCAGTTTGGCAGTTGCAGCTTTTTCTTTGTCAACACTTACATATTGGTCACTGTGATGATGGGGGTTTGGACCCCATTGCCCCAATGTTCAAAATGTGCTTCAGCTATGGACCCCACACTTACATTTTGGTCACTGTGATGATGGGGGTTTGGACCCCATTGCCACAATGTTCTAAATGTGCTTCAGCTATGGACCCCACACTTACATTTTGGTCACTGTGATGATGGGGGTATGGACCCCATTGCCACAATGTTCAAAATGTGCTTCAGCTATGGACCCCACACTTACATTTTGGTCACTGTGATGATGGGGGTATGGACCCCATTGCCACAATGTTCAAAATGTGCTTCAGCTATGGACCCCACACTTACATTTTGGTCACTGTGATGATGGGGGTATGGACCCCATTGCCACAATGTTCAAAATGTGCTTCAGCTATGGACCCCACACTTACATTTTGGTCACTGTGATGATGGGGGTATGGACCCCATTGCCACAATGTTCAAAATGTGCTTCAGCTATGGACCCCACACTTACATTTTGGTCACTGTGATGATGGGGGTATGGACCCCATTGCCACAATGTTCAAAATGTGCTTCAGCTATGGACCCCACACTTACATTTTGGACACTGTGATGATGGGGGTTTGGACCCCATTGCCACAATGGTCATGGCCTGCTTGCATTGTGGGGGCCACACACATTTATGTGTGGCACATGTGATAGGGGGTCACATTGTATGTTCAAAGTCATGTTCAGTGTTGTAGGCATTTGACACAGTCTAAACACGCTTGTCATGGTGTTGGGGGGGATGTCTTTATGTTGCATTGTTTATGTTGGTGTGTGCTTGTTGTGTCATGTATTAGCCATCCTGTGAGTGGGGGTGTTGTTGGTGGTAGGCATCCAGCCCCCCATGGGTAGAGGTGGTAGTAGTGACAGGCATCTGTCACCCCCTGGGTAAGGGTGGTAGTAGTGACAGCCATCCAGCCCCCATGGGTAGAGGTGGTAGTAGTGGTAGGCATCTGGCACCCCTGGGTAGAGGTGGTAGTAGTGGTAGGCATCTGGCACCCCCTGGGTAAGGGTGGTAGTAGTGACAGGCATCTGGCACCCCTGGGTAAGGGTGGTAGTAGTGGTAGGCATCTGGCACCCCTGGGTAGAGGTGGTAGTAGTGGTAGGCATCTGGCATCCCCTGGGTAGAGGTGGTAGTAGTGACAGGCATCTGGCACCCCCTGGGTAAGGGTGGTAGTAGTGACAGGCATCCAGCCCCCCATGGGTAGAGGTGGTAGTGGTGGTAGGCATCTGGCACCCCCTGGGTAAGGGTGGTAGTAGTGGTAGGCATCCAGCCCCCCATGGGTAAGGGTGGTAGTAGTGGTAGGCATCTGGCACCCCCTGGGTAAGGGTGGTAGTAATGTCAGGCATCCAGCCCCCCATGGGTAGAGGTGGTAGTAGTGGTAGGCATCTGGCACCCCCTGGGTAGAGGTGGTAGTAGTGGGAGGCATCTGGCACCCCTGGGTAGAGGTGGTAGTAGTGGTAGGCATCTGGCACCCCCTGGGTAAGAGTGGTAATAGTGACAGGCATCCAGGCCCCCATGGGTAGAGGTGGTAGTAGTGGTAGGCATCTGGCACCCCCTGGGTAGAGGTGGTAGTAGTGGTAGGCATCTGGCACCCCCTGGGTAGAGGTGGTAGTAGTGGTAGGCATCTGGCACCCCCTGGGTAGAGGTGGTAGTAGTGGTAGGCATCTGGCACCCCTGGGTAAGGGTGGTAGTAGTGACAGGCATCCAGCCCCCATGGCTGGAGGTGGTAGTAGTGGTAGGCATCTGGCACCCCCTGGGTAGAGGTGGTAGTAGTGGTAGGCATCTGGCACCCCTGGGTAGAGGTGGTAGTAGTGGTAGGCATCTGGCACCCCTGGGTAAGGGTGGTAGTAGTGACAGGCATCTGGCACCCCCTGGGTAAGGGTGGTAGTAGTGACAGGCATCCAGCCCCCCATGGGTAGAGGTGGTAGTGGTGGTAGGCATCTGGCACCCCTGGGTAAGGGTGGTAGTAGTGACAGGCATTCAGCCCCCATGGGTAGAGGTGGTAGTGGTGGTAGGCATCTGGCACCCCCTGGGTAAGGGTGGTAGTAGTGACAGGCATCTGGCACCCCCTGGGTAAGGCTGGTAGTAGTGGTAGGCATCTGGCACCCCCTGGGTAGAGGTGGTAGTAGTGGTAGGCATCTGGCACCCCCTGGGTAGAGGTGGTAGTAGTGACAGGCATCTGGCACCCCCTGGGTAAGGGTGGTAGTAGTGACAGGCATCCAGCCCCCATGGGTAGAGGTGGTAGTGGTGGTAGGCATCTGGCACCCCTGGGTAAGGGTGGTAGTAGTGGTAGGCATCCAGCCCCCCATGGGTAAGGGTGGTAGTAGTGGTAGGCATCTGGCACCCCCTGGGTAAGGGTGATAGTAGTGACAGGCATCCAGCCCCCATGGGTAGAGGTGGTAGTAGTGGTAGGCATCTGGCACCCCTGGGTAGAGGTGGTAGTAGTGGTAGGCATCTGGTACCCCCTGGGTAGAGGTGGAAGTAGTGGTAGGCATCTGGCACCCCCTGGGTAAGGGTGGTAGTAGTGACAGGTATCCAGCCCCCCATGGGTAGAGGTGGTAGTAGTGGTAGGCATCTGGCACCCCCTGGGTAGAGGTGGTAGTAGTGGTAGGCATCTGGCACCCCCTGGGTAAGGGTGGTAGTAGTGACAGGCATCCAGCCCCCCATGGGTAGAGGTGGTAGTAGTGGTAGGCATCTGTCACCCCCTGGGTAAGGGTGGTAGTGGTGGTAGGCATCCAGCCCCCCATGGGTAAGGGTGGTAGTAGTGGTAGGCATCTGGCACCCCCTGGGTAGAGGTGGTAGTAGTGACAGGCATCTGGCACCCCCTGGGTAAGGGTGGTAGTAGTGGTAGGCATCCAGCCCCCCATGGGTAGAGGTGGTAGTAGTGGTAGGCATCTGGCACCCCCTGGGTAGAGGTGGTAGTAGTGGTAGGCCTCCGGGCCCCTATGTGTATATGTGGCATTGGTGATGGCCATCCCGCCCCTATGGTGCTGCTGTTGCTGGTGTAAGTAATTTCTGCATCCCTCTCTGTGTGTGTGATGTGTCGGGTACGTGTAGTTTGTTTTTGTGGTGGGTGTCTGACTTACCTTCTGCGCCGTACGCGTCCGTGCCTGTTCCGGTAGTAGATGTAGAATATTGGTAGGATCGGCACGATGGGATTCATGGTTGGTTCGTCTCGTTCGTCTTTCTCGTTGCTTCGCCTCGTCCTCGTCGCTGGCGTGTTCGTCTCGTAGCCGTGGATCGTGTTGTGGCGCGAATCGGAGCTTATGTGCGCCTCTCCCGGATGCTTTGACGTGCCGTGCGTAGCGACGGGTTCGGCGCGTACGGGAAGCGCATCGTACTTGTCCGGCCGGACGGGGCTGCATTTTGGCTTCCGTGCGACTCGATTCTGCGTTTACGGATCCGGCTCGGTCGGGGAACAGGACCTGGATTGGGTGAGTACGACTGGGTCGGAATCTATGCTGTTATGCGCATTGTACTTGCTCGTTCGGAATACTGTGCGGTTCGGTCGGGAAACAGGCATTCGCATGACTTTTTTCCCGACCGAATGATGTTAGGTGCGCCTCCGACCGAGATCGGAATCGGCCCCAGAGTAGTGTGTTTCTAGTGGTGCATTATTCAGCACATTGCCCTTAATATATTGCTAAGCATGGTATGTTGGGGTACTGCCTTTTACAGAGAGAATATTTTTAATTGAAATGGTCACTACATTTTCATCAGTCATGCAGCGTTAGTATTAAACCTATGTAGTACACAAACAATAACATGCAGTAATCAGATTTCCGCACATATTTATCATTTGTGCATTATACAAGTAAAGTGTACTTTTTTCTTTTAAAATGTTTGTTTACATTACATCTCAGAATCATAAAAAAATACATGCCTTATTTGACCCTGTCTTGCTGCTGATATATTTTGAAATATTTGTAAATTTAATTTGCAAGTCTTTAAATTTTGTTGTGTGTTAGAAAACGTTTGGTAACCTGCAGCCTTTCCTTTGATACTACCTGTACACTAAAAAGATTGTCACTTGGTTCACATTAAACAATTTAGTTCAAGGAAATGAAAAGTAAACACCATTCTCCATGTAAAATAAGCAGTAGTTTGTTAGAAGGCATTTGAAGGACATTTGACTTCTGTCTTTGAACTCACAGCAAATTTTAATAAGATAGAAACTAAACATAAAGTCCTCTCTATTGTTTATTCCCCTTCTGCACTCTTGTATGGTTATCTTGGGCGTGCTGCAGATCCACCTGCACACTACTCTCATCGCCCTTAAGACTCTATGTACTCCAAAATGATTGTATGACTAGGCCTCAAAAGGGCCTGGTAGCAGCTCCTGTCGGTCACTAGTGGATCCACAAAGGATAGGAACTCATCTTCCTGCCAGTGCTGCATAGACCAGGACCCATTGTCACAGCAAGATCTGTGCAAGAGAGGATTTGGGAGAGAAGGTGATTGTTCTCACTCCCGCATGCAAACAACACAAGCCTAGAGGGAACTTCTCAGGCTCCTCCTTGCATCCAGAACCAAGAGATGGGGCAGTTGAGCAGGGAGAGACAATACAAGAGAACACGGGTAGAGGAACAGGAAAATAAAAAGAAATGTAAAAGAAAAGCAAGGAAGAAGGAGCATAAAAAATTGAGAGTACAACAGTGGTGTAGGGAATGGTAGTGTTAGGTTTAAGTGAGGCAACAGGGCCTAAACAAGGTGCATGGGGAATCCCTTGGACAAGAGAACAAGAAAATAAATGGTAGAGGAAAAGAACAGGGATTAGAGACAGAGATGACATTGTGAACAAAAGTACCTTAAATCCTGGTTTGCAGAGCGTTGCGAGATCCCGCATCACAGATGCGTTACGCAGCAGAAGTTCAGAGAAGCTGCGGGGCTGTGATGCGGACTCCTGTGTCATCATTGAGAAGGCAGTTAATCGGGGGCTTGCGATGAGAAGGCCAGCGTCGAGGATACATCTCAAGGCGGCGGCTCTGTGGAGACTGCTAGCTGCAATGTGAAGTCTGCCTCGGGGGATGCGTTGTGCTGCAGCGGTTCCGATGTGGCTGCGAAGAGATGTGTCAGACTGCATCAGTTCTGATTCACAGGACCACAGCTGGGCTAGCAGGGCAATTTCGGGCCCACTTCCAGGGTCCAGGACTGAGGTGACACCACTTAGGGGTGTAGGACTCACAGCAGACATAGTCCAGGTGCTGGGTTCAAGGGTTGTTGGAGCCTTTTTTGTCCCTGAAGATCTGATCAGGAGGCCAGCCAACTAGCCCTTGGAGTCACTTTGACAGTCCTGAGTTCAAGGTGCAGGTCCAGTCCATTCACTTAGGCAGCAGCACATGAGCAGCAGGGCAGAAAGGCAAGAGAGTAGCAGCTCTACTTGTAGAGCAGCACAGCAGTCCTTCTGAGTCTTCCCGAGGTGCACTGAAGACTTGGGTGTGAGGGTCCAGTATTTCTACATGATGCCCACTTTGAAGTAGGGGAAGTTTCTAGAGAATTCCCTTTGAACTCCTTAAAATTTCCCGCCACCTCTTCTGTGGTTCTAAGCTGGCCGCATGAACAATGCAGTAGCGACAAGTCCCTTGTGTGCAAGCAGAGCACAGCCTATTCAGTTGCAAGTGAGGCTTTGCCAAGCTCCGCCCCCCATCATACCAATTGATGGGGCATACAGACAAACCTAATCTCTCTATTTGTGTCTGTCTGAGAGGAATAAACAAAGTATAACTGCCAACTATACCCAGTCATGTGACCCACAAACTGGGTGCAAGCACCAAATGGTTAGGACAAGAAAATTCTAAAAGTGGGGAGGGCATGGCTTGACGCCGATCGAAGATGGCCGCTCGCTGAGGGGGCTCCACGATGGCTTGGAAGGAGTGTCGGCTTCTTCGACAGACCTCTACCATGTAGCCGCACACTGATGGAATATTGGATGTTGGTAAGGCCTCTGGAGACGTTTTCTGTCATGTTTCTGCTCCGGTGAGCATTCTCTCCCGTCAACTGCGGCCGGCGCATTTCTCTTCATGAGTCTCGAGCCTGCCATTTTGTTTCATCCCACTCTGCTGCGTATTATCGTGAGGGGTCAAAAAAAACCTGCAAATCTTCACTCAAAACTGCAAATCTTTATTAATTTCTCTACTCCTACTGTAATCAACAATTAAATGAACATTATTTATTTATATGGGATGCAAAGACAGGGAGTATTATAATGGGATTCTTCTAACCATCCCTAAATGCGCATAATATACACAAGGCTGAAATTAATATGACGTGAGATGATATGACACTGTGAATCTCAGTTTGACAAAGCGAGTGTCATAAATTTGGTTGTTTGGAGAGTATTAATTTGCTACAGACAGCCCTTTTCCCCTCACAAGTTTTATGCCTGTCATTATGGTCATCATGGTCATGGTGCTAACATGTTGCTCTACTGCGAAGTAGGAATTCACTGAACCTGCTGCATCTTGAACTCCTGGAAAATGTTTCTGATACTTCAATGGCAATAATTCGTAACTGTTGAGAAAGGCATATCAATTATATCTCTACACATTTTGGGTCCTTGCACTGATGTTATACTTTTCATATCCTCCTGTTGCTGTGCTTTCACTAATATCAAATCTTACCCAGAGTTTATGGGGAGAACGAAATCCACACATCGTGTTGTTGGCTCTCCCTTACCGTTTTCATCTTTGGCAGATCACAACCCTTATTCTGTTCTCTCAGCAAATATGGAAAACTCTGAAGGCAATATTCCACTCCCCCAGATGGGAACATCTGCAACGTCATCCAGTATTCCACTTTCCACCAACAATCTTACTCCTAAACTGACCACCTCGTCTACACTATCCTCTGGTAAGCGTGTCACAAAAGACCCTCCTTCACCTGTTACGTCTCCTCCACCGAATGCTATGGATGTGCTTCTTGAGGAAATACGTGCTCTTCAACCATACATGGAGGAAACGAATAAACGACTACAAGCCTTAGATGACAGGTGGTCTACTATGGAAAACAAAGTTATGCAAATTGAGCAGCAAGTAGACTCTGTCCAGGTTGTGGTGAACCAAGTCCCTTCGATGAAATCTGATATTTAATTTCTAAAAAACAAGTGGAAAATCTTGAGAACCGCAATCGACGCAATAATTTACGCATATATGGTGTGGCTGAAGGCTTGGAAGGCTCAGACCCCATTTCATTTTTTAAATCATTCCTCCAACAAGTTCTTGATATCTCCAATTCCCCTGTCTTGAACATTCAAAGAGCACATCGTTTGGGTCGCAGTCCAACTATAGCGACTTCTTCAGTCAAACCTAGAGGAGTCATCATAAATTTCTTATACAGATTTATTGAGGGTCTTACAAGCAGTGGCTCGTGGCAAGGTTCTAATCTCTTTTTTGCTCAAGATTATGCCAAAGAAACAGCAGATCAAAGAAAGAAATTCCTGGATATGAGACCAGCTCTTTGTTCTCTTAATGCTAGATTTGGCCTCTTCCATTCTTGCCTTTTCAAAGTCACATATAAAAAAAACCTACGTTGTACGTCTTGTGCGTGCGTATGCGCACGCGCAAGTTGTACAACGTAGGAGTTTTTTAATTGAAGAAGGATGCGAGGAGCAGGAAGGAGAGCAGCCAGACAGGGGAGGCGACAGACACGCAGGTAAGTGCCTTCTTTTTTCATTTTTAAATAATTTGGGAGGGGGGAGGGAGCGGAGCAAAGCTCCACAGAGTTTTTTTAAACTCCGTGGAGCTCCACATAGAGGCACTACGCCAGCTCCGCCCACCATTTGTAAAAATTACAGACCCATCTCTTTAATTAATTTAGACTATAACATTTTTGCAAAAATTCTGGCTTTACGCTTAGAGAAATTTATACCCCTACTAATTGGGCGAGAACAATGTGGCTTTATTAAAGGTAGACATCTCTCAGACAACACTAGACTTTTCTTTAATGTCCTTACCAAGGCCAAATCGTGTAAAGATTCCTTAGCGGCCATCTCTTTGGATGCTGAGAAAGCTTTTGATAGAGTTGGTTGGTCAAATATTTTCTCCACTTTGTCCTAGTTTGGTTTTGGTCACAAGTTTATAAATTATATCTCCTTACTGTATTCTTCTCCTGTTTCCTCCATCTTATCTAATGGTCTTATCTCTTCATCTTTTCCTTTATATCGCGGAGTAAGGCAAGGATGTCCTCTTTCTCCTCTTCTCTTTATACTTGCTCTCGAACCGTTCCTAATTAAGATTCGTTCAAACTCTCAGATTACAGGCTTTTAATATAGCACCAACCAATTAAAACTTTGTTTATGTGGATGATATTTTGCTTTTTCTATCACAACCACAGACCTCTTTGCCAGCTTTCTTATCTGAAGTACAATCTTTTACCTTTGTGTCTGGTTATAAATTAAATGGCGACAAATGTGAAATCCTCCCATTAAACAAATTATGCTTTTCCGTGGATTATATTTATTCGGGTTTTCGTTGGTCCTCGGATAAAATTAAGTACTTGAGTTTATGGTTTATATCTTCTGTTAAAGAATCCATGTTAATAAATTTAAGAGAATTACAGACGCTCTTGAAAACTACCACTTCCAGATGGAATCCCATGTTTTTATCTTGGTGGGGCCGTCTTGACATGATAAAAATGATGTTGGTACCTATAATACTTTTTTATATCTCTAATATTCCTGTAAATATTCCTAAATCACATTCTAAAACAATCTATTCTATCCTATCGAAATGTCTGTGGAATAATAAGAAACCTCGTATGTCTTTACATAAACTTAAATGACCAAAACAGTTGGGCGGTGTCAATTTCCCAGATTTTCAAACTTACCATACCGCGTTCTCTCTTAAACAATCCTCTCTATTACTCCAAGATGATAACGAGGATTCATCATTATCATTATGGACTACTATTGAAAAAAAATTCTTCAACCTTTCCCCTTCCAAGAATTTTTATCCTTTACACACCGTCCTTTGTAACTTTCTCTTCCCATTTTTATTAACAGCTGCAGAATTCTCCAACCTTTACTTACAAATCACCTTTCTCCTAAAGATCAATTTTTGCAATCTTCAATATGGTACAATAAACATCTTAAAATCAATAATAGAATTATTTTTTGGAAGGATTGGCATGTTAAAGGGCTTCACTGGGTACATCAACTTTATCAAGATAATGCATATATAACTTTTACAGTTGCTCAAGCACGATTTTCTTTACCTGCCTCGTGTGCATCTAAATACACATCCTTAATTTCATTGATTCAGTTAACTTATAATCATTTGGCACTCTTTACTACCTTGTCATCTTCGCCTACTACTGTTCTTTCCGTCTTATCTCTCTCTCCATTCGCGTCTAAAGTTTATAAACATTTATCCTCTTCTCCAGTTACTCGAGATAAAACATAGGTGGAACTCTCATGGGAAACTGATCTCCAATTGTCCCTCTATATTCCTACCTGGAATAAGGTCTGGATTAAAATGAGGAAATCTTCCAGGGCTGCTAATACTACCCAAACTTTATTTTACATTTATAACAGACCTTTACTGACTCCTGTCTCATTACATAAAATAAACCCTACGCTCTCTCCCTCTTGCTGGTCCTGTAATACATCCCCAGCAGATTTACAACACATGTTATTTACATGCCCCCATGTTCATAACTTCTGGAAACAAGTTTGGAGACAAATCAATAATATCTTTCACACACAAATCCCCTTCACTTTTGTTAATATATTTCTAGGTAGTGTATCTTCTGAATGGGAATCACACTCAAACAATTTTCATATTATAGACCTACTCCTCGCAGTTGCTTTCCAACACATTACCAGGACATGGAAGAATGCCACAAATATTTCTTATCAAGCCTGGTGGTATGGGGTTTGTTATAACCACAGGCTAGATAGAGCGTCTGTTCATTGTTCACCCCATTTCCCTTGCAATGAAACGAGAATACCTATGGTCACCTATTACTCATTTTCTAGATGTATCTGCAAATACAGCACAATTCCATAATCCCCAAGTTAAAGAAGTACCTAAAGCTCCATGATTTCATTTTAGTTGTTTATATATCTATTTTTTATATCAATACTATTTATTTTTCGTTCATCTTCCTTTCATTATGCAATTCAGTAGACATTAATAATTATATAAGTGGTTATGTCAAAAATAATATTAAATGAATGTCATTTCCTCCCCTCTTCCCTTCCCCTCTTTTTCTCGCCCCCTCCCTTCCCATACTACCTTAACAGATTATACAGTTAAGATTGTATTTCCTATTTCTGTATTGTATTGAGATGTTTTATATTATATCAATACACTATTCAACAAAAAAAAAAGAAAATTCTAAAAGTGGCATTTTCAAAATTGCAACTTTAAATCCCACTTTGCCATTAAAGAGGATTTTTAATTACAATTTCTCAGCCACCAAACATAAAAGGTTTACCCGTTCCCAATCAAAAGTTGCCACTTATTGCATGTAATAAGGCAACCCAAAAGTTATCTAATGGGAGAGATAGGCTTCATAGCAATGAAAAACACATTTAGGAGTTTTTCACTACCAGGACATGTAAAAGGTAAAAAGCACATGCTCAGATTTTTAACACTGCACCCTGCCCGTTGGGCTGTTTAGGGCCTTCCCTAGGCGTGACTTACATGTATTAAAAAGGAAGATTTGGGGAAGGCAAAAGGTTTATTTTGCCAGGTCGAAATGGCAGATTAAAACTGCACACACAGGCTGCAATGGCAGGTATAAGACGGTAAACAGCGTTTAGTTCGCAAGCGGAACAACGCATGCCATAACAACGCGGTCGTTATAACGACCGCGTTGTTATTTCACATACCGTTACAACGCAAATCGGAAAAACGACTTGCGTTAAGGGGGAAGAAGGTGTTGGATTTAAAATCCAACACCTACCCTAGTGTCCGCACACACTGGAGTTGGAATAGTAAATTATACTATTCCAACATCCAGCGCCCCCTACAGCAAGTCGTTGTTCTGACTTGCGTTGTAACGGTATGCGAAATAACAACGCGGTCGTTGTAACGACCGCGTTGTTATGGCATGCGTTGTAAACACATGCGAAAAAAAGGTATATATTCGTATGAGACATGTTTAAAACACTACTTAAGTAGGTGGCACGATCAATGCTGCAGACCCAGTAGTAGCAATTTATTTACAGGGCCTTGATACCTGTAGTACTACTAGGGACTTACAAGTAAATTACATTTGAAAATTGGGTGTAAGCTAATTTCACCATGTTTAAGGGAAAGAACACAAGCACTTTAGCACTGATTAGCTGTGGTAAAGTGTACAGTGTCGTAAAAGCTGAAAAAACGGGCTCAGAAAAAAGGAGGATGAAGCCAAAAAGTTAAGGGATGACCCTGCAAAAAGGGCCAAGCCAACACTATCCAAACAAGCATACTAAATGCATGATAGGTTAACTAACAGATTCCTATTGGTTCCAAACAATCGAGGACCAAGCTACCTAGAAACCATTGCTCAACCACTACTATAACCTACTGCACCATAAACACAGAGAAACGCAATAATAAACAGACTAACAAACCAATCTATACAAGCCTCCCATATAAGTAAATAATATTTTTAAAGGAATAGAAATTATATTTTTATACTGCTTTGAACATTTTTAAACTATAAAAAACAACAACAAATTAAAAAACAAGAATGCTATCACATAAATTGATATTTTTAAAACTTTAAAAAAAATTAATACTTCTGCACAATCAATAATTAAACACATATTATTACTTAAACACAAAAGAACATTGCATTTTTTTAACTATTTAAATTAAAGCATTTTAAATTATTAGAAATATAATACCACTACCAGTGTAAAATAAAAAATACAGAATACAAAGCAATAGCTAATACTACTACACAGTAGCAACATATACAAAATACAACACCATAAATATGGAAATTCAAAAATATAACTCTTTCCAACCCAATATTTCCACTTTAATTAAATAATAAAGGCAGTCTTGCAGTTTATTAGCTGAAGATTCCTTGAAGCAGAAATCCTATTCCATGCGTAGAATTTCAAATTAGAACACTTCCCCTCAAAAAAAGTCAAAATATACTCCATTTAAACTCAAATTAAATTAATGCATATCACAATCAATTATTAATATTAATTTAATTCATGTAACTTTATTCCTACAGTGATGTAACCATATGTATTTTAAACTAACTTTATAACTAAAATCCCACTTTTAAAAAAAATCATAGGTCCAATTCACTAAGGTAAATATACATAGCTAAACTTCACTATAGATCTACTATTAATAGCTAGATGTAAATTTACATTTTTTTTATTCACCATTTGGAAATTGAGATTTACACCTAGTTGTAGACATAGGAGAGTCCACCACCTCTAATGAGGGTGCTGGATCCTCTTACATTCCATATTACCCTCTTAAAGATACCATTAGTAACTTTGAAGCTGTTCCTGTGGATCCTTGCTAGAAACTATAGAGAAAAGGATTAAAATGTATCAATTTGTATCAAAATAAAAATAAATACTCTGATTTTAATGTGAAATATAAACATGAATGAACTGAAAACATTTCAAATTAACGTAAAAATAATACATAAAAATGTTACCACAAATTACATCCTCAAATTACACTTGTATTAAACTTCAAATTAATTGTAATATATTAATTTCATTTATGATTATTTTTTAACAATAATTTAAAGATGAAATCCCTACACTCACTAACATTTTTACTTAATTATTAATAAACATGATAGCATTGTTTTTTTATTAAGTTGAAGAAAGTATATTCTTAAAAATTTGTTGGACGAATGTTCACAAAACTTTCCCAAAAAATGTATGTCCACCTAAGGTCCTTCCTTGAAAGTTTCGTGGTGATCCATCAAGTGGGAGCTAAATAAAAAAGGGTCCCAAAACCAAATTTCTCCATATATTTTCCATGTTTTTTTTAGCCAGACCTACCGTAAAAATGACTGAACTGAATTACACCAAATTTGGCAGGCAGCTAGATTTTAGTCCAGGAAGTGTGCTTTTTGTGATTTGGTTCATATCGGTTGAGTAGCTTTTTTAGAAATTAGGGATCAAAAATATTTGTATATCTGGACTGTTGGGTTTAAGTGACTCTCACGAGAGTCCCTTGAACACAAATTTAAAAAAATAAAGCACTGTGATTGGCCCAGGGGGCTTTTTCCTTTGGGCCAATTCTCCCTCATTGGAGGCACGCTCCTGCGGGAGGGAACGCTCTGATTGGCTGCCTGCAACATGGAGAAACATGTTGCAGGCAGCCATTACAGGACTCAAGAACATAGCCCCCTGTCCTGAGTTTAAAAAAGAAAATAATATAAGGGGGCAGGGTAGTAATACCCTGGCCTTGTAGCCCTTTGGCCCCTGGGGTAAAAATACATATCTATATATTTTTTTTTTAATTCCCTATTCCGCAGGACTCCTGTGGAACTTGTGTGGGATGGTAACTTTTAAAACAAAAAAGAAAATGCCTGCCAGCTTTGTAAATTAAATATAATTATACATATGGGGAGGTGGGTGTGAGTGGGGGTTTCCTCCTGGAGGCAAGTAGGGCACAGAAAGCCTATTCCACAGGGGCAATTTGAAAAAAAAGGGGTGGGGCATGTGGCCTTCCTTCTCAAGCCGCTAATGTACCCCAGAGACACCATCCTCCAGGGCCATCAGTTAAATATAGGGAAAGGGGCGCGTGCCCTGAACCTTGAATGGCCCTAGGGAACCCATCCAACAGGGCCAGCTCATAACTGTGTCCTGGGGAACCCATCCCCCGGGACATAGTAATTTCCATTCCCACAGGAGCACAGGCATGGAAAGCAAGTCTGCTCCCTCCTGGCTGGAGCTTTGAAAATGTTCCCCTGGGTGGGTGCAGACTTTTGTTCCACTGTCCCTCCTCACTCTGATTGCTCCTGCCTTGCGTGAGTAAACAAAAACAGCCAATCCCGCCGGGTGGGAGCAATGTCAGTTCCTGCAGCACTCAGGATGTGGAGCAGGGAGCTGGCTGGGGCCGCAGCAGCCCTGAGGCTCATAGTGTGTTCTCCGATGGTGACCCACCCCTTTATAAATATGATTTGACCTTGGCTGTTGGAATCCCTAGGGCCACTATTGGTTGAAAAGTGGGACCATGAGCCCCTCCCCTCCCATTCATTTAAAAAAGAAGGCCCCAGGGGATTGGGTCCTCTGGACCCAAGGCGGCTTTGGGATGGAAACTGTGTGCCCTTGCCCTCCAAAAAATACAATGGCCTTGAGAGATGGGGACAATATGTCTGAAGAAGATACGTTTTGCTTTCTGCTCTATTCATCATGATAACTGTGATCGGAATACTAGAGGGGCTTATACAGTGCTAGGTTAAAGTGCTGCATCCATAGAGAGGATCTTGCGGCCATTTCTACATGTTTCTATTTCATTTTCTATTTATTTCTTCTTAATATCTTATCTTTCACCAATAGCTTATTGACACCTTTCTGACACCATTATGTAACCACTTAGCTTTAGCCCAATTGAGCTCTATCTGTTTAATATGAATTAAGCATTAAGATTGCTGATCTGAGAGTCAGATTTGTTAAGTATTCTTTGCAGGAGTAATGTCAAATGAATTTTGTCTTGCTCTATGGATACAACATTTTTATTGATTGTTTTTTAAAGTTTTTATGGTTTATCAACACCTTTTAACACATTGAATGATGGTGCTTCCTGTATTCATGGAGACCCTTTGTTTTATATATAGGACTTAGTGCTTGAATGCTTGAAGGCAGACAGGCTCCCCACCTACACCTTTGTTTTCAATCGGTATGGTTTAATTTACACACACATACACACACACATATATATATATATATATATATATATATATATATATATACTGGCGGTCGCAAGGAGGTAATTATAGTTAGGACCAAGTGTCCATTGGATGAATGTTTTCTCATTTGCCAATAACTTTAGCATCGTTTCATGAATCCTCACAAAACTTTCAAAACTAGTATGACACTCACTTCAGCTGCTGTCTTGAAAATTTTGTGGTGATCCTTCAAGCGAGGGCCAAGAAAAAAGGAGGGGTCCCAATATGCGTTTTCCCCATGTTAATTCCCATAGAGATTTTAGACACAACTACAGCCTGAACTGCTGAAAGGGATTACACCAAATTTGGAAGAAATGTATCTGTTGGTCCGGAAAGCGACCTTTTTGTAAATTGTCCCAAATCCATTCAGTAGTTTTGGAAATATTAAGGAAAATCCAAATTTGTATATATAGCGACGTGGATCCTCCGAGGATCCAACAGTCCGCGTGCTTAAATCTGATTGGCTGCCAACACTTCAAACCAGGAAGTGTAGGCAGCCCTCTTGGGACTCAGCTTCGAAACATTTAAAAAAAAAGAAAATCAGGTAGGGTAGGAATACCCTGTCTACCTAGATGTGGTGGTGAGGTCCCAGAGGGACCCCGCTACGGCAAAAAAAGCATGTTTTTTTTGGCATGCACCTCGCTGGATCCACGACTCCTGCTGAAAAATTTTAAAAATAGAAGTGCTGGCTCCTGCGCTTCTCTAATATTTAGCCCCCAGGTGGCCAAGTCCCAGGGACATGAGTAATTATATTAAGGAGGGAGGCTCACAGGGCTCCCCTCCTAGGGATTATGAAAGAAGCCCCGGGGACTGTATAATCTGTATGCCTAGGGCCCGCTGGGCCCACCTGCGCCCCAGGGACCGCCTCCTACCCGGGGCAAACAATGTAAAATAAATGTGGGGGGTGCGCATGGACACCTGAAGCTCCGGGGAACTGTATAATATGTATGCTCAGGCCCGCCCGCAAACAGGGGACCACCACCTCCCTGGGGCAAATAATGTAAAATAAATGTGGGGGGCCCACACGTCTCCCCACAGCCCTGGGGGCCGCCACCTTCCCGGGTCAAATAATGTAAAATAAATGCATGGGGGCCCGCACTGCCTGCCCGCGCCATGGGGGCAGCCACCTCCCGAGGCAAAGAATGTAAAATAAATGCGGGGCATGGCCCCTCTGCAGCTAATGGGACTGCCACATCCCTGGGTTCAAAGAAAATAATGAAGGGGGACCATCGTAGACCTCTGCGAACTACCACCTCCCTGGGGATTGAATAAACATTGGAGTGGGCTGCGCAGCCCCCCTCGTGGAGCCATGGAGGGCCCTGGAGACAGCCACCCCCTAGGACCGGCTCCTGCTACCTCCCAAAGTGCCCACCCTCGGAAGGTAGCTGTTTGCTTTTGCTTGGTGGGAGCTGATAGCTCCCACCAAGCAAAAGCACATAACGCCACTGTTAGAAATGGGGGTCTCTAGTTGGCAATGGTTTGCACCTTTGTCCAAGCAGGGACCCTTCCTACTAGTCAGGATAAAGGGATACACTACGAAAATAATACCTGCTCACCCCCTTGGTAGCTTGGCACGAGCATTCAGACTTATCTCAGAGGCAGTGTGTTAAGCATTTGCACATAACCAACAGTAATACAGTGAAAACACTACAAAAGGACACCACACCAGTTTAGAAAAATATCCAATACTTTATATATTCAAAACAAGACCAAAACGATAAGAATCCAACATACAGTACTTAAAAATAAACACTTTGCAAGAATAACCTTAAATATGCAGTTCCTTGGAGTTGGTAGATCCACCTGTTGCTACCGCGATACTGAAAACAATAGAATCCTACAGTTCTGACTGACCGTGTCGGTCAAGGTATGGCAGACTCGTAAACGGTACCTATTTGTTGCGGCCGACATGTTGTTGCAAGCCGGTCGTGGCAACCGTTGCGGTTGTGATGCGAAGCGTAGCAGTGCAGGGTGCGGTGCCCTCAAGGCGCGGTGCAGGCAGCGGCTTGGTGACTGTCATCCAGCGGCGTTGGTGAGACCAGAGCTATGATTTGAAGTGAAGGCGGCGCTCGTTGCGGTGCTGACAGATCACGGTGCAGGCGACAGAGCCGGTTGCAGGGAGCTGGCATTGGTCGGTTTGCACTGCGGTGTGGGATGGGGCGGTGCATCGTGAGTCTTTCGATCGGTGCCCCCAAGCCACGGTGCAGTCATGGGTGTCAAAGTCATCAGGCAGAGACCAAGTTGTTGAGATTAGGGTGGCGAAGTGTAGCAAGGTGGTGCAGTGCCCATAGGTTATGGTGCAAGCAGCGGCTCAGTGGCGGCGGCGGTCGCTGGTGAGGCCAGAGTTGCTGTGCGACATGCGACGGTGCCCTCTGCGGTGCCTTCAGGACACAGAGCCAGCGACGGAGTCAGCTGCTTTCCCCCCTCTGTGTCAACTGAAAACATGGTTCCAGAGGCGGAACCCAGAGGTTGGGGAAGTATTTGCGGTCCCTGAGACTTCAGAACAGGAGGCAAGCTCTACTTGAAGCCCTTGGAGATACTCAGCACAAGATAAGAAAGTTCAGTCCAGTCCTTTCACTGCCCAAGGCAGAAGCAGCAACTGCAGGCCAACCCAACATAGCAACAACACAGCAGCGAGGCAATTCTCCTCCTAGCAGTTCTTCCAGCTTTTCTTCTTGTCAGTTTCCTTGATTCCAGCGAGTTCTAAAGTTCTGGGGTCTGGGCCCCAATATTTATACTCAGTTGCTCTTTGTTCTTCTGGGCAAAGAGTGTCTGTGCCCAGCCCAAACCAGTTCTGTCCTCTCTGGCCCGGCTTCCTGGCAGGAGGTGGAGACAGCATTGTCTAAGGCAGACCAAGCCCATTCATTTGCAAGGAAATCTACTCCCACTATTCTAAATGCAGCCCAGGTCTAATCAGCCCAGCCCTGACCCATCCAGGAAAGGCAGGACACACCTTGACCTCCCAGTGGCTGTCTGAAGAGAATGCAGAAACCTAGTCCCTGTCTCTCCAAAGCCAGACAGTCAATCCACAAACCCAGCAAAGGCACACAGTATGGTTAAGCAAGAAAATATCTACTTTCTAAAAGTGGTATTTTCAAACACAGAACACAAAAATCATCTTTATTTATTTATTTATTTATTTATTTATGAGATTTGTAAAGCGCTCAATTACCCATGGGTGTCTCGGCGCTAAGGACAGCAGGCAGATAGCATATATCAGAGAAACTTACTGATTAAACAGCCAGGTCTTTGTCATTTTCCTAAAGGTTAACAAAGATTGGGAAGATCTAATCTTTAGTGGAAGAGAATTCCAAAGTTTTGCAGTGGCGACTGTAAATCGTTTATCGCCCCATGAGGCTGTTTTAGTGCGAGGGACCCTAAGCAGAAAAGCAGTGGATCAGCGAAGGGCTCGGCCCGGAACGTAAACTGCTAGCTCCCTGATTAGAAACTGAGGTCCTGTTTTACGAAAGGCTTTATAGGCAATACACAAGGCCTTGAACTTTATACGATTCTTCACACATAGCCAGTGATACTTCCGAATGACATGAGAAATTGGCTTGTATTTAGGGGTTCCTGATAGCATCCTGGCGGCTGCGTTTTGGACTGACTGTAGCTTATGAACGACTTTTTTGGGGCATTTACAAGAAGCCCGTTGCAATAATCAATAGTAGACATAACTAATGTACTAACCAAAGTTTTCCCTGCAGTCAACGGCAAAAATGGTAAAATCTTTTTTATCATACGTAACTTGTGGAATGAAGCTGAGACCACTGAGTTAGCATGAGGCAAAAAAGTCAATTTGTCATCGTATATGACGCCCAGGTTCCTAACCCTGGTAACTGGGAGTGGGGGGGAACCCAGTGAGACAGGCCACCAAGAGGAGGACCAAATAGGAGATAGCTTGCCAAATGTCATAACCTCTGTTTTATGAGAGTTCAATTTGAGGCAATTGCTGGACATCCAGCTACTAATTGCAAGCATGCCCTTTTGAAAGTTGGCTGCTACCTTTTCACCATCATTATGTATAGTCAACACCAGTTGCGTATCGTCGGCATACGATGTAAGGCCCATCCCATGAGACTTGATTACTCTAGCTAAGTCCGACACATAGATATTAAATAGTGTCGGACTTAGGGATGACCCTTGTGGGACACCACATGGGAGGGCCAATTGGGCAGACTGGAAGGTGCCAAAGTTTACCGACTGAGTCCGGTTGGTGAGAAAGGAAGTCAACAGTGCTCTTGCATTGTGTCGGATACCCATTTTAGTGACACGGTCGATCAAAATGGTATGATCGACCGTGTCAAAAGCTGCTGAGAGATCCAACAATACAAGAACCGCTGTGCCTCCTTGATCCAAAATGATTCTAATATCTTCAGCTGCCTTAATGAGTGCGGTTTCTGTTCCATGGCCTTTGCGAAAACCAAATTGAGTGTCGTCTAACAGATGGTGATCTTCAAGATACTTAAAAAGTTGAATATTCATCACCTTTTCAAATATTTTAGCTGGAAAAGGCTAGCTGGCTATTGGCCTATAATTTTTTGTGTCATTAGGGTCTAAGTTTACCTTTTTTAACAATGGTTTTATAATAGTTTTCTTCCAGGCCGTAGGGTATATGCTTGAGGCAAACATGGTATTACAAATGCTAGATAGAACAGGTGCCACATATTCTGTGACTAAAGAAAGTACAGCCGGAGGACAAGGGTCAGTAGCAGAGCCTGATTTTACGGAAGAGATTAGGGTTGCAATCTGATCAGGTGTAGTGTTATCAAATTGTAGCAAGGAAAATTCAGTAGTGCTCCTTGCTAAAGACTGGTTAGTAGTATTGGCCTTGGATGCAAAATTAGAGTAAACATCATTTACTTTTTCAAAAAGTAGTTCGCCAAAGAGTCACATAAAGACTGTGAGGGGCTAAAGAACAGGATGTTTGCCCTGACAGTTTGGCAACTACTTGGTAAAGCTGTTTATTAGAGTCTTGCGCAGATTCAATCTGAGCAGTGAAGTATTTACTTTTTTCCTGCATAATTAGTAATTTATATTTACTAAGCTCTTCTTTATATAAAAGTTTCTCCTGACAGTTATAAGATTTGCGCCATTGTCTTTCACGATTTCTACACAATTTTTTCTGTTCTCTGAGGAGTTCAGAGAACCAAGGGGCTGACGGCAAAAGCCGATTTTTTGAAAAAGTTTTGTTTGGCACTAGCAAATTGATTGCATTGAGCAGCCAATTGGTATAATTTACTGAAGGAAGGTTAGGGTCTGTGGAAACAACTGGGAGGGTAGAGCTTAAATGCGTCTTAAGTTGCTGGTGATCTATACTCTTCCAGGCTTTTATTACAACCGGCTTATTTATTAAAGTGTTAGGCGAGGGCTTAGTATGGATATGAATGTTAAAAAAAACGCATAATGGTCAGTCCATACTAAAGGTAAAATACGGTTTAAAAGAATAGCTTTAGAGTTCGAAAATAGGCCATCTAAAGTGTGGCCAGCTATATGCGTAGGGTTTGAGACTTGCTGTAATAAACCGATCGCTTCCAGGTCAGAGAGCAGTGTATTAGTGTCATTATCAAGATGATTTTCTAAATGAAAATTAAAATCCCCCAAAATCGTGAGGGTGGGTTCGGCTGCTATAGATTCTACCAGAGTACTTAGTGTGGAGAGAAACTCTGTTCTAGGTCCAGGTGGGCGGTAGAGTAAAATGCCTTTAAAGATTTGAGAAGGGGTAAGCTGGATAGAAAAATATGTTGCTTCACAGGTCAAAGATGGAATATAATCAATTTTTGTTGTAAGATTGCTGCGATGAATTATCGCCAGCCCACCACCTTTTTTTTTTGTTCTATCTTGTCTTACGGCTATAGAGCCTTCTGGGGTGGCCGCGTTGAGATCAGGTCCTGATGACGGGTCTGTCCAGGTCTCAGTTATAAAGAGAATATCAAGATTATAATCAATTATCAAGTCTGCAATCTCATATTTATGTTTCCCTAATGATCGCGCGTTTATAAGTGCTGCGGCGATATTTCCACTGTCAAGAAAGGGGGAATGTGCTTTAGAAACATTCGGGTTAGATAGCAGACAAGGTATGAATTTACAATGGGGACAAGCCATACAGAGTCCACTAGACTCACTATTGGCATCTAAGTCCATACAGGAACATGCCATATTAGGTACCGGGCGTAGACTTAGAAGTTCCATACCTGAGTAGCTTATTTTCTTATAATCTGAAGATGCAGGACCAGGGGGGGGCCCTAGGCCCGCTCCTGGCGCGGACGGGCGCAGACGGGCTTGCCTTTGGCGCGCCTTTGGCGCGCCCGCTGCGCGTGCGCATCAGGGTAGACCTAAGTAGTGGTGGGGCGCCAAAACTAGTGCGCTAACCCCAACCGGAAGTTGTTGCTGCTCCCGGAAGCCCTCCGAACAAACGGCACTTGCCGCGTCGGACCGAGGCCAGGGAGAAAGACAGGTAATGTGCAAGTGCAAAATCCAAGTTTAAAATCCAAGTTTAAGAATAAAAATAATGTGGCAACCGTCTTAAAAAAGTATAAAATACTTTCATGCAGAGCTCAGCTTAGAAGCATGCACTCCGCAGCTAGCAGCGTCCCCAGAGAAGGTAACTGCCGCGTCCACTGCGCGTGCGCATCAGGGTAGACCTAAGTAGTGGTGGGGGCACCAAAACTAGTGCGCTAACCCCAACTGGAAGTTGATGCTGCTCCCGGAAGCCCTCCGAACAAACGGCACTTGCCGCGTCGGACCGAGGCCAGGGAGAAAGACAGGTAATGTGCAAGTGCAAAATACAAGTTTAAAATCCAAGTTTAAGAATAAAAATAATGTGGCAACCGTCTTAAAAAAGTATAAAATACTTTCATGCAGAGCTCAGCTTAGAAGCACGCACTCCGCAGCTAGCAGCGTCCCCAGAGAAGGTAACTGCCGCGTCCGCGTTACTAAAAGATGCATTTTTATATTCTGAGTTCAGGCATACTAAACCCCATTTCCCTATCTTGTCCCAAAGAAAAGATATGCTTATAAGAAGTTATAAGTAAACTCCCATTATATCCTATGTGACAGAGAGCCTTTCCATAGCGAAAAACGAAATACACTGTAATTCACAACCAGGACATGTCACACACACCAGTACATGTTCTACCGTTAATATACACGGCACCCTGCCTACAGATGTACCTAGGGCCTACCTTAGGGGTGACTTATATGTAAGAAAAGGGAGGATTAGGGCCTGGCAAGTGGGTGCACTTACCAGGTCAACATGGCAGTTAAAAACTGCACGAAGACACTGCAGTGGCAGGTCTGAGAACCCTTTACAGGGCTGCTTGTGTGAGTGGCACAACTAGTGCTGCAGGCCCACTAGCAGCATTTGATTTACAGGCCCTGGCACCTTCCGTGCACTTTACTAGGGACTTACTAGTAAATCAAAAATGCCAATCATGGAAACACCAATCCATAACACAGTTTACAATAGGAGCACTTGCACTTTAACACTGAACAGCAGTGAGAAAGTGGGCAGAGACACTAAACCAGCAAAAACAGAGTCTCCTGCCATCTCATAGCAAACTGCAATGTCCCAGGGGTGGGCACCCCGGGACATTGCTGGAGCCGGCCCTGGGGGGTGGCGGTCCCCAGGGCCATTTACTGCTTCATGAAGGGGGCCGCACGGTCCCCCTCCAACAATATTAAAGTCCGGGGGAGGTGGTGGTCCCCAGGGTTGTGTGGGGGGGGCTCGAGCCCTCCACACTTTATTTTTTAATTTAGCACTGGGAAGGTGGCAGTACCCGGGGCTCTGTGGGGGGGTGGACATCCCCCACGCACCTTTTCAATTTACCCCCTGGGAGGTGGTGGTCCCCGGGACTGCGGGGCAAGCCCGTGGCCCCCCGCATGTTATATAATTTGCCCCAGGGAGGTGGCGGTCCCTGGGGCTGCGCAGGAGGGGCAGAAGCCCTCCCCATGCATTTATTTTTTAAATAAAGTGCCGGGGAGGTGGCAGTCCCTGGGGCTGCGGGGGGCCTGCGTGGCCCCCAGCATTTAATATACATAGCCCCGGGCGGGCCACGCATCCATTGTAATCATTGCCCCAGGACCACCCGGGGGCTTAAAAAAAAACAAAGTGCGTGAGCCTGCGCTACATTTTTAAAAATTCTTTGACTCCCTGAGCAGGCCTAGGGGGTCAGGGTGTTTGTACTCTACCCCCCTTTTTTTAATTTGTAAAAATTTTTGACCTTTTTTCTTGTGACTCGGTTCAACCGAGTCACAAGACGGCTGCCAACACTTCCTGGTTTGAAGTGTTGGCAACCAATCAGATGGGAGGCTCGAGATCGGGAGTGTTCACGGATCCTCCGCGTCCCTATTTGTATATCTGAGAAGTCTCTAAATTTCAACAACAGCTGGAACCTCATTAGGTATACCAGATCCAGGATGCACTACCGTAAGGTACAGTTTTAATGTGTTACTACAATTTAAACTCAACTTAATCCAGTTCATCCATGTTTAATCCATTTTTATTTGTTCATTTCATCCATATTTCGAGTGAATAGTTCAACAGATTGCCAATTCAGGCGTTTTTTTTCACCAGCACAAAGCAGGTTCACCATTCTTCATAAATCAATGTGATAGAAATATACCCAATGCATTTCGATCCACTGCCCTTCGTCAGGGGTAACTGTGATACAAAAAAACTCATATCAGGATAAACATTCATTAACAATTCATCTTGTTATGTTCGCTGTATTACCACATGTCAAGCGAGAACCCAACCGTTAATAGCATGAAAACCAATATTTGAAATCTCTAAATTTCCCAGGAACTACTGAACAGATTTACACCATTTAACAAAAAGAGTGTACTTTGGACCAAGAGCTACCTTTCTGCAAAATTTGGTGTAAATTCTTTCAGCAGTTCGGGCTACGTCTACAGTTTCCTATGGAAATTAACATGGAGAAATTTTGGGACACCCCGAATTCTCATCCCCCGCTTGACGGATCATCCCGAAACTTTCAACACAGCAGCTGAAGTGAGTGAGTCATTAGTTTTGAAAATTTCACGGAGATTCGTCAAACGGCGCCAAAGATATTGGCAAAAGAAAAACGCTTTTTAAATAGAAGCAAAGTCCTAACAATAACTACCTACTGGAGACCGCCAGTAGGTAATATATATATATATATATATACAAATATACATATATGTGTGTGTGTGTATATATATATATATTTTTTTTTTTCAGTGATGCCGCCAATGGGTATTTATAGTTAGGATTGCTTTTCCGTAGGCATATTTTGTTTTGCCAATAACATTTGCGTTATTTGACAAATCTTCATGGAACTTTCAGAAGGGTGAAATCTATGAGGCAACAACTAGTAGTGAGCAGCCCAGAGGTTGTAGAAACAGAAGGGTGGCTAAAAGCCAATCCAGGTTTTAACAAATGCTTGAAATGTAAGTCGTGTCAAAACGGCATTAACAGGAAAGAGATCCAATCGCCGTTGTTGAAGAAACCTTGGAAGATACCCGGCTTCTTTAATTGTAGGAATGACCATGTGGTTTACATTCTTCAATGTGCGTGCCCCAAACTTTACGTGGAAAGTACCATCCTTCAGCACCTGAGGGCTTTAAAAACAAAGATAGAACCTACCCCGTAGCCAGGCATATTAATGAGGTTCATGGGGGGATATAAAGAAGCTCTTTTATTATGTGATCGACTCAGTACCAAGAAATAGGCGAGGGGGCAACAGAGAAATTAAACTTGGACAATTAGAGTCACGATACATACTTTTGTTGGACACCAAGATCCCACAGGGACTCAACTCCGAAGAAGACATGCATGTCCACCTTTAGAGGGGCGAGACCCATCTACCACCAACTCCCAGTGTGATAGATATAAGAATTTTAATGTAGAAAATCAATCCTATTAGAAACATTCAAAATTTTCAGAAACTTTTTTAACTTTTTGGTTTTATTCGTGTACCTTGTACTCTCGGTAATGTGTAAGGAAGGATTGATATCTCACGGGTAGGAAAGCCATCCACATTTTGTACTATATATAGGTGAAGTCAGACCAGTAGAGATACATTATCAATAGGATAGAGGAACTAGTCATGTAATAAATGTATATACTGTCTAATCTAACTGACATTTAGAAAAATTTCTCTAGACTGCTGTAATAGGAAATTAACATTTTTCTCTAGCACTAGCACTTTCATGCGCAATAGTACTTGCACTTTAAAAAGCACTGGTACTCTCTGGTACGAACCATAATTTGGATGGAGGATGCATTTCTGTCCCCGCATGCTCCAAGGTGGGGCAGTCAAATGGTCTTTTAATTGATAACCTTTGAGTAAGAAATCCATGTTGGAGCATATAAGAGCATTTGCACTTTGAACCAAGGAGACAAATTGCACTAATGCACTTTCACTTTATATGCTATGGATTAGAATACAACCGAAGGGCGAATGACCCAGGGTTAAGTTGCACTAAAGCGCTTGCACTTTATCTTGCGAGATTGCACTCATTAAAAGGGCTTTTTGTAGGGGTGGGCGGAATTTGCGTAGTCGCGCTACGCAAAGCTCCGAGAAATGGTAAAAAATCTCCGCGAGCACGCAAAAGTTCCGCGAACACGCGGAATTGCTTGTTCCGCCCGTTCGCGATGCTTTTTTCCTGTTCGCGAACGCTGTTTGCGTGCTTGGGGAGATATATCTCGCGAACACGCATTTTAAAAGCGCGAACATGCAAAAAATTCAGCGAAGCCGCGGATCGCGGAATTTTTGGCAATTCCACGTTCTCCACGGAACGCAAAATTACCCAAATTCTGCAAATTCCGCGAGCGGAACGGAATTTACCGCCCAGGCCTAGCTTTTTGATGATTATGATATAGGGGATGAGATATAGAGAGCGATATGACCCTTCCCGTGTTGGAGTCTGTGGCCAGATATGTGTGTAATTTGGTCCACTCTGATATAATGGAGAACTCTCACAATTGTGAATAAAATTTGAAAAGGGCAATTGATTGTAGGGCCAACAGCATAAGATGCACATTAATAACTAATGGGTACAGAATTACTTCACTTTAGTTTATGTGTAAGTACTGATAAAGTATAGGTTCAAATGAACAACAGTACAAAAGTCACCCTTTTTTGTTTGGTTTTGATTTACAATAAGTATTAACAAAAAAATGCAAAAAAAGAAATATTGCCAATAAAGAAAATGAAGGAAAAAAAGTGAAAAAGTAAATAGGAAAAAGAAAAATACCAATTCCAATATGTATGTTTAAATGAAATGAAATTAAGCAATTGTAAAATGAGAAATGTGATACTTGTGAAGCATCGCTATTAGAGATGTATTTTTACATTGAAAATGCATTGATTGTAGGATGACAGTATGTTGTCTATGTTAGTTGTGTCATGTGACCAGTGACTCCCAACAGAAAGAGGAGATTAGTGGAGCTCAACGTGTGAACAAGGCAGGGGATCCTGTCGAAACACGTAACAGCACAGCAACTAAGTGAATAAAAGTGAAAACCTTAACTGAATTTGTGATGTCGTTGTCTGGTTTGATATTTTATGTATATATATATATATATATATATATTCACTGAAAAAACCATAGGTTTTAGGGACAGTTATAGTTAGTTGGACATTTTACTCGTACAAAACCAGTGAAATTCCCCCGTTATAGTTAGTTCAGCTAACTATAACTCGCGCCCCGGCAATGCACTGCTGATGACGTCGCATATTACATCACTCATGACAAGGTCAGTGACATCACTGATGACATCACTGATGACATCTCAAATGACATCACTGATGACATCACTGATGACATCATCCAGTGACTGTGTGTTTCTGTAAAGTTTAAATATGTTTAATATATATAGGGAAAGGCGTATTGAAGAATGAGTGGGTGTATAAGTGTCTGAATGGATGATTTAGTAGGTGCGTGACTGACTCTATAAGTGAGTGATTAAACGTATCTTACTGAATGCATGGGTTAGTGACTAAACTGTGTGAATGTCTGTATCCGTCTGTCTGTTGGTGTGTAAGCGGCTGCATGGGTTTGCGAATAGCTACATGAGTGTCTACATGGGTTATTGATTGGTTGTCTGAGTATCTGTATGGGTGCCTGAGTGTTTGTGTGGGTGGGGTGTGTGTGACTCTGTGCATAGATGTGTGAGTTGGTGATTCACTGGGTGCATGGTTTCAAGAGTGCATCTGTGATGGACTGTATGGGTGTGTTAGTGAGTGAATGTATATCTCAGTGGTACATGTGTGAGTAACTACATATGTGAAAGGCAGTATATATGTGTGTTGGAGTATATAAATGGCTATAAGTGAGAGTGTGTGATTGTGAGAGTGGCTGTATGGATGAGTGTGTACTTGTATCAGTGATTGTATAAGAGCGTAAGAATGTGCTAGTATTTGTATGAGTAAGTGAGCTGGTGTATGTATAACTGTATAGGTGAGTAAATGGCAGTGTGATTAATTATTTGCATGACTGACTAGGTGTGTGAGTACCTCTATGGATGAGTGGCGGTGTGTGAGTGTCTATATAGGTGTATGAGTGCATATGATAGTCCTGTACTGAGTGACCGTAAGTATGAGTGACTGTACGGGTGAGTGAGTGGATGTGTGTGTAGACCTAAGAATCAGTGAGTGTGTATGTAGTTATTGGTGTTGGAGTGTCTATGGTTTTGAGAATGGCAGTCTGTAATTTAGAGTGGGTGTATCAAAAGTTATATTAGGGTGTGAGAAGATGCATGAAATTATCACATGGATGATGTCATCAGTGATGTCATCAGTGATGTCATCAGGGATGTCACTGACCATGTCATGAGTGATGTAATATGCGACGTCATCAGCAGTGCATTGCGGGGGCGCGAGTTATAGTTAGCTGAACTAACTATAACGGGGGAATTTCACTGGTTTTGTACGAGTGAAATGTCCAACTAACTATAACTGTCCCTAAAACCTATGGTTTTTTCAGTGAATTTCTAAGGTTTTTTAAATGCTAATTTCTAACTATAACGTGCCTGAAACCTATGGTTTTTTCAGTGAATTTCAAAGGTTTTTTAAATGCTAATTTCTAACTATAACGTGTCTGAAACCTATGGTTTTTTCAGTGAATTTCAAAGGTTTTTTAAATGCTAATTTCTAACTATAACGTGTCTGAAACCTATGGTTTTTTCAGTGAATTTCAAAGGTTTTTTAAATGCTAATTTCTAACTATAACGTGCCTGAAACCTATGGTTTTTTAAGTGAATTTCAAAGGTTTTTTAAATGCTAGTTTCTAACTATGCCTACAGAGGTAGGACATGTGAAGAAAGAAGAAAAAACGCACAGAAAGAAGCAAAAGAAATGCAGAAAGAAGCAATAGAAGTCCACAAAGACGAAGAAAAGAGCAGGAAGAAGCAAGACATGTGCAGAAAGAACCAACAGAGGAGCAGAAAGAGGCCTTGTTGCAAAATCATCCTGTGCCCACAACTTTTTCAGACGGGTACTGGTGGTAACTGACTCGGACTAACCAGGCCTAGAGCCAGTGCTATGCTAAAAGACACTTAGAATACAGTGAAAACACCTACATAGACTAGGGAACACTATGCTTTGGGGTACCCCTGTGATTAGCATGACCAACTCTGTAAGGCCCTAGTACATAATAGGGCAGGGGGATTAAAACCTCCTCTTAAAACACGCCCCGGGGCACGTTTGCACAGTGGTGAAGGGAGGGGGGCCTGAGGTGACGTGTGCAAACAAGCCCTGTGGCCGTTTTAAGTTGGGAGATTAAGTCCCCTTGAATCCTGAGGGTCCCTGGGGCACAACTAGCCCACCAGGTACTTCCAGTAAGCGCCACAGGCCTGCGTTGCAGAGAGGTGTAAAAAGGGGCATGGCCTGGACCACCTCTCTGCAACGCAGGCCTCTGGCGCTTACTGGAGGTACCTGGTGGGCTAGGTGGCCCCCAGGGGCCCTCAGGATTCAAGGGGAATTAATTCCCCAACTTAAAACGCACCACAGGGCGTGTTTGCACACATGTCACTTCAGGCCCGCCCCCTTCCTTCACCACTGTGCAAACGCGCCCTGTGGCGTGTTTTAAGTTGGGGGATTAAGTCCCCATGACTCTTCAGGGTCCCTGGGGTCCAACTAGCCCACCAGGTACCTCCAGTATGCGCCACAGAGCTCCATTGCAGAGAGGTGTAAAAAGGGGCGTGGCCTGGGCCACCTCTCTGCAACGCAGCTCTGTGGCGCTTACTGGAGGTACCTGGTGGGCTAGTTGGCCCCCATTGACCCACAGGATTGAAGAGGAATTAATTCCCCAACTTAAAAAGCGCCACAGGGCATGTTTGCACACGTCACCTCAGGCCCGCCCCCTCCCTTCACCACTGTGCAAACGCGCCCCGTGGCGCGTTTTAAGTTGAGGGATTAATTCCCCTTGAATACTAAGGGTCCCTGTGGGCCAACTAGCCCACCAGGTACCTCCATTATGCACCAGGGAGCTGCGTTGCAGAGAGGTGTTCAGAGGCCACGCCCCTTTTTACACCTCTCTGCAACGCAGCTCTGTGGCGCTTACTGGAGGTACCTGGTGGGCTAGTTGGCCCCCAGGGACCCTCAGGATTGAAGAGGAATTAAATTAAATCCCCAACTTAAAACACGCCACAGGGCGCGTTTACACACATGTCACCTCAGGCCCCGCCCCCTCCCTTCACCACTGTGCAAACGCGCCCCGTGGCATGTTTTAAGTTGGAGGATTAAGTCCCCTTGAATCCTGAGGGTCCCTGGGGTCCAACTAGCCCACCAGGTACCTCCAGTAAGCGCCACAGAGCTGCGTTGCAGAGAGGTGTAAAAAGGGGCTTGGCCTGGACCACCTCTCTGCAACGCAGCCCTGTGGCGCTTACTGGAGGTACCTGGTGGCCTAGTTGGCCCCCAGGGATCCCCAGTATTGAAGGGGAATTCATTTCCCAACTTAAAACGCGCCACAGGGCGCGTTTGCAGAGTGTTGCTGGGAGGGGGCGGGGCCTCCGGCACGATCACGTGTTTTTAAAATTATTTTTTGGGGAAGGGGGGCTGTGTGGCCCCCCTTCTTTTTACTTTTTTTGGGCCCTGGGGACCCCATCCCCCAGGGCCTGACCCCTTTTTTAATAAAAAAAAAAAAATGAACGGGAAGGGGGCCGCATGGGCCCCCCTCCCATGGCCAATTCCAGCCCCGGGGAACCCATCCCCCGGGGCATGGCCAGATTTTAGTTTTGATTTTTTATGGAGGGGGCTGCGTGGCCCCCCTCCTGAGGCCTCTATTGGCCCTGGGGACCCCATCCCCCGGTGCCGGCCTTTGCGTGATTTTTTTTAAAAATTTATTTTTAGGGTAGGGGGGCTGCGTGGCCCCCCTTCCGGGCCACTTCCAGCCCCGGGGACCCCATCCCCCGGGGCCTGGCCTCTCGTTGGGGACCGTGGGGGGAGCCCCAATGCCCCCACGGTCCCGCCGGCTCCCCGCGTCCTGCGGGAGCCGGCATTGCTACCCACATGGGGAGCTGCTGACATGCAGCTCCCCGTGTGGAAAGCAATTCTGCTTTGCTTCATTGAAGCGAGAGCAGGTTTCCCTGCTCTCGCTTCAATGAAGCAAAGCAGTTTGCAGTGACAGGGCGGGAGCCGTGAGGCTCCCGCCCTGTCATTGCAACCAGCAGTGTCCCGGGGGTGGGCACCCCGGGACACTGCAGGAGCTGGCCCTGGGGGGTGGTGGTCCCCAGGGCCATCACTGGCTCCAGGAGGGGGGCCGCGCGGCCCCCCTCCCACCATTGGCAAAGCCCCGGGGAGGTGGTGGTCCCCGGGGCTTGGGGTCCGTCACGGACCCCCAAATTTGAATAATTAGAGCCCTGGGGAGGTGGCGGTCCCGGGGCGTGTGGGGAGCTCGAGCCCCCCACACAGGTATTATTAAAAATAAGAGCCCAGGCGGGTGGCGGTCTGTGGGGCAGCGGGGGGGCCGTGTGCCCCCCGCAAATTTATTAATGAAAGCCCCGGGGGTGGCGGTCCCGGGGACTTGGGGGGGCTTGGAGGCCCCCCACACATAAAAAAACAAAGCCCGGGGGGGTGGCAGTCCCCGGGGCTGCAGGGGGGCCGTGTGCCCCCGCAAATATTTGTGCAAAACCCCGGGGGTGGCGGTCCCCGGGGCAGTGTGGGGGGATTGGGGCCCCCCCACACATTTTTTTACATGCCCCCGGGACTTGATCCACCCGGGGGCTAATTAATAACGAAGCGCAGAAGCCCGCGCTTAGTTTTTTTATTTTCGCGGCCGGATCCGCGGATCCTCTGCGCATCTCGGCATTTTAATTTTTTTTTAAATGCTTTTTTGGGCCCTGGGGGTCCTTGTGGGACCCCCTGAGCAGGCCTAGGGGGTCAGGGTGTTTCTACCCTGCCCCCTTTTCTTATTTTACGCGACTGTTTTTCTGTTTTCTTGTGACTCGGTTCTACCAAGTCACCAGATGGCTGCCAACACTTCCTGGTTTGGAGTGTTGACAGCCAATTAGAATAAAGCTCGTGGTCGGGAGGGTCCGCGGATCCTCCGTGCCTCTAAATATCGAAACTTTTATTTTTGATTTTCTCAGCAACTACTGAACGGATTTACACCATTTTTAAAATGGTCGCTTTCTGAGCCAAGCAGTACCATTTTGACAAACGTGGGGTAAATCCGTTCAGTAGTTTTGGCTGTAGCCTTGCATACATTTTCCTATGGGAAATTGATTTTTTGACGTATTTTTAGAATTTCGCTGGAATTACTGAATGGATTTACACCATTTAAAAAAAAGGGCGCTTTCTGAACCAAGCACTACCTTTTTGCCAAATTTGGTGTAATTCCATTCAGCAGTTCGGGCTGTAGCCGTGGCTAAAGTTTCCTATGGAAAATAACATGGAGAAAACACGTTTTGGGACCCCCCTTTTTCTCAGCCCCCGCTTCACAAATCACCCGAAACTTTCAGGATAGGAGCTGACCGTAACGGGCCATAAGTTTTGAAAATTTCGCGAAGATTCGTCCACCGGCGCCAAAGTTATTGGGAAAAGAATGTTACGATTTTCCTATGGATAATAGGTCCTAACTATAACTACCTACTGGCGACCGCCAGTAGGTAATATATATATATATATATATATATATATATATATATATATATATATATTTTCCCACTGATGTCGCCAATGGGTAGTTATAGTTAGGATTGCTTTACCGTAGACAAGGCATATTTTGTTTTGCTAATAACATTTGCGTCATTTGACAAATCTTCATGGAACTTTACAAAAAGAAGCCCGACTCACCTCAGTTCCTTCCTGAAAAGTTTCAGGGTGATCCGTCAAGCGGGGGCTGTGAAAAAAGAGAAAAGCATATTTTACCATGTATTTTTCATAGACTTCTTTAGGCAGTGCTACCACAAAAACTGCTGAACAGAATTACACAAAAATTTGGTTCAAAGCTAGATCTTGGTTCGCAGATTGTGTTTTTTGTGATTTGATGTGAGAAAATGAAGAATGAAAGTGATGGGAGACAAAGATGCGGTAAGTTGGTTCTCGGATTGTGTTTTTTGTGATTTGGTGTAAATCTGTTCAGTAATTTTTGAGAAATTAAGAATCAAAACATTTGCATATCTGGATAGTTGGGTCTGAGGGACTCCCCTGAGAGTCTGGTGGGAGCACCAGTAAAAAAATAGAGCATTCTGATTGGCCCAGGAAATTTGCTTTCCCTTGGGTCATCTCACTCCGATAGGAGTCAGACCCCTGCGGGACTTCATCCCCAAACCAAGAGTGCGCCAGGAGGCATGTTTGCTGAGTGGTGGAGAAAGAGGGTGTGGCCTGCGACCACCTCTCATAAATCCCACTGTGTGGGGCTTACTGGAGGCTAGTTGGCCCCTAAGGATCCCCAACAGCAAAGGGGACTTCATCCCCCAACCAAGAGCGTGCCAGGAGGTGCGATTGCAGAGTGGTGGACAAAGGGGGCGTGGCCTCCTATCAGAACTCAGCAATCCTGCTGTGTGGAACATACTTGAGGTAATAGGAGGGGTAGTTGGCCCCCAAGGATGTCCTTGGGGGCCAACTACCCCTCCTGTTACCGCCAGTAAGTCCCACACAGTGTGATTGCTAAGAGATCTTCGGAGGCCACGCCCCCTTTCTCCACCACTCTGCAAACGCGCCTCCTGGCACACTACTGGTTGGGGGATGAAGTCCAATTTACTCCTGAGGGACCTTGGGGGCCAAGAAGCCCTCTTGGTACCTCCTGTAAGTCCTACGCAGTGGAATACCTGAGCGCTGATTGGATGCCCGGCCCCTTTTCTCCACCATTCTGCAAATGTGACTGCTAGTTAAAAAACCATAGAAATTCACTAAAAAACACAGGTTTCAGGGACGTTATAGTTAGAAATGAGCACTTAAAAAACTTTAGAAATTTACAGAAAAAACAAAGGGACGTCACAGTTAGGCTGACATTTCACTCATACAAAACCAGAGAAATTCAGCTGTTATAGTTAGCTGAGCTAACTATAACTCGTGCCCCCGCAATGCACTGCTTATGACCTCACATATTACATTACTCATTACATGGTCAGTGACATCACTGATGACATCTCAAATGACATCACTGATGACATCAGTGATGACATCATGCACAGCATCTCTGACCCACCCACTCACACCCCTATAGAATCTTTTATACCCCCACTGCCACTCCCACACAACCATTCACAAACCCATTCACAGAGCCATACCAGTACTTACACACCCACTCACTGATTCATTGATCTATACACACATCCACTCGCTCACCCCTACTGCCAGTCTTGGACTCACTTACTCACTAATACAACCATTGACATATCCACTAATACAGCCATACTGGTGCTCACACACTGAGTGAGTCACCCATAGAACTACTCACTCACCTAGACACTCACCCATATAGTCAATCGTACAGCCACTTACTCATCCAAACAGTTACACACCCATTCACTTACTTACTCCTACAAATAGTAACACATACTCACTCAGATATACAGTCACTGATAGAAGCATGCACACATCTATATAGCCTCTCTCATATTCACTCAATCAATCAATCAGGGATTTATAGAGTGCACTACTCACCCATAAGGGTCTCAAGGCACTGGGGGGGGGTCGGGCAGCTCCGAGGTCATCCGAAGAGCCAAGTCTTGAGGTCCTTTCTGAAGACTTGCAGTGTAGGGCTTCGTCGGAGTTTGTTCTAGTTCTTGGCCAGGATGTAGGAGAAGGATCTGCCACCCGTTCTGGCTCTGTGGATGCGGGCGATTTTGTCAAGGGCTAGGTCGGTGGAGCAGAGGTTTCTCTTGCGGTCGTGGAAGGAGATTCTTTTGTTGAGGTATTGGGGCCCAGTGTTGTGGAGGGCTTTGTAGGCATGTGTGAGCAGCTTGAAGGTAACTCTCTTTTTGAAGGGGAGCCAGAGGAGTTTGTGGAGGTGCTGAGTGATGTGGTCGTGTCGAGGGATGCTGAGGACGAGTCTGGCTGCAGCTCTCCAGATGGCTCTAGAGTTTGCGAAGGAGTGATTTGTAGTTTGCGCTGGAGTGATTTGTTGATTCAGGTGTAGAGAGCATTTCCATAGTCCAGCCTGCTGGTGATGAGTGCGTGGGTGACGGTCTTCCTGGAGTTGGGAGAATCCATTTGAAGGTCTTGCGGAGTATGCAGAGGGTGTTGAAGCATGTGGAGGACACGGCGTTGATCTGTCAGTTCATGGTGAGTGAGGAGTCGAGTATGATGCCAAGGTTGTGGGCGTGGGAGAGTTTCTGAGGGTGGGGGGCTTCCAGGTGTTGTCCCAGGCAGCGGGGGTGGATCTGAGGATGAGGACTTCCATTTTCTCCGAGTTGAGCTTCAGGCAGCTGCTGCGACATCCAGGATGCGACCTCCTTCATTCCTTCCTGGAAACTGTGCCTGGTGATGTCGGGTTCCTTGGTGAGTGAGAAGATGAGCTGGGTGTCGTTGGCGTAGGATGCTATGCTGAGTCTTTGTTTTCTGACGATGGTTGCAGGGGGGCCATGTAGATGTTGAAGAGTGTGGGGCTAAGGGAGGATCCTTGGGGTACTCCACATCTGATCTTTGTGGGTTCGAAGAGGAAGGGCGGGAGTCTTATTCTTTGTGTTCTGCCAGAGAGGAAAGAGCGAATCCAGTCTAAGGCAGTTCCCTGTATGCCGGCGTTGTGGAGTCTGGTGGTTAGTGTGCGGTGGGAGATGGTGTTGAAGGCTGCTGAGATGTCTAGTAGAATGAGGGCTACAGTGTGGCCTTGATTGAGGAGGGTGCAGCTAAGAGGGCGGTCTTGGTGATGTTGTTGCTGCGGAATCCGGATTGAGATGAGTCGAGGATGTTGTTTGTTTCTATGAAGTGCGTTATCTGGGTGTTGATGATTTTCTCGATGATTTTGGCGGCAAAGGGGAGGAGAGAGATGGGCCTGTAGTTCTTGAGGTCCGTCTGGTCTGCAGAGGGCTTCTTGAGGAAGGGTTTGACTTTGGCACATTTCCAGTTGACGGGGAACGTGCCTGTTTAGAGGGCGCAGTTGATTGTCCATCGTAGTTCTGGTACGAAGGCGGAGGCAGCCCTGTGGAAGATGTGTGGCGGGCAGGGGTCAGTGGGTGCTCTGGAGTGGATGCTCTTCATAGTCTTTGCGGTGTCTTCTGTGGTGACAGGGGTCCAGGTGAGGAGGGTCGGCTGGGTGGCGTAGCTGGTGGATGGTGTTGGGTCAGCGCCTTGGTCTTGGTCATCGAAGTTGTCGTAGAGTTTCCTGATCTTGTGGTGGAAGAAGGAGAGGAGTTTGTTGCAGAGGTCCTGGGAGGGAGGGATGTCAGTGGTTTCGCTGTGGGATCTGGTGAATTCTTGTATGATGGTGAAGAGTTCCTTGGAGTTGTGGGAGTTGGAGAGGATTCTGTCCTGAATGAAGTTTCTTTTCGTTGATCTGATGAGTTGGTGGTGTGCCGTTGTGGCGGCCTGGTAGGCAGAGCGTGCTTCTGGGGTTTTTCTGTTTCTCCATGCTTTCTCCAGTCATCAGCACAAGTGCTTGGATTCTCTGAGGTCCGTGGTGAACCAGGTGGCTTTCGTGTTGTGTCGTCTGTCAGAGTTCTGGAGGGGGGCCAGAGTGTTGGCACAGTTAGCGATCCATTGGTGAAGGTCTTTGGCTGCAGTGTTGGTGTCTGTCCTGGTAAGGGTAGAAGTGCGGCTGAGGGCAGAGGTGAGGTGCTCTTCCGTGATCTTGCTCCAGTTTCTGTGTGGGAGGCGAGGCATAGGCTTGTGTGCGGTGGGTTTCGAGAAGGAGAAGTAGATGCAGTGGTGGTCCATCCAGAGAGGTTCCGTGATGTGATTGAAGCGAATGTTGTTTCCTCTGGCGAAGATGGGGTCGAGAGTGTGTCCTGGTGTGTGGGTGGGGGTGGAGATGAGTTGCTTCAGTCCAATGTTGGCGAGGATCTCTAGGAGGGAGGTGGAGTTGGGGTCGCTGAGGTTGTCTAGGTGGAAATTCAGGTCTCCAAGCAGTACATAGTCCATGGCGGCGAGGGTGTGGGGCGTGACGTAGTCTGCAATGGTGTTGGTGAGCAGGGTCTGGGTGGTCTGTAGGTGAGTGTTCCGCAGAGTGTCGTGCTGGGGTAGGGTGGATCTGGAAGTGGATGTGTTCCATGGGGGGCGAGGCGTCGTTTGAGATGGAGGTTGTCAGTCGGAGGGAGCTTTTGTGGACGATGGCGAGGCGTTGGGGCGGTCTTTCCTCAGGATCTTGTATCCGTCTGGGATGGCGGTTGCGATGTCAGGAGTGGAGCTGGAGTTAGTCCAGGTCTCTGAGAGGAAGGTGATGTCTGGCGAGAGGGTTTTGAGGAGGTCCCAAACTTCTACTGCATGTCTGTGCAGGGAGCGTATGTTGAGGAGGATGCAGCTCAGGGGTTTGGGTGCGCTGGCCTCCGGTGGGTTGGTGGTAGCTGTCTGGGTCCGGAGTTGGGTGAAGGTGCAGCGGCAGTGTCGGCAGGAGAACTGGCCTTGGGAGTTGCTCGGCGTCGAGAGCTGGCAGTTGTTGTTGTGTCCGGGGTTTAGTGCGTGGAGAGTGTTGGAGTTGTAGCAGCGGGGGTCAGAGGACCAGGGTCGCTGGCACTGGTCGTGGACGGGGGCAGACGGGCTTGCCTTTGGCACACCAGCGGCGCGGCCGCCATCAAGTAGGGGTCAGGGGGAGGGAGAGCAGCTGGGAGGTTGGAGCAGGAACATGCAGGGGGTAAGGGCCGCAGGGGCAGCAGTGGCAGGAAACAACAAGAACAGAGGCAAACAGAGAAAAAGGGAACAAAAGGCAGAATCGCAAAAAGGCAAAAAGAGAAAGACAGAAGAGACAGGCAAACAAAAAAAGGAACAGAAAAAGGATGACAAACACGGAGCAGACCAGCAGAAGAGCAGGCTCTTCCACTGGACCACCAGGGATGAGGCGCAGGCAGGTGCCTGCGGGTGGAGGAGGGCCTCAAACACCTACTGGGAACCAGAAAGGCACTGGGGGCAGTGCCTTAACAACGGAGCTGCGCAAGGTGAGAGCAGTTTCCCTGACCAAGATCTCAGAGGTCTTGCTCACCCTGTCGTGCAGCGGCCGCCATTTAGTAGGGGTCGGGGATAGGGAGAGAAGATGGGAGGTGGGAACGGGAACACGCGGGGGCGCAGGGGCAGCAGTGGCGAGAAACAGCAAGAACAGAGGCAAACAGAGAAAAAGGGAACATAAGGCAGAATCAAAAAAGGGAAAAAAGAGATAGACAGAAAAGACAGGGAAACAGAAAAAAGGAACAGAAAAAGGCAGACAAACATGGAGCGGACCAGTAGAAGAGCAGGCTCTTCCACTGGACCACCAGGGATGAGGCGCAGGCAGGAGCCTGTGGGTGGAAGAGGGCCTCGAACACCTACCTGGGAGCCAGAAAGGCACTGGGGGCAGTGCCTTATCAACAGAGCTTCATGAGGGGAGAGCAGTTTCCCTGACCAGGAGGTCAGAGGTCTGGTCAGGGAAACTCATGCATACAGTCACTCATATACCCTGTCACTCATGTACCCTGTCACTCACGTATACTGCCTTTCACATACTCACCCATACAGACCCATGCACTCAATCACTGACACAGCCATACAGACACTCACTCACCCATACAACTTCTCACGCATGCAACAGTACCCTATACAGCCACTGACTCACCCACTCACTGATCCATACAGGCAGTCACACACCTCCTCACCCACAAACACAGACACCCAGACAACCCTAGACGTAGTCAGACAACCAATCAATCACCCATATAGCCATTCACATACCCACTAACACACTCTAACACCCACTTTGACATCAACTGACAGAGAGATACACACATTCACACAACCAGTCACTCACCCATACATTCACTGAGACACCTAATCACTCACTTATACAGTCAGTCACGCACTCACTGAGTCATCCATCTAGTCACTCATACACCCACTGATTCACCAATACACCTTGGTATATATATTTAACACTCATAAACTTTTAAAAAACACTCACAGTCACTGGAAGTCATCAGTGATGTCATTTGAGATGTCATCAGTGATGTCATCAGGGATTTCACTGGACATGTCATGAATGATGCAATATGTGCAGTCATAAGCAATGCATTGCGGGGGGATGAGTTATAGTTAGCTGAGCTATCTATAACGGCTGAATTTCTCCGGTTTTGTATGAGTGAAATGTCAGCCTAACTATAACGTCCCTGTAACCTTTGGTTTTTTTGTGAATTTTAAAGTTGTTTTAAATGCTAATTTCTAACTATATCATCCATAAAACCTGTTTTTTTCAGTGAATATGTGTATATATATATATATATATATATATATATATACACAAAAACATTACCCTTTCAGGCATGGAGTGACGCATAAATTATGCAAAAAGAGAGCAAAGAACTCTGGGTAGTTCTCAAGTTTAGGTGGAAAGCAGTTCCTGTATAGAGCACTCTCAACACCAGCGACACTCTAGATCTGCTCACCTCAAATGTCTGCTTTTCTATCAAAGTCTTTAAGCATAGGATTAGCACAGTGCCATCCACGCCGAGATAGATAGGGACAACGTCTTTTGCCATTTCTACAACAAAGTCTTTAAGCATAGGATTAGCACAGTGCTGTCCATGCCGAGCTATAAAATGACGAAAACCATTTACCACTCCAGGCACAGTATTACAGCTTTGAATTGGTAAAATATCAACCAAGTCAACCTGAAATGAGTAAAAGCAACCATTGACACAGTGTTTTGCTCTAATTAGAGCTCTTCAGAGAGGTATAGCTTTGTCCAGACACAAGGGAGCACCCAGTATAAGTCAAAACAATACCCTTTCAGGCATAGATTGATGCATAAATTATGCAAAGAAGAAGCAGAGAGCTCTGGGTAGTTCTCAAGTTTAGGTGGAAAGCAGCTCCTGTATAGAGCACTCTCAACACCAGCGACACTCTACTGGAGGTTACAGGAGGGGTAGTTGGCCCCCAAGGACATCCTTGGGGGCCAACTACCCCTCCTATTACCTCCTATTACCTCTAGTAAGTCCCACACAGCATTGGTAAGTTCTCATAGCAGGCCACGCCCCCTTTGCCCACCAGTCTGCAAAGGCGCTCCCTGGCGCACTCTTGGATGGGGATTAAAGTCCCCTTCGCTGCTGGGGGTCCATAGGGGCCAACTAGCCTACCTGATACCTCCAGTAAGCCCCAGATAGTGGGATTGCTGAGAGGTGGACACAGGTTGTCCTTGGGGGCCAACTACCCCTCCTGTTACCTCCAGTAAGTCCCACACAGTGGGATTACTAAGAGGTCTTCGCAGGCCATGCCCCCTTTCTCCACCACTCTGCAAACTCGCCACCTGGCTCACTACAGATTGGGGGATGAAGTCTACTTTACTCCTGAGGGACTTTGGGGGTCAAGAAGCCCTCCTGGTACCTTCTGTAAGTCCTACGCAGCGGAATTCTTGAGCACTGGTCGGAGGCCCAGCCCCCTTTCTGCACCACTCTGCAAATGCCACTACTACGTTATAGTTAGAAATTAGCATTTAAAAAACCTTAAAAATTCACAGAAAAAACCATAGGTTTCAGGGACGTTATAGTTAGTAATTAGCATTTTAAAAACCTTTGAAATTCACTGAAAAAACCATAGGTTTCAGGGACGTAATAGTTAGAAATTAGCATTTAAAAAACCTTTGAAATTCACTGAAAAAACCATAGGTTTCAGGGACGTTATAGTTAGTATTAGCATTTAAAAAACCTTAGAAATTCATTGAAAAAACCATAGGTTTCAGGGACAGTTATAGTTAGGCTGACATTTCACTCATACAAAAGCAGAGAAATTCGGCTGTTATAGTTAGCTGAGCTAACTATAACTCGCGCCCCCGCAATGCACTGCTGATGATGTCACATATTACATCACTCATGACATGGTCAGTGACATCACTGATGACATGTCAAATGACATCACTGATGACATTACTGATGACATCATCTAGTGACTGTTTCTGAAAAGTTTAAGAATGTTAACTATATATACACCAAGGTGTATTGAAGAATGAGTGGGTGTATGAGTGTATGTATGAATGATTTAGTGGGTGCGTGACTGACTGTATAAGTGAGTGATTAAACGTGTCTTTTTGAATGTATGGTTGAGTGACTAATCTGTGTGAATGTCTGTATCAGTCTGTCGGTTGGTGTGTAAGTGGCTTCATGGGTTGGTGAGTAGCTACATGAGTATTAACTGCTGCAATGCACTAGGAATTTTTACTACTGTAATAATTCAATAGCAGATCTGATTATTACTCAACCTGTTTGCTACTAATAATTCAGTTTTCGACATACATTTAGGGGTTGTATCTTGTATACTCTGTTTGTATCTGGTTAACATGTATATGTTGTATTGACTAGAACATGATAATTCACTCCAGCGTGACTGTATACAATAATAAGTATCTCTGTTCCAATCATGCTCTGGCGCTAGGATTAGTGCAACCTGTCAACTCGAACTTCTATCCAATCATGTTTGCTCCAATTTCATTCTATCCCCACTGATGGAATTGTATTTTTGTGTGGTTTATATGTATTTTCTGTGTCTTGTGTCGACTGTGATATGCGTTTTTTCATAGTATGTACCTTTGACTCACATATTCCGTGTTTGACAACATCCTATGACCTACTTCAATTGGAGTACTCTCATTTGGAGGGATGGACCCATGAGGTTAGATTCTTAGCCCTAAGAGCTGAACTAACGTAAAGGTATATGGGAACACATCTCTCTTCATAACGTTGACTTTTTCACTTAAACTTGTCTCGACTTTTTACATTTAGAGGAAATGTCATATAATTGACTTGCATGTTCAGATGAGGTGGCATGAAATGTGTTATCCCACTCTCCTCGAATTACGCACCTTTTTACATTTGTTTACATTTTCCACACAGTCCGGTGACTGTGTGTTATGTGCCTGTCAGGTATATCGCTGATTTGGTTTATTCCACTTTATCCTTTTTCCTTTATTACGCACTTATAGGACATTTATACAATCTGGTGTCCTTTTGTTATGTGTGCCAAGCGTGTTATCTGCTCGAACTTTATTGTTCGTTTCTCGTCAAACGCGGACTCATTCAGATTATAGTGCTGCTAATTGTTGAGCCTCCTTTTCAGTTGGTAGCTTTGGTGAGCTTTCTAGTTGTTTTCGCAATTTTTCCGCATACAACCACTGCCGGGTCGCGTGTATGACTGCCTCCGGTTCAGAACGCGTCGCCGGCAGTGGGGAAGAGATCAGCGTACTCGCTGCAGGTAATTTTCTCGCAAGTTACAGGTTACTACAGTACAGGCTTAGAACTTGGCTATGTATTTCACAGCAGCAGAGTAGAACTGTTAAAGATTGCAGGAATCGCTGTTAGCATGAGCTGAAAGCCATTTTGTACTTGGCAGCCATTTTAGTTAGCCATGTGCTCGCCATGTGCTTTCTCCTTCTTCCAGAGTCTTGCACATGCTCAGAGAGGCCTAGCTGGTAGAATGCACCTGCTCCTAGTATACAACTGTCAAGCTATTCTTACTCATGTAAGCAGTTTAGTCTCCCCTCCCACTTTGTGGAGCAAGCAAATTTTGTATGCCCATATTAGTCAATAAGCATGCTTGTATGTGCTAGGACCTCCCCTTGATTTTATGCTGACTATATAACAAATGCATATATAAGGACCCTGTTCTCTGCACTCATTAGAATGCCTCCTACAGTGGCCTGCGGGTACCGTAAGATGCAATCTCCCTCATCTGAGGTTAATAAAACATGTTTTTTGATATTACAGCTTCTGTGCCAATCTCTTCTTTGTTGGTCTTAAGGACCAGATGTATCAGTGAACCCCTAAGAAGGTTTTTATTTCTACAAATGGCGCCCGAATAGGGACTCATCGGTGCAGCGGCTATCCAAGGGAGTGGTCTTGAAGGAAGACAGGAATCTACTGAGGAGGTACCCTGCGCACGGAGATTGTTTTGTCTTCCAGCCCAGTATATTTCTGGTCTTCCTGATCTGATCCTCCAAGTGTTTGCCGCTCCCGACTGAGAACTTCTTTGGCGTGAGTATTTTAAAACGACCGTTAGGTCACTCAGAACTTGGCAGTTGTAACCTGGACACCATTTGATTGGTAAGAGCCGTTTTGCGGCACTTGCTGTTGGTTTGATGCCTTTGATTGGTAAGGTAGTTTTAGTAACACTTACTGTGGCTTTGTTTGTATGATTGGCCAATTTTGGAATTTGTTTTGTAATTATATATGCATTGCAATTCATATAGGCAGGTAATGAGGAGATTTTTCTCTAATTTTGAAAACTTGAACGGCACACATTGTGTTAAGTGTCACTTGGAGTATAATATTATATATGCTATAATATTTTTGGCATGCCTGTTACCAGCACACTTTGTTGAAAGTGTTGCTGTCTTGGAGGTACCGATATGGATTTAGTAAGTACTTAGTTGACTCCCTCAGAGGGGATACCTAAATAGGTTTAGGTATAGTAAAAAGATATTTCTTCCTTGGTGACTAAGTACCCCATGGAACTAAATATGTACATAAAACGGATCCGGATCTGCGCACTTAGTAACATTCATAAGTGGTGATATGCAGAGCGCTTTTTGAGTGTTCTACCAGCCAAAACTGGCGAATTTGACCATGGAACAGTTTTTTGGGCTACTTTTGAGAGCTCTTCTTGTAAATATGACTTACAATTAGTATTTACAAATAGGTTGGTCTTGCGTACACATTTGTAAGCAGTCCTAAGTGTTGATTTGTGGGTTCAATGTGTGTTTAAATGTCTATGTGGGGTTTTTGGTTTGACATTGGTAATATTTGTGTGAGTACTCTGTGTACGAATGGCTGGCTTTAAGCGCGCTGTGTTGTGTCCTTCTGTAACTGTCTGGAATGAGCTCAATGAGTTTGTTTATGTTTTTTTGCTGTCATTATTCTGTTATGCAAAATGTCATTTAGTTACTTACATATTAAATAAAAATCCAGAAATAAATTATGTAACATATGCTAAACAGCTGCATGTTACTATTAAATTGACAGAGTAAGACACTATACATGTGTGCAACTTGCCACAATGCTAAACATAAAATTAGAATTCGTATTCAATAGGATTAAAATAGGCCTCATACAGAGAGGTAGAAAAACGAAATTGTGTGTTTTGTAATCAATAGACTTAAATACACAATGTTACAGCCTTTTCTTTAAATATTGTATTAGACATTAAAAGGCATGCACATCATTTGAGTGAATTTGGTTGTTGCTGAACTAAATACACATTATAGAAAGATAGATTTGACTGCATTTAAATGCCTCAGTTTTTAAATAGACTGTGACATGCCTTTCTTTCAGCACCCGAGAAAAAAGCTTTCCGACAGCTGTGTTTAAACTAACTAACTACAAAGAAACCGTTTGACACAGCAAATGGGGATTTAACTCTGTCAGGGTATTTCAAATAATAAAAGGGTTTTTTTCCTGAGAAAGGCGTGCAAATTCGACGCCTGCTGACACACAACAGCTGCATAAATAGCATATGGCTATTCCTGCTCACGGCCACAGACAGGAATGCTGTGTCAGCGATATTTTAAGTCAGTGTAAACCTGGTATAAGGGCCTGCCCTATTTTAAAAGTTTCTAAAAACCAGTTTCATTATTTTGGATAACAGAGAACAAAATTGAAAGTAGGGATTTCCTTTCTTAATGCCTTCTTTACATAAGTATATCTGTGGTTCCGATGTTAAATGATAACTGTCCATTAAAAGTGGCGCAGACTTTTCCTGTTTCAAGTAAGGCTTCTGTGCTTAGGGTTATGAATGAATGTGTTTAAATATGATAGGCTACGAATGAAGCTTGCTTTTCCAATGTGGAATCATTAAAATGGTTGGTTTTATTGATAAAAAATAATAATTATTATATGGGAAAAAATATATTGTTAAACACAAATGCTTTAAATTCGTTTTTTCATCTTTATAAAGCCTAATCATCATACTGTGAATTTCTAGCATCAAAGTTGAATTTAAGCAGTGCTGTACCGAGAAAAAGGGAACTTAAATGTGAAATGTCACTTTACCCAGCCGTACAAAACTTGTTTTTATAAGGGTATATCTTATGCATTTCTGATTTCCCATTCCTGGGCTATCTAGAGAACACTCTGGGGGTTCCTATTATGCAAAAATATTGTAGGATATTCATTTTTAAGTGCCCCTACCACCAAAGTCGAAATTGAGCTAAATTCACAATTTTACAAGCAGTTCTACCACTCAAGGCAGTTTTAACGTGCTCTTAGGCTTCAATAAAAGTATACATATGCAAGTATAAAATAAACAGCTGCCTCTGCATTACTAGATTGCACACCACTGTACATAAATGAGAATAAGTATAGGACTGCTTTTCGCTGTGATTCTCCAGAGTTGCTTTGCATTACAAACCGCATGGCAAGCCTTGCACACAAAAATGAGCAGCTGCTGAACGGGTCAAAGGTCAGAGTTCTGCATTTAGCAACTTAGCAGGGTGAAGGGTAATGTTTGCTGGAACACTTCGACCTTCGAAAGATTTTTTGAAAGACGAGATGATAGCGCAAAGAGAGAAAGAGAAGCTTTGCTTCCTATTTTTAGCAAACACACGTTTAGCGCAATCCTATGCCACGAAAGGAAGACAACCCTCAGTTGAACATTGATCTGCCAGGTATATAAAATAATGGTTTTAGTTTTAAGAATACTGTGTAGGGGCTACGATAAGGAGGAAATGGATTTTAGTTTGCATTCATGCGCCCTCATGTTAATCTAGTACAATTGCTGTAGAAATTGGTTTAAAGTTAACTCAATTTGCATTATGTTAGACTGAATCAGAGAATAGCCACTTTCTAAGATATCTCCTACAAGTTTGTTTGTGCCTAGTTGCTACAAATAGGGGTTGAAAGTGTTGACAGAAGTAAAACCTGTTTCAGGTTTTCCTACTGTCAAAATGGGGGAAGGAGGCTAGCTCCTCTACAAATTAAGGGTAGGCAAAATTATGTTTTCTCTCTTCTTTTTCTCACTTTTTTTGAGTCTGTCTAAAGCTGTCTAGGAAATGGCCATATGACAGTTAAGGCACTTTGCATTGTTCATAAGGCGGCACACAAAATGGGGCCTAAACCATTACAGAGAATGTTTACTTGGTACTCCCCAGCTAGAAGTCTTCGTTCCTTGGCAGCCCACCTAGTATGTACCCCACGAGTCAAGAAAACCTGACTAGGAGGTAGATCATTTGGCTATGCAGCCGCAAGGCTATGGAATGAACTACCAAGTGAACTCAGACAGACTGATGACTAACTGCAGTTTAGAAAAAAGCTAAAAACCAGGCTCTTTCCAAAAGAATAGCCTTGAGAGATTGGCGCATGATGATTCATAGTTTTATAGCTGCACAATGATTTAGGTAATCCCAGCGCCAGGATGCCCGTTGGGTGACAGCTGCGCTATATAAATGCTACTTACAATTACAATTACAATTGGCTATTCTGTAATACTGTTTTAAAATTGTTAGAATTAATAAAAACATGAAACACATAAGCTATGTTACTGCCCATCCTGTATGAAAGAATGAGTAGAACAGATTGATGTTCCCTTATTTGATCTTTAAGGAAAATTGTATAGTGGGGGTTTCTGTTCAAAAATCTCAGGTGGCAACACTATTATTGTTTATGTTATTCTCATGTTCTATACAGTTTTGCAAGGGCATTGCTAGTCTTTTATTAGCTAGTCTGTGTAAATAAGCTGACAGCCCTTATTAGAGCTGGAGATAGGGTTTTTTTTCCTTTTGAAAATGATGTTGCATAGTCCAGATCGTGAAAAGTACAATGCAGGAAAGACGCTCATGTGATCCTTAGCAAACATTTTGAAGGAAAATATTGTTTTATAGGAGTTTGTTTGTCATAACATGTTCTGCTGGAGAAAAAGTACCCACTATGTTGAAGTTTAGTTCTTTTTGCAATAAGAATCCCTGTTAGATTAGCAGTTTTAGATTTTCCTGCTGCACCTATAACATGAGAGCATGGTCCTAAGCATAACCTGTAAGAGAAATTATTTTACAAGTGTCTGCAGTCCTGTACAAGTAATGTAAAATCTATGAGTAAAAGTGTAGAACATTTCCTTTTTCTTGAGGGTTCTTCAGATTAGTAATATAGGAATACACCAATGTAAGTATTTGGAGTATGTCTGTATTGTTTTTCTTTTTCCTCAGAATTTAGTAAATGAACACAGACTTCCTTGGCTGCTTGGGATTGGGTGATGTATTACTCTTGTCAGTTCACCAAAACGTTCCTTTTATACTTGCCAATAGGTCCAGGGTTTTCTACTCTCAGATAGATGAAGTGGTTCTTGGGTGCCTTGCTAATGTATGGGGCGCCCCAAGACTAAGGAAGTATTCTGAGACTATCCTCTCTGTTGTTAGATTATTTCTGTGCCTTGTCTAAAGACCTCTTGTTCTGTCCACCAATAGATATTTGCTGCCTTACAACCATTGCCAGAGGGGCCCGGACATCAGATCCAGCCTGGGAGTCAGCGCCACTGCAGCTTGAAGCCAAAGTGAAAGGAACCAGCATAGGCGTTGCTGGCAACTAGGACCTCAGTGAAGGCGGAAGCACTGGGACGTGAAGTGTGTACCCCTGCCACTGTCTTGGGCGAAAGACGGGGTTACAAATCAGGATGGAGAAATCTTTGTGTGGATCCAGTTTTTGATGCCCAGCTGAGAGAGTCACAGAACGACAAGGACGGCAAGGAGGCTTTTGCTTGAGGTGACCCCCTTTGAAACAAGGGTTGCTTCAGAGATCCTAGCATCAGGCCTCTTAGTCCTGGTCCCAAAGTGAATGCAAGTCTACGCCTTTGTTTGTTGATCAAGAGATGCCCGAGCACATTGGGTACAATTTGTGCCCCAACAAAAGAGCAGTGCGCCAGAGGTGCAAATACAGGAGTTAGGGAAGGACTTGAGTTTAGGGTACAGGTGCTATGCCCTTGGTGCCTGTTAGATTAAAGTGAAGAAAACTGGTGCACTGCCTGAGACACTGGATAGGATCATTGAGGGTATTTGCCCTGGGGGGTGATTGCCCTATCCTGAAGAAAGACTTTTTCTTCTCCGTGATTCTTGAGTTGCGAGTTGTGCAGCTCCACCGTGGGAACAACAAGAGCCTGCCTGTGAGGCTCAAAACGGACACAGGGAGAAGACTCCCCTCTGGCTGGTTGGTTTTTGAACTTTCCCAAGGACTCTTTTTTGTTAGTAATGTACCCCTTTGGTCGTCCCATTTTTGAGGAGGAGCAGCCCTTTGCGGCTCCTTGTCCTAATTCCTATGGTCTTGTGTGGTCCTCCTGGTCCACCGGAGCCACAATTGTTTTTTGTAATAATATGTCTGATTGCTTTAATATTTTTTAAGAGTAATGTTTATTCTGCACGAGAAAAGTTCATCTGAGCATGTTACTTTACTCTTTTCTTAAGTATATTTATTGATAATTCAGCCCTCATAAAATACTGAGAAAGTCTATTGAAAATGTTTTTATTAGGTATGTGCTGTTGGCTATTTTGAAATTGACATTAATAGTCATTGAAATACATCAGAGCCCTGAAACTTAAAATTAGACTAGATGGTTTTGGTATTTGCTTTCTGCTTAGGATTGGAAAATATTGAGATTTCTGTTTGAGATAATAGTCATTATTCTCTCTTGCTACCTGTATGACCCAATGCTCTGTTCACTTTGTACTCCTGCTTATACCTTGTATATACCTGCTTAATGAAATGTTTAGAATGTAAATGCCCACCTAGCATAGGATATTGATGAATTTATGAGAAGAAAATGTGCAAAATATTTTCTATGTCTCTACTAGATCATGGCAATGTCTTTAGCTCATGCTAAAAGGATCGTCTGTTAAAGATTGCAGGAATCGCTGTTAGCATGAGCTGAAAGCCATTTTGTACTTGGCAGCCATTTTAGTTAGCCATGTGCTCGCCATGTGCTTTCTCCTTCTTCCAGAGTCTTGCACATGCTCAGAGAGGCCTAGCTGGTAGAATGCACCTGCTCCTAGTATACAACTGTCAAGCTATTCTTACTCATGTAAGCAGTTTAGTCTCCCCTCCCACTTTGTGGAGCAAGCAAATTTTGTATGCCCATATTAGTCAATAAGCATGCTTGTATGTGCTAGGACCTCCCCTTGATTTTATGCTGACTATATAACAAATGCATATATAAGGACCCTGTTCTCTGCACTCATTAGAATGCCTCCTACAGTGGCCTGCGGGTACCGTAAGATGCAATCTCCCTCATCTGAGGTTAATAAAACATGTTTTTTGATATTACAGCTTCTGTGCCAATCTCTTCTTTGTTGGTCTTAAGGACCAGATGTATCAGTGAACCCCTAAGAAGGTTTTTATTTCTACAGAACTAATTAGATTATTGTGTTATTTTGTCAGATCTCGTGGCAGACTTCGCCCGTGATGTGAAGGACATCGTACTCGCTGCAGTTAATTCTCCCTTTACGAGAGTTGCTGTACTCTTAACTTTATGCTTGTGTACCCTCATTTCCCACCAGCGTTTCAGTAACATTCAGGTACTTTGTGTTATTTTGACAGGTTTTCGTGGCTTACATCGTCCTCTTTGGTTTAATTTTCACACGCACCGGCTTATGATCGTTCACACTATTATAGATTTTGGATGCTAAAGGAAATACTTTTAAGGTAAGAAGCCGATGATTTTGGGATAGCATCGGGTGGCTGAATTAGTGTGGATAATTTGAATTAATGATCAACAGTACTAATGGGAGTTGTTACCCCAGTAGATTGAAGAATCGGAATTATTTGGATACAAGACACCAGAATAGGAATGACCTAGCCGGTTCAGAATTATAACCGGTAACTAAGTGAGATTCCACTACCAGTTACCTATGTGTATAGTTGTGGTCTTATCAACTCTGTGCTTTCTCCTACTCCATATCAAACATGACATTTTATATTGGATTACAGGCATTGTATTTCCATTGGGTAACTATACAGATAGGCTCATCCACTAGTTTGGGTGAGACGTTAGAGATGCTCTGGATTTACTGGATCACGTGCATGCTTTCTCGCATTGACTTGACTATGAACCCAACTCGTAGGGAGTTTTACTGTACGTTTTCCCTCACTTGCTACCCACGTGCTCACATGAACTCTATTCACACACCCCTGGGACCTTCCCTTTCACTATGGTCACTATAGAATTGTCTTTTACGGTGTGTGTGAGTCACTGAACTTTCGGAATAAGTTATGGAATTTGTGTAATTGAACCTATGGTGCATGGTTCTTGGTTGACTCCCACTGTGAAGGTGATTAGTTTCACCTTGCTTAAACTGTGCTTTCATGTGATCAAATGTAGAGGTATAGTGTGACACCTCTAGGTCACGAGGGGTTTTTGTTCACCACAATTGTTGTGCAAAAGAGATATACTCATAATGATATGAGTCCCGTTTCTGTTAATTTCCAGCCCTGAAGAAATCGAGGGTTAACACCCTAACGACGAAACACGTGTTGGCTGGACTTTGTGGTGTTCTTTGGTTTAAAGATTAAGAATACATACCAAGAGACAATACTTGCTTTGATTTTCCACATTGGATGAACTTTCAAACTACACATACACGTGTGCACAGGAGTTGACATTATTTACTTCGGACTTCTGGTCCCATTTGGAGGGTTTTAGGGGTTTTTCCCTCACCGCAACATTTAAATGCATTTGGTTACATTACGATACATCGCAGGCGCCATTACTCCTGTGTGAATTAATACCCCCTTTTGCCATTAACTATTGTAAGCAGCCTTGAGTTATTAGACAGAATCATCACAGCATGGCAATTTCTACATAACATAGAAGACTGTGGGGGATATTCACAACAAACGGCGAAAACTATCGCTAACCTCAGTTAGCGTGCGTTTTTTTATCGCCGTGTACCTCGGGCAACTATCGCCGTGTTAGCGGCGTATTCACAACACGCCGCTAACAGGTGATAGTTTCACCTACCGGGTGAAATGTCCGGCGATAAGATTAGCGGCACAGCGATAAAAATCATCACGCTAACGTGAAAAAAGTAGCGATGGGCCAATTAGCGGCCAGAAACAGGCACGCTAATTAGCGCCAGCGCACTTTTTTTCACGTTAGGCGGGAAAAACCACTATAAAACGCCCGCTAAGCAGCCCAAACACAAAAAAAAAGAAACAATTGGGAGGAAGCTGGACCCAGTACAGAAGCCAACAACAACCCCCCAAACACCCAGGAGGACCAGCCAGAGAACCAGGAGAAGGGCAAGGAAAAGAGAAAGAGGAAAACCCGGTTCAGTCCGCAGGAAAACCAGGTCCTGATTGCGGAGGTGACAGAAAACCAACAACAACTTTTTGTCAGCTCCAAAGTGTCATTGGGCACAAAAAATGCATTATGGCAGTCCATCGCAGCCAAGGTGAATGCTGTCGGAGAGGTGCGGAGGACAGTGGACGACTGCAAGAAGCGCTGGCATGATGCTAAGCGCAAGACCAAGCAGAAACTTGCAGCCAATCTGAAAGCAGCAATGCAGACTGGAGGTGGGAGTCCAGCACCACAGGAGGAGCTGGATCCGTTGGAGGAACAGGTGTCCCAAGTCATCAGCGAGGAGACGGTGGTTGGAGTTCCGGGACAGGATACTGCTCAACATGACCAGACACAACACCTACAGGGTGAGTAACAACCAGGGACTGGGGGGACGGGGGAAATGGGCCTAATGGCACCATGGCACCCATGCACAATTAAATATATTGCAGTGCACACCCACAGTGACTGTGGATCATGTCCTGGATACCCTTGGCCCTGGTGGCATAGGCACATATCACCCTACTCACCCAATACATTGCAAGACACATATTGGTGGGCTCACAGACCTGGAAATGTGCACATAAAAGTCTAGCAAAAATAGTCCAAGTATCATATCAGACCACAAAATCAGGGCTGCATGAAAGAGGAAAGGGCCATATTGAATGGAGAAGCGGCAGGGTGTCAAAATGGCCCCCTGCCTCAACACCATGCATATGCATGTTCCTGTATGTCTGAGTCGTGTGCAAGATTGTGCATGTGCATCAAGGGTGACACTACTGCACATACACAATCGTGCACACAACTCAGACACACGGGCACAATGGTGCATGTGTGCTGACATTGCTGGCGGCATGCCCACCCATGCACATGATCAGTCACATACACACTGCATCCTCATTTTGGCGTCAGAGAGATGCGGGCCGGTGCAGACCAGTCGTATATGCGTGGTGTTGAGGCATGGGTGCCATGTAGACATCCTGCTGCATCTCCAGTTAATGTTCCCGCTTGCTCATACAGGAGATGCAGTCCTGTGTACACCAAGTGAGAAAGCATCTAGTGATTCTGCATACCATAAAAACATGCATTGTCACAACAAAGTTATCATGTAGCCTACTGGCTAAAAGGTGCATATCCCACAATGCCCACAATCAGCAGACTTGATTCGAAATGTGATGTAATACAATGAGCAGGGGGGATATGCCTACAACATTACAGTGCATGGACAATGCATTTCAGGAATGTGTCACCCAAATATGTACCACATTACTTGTCCGTGTGCCATACTCACAGAACTACAATGTCCCTGTATAGATGTATGACAACGTAAGTATGACAACAAGCAAGGATAGCAAAGTAGCACCAAATAATGACAAGTAGCTAAATGGCACCATTACCCCTTAGGCCAAATAGCACTCCTCCACTATCAAGTGTACACATCTGCCATACAGAAAGCTGCATTCCACATCAGTCCTGGTGTGATTTGCCCATTACACCATTATGTGCATGTCAACCTATCAGTTTGGTAAGTCAACAATGTCAGTGAAAAAATATGCACTCATGGTCCTTATCATCCACACGCAAAGCCCGGCATCCAATAATCTGAACCATGACAGCATGTATCCTCCATGTGACCATCTGCGTGGCAATAACACAAACACACATCACACTGTTATGGCATCTGTTGGGAGCGGGACAGAGACAGGGCCTAAGCACCACTAATACACCCTAGTAAATCCATATCCATCAAATCCAGGCCTACTCATGCACCACACGTGGGGTCAACGTTGAGTGTAATGGGTGTTGACACTATCTGTACAGCCAGCATAAACAATGGAAACTCAACCTGCACCATACTCACAACGGGTAAGCCAACAGGAGGGCAGTAAGCAATGCATGCAAGAAAAAACATGACTGACGACATGCACACAAGATAAAACACAATAGCCCAAGCTAGCTGGATGCACATGTGTACCGCATTGTGCAGCACACATAGAAACACCAAGTAGGCCATCGTTGTAAATGTGCATAAAGGGGGCCCTCCTCACACATGACTATTCTCGCACCAAACCCATGCACATGTGCAGTAGCCAGCAAAGCTGGCTGGCTGTGAGCCACACTGACAAATCAAGTGACAGTGCATGATGAATAGCATGCCTGCCCCCCAAACATATTAACATGGAGCAGGCCACGTCACTGAAGTGCCTGAATGTGGACTTCATCCTTAAAGGAGCAGGTCACATTCTGACACTTCCTCATGTACATACAACCCCTGATGTAAACAAGACATCAGCTGACAAACAATGCACAAGTACCCCAACTCTGACCAAGACCCATATTTACCCCACGTTGCAACATCTCATCATTGTAAAGGCACGTGAGTGAAAGACCCACTGCCTGAAAGGGATAAGGGGCAGCAATACCAAAGCTGCTGGGGCGACTCTACCACAATGCAGTGCGCACACACACATAAATCTGAGCTACTCAACATTGACTACAATGTGGGACAAACTGCATCACTTTCACAACTTAACAGAGGACACAACTTGTGCCGGTTGTGTGTAGAAATTAGCCATTCGCATGTGTTATAGCTGTAAACTGTGAGATGACAATGTACAACTACAACGTCACATCCGTGATGTTGCATTAATATTCACTATCCGGCAACAAATATGCATCTCCTCCCAAACTGTCACAATGGACATTGTCATGCAGTCTGCCTGTAAACTCATCCAATGCATGTCCATACATGAAACACACAGTTAAACTGCATCTCCCCTTTACATTGCAGAGGGAGAAACATCACCTCCTGAACAGCAGCCTGTCCCACTCTTCACTGATGAAGAAGAGGAATTCGCCACCATCAACACTGACACCCACCAACAGATGCTAGACTCACTCAGCACCCCATCTCCAGGAGCAGGGCAATCCAGCAGCGTTGTGGAAACTCCACCCCCTGCACAAACCACACAGCAGCAAGCACCTACCACCACAGCTGTCTGACAGGACCTTGAGGACCCACTACTGGCATTTCAACGCCGTGCGGTAGAGGTCCAGCAGGAGATGGCTGATTAGGTGCAGGTGGGGTTTGACAGCCTGGTGGCCAAACTTGATGCCATACATGGGTGTCTGAGTCCCATTCAGGACCACCTACAGAACATCACAGACACCCACAGTCTGCTCCATGCCCTCCGACATTCCATGGCTGACATCGCTGGAGTCATGACTCAGAGACAAGAACAACTGTCCAGTCAGAGTGGCTCCAGCGATGGCAGCCAGGAGTTGGGCCGCACGCGACGAATTATGGAGAACATGGAGCGGATGCAAGTGGAACAAATGGCTGCCACGGCTGCACATCAACGCAATGTAGCTGGAATCTTCCATGCCCTGTAGCTGATCATCACGGCATTGCTGCAGCAAGGTTTGGCACAGATGAATGCTGCTGCAGCTTCTACATCCACATATCTGCCCCCTGGTGTGTCAGTGCCTCACAGTGCTGCAGCCAATCTACCACCAAGCCCATGTGAGGCACATGACACATCAGAGGACGAAGATGTGGATGAATCTGCATTTTTGCAAAGAAGAAAGCGGTAGCATTCATCTATGCCAAATGGCCTGTTTCTCCTTGGATCTGGGCTCAGCATCATGGGCCGTAACATCATCTTCCACAGTCCCCGATACACTCTGTGACACTCACCTTGGACCTCGACATGGACTGCCGTATTATGTCTTGCTCCCAATGACACTGCAATCAGCCTGCAGACTCAACTCTGCCTCTTCCTCAGGACATTTTACCCCTAAAGGACTCCGACTGGCCCTCCACTGGGCATCGATGGAATGTGGGGATTGTTTGGCCAAGTACTGGCTCAGTCTTCACCAATGTCAACAGACTTGAAAATAAAAAATTTAACTCACACAGATGTGTGTTGTCCATGATCAATCAAGTATAGGGGTCTCTAAAAATCTAGGGCCACTGAATCCACCAAAAGGTACACCAAGGGAAATAAGGGAAATGTACATGTTTAACTGTGACCCAGATAGGCAGTGAGATGACCGGGTATGTGTGAACTAGCTATGCCCTCATTGCTCCAATACAACAATCTAGCAACATCCCAACTTAGCCCCACGTCCATTAAGGAAATAGGCATGTTTGCAAAAATGTCCAAGTCTGTTGCAGGCCACAAGTAGTGTCCCACTTTACAATTGCTAAAAATGATCTCTAGGCAGATCTACTCACACTCTACGGGGTGGACAAAGCCTGTTGTGATGGTGCGCATTGCATGTCACATCCCAAGATGGTGCACACCATATTCACATTGATGAAGATTCGTAAGGGCACATGTCTATAAGCCACAATTGGAAGCACAATGTCTGCCTCAGTGAAGTAGAGTTGGCAATAGGGATTCACCCCAAAGTGCAAGGCGTCAGTCAGCCCCTTCCTGGGGACGACCAATGCTTACAAAATTAGGAAACCTCTCATACTGTGACCACTGTGACTGGATAGGGCAATGTGTCTAGGGATATGTGGTGCACTGCACTTAGCATATAGTCAGATGCAGTACCACCATTTCAAGGGTGGCATCACTATGAGCCAATGCCAAAAGTTACAGCTTGGAGAAGTGGCTATGACACTGCACTACAGGGAGCAATGCTACATTTCCCCTCTTGTGTGCAGCAGAACAGTGTTCTCGCACAAAAACCGTATCTGGGACGAAATCATGACTTACCAACTTTAGTGATTCACAAAAGGCATTTAGGAGAAGTGAAGTCAGTATACCTAACTGTACTACTCCTAAATGCCATTTGTGAATACCGGAAATCGTAAAGTCATGACTTACTCTCAGATGACTTTTGTGACTCAGGCCCACTGTTCTGCCATATGCCGTTCACAATGGACCCACAAAAAGACTACTCCCTGCATGTCCCGGAGGTTGACCCTACATGCACATGAACATATAATTCGAATGAAGCTGACACACTTGCACTACGCAGCAAGTGTGCCAAGGTCTGTGCATTGTAGATGGACTCAGCGCCAGGAGCATGTGATATGCAGGGGCTTGACGGAATCTGTGTTACCCGGCGCATACATCCATCTCCATGATGGATAACAGTTGCAAATGCAATATCCACTCAAGGCCATGTTCCTACGTTGTGTTGTAAATGGGCAACAATGTGCTGTCCAACTCCGTGAGCCACACTTAAGATGTGACTGTCCCTAGCCTAGGCCGTAAATCCTATTTGCCACCCTGTTATCCATGCAAGTTTACTGTGCTCACATCTAAGGTATCCTGACACAATCCATCCTGACAAGTAACATATCATGACCACACTTACACATTCAATGGATTGTCCAGTGATGGTATGAGTTGCATAAAAGGTAAAAAGCCACTCCACAACATCACCCCTGACATAAGTGCAAGCAGAAATCAAAACTAGTAACCATTTATTATTGAAGTACAAAAATTAACTACCCTAAACTGACACTAATCATCACTACTACTAATATTATCTAAACTAACTAGGAAAAACTGGTCAATTACCTAAACTATCTACCCTAACTAATCCTAAACACGCAACAACATATCTAAGACATCAACCCCCCTCCCACCCTTAAGGCACATCATGTGACAGGACAAAGACATCTAAGCTATACATAAACTAACTACAAAGTTAACCTACACAAAGATATATTTTTTTGTATTTTTTAATACTTTTTAACAACAAAGACATCAACCCCCCACCCAAAGGAAAAGGAAACTTATCCCCAAATACTATACAATAATAAATATCTAAAACTACCTTAAAATCTAACACGAACTATACCTACACTACAACTACACTACCTAACACTTAAAATACTTACCTAACACTATCTAAAAGACAAGATAAAACATTTGGGGAAGGGAGAAGAGGGGGATGGGGCTCAACATGTCCAGTCTTCATGGGAGACCCAAGGCTGCCTTAATGCCCATCACGTGGCTGTGAAGCTCTGCCATGTCCCTCCGTAATTCTGCCAGTATGACATTATTGTCCAACAATGTTCTCCGGTCCCGCGCAGTGAACGGCACCACCTGATCAGCATGTGCAGCTGGCATTGTCCCTTGGGTGTGTTGTGTTGGGGGGGATGGGTAACTGCCTGTCCACGCTGGGACCCACGACCGACGTGCCACTGTGTGGCCTGTGTGGCCTGTGTGCCACTCTTACTCCCACGTCTTACATCCTCGGGCACCGACTTCCAACTCCCTGCTGCCCTGTCGTCCTGGTACCTCCGTGCCATGTTGCGGTACCCTTTAGCAACCTTCTTTATGAGGAGGTACCGGTCCTTCCTCACCTGGAAGGCATGGGACTCCTCTGGCATCATGGTGTCTGTAAAATAAGAGAAATGACAAAATGTGAGTCCTTAAAAATATGTCAATGTTCTCCATTCAAATCTGAAACACAAGGTCACTGAAACATGGGAGCCTACACCCTAGCGTAACAATGTGAAGTCAGAGAGTGACCTGGACAATGAAATGTAGATTCCAGGATCAGTGACTACATGCTGGGGAGACTGACATGACAGTGCATGGCATGGGACATGTACTCAATCACAAAGGTGGGACTGAGGGCTTTTTAGACAGGTCCAGCATACAAGCCCTAAAAGTAGTAAAGATACAGAAGGTATGCTGTTCCTAATTACGTGACAAGGGAAAACTGACTTTGCGTGGTCATGAAGTGTAGGAGGATGAGGATTCCTCCTCTTGGAATATAGGGCCCTCACACACCCGTCAAGGTGTCATGCTTCATCATATGGGCTGCTCCTCGTCAGGTCGGTGTGGCAATACCTGACGGGCTCCCTATGAGGGGCTCTTTGGTGGAGATCTTTTATTCCAAATTGCCATTTGGTGCCGTGGGGGTGAGGGGCCTGATCAGTGTAGATGAAGGAGTGGAGGTGTATAACCTGAAGGAAATTTAAAACAAGTAAGGGAGTACCAGTGAAAACTATTTTGATGAATGGGTCTCCCACCCTGATTAAAAGAAACAAAGGCGCATGTCTGAGATTATGTCTCAGGTATGGCACTCTATTGTGCGGGCCCGTCAGGTATTGCAGCGCCGACCTGACGAGGAGCAGCCCATATGATAAAGCATGACACCTTGCCGGGTGAGTGAGGGCCCTCTATTCCAAGAGGAGGAATCCTCATCCTCCTACACTTCATGACCACGCAAAACCAGTTTTCCCTTGTCTATAATTAGGAACAGCATACCTTCTGTATCTTTACTAATAATGGGACATGTACTGTCACAACCAAATGAGACTGTCAGTGTCAAATGATGGTGCTATGACATACCCTGACTGAGGGTGACATGTACAAGGAATCGGAGGAGGGAGGCATTAGCCCTCCATGTGTAGCGCCACCCTCATCCTCTCCTGTAACACACTGCTGCATCATCTGTACAATGCTCATTGGCAGCCCTGCATGTCCCCCAGCGACTGTGTGCAGTTCATCAAGTCTGCGCAAACACAGGCACTCTTGCACAAGAGTGCAAGGGTGTCTGTGTGAAGGGGGGCTTGTTAATGTGTAGGAAGGTTACCCTACCTGCACAGGAGCAATCCTGGAACAGCCCTACTCACACTTTCATCTGTGCTGCATCATGCAGCACACATGGAAACACGTCAGGTGGCTGAACACTCACTTGTACATGAAGCACTGGCCCTCTCTCCACCACTACATCACAATAGGTGACGTGTTGCTGTCGAGAGGGGGAAACATCGTTTCCTCAAATTTGTCAATCATGCATGTCTTGGATCCACTATGATCACTCCGTAGAACATTTTAACTACACAGGCCTCTACAACGCAAACTGTTACAATGCATTCCCCATTGTAACGGCACCCTGGAGTCATAATGGTTACTGTGTTGTAATGGGTACCGCTTTCTCACAGATAACGTTGAAGAGCCCTGAATTGTAAAATATATGGCACAGCAATAATTGCAGAGCTAAAGCATGCAGTGTAAATGCATGCGGAGTAATGTCACCAATTCGGACTGAGGGGCTCGTACACCTGAGCCTGAGTCGACCAGGGAATGACCCCAAGGAGACAGCTTGACAACACCATTGCAGTGGCCAAACATGCCAATGAGATTCATAGGCCCATCTTTGCTAGTTGTTTGGGTAACGTGCCATTGATATGCTTGGCTCAAAGCTACGCACTGCTACTTCAGTTAACCTGGTATGCAGCATACATACGAAATCACACTGCCGACCGGTGTCTGAGCACGCACGGCCTGAAAACAACTTCCTCCTTGTGCATGATCGGGCCCACTTGCACAGTCATCTCAGTCAAGGATGTACATGCACTCCATGTCTTCTCATACTCATCAGCAGCAGCACTTACATGTCTCCTCTCCTATCTGTACGCTCTGTAATCCACATGCATGTGCTGTTGTGACAAAACCCATAGATCAAATTTGCATGTGTATCCCTGACTAGGGATATGCAAAGTTACATCTGGAAGACAAATGCATTGCTCTAACTTCACTTACATATTTGTACACACTTCTGACTTCCACAATACATCATCACACTGTAGGCAAGGTACATTTGATACAGCAAACAAATGATGGACGGAATGCTGACAATGCAAACATTCTCCCCCAGTCAAAAGATCTGGGTTAAATCCATCGTTCTTTTGCCCACTACGCCACCCAAGTTTGGACGAAGCCATATGCAAATCAGTCTTGACCCTGTGCCCCATGGGAACAGTCCAGACCGAACTGCCAGGCCAGGTCCTCCCTGGACCGGAAACAAGCATCCCGGGACCGGTTTCAGGGTATGTCACCCTTCTTCAGCCAGGCTAGCTTGAATCCAGTGGCACAGTGAGCAAGGGACCCACGTCTGGGCATACCCATCCCACTTAGGGCGAAAAGTGTTACAGCAAACAAATGATGAACGGAATGCTGACAATGCAAACATTCTCCCCCAGTCAAAAGATCTGGGTTAAATCCATCGTTCTTTTGCCCACTACCCCACCCCAGTTTGGACGAAGCCATATGCAAATCAGTCTTGACCCTGTGCCCCATGGGAACAGTCCAGACCGAACTGCCAGGCCAGGTCCTCCCTGGACCGGAAACAAGCATCCTGGGACCGGTTTCAGGGTATGTCACCCTTCTTCAGCCTGGCTAGCTTGAATCCAGTGGCACAGTGAGCAAGGGACCCACGTCTGGGCATACCCATCCCACTTTGGGCGAAAAGTGTTACAGCAAACAAATGATGGACGGATTGCTGACAATGCAAACATTCTCCCCCAGTCTAAAGATCTGGGTTAAATCCATCGTTCTTTTGCCCACTAAGCCACCCCAGTTTGGACGAAGCCATATGCAAATGAGTCTTGACCCTGTGCCCCATGGGAACAGTCCAGACCGAACTGCCAGGCCAGGTCCTCCCTGGACCGGAAACAAGCATCCTGGGACCGGTTTCAGGGTATGTCACCCTTCTTCAGCCAGGCTAGCTTGAATCCAGTGGCACAGTGAGCAAGGGACCCACGTCTGGGCATACCCATCCCACTTAGGGCGAAAAGTGTTACAGCAATCAAATGATGGACAGAATGCTGACAATGCAAACATTCTCCCCCAGTCAAAAGATCTGGGTTAAATCCTTCGTTCTTTTGCCCACTACGCCACCCCAGTTTGGACGAAGCCATATGCAAATTAGTCTTGACCCTGTGCCCCATGGGAACAGTCCAGACCGAACTGCCAGGCCAGGTCCTCCCTGGACCGGAAACAAGCATCCTGGGACCAGTTTCAGGGTATGTCACCCTTCTTCAGCCAGGCTAGCTTGAATCCAGTGGCACAGTGAGCAAGGGACCCACGTCTGGGCATACCCATCCCACTTAGGGTGAAAAGTGTTACAGCAAACAAATGATGGACGGAATGCTGACAATGCAAACATTCTCCCCCAGTCAAAAGATCTGGGTTAAATCCATCGTTCTTTTGCCCACTACGCCACCCCAGTTTGGACGAAGCCATATGCAAATCAGTCTTGACCCTGTGCCCCATGGGAACAGTCCAGACCGAACTGCCAGGCCAGGTCCTCCCTGGACCGGAAACAAGCATCCTGGGACCGGGTACATTTGATACACACCCATACTGCAGACCACAACATCTTTCATTTGACCCTGACATTCATGAAATGGCACTATGCCAATTTATGATGGCCAAACTCACCAGTGGCGTGTGGGTCCGTGAAGCTGTTGATGTCCTCCTGTGTGATGAGAGGTCGTCCAGCTGTGAGACATGAAAAGAAATGTGTGTTGGTATCAGACGTAAAATCACACAGGTCATATTTATCATACAAATCATCACCATAACTGACAATGCTCCGTAACTGTACTGTTGCATTTCATGTTGGCTACATGATTGGGTCTACTTTGCCTGCCATTCACACGAGACCTGTGAATGCTGAGTTGGGCCAAACAAGACAATGATGCTAGCAAACTTGCACATACTAGTTGTGTGACACATTCACAAGGCCCCATTTGTACACGCAACATGATGTAACACATGCTCTGTGTACAATAGCATTGCTGCAGATCGCACAAGGCTCTTTCACAGATGTTGGTGTTGTATGACACACTGGAGATGTCCTATTTCCTTTGATCAATTGTTCATATCTCATACATTGTCACACAGAGCCTATGTACAAGGGCAGCATAGCAAACGTACCAAATAATGATGAGGAGAGCATTTTTAAACTTCCTTTTGTGCAGCACACAGGTTCCTGGAACAATGCCTTGGATTGTTTATGTACAGTCACCCTTCCTGTACACAAACAATCTTTGTCATGCACGCAATATTGCGAAAGGGTGCCAGCCTTGGCACTACAGTGCTAAGTGTTGCGCCAGCGCAGTGGGTAACACAAACCTGCACCCTATGATTGTCAATATGAAGCAGCGTTGTGCTGCTGATGTGCCAACGTTAGGCATGAACGCATGACGTCTCCCGCCTCACTATGACACATTTTTACACTTGGACAACATTGTGGCCCACACGGCATTTATGGGCTTGCGTTACAGTGTTAATATTTAAATTTAGAGGTAGAACTTACCACACTGTAGGCCAACGATGACTCCCAGGTGGTCCAACAGGTCACCCTCATTGCCCAGGCAATCCTGCCAGCGGTGCTTCCATTGGCGCACAGTCCAGTCCATGCCAAATACACGCAGCATCTGCACCCGCACATGCTCCCACCTGACCTTTCGCACACTGACGCCATATCCAGAGAGGATCCGGCCTCCCCTCACCACCATCAAGGGCAGGTAAAACTTGACGAGGCAGAGGAAGCCCCCCAATGCCCCCTCTGACATCCTGCCCTCCCTAACCACACCCACCATCTCCCTGCACACACCTAAACCCACTGCCAAAAGGAAAGAAACCTAATAGAATAGCCCCAACAACTACAAAGAAAGTTAACTACCCCAAGACAAACACCTGACAATATTGAGGACAAGAGACAAAAGAACACGTAAAAACAAGTACACCACACTTCACAGAGACACTATCGACAGGACACAGGACACAGCAACACTCTCCATTTCAGAGCCCAAAAAACACAATGAAGAGATTGTTTTAACCCCAAATGACACCCTAAAGTTCAATATTTTGCCCCAAATGACACCCTAAAATTCATAGTTAACCACAAATGACACCCAAAAATTCATAGTTAACCACAAATGACTCCCTAAATGTCATATTTTGGCCCATATGACACCCTAAAATTCATATTTTACCCCAAATGACACCCTAAAATTCATAATTTTCCCCAAATGACACCCTAAAATTCATAGTTAACCACAAATGACACCCTAAATGTCATATTTTGGCCCATATGACACCCTAAAATTCATATTTTACCCCAAATGACACCCTAAAATTCATAGTTAACCCCAAATGACACCCTAAAATTCATGATTTTCCCCAAATGACACCCTAAAATTCATAGTTACCCACAAATGACACCCTAAATGTCATATTTTGGCCCTTATGACACCCTAAAATTCATATTTTACCCCAAATGATACCCTAAAATTCATAGTTAACTAAAAATGACAGCCTAAATGTCATATTTTGGCCCATATGACACCCTAAAATTCATATTTTACCCCAAATGACACCCTAAAATTCATAATATACCCCAAATGACACCCTAAAATTCATAATTTGCTCCAAATGACACCCTAAAATTCATAGTTAACCACAAATGACACCCTAAATGTCATATTTTGGCCCATATGACACGCTAAAAATTAGATTTTAGTGCCAGAATTGACACCCTAGTTTTGCACAAATGACACCCTGAAAAGCAACTCTCTGTACAGAGGAGACATACCCACCATCAAATTACAATTGTGATATTATTACCACTTTATGTTAAATTTACACTTGTCAGAGTGATGTACTTATGCAGAGGAGAAACATGCACACAAGGTATATGTGTGGTGTTTTTATTTGCACATACTGGGCTTGGGGTCATTTTGGACAGATATATGATTGCTAAGGACAGTCACGATGTGCCGTGCTCAGGTGAAGAAATTGTTTATGATTCGGTTCCTTCGGGCAGTTCCTGCTGCAGAAGCTGTGGGGTGTGCTCCACCTGCCTCATCTTCCTCATCATCCTGAGCATCGTCCGGTGCATCTGGCACTTGGATCCGTGGGGCATTGGTGCGTACACATATATTGTGCAATACACAACATGCTATGATTATCTTGCACACTATATCTGGGCTGTACAACAGTCTGCCACCTGTGATGTGAAGGCACCGGAAACGTGACTTTAGCACGCCAAATGTGTGCTCCACAATGCCCCTGGTGCGTCCGAGGGCCAAATTATACTGCCTCTGGGCCTGGGTGTTAGTGGCTCGGAGGGGTGTCATCATCCATGGGGTGAGTGCATATCCTTGATCACCTGTGACATGTAATGGAGAGATGTGTCCATTAGTAGTTATGCATGCTGTGTTAGCAGTGTACATAGTTTTGTGGTGTGTGATTTGTGCTACTTTGAAATTCATGTTTGCCATGTGTAGCTTCTGACAAATGACCAGCATCAATGCAAATTGCATTGCCTCACAGCTGCTCGTCCCTCCCCGAGTCTATTTAATTGTGTGCACTGCGCTTTTGCATCACTAGCACTCCAACAGTGCACCAATGTCAAGCTTGTCTGCGCATGTCCGCAAGCCTAACACCAACATCAGCAGGGACCCTGGCTCTCCTAACGTCTAGCGCTACCACTCATCCGCTCTCCTCGGAGTCAACGCCAGGAGAACGTTTAAATGCCAATGGGCCACACCAGACACGGCTCACGTTCAGTTCTGCTGCTGCCGCCAGACCTTCCTCACTGCCCAACACCTGCACTTTCCGATCCAGACCTGCCACAAAACAACAGTCAGCGGCACCCTCACCTGCAGGGCCCACAGAGGGCGGGAACGCTTCGCCGACACCATCAACATCATCACACACCACGCCATCTACTACATGGACTACGTACTCATTCCTGAGCGGAGCCTCTACCTCACATACCACAACAACTCCAAATCCATTACCCTCTGGCAGATGCTTGCTAACATCGAACTGAGCCAGCTCTTCACCACACTGAGCCACAAGGCAGGGCACACCTTTGAGCCCATCTTCGCATGTGGAAACTGCGTCCACTTCATCAACACCACTCAACGCCCATGGAGTGACCAGCACTGCGTACACTGCCTCGTCGAGAAACCCCATGACACCCAAACCCACAGCAGGCACCACACAAAGTTACTGGAGCTGAGTCACCGAGGAGCTGGTACACTCCACCATCAAAAGCAACACAGACACCGCTGCAGCCAACAGCGCTGCCCGGGATTTCCACACATGTATCTCCAACTGCGCATACACACTTGCCCCAATATGCAACTCCAACATACAGCGTGCAATGAATGCCACCTCGGTCACCAACAACATCCAAGATGACAGATGCATCTGCAGACACATGGAGAAGAACTGGAGCTACATGAAGGGAACCATTAGATATCACCACCTACACGGACACCAAGCTCATACTCTCCCTCACCAAGGCGCCCACACACACCAGACTGGTCTTCCAGGGAGGATTGCAGCAAGTTGCAACATGGATGATCAACCGCTGGGGGGTGCTCTACAAAGAGGAGACATTAGTCCTCATCCTCGTGACCACCCCATCAGCATGTGGCAACACCTGTTGGGCCTCCGCCTACGGCAGCCCCCGACAACTCTAGGTACCTAGGCATCGTACTCGACTCCTCCTTCTCCATGAACAAACAGGTCTACGCAGTGGCCTGCAGCTGCTTCGACAGCCTCTGCATCCTTCATGTGACCTTCACATGGTTCCCCCCGTCAGGTAGGACAGTCACCAATGCAGTCATTGCCTTCAGGCTGGACAACGGAAACCCAATATATGCCCACATGGACATGTCTGTGCTCTGCAAACTCAAAACTGTCCAGCACACCACCGCCACACTCTGCCTTGTGTAAATACTTTCTTCATAGGTCGAGTAACTCTATCGCACATATTTGCAAATGTGTGGTGGAGGGGCTAAGCCTTTGGGGATGGTTTGTCTACATGGCTAGCCCCAGTTACCACAGTTACTTGTGTTGTCTTGTCTGCTAGGTGGGCATGTTGATTGACATGTTGTATGTGAGTTTGGAACATGTGCATTCTCACATTTGTGAGTTCCATGATTGTGGAGTTGAGGTGTGTGGTGTGTTCAGTTAGTACTTACCAACAAGCAGTGCATTTCCATATGTGCCATCTTGAAAGCACTGGTTGATGATGGACTGGCGGGAGATGTAGGAATCATGCACACTCCCTGGGAACTTGGCTACGAAATTGGTGAACAGGCCCCGGTGGTCCACTATTGCCTGCACATTGATGGAATGTGTGTGCTTTCTGTTGCGGTATATGTGTGCAGTGTCCGCAGGTGGCACAAGTAGGACATGTGTGCAGTCAATTGCCCCCAACACCTGCTGGAAGCCAGCTATGGCGTAAAAGCCTTGCTTGGTCTCAAGCTGTTTCTGCGCAGTGTTGGGGAAGCGTAGGTGCTGGGGTATCAGGCTGATGATGGCATCCAAGACAGTTGGGAGGAACTTTGATAGGGCTGGCTGTGAGACTCCTCCAACTCCGGCAGTTGTTGGTTGGAAGGTACCAGAGGCCAACATGTGCAGCACTGCCAGCAGCTTTGTTTGCGGAGGGATGTTGGTTATCCGCTGTGTTGGTGCCATCAGCCTGTGGGCTATCTGGGTCAGGATGCGGAGGATGGATGTCCTTTTGAGCCTGTAGTAGGCAATGACATCCTCTGGCGTTAGGTCTGTGAGGCTGAGGCGTCGGCGATGGGCCAGTTGTCTTATTCGGCGCTGCCTCGGTGGTGGCCCTGGGGGAGGTGGCAGTGGCGGTGGTTGTTGTGGCCTTCTTGGTGCTCCGAGCTGCATGAGTAGTACCTCCATGGCATCCGTGGGTCTTCAGATGGGGCTCTGGGCTAGTCTCCTTTATATACTACTCTTTATCACCATTTTTAAGACCTCCTTTTTTCTGGTCTTAAGTCCCATCCGCTAACGGGCCTTAGCGGCAGTTTTTTTATTGCATCGCAGGTCCGGGCGTGCGTTGTGAATATAGCGAAGTGGGGTTAGCGTTCATTTTTGCACGGGGACGCCTACATTGCATGTCATTAGCGATAGTGATCGCTAACATCGTTTGCGATGCTGGATGTGGCCGCTATCGCCAAAATGTTTCACTGTCTGCAAACAGTGTGGTACAGAGTAAATTCTCTCCATAGAGTAAACACTGTTTGCAGTACCCACATTTTTTACTCATATCAACTTCATTTCTCAATGGAGGTTAGGTGACTGCAAGGTGTTTGATACAGATGAAGCTGTCCGTAGAAGGGCATACAATGAGTATCTTGAGTAACCCGGCCTTGTCATAAATGAAGTTTCGTATTATTCTGAGCTATTTTGTAATTCAGGCCTCTAATGCCAAATGTAGTATGTAGACTAATGTGTACAAAAGACGTTTGGATGCTGTTATCAGTGATGTCATCAGTGATGTCATACATGGTGTTGTAGAACATGTCATGAGTGATGTAATATGTGAGGTGTCTTTAGTTCAAAACATTAATGTTATCAATGACATATTCACCTAGCTATAGTGTTACTTTAACCTTTGGTTTTTCAGTCAATTTCTGAGGTTTTTTTTTCTTTACACAAAAACATGTCTTTTTTATTGCACCTAACTATAACGTTACTTTAACCTTTTATGTTTTTCTGTGAATTTCTAGTTTTTAAAAAAAATGTTATATTTTATTACTATACATAAAGCCAACGCCCTGCCTCGGTGTGGCCAGGCCTTTCAGCAAACCCCCCCACTGGCAGCCAAATCCCACTGCACACGTCCTTTGGCTGTGCACAGCCGGGTGTTGGCAATGGACTGGCGTGCGGCCAGCTCTGTGGCCAACCCACCCAGAACCAGCACTGTTACATACTACTAACGTGGAAGGGGTGGGCCGAACGATCGGAGCTTGCAGGTGAATTGGTGCCTTTGCATACTCAGCAGCAATGGACAACCATGGACTCTGCCCTCAGGACAGAAGACGACAAGAAAGAACCCTCTCATCTTGGACAGACACTACAGAAGAGATTGCACTCCAATAAATCAATGATGCATTCATTTCCATCAAGGATGTCAGATCGTTTTTCAACATACAATTTTAGAGAAAACACACTGTCTATCAGTCTGGAAAATGGCAGGAACGCTGTTGCATACTACTAACATGGATGTGGCAGGTCCAAATAGGCAGTGCTTTTAGGTAATTTGGCGCCAATGCATACTTTATAGCAATTTAAAGAGATAACTGTGGACTCTGCTCTCAGACCAGGAGACATGAAAGAACCAACTAGTCTTGGCCAGTCACAGCAGAAGAGATTGCACTGCAATAAATCAATGATGCATTCACCTCCATCAAGGATTTCATCTCGTTTTACAATGTGCAATTGTAGAGAAAACACTGTCCATCAGCTTGTAAAATGGAGGGAACACGTAGCATACTTCTAATGTGAAAGGAGCGGGGCCGAATGGGCAGAGCCTTTAAAGGGCCCTGGGGACTCCATCCCCCAGGGCCATGTTTTTTTATAAGGGGCGGGGTCACTGGTGTTGTAGGGCGCTCTATACAAGGGATGCTCTCTACCTTAACTTGGGAACCACCCAGAGTTCCTTGCCGCTTTTTATGCATAATTCATGTGGCACTCAAAGCCTGACAGGGTATTGTTTTGACTTATTCTAGGTGCTCCCTTGTGTCTGGACAAAGTTAAACCTCTTTGAAGAGCTGTAATGACAACAAAACACGTCAGGGGTTGCTTCTTTTAATTTCAAGTTGGCTTGGATGGTATTGTACTAATCCAAAGCTGTAATACTGTGCCTGGAGTGGTAAAAGGCTTTTGTCATTTTCCAGCTCAGCAAGGATGGCACTTGCTAATCCTATGCTTAAAGACTTTGCTGTAAAAATGTCAAAAGACGCAGTCACTTTGTAGCTCTTTGCTAAAAAAACAGATATTTTAAGGGAGCCAATTGAGAGTGTTGCTTACATTGTAGGGTGCTCTATACAGGAGCTGCTCTCCACCTAAACTTGGGGACCACCCAGAGTGTATATATATATATATATATATATATATATATATATATATATATATATATATATATATATCTTCGTTGCGAGGCTCGCTTTTCGCTGCATGTGCGGCGCTCTTTAGAACGGTGCTAAACTCCTCGGCTGAGCCAAGCCGTAATTTAAATTCCACAACAATCCTCCCACTCGGAGAGAATAACGGAGCGCACTCACGGGAGACTTTTACAGCAGGTTTATTCCTTTACCGGTAATTTACACGGGCAATCCACAGCAAAAAACCAACGCGTTTCGGTCTCCATGGTTTTTTGCTGTGGATTGCCCGTGTAAATTACCGGTAAAGGAATAAACCTGCTGTAAAAGTCTCCCCGTGAGTGCGCTCCGTTTATTCTCTCCGAGTGGGAGGATTGTTGTGGAATATATATATATATATATATATATATATATATATATATATTCCTTTCCGCATAGTCCCGTTTCCTGACTGTTGGGCGCCTCTCTGGTGGTGCGTGTAGAGTACGGCAGGACCAAGCCGTTCCAAATGTCGCCACAATATCCCTTTTGACAGGGATTAGTCTCACCGCACTCGCTGCTCCGTTTAGTAAAAAAACAATAATGCACCAATTATCCATTAGTAGTTCAAGGGTGTTTAATTTCCAAAGCTGCCAACACACAACCCCAACGCGTTTCAGTCTCAGCCGAGACCTTGCTCACGGGGAACAATCGACAAACACAGAGCACCATTACCTTTCCGTTATATTTAAACAATCGTGACCTCACTTGCTTTTATTCATTTCAGGTTGGCTTGGATGGTATTTTACCAATCCAAAGCTGTAATACTGTGCCTGGAGTGGTAAAAGGCTTTGGCCATTTTACAGCACGGCAGGGATAGCACTGTGCTAATCCTATGCTTAAAGACTTTGCTGTAAAAATGGCAAAAGACTTTGTCCCTTTCTATCTCGGCGTGGATAGCACTGCGCTAATCCTATGCTTAAAAACTTTGATAGAAAATCAGACATTTGAGGTGAGCAAATTTAGAGTGTCGCTGGTGTTGAGAGTGCTCTTACTGGAGCTGCTTTCCACTTAAACTTTAGAACTACCCAGAGTTCTCTGCTTCTGTTTTTGCATAATTTATTCGTCACTCTATGCCTGAAAGGGTTTTGTTTTGACTTATACTGGGTGCTCCCTTGTGTCTGGACAAAGCTATACCTCTCTGAAGAGCTCTAACAAGAGCGAAACACGTGTCAGGGGTTGCTTTTATTCATTTCAGGTTGGCTTGGATGGTATTTTACCAATCCAAAGCTGTAATACTGTGCCTGGAGTGGTAAAAGGCTTTGGCCATTTTACAGCTCGGCAGAGATAGCACTGTGCAAATCCTATGCTTAAAGACTTTGCTGTAAAAATGGCAAAAGACTTTGTCCCTTTCTATCTCGGCGTGGATAGCACTGCGCTAATCCTATGCTTAAAAACTTTGATAGAAAAGCAGACATTTGAGGTGAGCAAATTTAGAGTGTCGCTGGTGTTGAGAGTGCTCTTACTGGAGCTGCTTTCCACCTAAACTTGAGAACTACCCAGAGTTCTCTGCTTCTGTATATATATATATATGTTCGTACTGAATGTGCCATGCCCACTATGGGTGGTTTCATTCTATTAATAAAGAGTGAACGAAGCGCTGAGTTGTCAATCCCTCTGTGAAGCTATCCATGAATACGGGGCGTCCCAGCCTCGAAACGCGTCGGATTTGGCATAATGCAATTAGGATGTCAGGAAGCAAGCCACAGCGAGGCATGTATGCTGGAAGGTGTGAGACAGCGTCAAGTGCTCTTTCAAAGCTCATGGGCCTTTGTTGATTTATATTATGTGCACGGCCGCCCTGGTCGTGGGAAGATGCACCAGTTTCTTCTAGGACTGCAAAGTCGGATGGGAAACGGCCTCGGAGAGGAACCTTTCCTTTCCGTGAAGCACGCTGTCTCAAAGGTGATGAATGCTTGCAGACTGGACTCCTTATCCTACTCAAGGAAAATATAATTTTAGCTCAAAGGATCACAGGGGGACTGAGCCTACTCAAGGTAATAATGTTACTCATCGCTTCTCGGAGTTCATTTACCAGCATGCTTATGTTCGTCCTGAATGTGCCACGCCCACTATGGGTGGTTTCATTCAATTAATAAAGAGTGAACGAAGCGCTGAGTTGTCAATCCCTCTGTGAAGCTATCCATGAATACGGGGCGTCCCAGCCTCGAAACGCGTCAGATTTGGCATAATGCAATTAGGATGTCAGGAAGCAAGCCACAGCGAGGCATGTATGCTGGAAGGTGTGAGACAGCGTCGAGTGCTCTTTCAAAGCTCATGGGCCTTTGTTGATTTATATTATGTGCACGGCCGCCCTGGTCGTGGGAAGATGCACCAGTTTCTTCTAGGACTGCAAAGTCGGATGGGAAACGGCCTCGGAGAGGAACCTTTCCTTTCTGTGAAGCACACTGTCTCAAAGGTGATGAATGCTTGCAGACTGGACTCCTTATCCTACTCAAGGAAAATATAATTTTAGCTCAAAGGATCACAGGGGGACTGAGCCTACTCAAGGCAATAATGTTACTCATCGCTTCTCGGACTTCATTTACCAGCATGCTTATGTTCGTCCTGAATGTGCCACGACCACTATGGGTGGTTTCATTCTATTAATAAAGAGTGAATGAAGCGCTGAGTTGTCAATCCCTCTGTGAAGCTATCCATGAATACGGGGCGTCCCAGCCTCGAAACGCGTCGGATTTGGCATAATGCAATTAGGATGTCAGGAAGCAAGCCACAGCGAGGCATGTATGCTGGAAGGTGTGAGACAGCGTCGAGTGCTCTTTCGAAGCTCAAGGGCCTTTGTTGATCTATACATATATATATATATATATATATATATATATATATATATATATATATATATATATATATATTATCTACTGGCGGTCGCCAGTAGATAGTTATAGTTAGGACCTATTTTCCATAGGAAATCCGCAACATTCTATTTGAAATAACTCTTGCGTCGGTTGACGAATCTTCGCGAAATTTTCACACTTTATGGCCCGCTCCGGTCCGCTCCTACCCTGAAAGTTTCGGGGTAATTCGTCAAGCGGGGGCCGAGAAAAAAGGGGGGTCCCAAAACGTGTTTTCCCCATTCATTTTCCCTCAGGAAACTTTAGCCACGGCTACAGCCCGAACTGCTGAACGGAATTACACAAAATTTGGCAAAGAGGTAGTTCTTGGTTCAGAAAGAACCCTTTTTGTTAAATGGTGTAAATCCGTTCAGTAGTTGCGGAGAAATTAAAAAAATAAGAGTCAAAAAATCAATTTCCCATAGGAAACCTTATGCAAGGCTACAGCCCGAACTGCTGAACGGAATTACACCAAATTTGGCAAAGAGGTAGTTCTTGGTTCAGAAAGAACCCTTTTTGTTAAATGGTGTAAATCCGTTCAGTAGTTCCTGAGAAATTTGAAAAAGAAAACACATATATATCTGGGCGGAGCCTAACCACACATATCATCGTGAGATCTGATTGGCTGTCAGCACTTCATCCTGGAATTGCTGGCAGCCATCTTGGGACCAATATAAATGATAGTACCCCATTGAAATGCATTGTACTGAATCGAAGATTTTGAGGGTTACCAAAAGGAGAACTATAAAGGGTGATAACTGACTTTAGTTACATTAGAATTCATTTGTTGATGGTACCATACTAATTTCAGGAATTGTGGTGTGTTCTAAGGTGATTTTACCCTGTGAAAAACCTTCTGCTGGGATATCATGAATCATGTTTGAGAGAAAACTATTTTCACATGCTTGTCCCATACAGTTTTGGAAGGTGCTCCAGAAGCTAAAATGAGACCATATTTTCTGTAAATTCACATTATCTTTCTCAGTCATGTGAGAATGAAGTCTGACATTCTCAGTAAAAAAATGTACATCCAACAAGGGCAGAGACTGTCAGTTGATTCCTTTGTGTTCTACTGCAGCTTCCCAGAGTGTTCTAAAGAACAACTAGAGTGCTAACAGCCTTACTTATGACAAAAGTATGGCACACCTGAAGCCATCTTGATTGGAATAAACTGGTAACACTTAAAACATTTAATTTAAAAAGGAACAAAATGATGGGGTTCATTTTGTCATAGAAATTATGGTTAGTGCTGTAGAAAGAAAAATTAGGACATGTTTCAAGTGTGATCTCAAATATCTTCCTGTTATATTTCAACAGGAGCAGCCTGTCAGTTGATGCCTTTGTGTTCTACTGCAGCTTCCCAGAGTGTTCTAAAGAACAACTAGAGCGCTAACAGTCTTACTTATGACAAAAGTATGGCACACCTGAAGCCATCTTGATTGGAATAAACTGGTAACACTTAAAACATTTAATTTAAAAAGGAACAAAATGAGGGGTTTCATTTTGGCATAGAAATTATGGTTAGTGTTGTAGAAAGAAAAATTAGGACATGTTTTAAGTGAGATCTAAAATATCTTCCTGTTATATTTCAACAGGAGCAGCCTGTCAGTTGATGCCTTTGTGTTCTTCTGCAGCTTCCCAGAGTGTTCTAAAGAACAACTAGAGTGCTAACAGCCTTACTTATGACAAGAGTATGGCACATCTGAAGCCATCAAGATTGGAATAAACTGGTAACACTTAAAACATTTAATTTAAAAAGGAACAAAATGATGGGGTTCATTTTGTCATAGAAATTATGGTTAGTGCTGTAGAAAGAAAAATTAGGACATGTTTCAAGTGTGATCTCAAATATCTTCCTGTTATATTTCAACAGGAGCAGCCTGTCAGTTGATGCCTTTGTGTTCTACTGCAGCTTCCCAGAGTGTTCTAAAGAACAACTAGAGCGCTAACAGTCTTACTTATGACAAAATTATAGCACACCTGAAGCCATCTTGATTGGAATAAACTGGTAACTCTTAAAACATTTAATTTAAAAGGAACAAAATGAGGGGGTTCATTTTGACATAGAAATTATGGTTAGTGCTGCAGAAAGAAAATTTAGGGCATGTTTTAAGTGAGATCTCAAATCCTCTTCTATTTCATTAGAAAATTCTGACATGCAGACTGAAACAATCACTTTCAATACCAGCAGTAGACTTCCAGTTAACTCCCTGGTGAGCAGTAGCTTTACTACAGTGATCTAATGAACAACTAGAGTGCTAACATTCTGAATTTATGGCAAATGTGTGACACATCTGAATGCCTTCTTGATGGAATCAAAGTAAAAAACTGAAAGCATTTCCTACTGAGGAGACTGCAGTAAATGACGAAATTAGGAAACTTCATAACAAATAAGTCTCCCAAGATGGCCACCAGAGAAAAAAGAGCCCAAATGTAGCACAAATATCACCCAGATGTAGCCCACATATAGCCCAATGACAGAAGTGTGCAAAACACTTTTTATTTTTAGTTTTTCTGCAGTTTTATATAGTGCAAACTAGTCAGGTATTGGAGCGTTACATCTTACTTGGACCCCTTATTGCGTATTTTGCACGAAGTACATGAGATTGATCTTGCGAAACATTGAACTTTACGATTCTGTTAACCTGAAGTTGCTCTGAACCGGGCTTTGTAACACCCGTTTTTACCTACTGGTTTTAATTAATTCTCACTGTATTGTATTAGGAAAGAGGATTTACTGTTTTTATGTACACTTTTATGATCTATGTTTCTAAATCAGATCAAATAAAGTTTAATGAATTCTATGGCAGGACGGAGGCGAGGATTATGCATATCTTTCCTCACTTTATTTGCATAGCAGTTCAAAGAAAACGTAACACAACAATCATTAAACAAAAGACTACACAACCCATGAACCATTAGGGGGTAGTCTCCAAGGCAACTATAGTCCAATCATATCACAGTCCATCGTATATAATATCGTGACGTCCCTTCCGCTTCCTCTTTCTTCACTGCTCGTCAGTTAAGTGCATTCCTTACATTCTTGGCTTAATCTGACGTTGTTGCTGTTTGTATAGCGGTTTCTTGTGCACGTTATTAGCATTATTGCCTTGGTATTGTTTCATATTCCCTGCGCAGCAGGCTCTTGCCCGAGGCGTTCTCCCCTCGCAGTGATAACAGACTTTAGTTACATTAGAATTCATTTGTTGATGGTACCATACTAATTTCAGGAATTGTGGTGTGTTCTAAGGTGATTTTACCCTGTGAAAAACCTTCTGCTGGGATATCATGAATCATGTTTGAGAGAAAACTATTTTCACATGCTTGTCCCATACAGTTTTGGAAGGTGCTCCAGAAGCTAAAATGAGAGCATATTTTCTGTAAATTCACATTATCTTTCTCAGTCATGTGAGAATGAAGTCTGACATTCTCAGTAAAAAAATGTACATCCAACAAGGGCAGAGACTGTCAGTTGATTCCTTTGTGTTCTACTGCAGCTTCCCAGAGTGTTCTAAAGAACAACTAGAGTGCTAACAGCCTTACTTATGACAAAAGTATGGCACACCTGAAGCCATCTTGATTGGAATAAACTGGTAACACTTAAAACATTTAATTTAAAAAGGAACAAAATGATGGGGTTCATTTTGTCATAGAAAATATGGTTAGTGCTGTAGAAAGAAAAATTAGGACATGTTTCTAGTGTGATCTCAAATATCTTCCTGTTATATTTCAACAGGAGCAGCCTGTCAGTTGATGCCTTTGTGTTCTACTGCAGCTTCCCAGAGTGTTCTAAAGAACAACTACAGCGCTAACAGTCTTACTTATGACAAAATTATGGCACACCTGAAGCCATCTTGATTGGAATAAACTGGTAACTCTTAAAACATTTAATTTAAAAAGGAACAAAATGAGGGGGTTCATTTTGTCATAGAAATTATGGTTAGTGCTGTAGAAAGAAAAATTAGGACATGTTTTAAGTGAGATCTCAAATATCTTCCTGTTATATTTCAACAGGAGCAGCCTGTCAGTTGATGCCTTTGTGTTCTACTGCAGCTTCCCAGAGTGTTCTAAAGAACAACTAGAGAGCTAACAGTCTTACTTATGACAAAAGTATGGCACACCTGAAGCCATCTTGATTGGAATAAACTGGTAACATTTAAAACATTTAATTTAAAAAGGAACAAAATGAGGGGTTCATTTTGCCATAGAAATTATGGTTAGTGCTGTAGAAAGAAAAATTAGGACATGTTTTAAGTGAGATCTCAAATATCTTCCTGTTATATTTCAACAGGAGCAGCCTGTCAGTTGATGCCTTTGTGTTCTAATGCAGCTTCCCAGAGTGTTCTAAAGAACAACTAGAGCGCTAACAGTCTTACTTATGACTAAATGATGGCACACCTGAAGCCATCTTGATTGGAATAAACTGGTAACTCTTAAAACATTTAATTTAAAAAGGAACAAAATGAGGGGGTTTATTTTGCCATAGAAATTATGGTTGGTGCTGCAGAAAGAAAATTTAGGGCATGTTTTAAGTGAGATCTCAAATCCTCTTCTATTTCATTAGAAAATTCTGACATGCAGACTGAAACAATCACCAGGGAGTTAACTTCCAGTTAACTCCCTGGTGAGCAGTAGCTTTACTACAGTGATCTAATGAACAACTAGAGTGCTAACATTCTGAATTTATGGCAAATGTGTGACACATCTGAATGCCTCCTTGATGGAATCAAAGTAAAAAACTGAAAGCATTTCCTACTGAGGAGACTGCAGTAAATGACGAAATTAGGAAACTTCATAACAAATAAGTCTCCCAAGATGGCCACCAGAGAAAAAAGAGCCCAAATGTAGCACAAATATCACCCAGATGTAGCCCACATATAGCCCAATGACAGAAGTGTGCAAAACACTTTTTATTTTTAGTTTTTCTGCAGTTTTATATAGTGCAAACTGGTCAGGTATTGGAGCGTTACATCTTACTTGGACCCCTTATTGCGTATTTTGCACGAAGTACATGAGATTGATCTTGCGAAACATTGAACTTTACGATTCTGTTAACCTGAAGTTGCTCTGAACCGGGCTTTGTAACACCCGTTTTTACCTACTGGTTTTAATTAATTCTCACTATTTTGTATTAGGACAGAGGATTTACTGTTTTTATGTACACTTTTATGATCTATGTTTCTAAATCAGATCAAATAAAGTTTAATTAATTCTATGGCAGGACGGAGGCGAGGATTATGCATATCTTTCCTCACTTTATTTGCATAGAAGTTCAAAGAAAACGTAACACAACAATCATTAAACAAAAGACTACACAACCCATGAACCATTAGGGGGGTAGTCTCCAAGGCAACTATAGTCCAATCATATCACAGTCCATCGTATATAATATCGTGACGTCCCTTCCGCTTCCTCTTTCTTCACTGCTCGTCAGTTAAGTGCATTCCTTACATTCTTGGCTTAATCTGACGTTGTTGCTGTTTGTATAGCGGTTTCTTGTGCACGTTATTAGCATTATTGCCTTGGTATTGTTTCATATTCCCTGCGCAGCAGGCTCTTGCCCGAGCGCGTTCTCCCCCTCGCAGTGATAACAGACTTTAGTTACATTAGAATTCATTTGTTGATGGTACCATACTAATTTCAGGAATTGTGGTGTGTTCTAAGGTGATTTTACCCTGTGAAAAACCTTCTGCTGGGATATCATGAATCATGTTTGAGAGAAAACTATTTTCACATGCTTGTCCCATACAGTTTTGGAAGGTGCTCCAGAAGCTAAAATGAGAGCATATTTTCTGTAAATTCACATTATCTTTCTCAGTCATGTGAGAATGAAGTCTGACATTCTCAGTAAAAAAATGTACATCCAACAAGGGCAGAGACTGTCAGTTGATTCCTTTGTGTTCTACTGCAGCTTCCCAGAGTGTTCTAAAGAACAACTAGAGTGCTAACAGCCTTACTTATGACAAAAGTATGGCACACCTGAAGCCATCTTGATTGGAATAAACTGGTAACACTTAAAACATTTAATTTAAAAAGGAACAAAATGATGGGGTTCATTTTGTCATAGAAATTATGGTTAGTGCTGTAGAAAGAAAAATTAGGACATGTTTCTAGTGTGATCTCAAATATCTTCCTGTTATATTTCAACAGGAGCAGCCTGTCAGTTGATGCCTTTGTGTTCTACTGCAGCTTCCCAGAGTGTTCTAAAGAACAACTACAGCGCTAACAGTCTTACTTATGACAAAATTATGGCACACCTGAAGCCATCTTGATTGGAATAAACTGGTAACTCTTAAAACATTTAATTTAAAAAGGAACAAAATGAGGGGGTTCATTTTGTCATAGAAATTATGGTTAGTGCTGTAGAAAGAAAAATTAGGACATGTTTTAAGTGAGATCTCAAATATCTTCCTGTTATATTTCAACAGGAGCAGCCTGTCAGTTGATGCCTTTGTGTTCTACTGCAGCTTCCCAGAGTGTTCTAAAGAACAACTAGAGAGCTAACAGTCTTACTTATGACAAAAGAATGGCACACCTGAAGCCATCTTGATTGGAATAAACTGGTAACATTTAAAACATTTAATTTAAAAAGGAACAAAATGAGGGGGTTCATTTTGCCATAGAAATTATGGTTAGTGCTGTAGAAAGAAAAATTAGGACATGTTTTAAGTGAGATCTCAAATATCTTCCTGTTATATTTCAACAGGAGCAGCCTGTCAGTTGATGCCTTTGTGTTCTACTGCAGCTTCCCAGAGTGTTCTAAAGAACAACTAGAGCGCTAACAGTCTTACTTATGACAAAATTATGGCACACCTGAAGCCATCTTGATTGGAATAAACTGGTAACTCTTAAAACATTTAATTTAAAAAGGAACAAAATGAGGGGTTCATTTTGCCATAGAAATTATGGTTAGTGCTGCAGAAAGAAAATTTAGGGCATGTTTTAAGTGAGATCTCAAATCCTCTTCTATTTCATTAGAAAATTCTGACATGCAGACTGAAACAATCACTTTCAATACCAGCGGTAGACTTCCAGTTAACTCCCTGGTGAGCAGCAGCTTTACTACAGTGATCTAATGAACAACTAGAGTGCTAACATTCTGAATTTATGGCAAATGTGTGACACATCTGAATGCCTTCTTGATGGAATCAAAGTAAAAAACTGAAAGCATTTCCTACTGAGGAGACTGCAGTAAATGACGAAATTAGGAAACTTCATAACAAATAAGTCTCCCAAGATGGCCACCAGAGAAAAAAGAGCCCAAATGTAGCACAAATATCACCCAGATGTAGCCCACATATAGCCCAATGACAGAAGTGTGCAAAACACTTTTTATTTTTAGTTTTTCTGCAGTTTTATATAGTGCAAACTGGTCAGGTATTGGAGCGTTACATCTTACTTGGACCCCTTATTGCGTATTTTGCACGAAGTACATGAGATTGATCTTGCGAAACATTGAACTTTACGATTCTGTTAACCTGAAGTTGCTCTGAACCGGGCTTTGTAACACCCGTTTTTACCTACTGGTTTTAATTAATTCTCACTATTTTGTATTAGGACAGAGGATTTACTGTTTTTATGTACACTTTTATGATCTATGTTTCTAAATCAGATCAAATAAAGTTTAATGAATTCTATGGCAGGACGGAGGCGAGGATTATGCATATCTTTCCTCACTTTATTTGCATAGAAGTTCAAAGAAAACGTAACACAACAATCATTAAACAAAAGACTACACAACCCATGAACCATTAGGGGGTAGTCTCCAAGGCAACTATAGTCCAATCATATCACAGTCCATCGTATATAATATCGTGACGTCCTTCCGCTTCCTCTTTCTTCACTGCTCGTCAGTTAAGTGCATTCCTTACATTCTTGGCTTAATCTGACGTTGTTGCTGTTTGTATAGCGGTTTCTTGTGCACGTTATTAGCATTATTGCCTTGGTATTGTTTCATATTCCCTGCGCAGCAGGCTCTTGCCCGACGCGTTCTCCCCCTCGCAGTGATAACAGACTTTAGTTACATTAGAATTCATTTGTTGATGGTACCATACTAATTTCAGGAATTGTGGTGTGTTCTAAGGTGATTTTACCCTGTGAAAAACCTTCTGCTGGGATATCATGAATCATGTTTGAGAGAAAACTATTTTCACATGCTTGTCCCATACAGTTTTGGAAGGTGCTCCAGAAGCTAAAATGAGAGCATATTTTCTGTAAATTCACATTATCTTTCTCAGTCATGTGAGAATGAAGTCTGACATTCTCAGTAAAAAATGTACATCCAACAAGGGCAGAGACTGTCAGTTGATTCCTTTGTGTTCTACTGCAGCTTCCCAGAGTGTTCTAAAGAACAACTAGAGTGCTAACAGTCTTACTTATGACAAAAGTATGGCACACCTGAAGCCATCTTGATTGGAATAAACTGGTAACACTTAAAACATTTAATTTAAAAAGGAACAAAATGATGGGGTTCATTTTGTCATAGAAATTATGGTTAGTGCTGTAGAAAGAAAAATTAGGACATGTTTCTAGTGTGATCTCAAATATCTTCCTGTTATATTTCAACAGGAGCAGCCTGTCAGTTGATGCCTTTGTGTTCTACTGCAGCTTCCCAGAGTGTTCTAAAGAACAACTACAGCGCTAACAGTCTTACTTATGACAACATTATGGCACACCTGAAGCCATCTTGATTGGAATAAACTGGTAACTCTTAAAACATTTAATTTAAAAGGAACAAAATGAGGGGGTTCATTTTGTCATAGAAATTATGGTTAGTGCTGTAGAAAGAAAAATTAGGACATGTTTTAAGTGAGATCTCAAATATCTTCCTGTTATATTTCAACAGGAGCAGCCTGTCAGTTGATGCCTTTGTGTTCTACTGCAGCTTCCCAGAGTGTTCTAAAGAACAACTAGAGAGCTAACAGTCTTACTTATGACAAAAGAATGGCACACCTGAAGCCATCTTGATTGGAATAAACTGGTAACATTTAAAACATTTAATTTAAAAAGGAACAAAATGAGGGGGTTCATTTTGCCATAGAAATTATGGTTAGTGCTGTAGAAAGAAAAATTAGGACATGTTTTAAGTGAGATCTCAAATATCTTCCTGTTATATTTCAACAGGAGCAGCCTGTCAGTTGATGCCTTTGTGTTCTACTGCAGCTTCCCAGAGTGTTCTAAAGAACAACTAGAGCGCTAACAGTCTTACTTATGACAAAATTATGGCACACCTGAAGCCATCTTGATTGGAATAAACTGGTAACTCTTAAAACATTTAATTTAAAAAGGAACAAAATGAGGGGGTTCATTTTGCCATAGAAATTATGGTTAGTGCTGCAGAAAGAAAATTTAGGGCATGTTTTAAGTGAGATCTCAAATCCTCTTCTATTTCATTAGAAAATTCTGACATGCAGACTGAAACAATCACTTTCAATACCAGCGGTAGACTTCCAGTTAACTCCCTGGTGAGCAGCAGCTTTACTACAGTGATCTAATGAACAACTAGAGTGCTAACATTCTGAATTTATGGCAAATGTGTGACACATCTGAATGCCTTCTTGATGGAATCAAAGTAAAAACTGAAAGCATTTCCTACTGAGGAGACTGCAGTAAATGACGAAATTAGGAAACTTCATAACAAATAAGTCTGCCAAGATGGCCACCAGAGAAAAAAGAGCCCAAATGTAGCACAAATATCACCCAGATGTAGCCCACATATAGCCCAATGACAGAAGTGTGCAAAACACTTTTTATTTTTAGTTTTTCTGCAGTTTTATATAGTGCAAACTGGTCAGGTATTGGAGCGTTACATCTTACTTGGACCCCTTATTGCGTATTTTGCACGAAGTACATGAGATTGATCTTGCGAAACATTGAACTTTACGATTCTGTTAACCTGAAGTTGCTCTGAACCGGGCTTTGTAACACCCGTTTTTACCTACTGGTTTTAATTAATTCTCACTATTTTGTATTAGGACAGAGGATTTACTGTTTTTATGTACACTTTTATGATCTATGTTTCTAAATCAGATCAAATAAAGTTTAATGAATTCTATGGCAGGACGGAGGCGAGGATTATGCATATCTTTCCTCACTTTATTTGCATAGAAGTTCAAAGAAAACGTAACACAACAATCATTAAACAAAAGACTACACAACCCATGAACCATTAGGGGGTAGTCTCCAAGGCAACTATAGTCCAATCATATCACAGTCCATCGTATATAATATCGTGACGTCCCTTCCGCTTCCTCTTTCTTCACTGCTCGTCAGTTAAGTGCATTCCTTACATTCTTGGCTTAATCTGACGTTGTTGCTGTTTGTATAGCGGTTTCTTGTGCACGTTATTAGCATTATTGCCTTGGTATTGTTTCATATTCCCTGCGCAGCAGGCTCTTGCCCGAGCGCGTTCTCCCCCTCGCAGTTTCTCCCGCTGTGTGCTCTGCGTGCGGTGAGATCCTGTCAGGTGCGTCTGGTCCGAGCGAGGCAGCTCCGTCGAGCGCTCCCGCTGGTCTTTACGCGCGTTTGGGAATCCGGTCACTCCTTTAGTGTCCGCGTGATTCCCGACCAACCCTCGCCTAATTTTGACACCGCTACGCTGTGATTTCCCCACACGGCCACCTTAGTGACCAGCGCCACCTGGTGGTGGTAATTGGTATTGCGCCTCAGTCTATTCTTATAACAGCTTCGGGGAAAGCCTAGCTGTTGGAGCACCGGCGAGGGGGCTGTCTTAAGGATTTTAAGGGCATTTGTTCTGTGCTCACACCCTCTGCTATCATTTCTTCTCCAGAAGACCATTTTTACTCCTCCTACCAGGAAGTGGAGGAGGAATGGACCCCCAACTTCTCCCTCCAGCAGTGGACCAAGCCCTCTCTCTGGCTATTTCTAGGGCGCTGGCTCCTCTTAGGGATCAGGTTGATAAGCTGGCGAAAAGCATCCCTGGGGTGTTCAGTGACCCAGATCTCGTGGTGGCGGGTCCAAGTAGCTCCCAGATGGGGAATAAAAGGGGCGTTAAGCATAACGTGGGGCACGTGGAAGGATTTGATAAACTTACGGAGACCTTCCTCAAGAGTGCGCGAACGCTAAAACATGCACCCTGCCGGGAGGAGGAGGGGCCCGAAGAAAATTGCGACACTGTCACCACTATTGTAGACCCCGACGGCGGGTTTCCCTTAGAGGGAGAGGGTGTATCGGAGGACGATTTCTCCTCCGATGAGGATAAGGACTCGGGGCGTCCCTGGCGTCCAGAGTCCCACCCCTCTCAGTCCCCGGTTGGGGACGGGGTCCACTCGGACATGTTCGAGCCTACCCAAATTTACCATCCTAGGTCGGCAGAGTGGACACCTGACGCCAAAGTGGCAGATTATGTGGTGGGGAAAATCCATCAACCCCTTGAAAGGGAGGTCAGGAATAGGATGAGGGGAGAATGCCCCAGGCCCTCACTGAAGGGGAAGGTGGCACACACGCCTGAAATTGATGAGAAACTATGTACCTTTTTCTCCAAGTATATGAGGGATCCCAAGAAAGGAATTGATAGGTCTTGGACGTGGTAGGGCCCTTGACCCAAATTATTCAATTGACGGAGCATTCCAAAGAGTCAGGATCCCCTTTGTCCACGGATATTGTGGCTGGTTGGGCGCACTACCCTAAACCCTAAAACACTACCCCCTCCACTACCCAAACACCACTGCACTACCCTAAACCCTAAAACACTACCCCCAGCACGACACCCTACACTACCCAAACATAACTGCACTACCCTAAACCCTAAAACATTACCACCAGCACGACTCCCTACACTACCCAAACACCACTGCACTACCCTAAACCCTAAAACACTACCCCAGCACGACTCCCTATACTACCCAAACACCACTGCACTACACTAAACCCTAAATATACCCCCAGCATGACCTCCCACACTACACAAACACCACTGCACTACCCTAAACCCTAAAACACTACCCCCAGCATGACCCCCTACACTATCCAAACACCACTGCACTACCCTAAAACCTAAAAAACTAACCCTAGCATGACCCCCTACACTACCCAAACACCACTGCACTACCCTATACCCTAAAACACGACCCCCTACACTACACAAACACGACTGCACTACCCTAAACCCTAAAACACTACCCACAGCATGACCCCCTTCACTACACAAACACCACTGCACTGCCCTAAACCCTAAAACACTACCCCAGCACTACCCCTACACTACCCAAACACCACTGCACTAACATAAACCCTAAAACACTACCCCAGCACAACCCCCTACACTACACAAACACCACTGCACTACCCTAAACCCTAAAACACTACCCCCAGCATGACTCCCTACACTACACAAACACCACTGCACTACCCTAAACACTAAATCTACCCCCAGCACGACCCCCTACACTACCCAAACACCACTGCTCTACCATAAAACACTACCCCCAGCATGACCCCCTATACTACACAAACACCACTGCACTACCCTAAACCCTAAAACACTACAACCAGCATGACCCCTATACTACTCAAACACCACTGCACTACCCTAAACCCTAAAACACTACCCCAGCACGACCCCTACACTACCCATACACCACTGCACTACCCTAAACCCTAAAACACTACCCCCAGCACGACCCCCTACACTACTGCACTACCCTAAACCCTAAAACACTACCCCCAGCACGACCCCCTACACTACCCAAACACCACTGCACTACCCTAAACCCTAAAACACTACCCCCAGCACGACCCCCTACACCACCCAAACACCACTGCACTACCCTAAACCCTAGAAAAGAAACCCCCACCCCATGCCCAATCCCCCTTACCTCTCACTCCTCATGGTTCCTCTCTCCCTCGTGGTTCCTGCTTCACGTCATCTCTGAGGGCGGTGCACGTCGTTGTGGGGAAACGGAACAGCCTCTGTTTCCTTACAATGACATGGATCGTCTACATGTTTTTAGAACGCATGGTCATTTACCATACATACCTTTACAACAAAATTCGTTGTAAAGGCATGCGTGGTAAATGACCATGCGTTCTAAAAAATGCGTAGTAATGACTTTGTGATGTACAACGCATGCGTGGTAATGCATGCGTTGTAATGGTATCGCAAAGTAAAAAGTCGTTGTAACGGCTGTTTACCGATCGAAGCTGGCCCCTGTTCTTCAGTGAGACGTTTATTTGATTAATTAGGAGGAAGGAATGTGTTTTTTACCGAAAAGTGCATTCCCGGCTGTTGTATTGTGAAAGTGTCCGCGTGGCCTGGTTTCACTTCCGGTGAGAGAGTGGAAGAGTCTGTTTGGATCTAAAGGAGTTCTGTTGTTGGACGGGCCGGCGCGACATGTCATCAGAAAACATAGCTAATGGAAAGCGTCCTCCCTGAAATGTGGAGCAGTGCCATGAGAGGTCAACGAGTGTGCGTCCCACCGCAGTATGACCGTACCGCGTGACCCATGTGCCGCCTCCAGGGTACGGGAGGCAGAAGCGGCATCGCAGGTCCTCTTGAAGATCGTTGTAGCACTAATTCTACATTTTGGTACTAGGGCATTTTAACTTCGTTGTTCCTGCCAGATACAAAGAGAAGATCCTGTGTTATTCAGTGCCCTCGTTACCTTTTTTGTGGGTTGTGGTGCTTGTCACTTCGCTGCCCCGCCGGTGCACACGACTGGGCACCCCACCTCGTGTGCCATCTGCAGGGCCTCTGCCCTCGGATCACTGGTTTCGGTTTCTGGAGTGGCAACATAAACAGTTGCTCCCAAAGGACTAGCCTGAACACTTAGGTGAATATCCCCTGCACCAGCATTCCACGGAAATTCTTTCCTAGCTCTCCCACGTCAACGAGCACGGCTCCGCTCGCGACACCGTATGACGTCATCGGAGCCATAAGAGGACCTCGTCGGTGTGCTGACGTCAGTTCCACCCATTTTTTCCGTGCCACCGAGGCAAACAGGGGACCGAGACATTTTCACATGTATACATAGTATAATAAATATATATATATTCACTGAAAAAAACATAGGTTTCAGCCACGTTATAGTGAGAAATTAGCATTTAAGAAACCTTAGAAATTCACTGAAAAAACCATAGGTTTCAGGGGCGTTATAGTTAGTTGGACATTTCACTCGTACAAAACCATAGAAATTCCCCCGTTATAGTTAGTTCAGCTAACTATAACTCGTATGCCCGCAATGCACTGCTGATGACGTCACATATTACATCACTCATGACATGGTCAGTAACATCACTCATGACATCACTGATGACATCTCAAATGACATCTCTGATGACATCACTGATGCATTTGCAAAGCTGTCAGTCTGCATTGCAGATTCAACTGCTGGAGTACAACCCAATCTACTGGTGAGTGGCAGCAGCTATTATGCTCTATGGGGGATATTCTCAAGAACGTGTGATAATTATCGCAAAATTAGCTTAACGCAACTTTGCACATCGCAGTCTATCGCGGAAAAATACCGCCGTGTTAACGTTGTATTCTCAACCCAGCGGCACCATGCGATAGTCTCATGACAACGTGCCAAATGACCGCGTTAAAATTAACGCAACGCCGAAAAAACGCGAAACACCAACCGCGATAAAAAAAGCAGCGATTACCAGCAACAGGCCTGCAATTCCCACGCGTCATGCGGGACAATGCACTACAAAAGCACCGAAAAACCCAAACAAAATAATTAAAACTGCGTAGCACCATGGAGCAAGTACAGAGGACGACCAGAACCCCACAAGCCCCCAGGCGGACCAGCCTGGGACCTCGGGGTCACGGAAGGGCAAGGAGAAGAAGACGAGGAAGACGAGGTTCAGTCCACAGGAAAACAGGATCATCCTCACAGAGGTGATAGAACACCACCAACAACTGTACGTCACCCCCAACGTGTCATTGGAAAATAAAAATGCAATATGACAGTCCATCCTGTACAAGGTGAATGCAGTCGGAGTGAGGAGGAGGACAATTGGAGAGGTCAAGAGGCGCTGGAATGATGCGAAGCGCAAAACCAAGAAGAAACTCGCTGACAACCATCAGGCAGCAATGCAAACTGGAGGTGGCAGTCCAGCGGAACACCAGGAGCTGGATGAGATGGAGGAAATGGTGGCCACAGCCATCAGTGGGGAGACGGTGGCAGGAGTTGGGGGTCCGGACACTGCTCGACATGACCTGACACAACAGCACCAGGGTGAGTACCGAACAGGGACTGCGGGGACGGGGGAGAAGGGCACAATGGCACACATGCACAATTAAGTAGAGCACACTGCACACCCACAATGACTCTGGATCATGTCCCTGATCCCCTTGGCACACTGCAGCACACATACAAACAGCAAGTAGCCCCCCGTCCACTATGGGCACAAAGGGGTCCCTCCCCACACAGCACCAAGCCCACAACCAACCCATGCACACATGGCTAAACCAGCAAAGCTGCGTGTCTGTGAGCCACACTGACAATGCAAGTGACACCGCATGATGAACAGCATGGCTGCAGTCCAATCATCATGACATGGTGCACGCCAGGACACTGAGGTGGCTGAGTGTGGAACACATCCGTAAAGGAGCAGGTCACACTCTGACACATCCACGTGCACAAACAACCCCTGAGGTCAACAACACATCTGCGGATAAACCATGCCCAAGAGTCCAAAATACAAACTCGAGCCAAATTTAGCCAAGTCTGCAACATCTCAGCACTGTAGAAGCACAGAAGACAAAGGCACACGGCCTCAAAGGGCTAAGGGGCAGCAAAATCACAGCTGCAGGAGCGACTCTCCCACAATGCAGCACACACACATAGCAATAACAGCACATCAACATTGACGACAATGTGGTACAAAGTGCAACACTTTCACTACAGAACAGAGGACACAACTGGTCCCGCTTGTGCGTAGAAACTGGACAATCACATCTGGCATAGCAGGAAACTCTGAGATGATAATGTACATGTACAACCTCACATCCGTGATGTAGTTCAAATGTCCACTGTCCCGCATCAAATAGTCAGCTCCTCCCAAACAGTCACAATGTACATTGTCATGCAGTCTGTATTTAGCCACTTCCGTGCGTCGGACGGCCCCCGGCTGTCTGACGTCACGGTGGGCGTGTGCGGAGGACAGCCGGGGGCCGTCCGAACTGCGCACGCATAGAATTCTCCCGCACCGTGGGGAAATTCCGGCCGCAGCGAAGCGGGTAAACTTGAACAATGCGTCAACATACATGTCAACACAATGTTAAAATGCATCTCCCCTTCACAGTGCAGAGGGACAATCAACACCTCCTGCAGAGCAGACCAGACAACTCATCAGTGATGATGAAGAGGACCTCCACACCTTCGACACCGACGCCCTACAACAGCTCATGGACAGCTACGGCAACCCACCTCCAGGAGCAGGGCAGCCCAGCTGCATCGAGGAGACCCCACCCCTGCACAGACCACACAGCAGGAAGCACCCACCACCACAGCTGGCTCCCAGCACCTCACCATAGAACACATCGCATTCCAAGGCCATGTGTTAGACTGCCAGAAGGAGGTGGCTGAACAGGTGCGGGTGGGGTTCGACCTCATGGCAGCCAAACTACATGACATACGTGGGTGTCTAAGTCCCATCAGGGACCACTTACACTCCGTAACGGACACCCACAGTACGCTCCATGATGTCCAACAATCCATGCCCGACATCGCTGGAGTCATGACTCTGAGAGGAGAACAACTGCCTAGTCAGAGTGGCCTCAGCGATGTCAGCCGAGAGTTGGCACAGATGCTGAGGATAATGGAGAACATGGAGCGGATGCATGCGGAAAGAATGTCTGCCACGGATGCACACCAGCGAAAAGTTGTTGGGATCTTCCATGCCCTGCAGATCCTCATCATCGCATTGCTGCCACCAAGGCAGTCGCTGATGAATGCTGCTGGTCCCTCTACACACACATCTTCGGCCCCTGATATGTCAGTGGAACACAGTGCAGCAGACCAAACATCAGCACCCACATGTCAGACAGATGACATAGAGGACGAAGATGCGAGTGATTCCACCTTTGCAGTAAGAAGGAGCCAGTAGCATTCTTCTCCGCCATATGCCCTGTTTCAGCTTGGTTCTGCCCTCTGCATCATGCCCTGTAACAACACCTCCCACTGTCCCCCGAAACACTCTGCGTCACTCACCTTGGACCTCGACATGGACTGCCATATTTTGTTTGCTTACCAATGACACAGCTATCAGACTGCGGACTGTACTCTTCCTCCTCCTATGTACTTGTCAATCCCTAAATGACTCTGGCTGGCCCTCCACTGGGCTACAATGTAATGTGGGGTTTGCATGGCCATGTACTGCTCCAGCTCCGACACTCCACCGAATGTGAATAAATCATTCAAATTCACACAGATGTGTCATGCCCATAATCGATCAAGTATGAAAGTATGGATGAATGTAAGGACATTGATTGCCCAAAAAGGTACACCCTGGTAAATGAAAGCAATGCGCATGTGTGACCGTGACACACATAGGAAGTGAGATGAATGGGAATGTGTGCACTGAGACTAGCCTCGGATAAGGAGGGGTTGAACGAGGATATCCCCTGGAGGCTGTTGACTTAATGAGCCATTATCTCCATTCCCTTGTGAACAACCCCCTCAGATACCTCATATCTGGTACGAATACAAACTAGACTAGGTAAAGGATGCACTAGTTCTCATTAGGATATATGGTCAGTGCCAGTACAAGTGACTATAACAATTGCAACAACTAGAACGCGGCCCAAGGCTTGAGTTGGTCTCACGTTCATACCATATCGGAAATGACGCTCATGGTTTACATTGATAGCCTAGCATCTGAGCGGGTGCGTGGTTTCACGCATTTGAGTAGAGCGCCGCAGAGCTACCACATGGCAGAAATGACACATGAGACATCGTCAGAATAGTCACTATCCTAGCATAACACTTACGTGGCCCAACGTTTGGGCTGGTCTCACGTTAATACCATATCGGAAATGACACTCATGGTTGACGTTGATAGCCAAGCCTCTGAGCGGTTGCGCGGTCTCATGCATTTGAGTACAGCGCCGCAGTGCCACCACATGACAGACATGATACATGAGATATCATTAGAATGGTTACTATCCTTGCATAACACTTACTGCTCACAAACAAGAGTTTTAATTAATACTCAACAATTGTTATGTGAAATTCCCCCTTTTGGTTTGAATTTCCATTACGAACACCCACTTAGAGCCAATTAGGTAGCGACTCAAAGCGCGGATCTCCAACATGGTGCCCATTGTGGATTGGGTCAGCGTGCCAGCCTTCCTTTCGCTGTAAACCGGAAGTCCCGCCTCCTCCTGCAGTCTACCAGAGGTATAATTATGCAGCACCAACACGAGTCGATACCTCCCGGGACCGGCAGAGTGAGGGGTAGGTCAACCGCCGTGATTACGGAGTCCAGCACGTGAGTACCTGACATTGGGGTCGTGTAACCATGGCGGAATAGCCTCACTCGCAACCTCCCAACTAAGGATTCTGTGATAAGCAAGTGCAATCAATCAAAGATTTGTAAAGTGCGCTACTCACCCATGAGGGTCTCAAGGCGCTGAGGGTGGGGGCAGCTACTGATCGAACAGCCAGGTCTTGAGGAGTCTCCTGAGGGTCAGCAGGTCCTGGGTCTGTCGTAGGCGGATGGGGAGGGTGTTCCATGTCTTGGTAGCGAGGTGGGAGAAGGATCTGCCGCCGGTGGTTGTTCGGTGGATGCGTGGAGCGGTGGCGAGGGCGAGGTCAGCGGAGCGGAGCTGGCGGTTGGGGGTGTAGAAGGTGAGTCGCTTGTTGAGGTATGCTGGTCTGGCGTCGTGGAGTGCTTTGTGAGCATGGGTGAGGAGCTTGAAGGTGATCCTCTTGTTGACGGGGAGCCAGTGCAGGTCCCTTAAGTGGGCGGTGATGTGGCTGTGGCAGGGGATGTCGAGGATGAGGCGTGCAGAGGCGTTCTGTATGCGCTGGAGTCTCTTCTGGAGTTTGGCCGTGGTTCCCGCGTAGAGGGCGTTGCTGTAGTCCAGCCTGCTGGTGACGAGGGCCAGGGTGACCGTTCTTCTGGTTCCGGTGGGGATCCATCTGTAGATCTTGCGAAGCATACGGAGGGTGTTGAAGCAGGAGGAAGAGACGGCGTTGACTTGTTGGGTCATTGACAGAGAAGAGTCCAGGATGAACCATCAGGTTGCGTGCGTGGTCGGTGGGTGTCGGCGCAGTACCCAGCGAGGCCGGCCACCAGGAGTCATCCCAGGCGGAGGGGGTGGAGCCGAGGATGAGGACCTCCGTCTTGTCCGAGTTCAGTTTCAGGTGACTGCTCTTCATCCATTCGGCAACGGCCTTCATCCCTTCGTGGAAGTTGGTTTTGGCGGTGGTGGGGTCTTTGGTGAGGGAGAGGATCAGCTGGGTGTCATCCGCGTATGAGATTATGTTGAGGTCGTGCGATCGGACGATGTTGGCGAGCGGTGACATGTAGACGTTGAAGAGGGTCGGGCTGAGGGAAGATCCTTGGGGTATGCCGCAGGTGATCTTGGTGGCTTTGGATCGGAATGGAGGAAGGCGGACTCTCTGGGTTCTGTTGGTGAGGAAGGAGGTGATCCAGTCCAGGGCTTTGTCGCGGATCCCTGCATTGTAGAGGTGTGTGCGATGGGTGTGGTGGCAGACGGTGTCGAAGGCGGCCGAGAGGTCCAGGAGGATGAGGGCCGCGGTTTTGCCGTTGTCCAGCAGGGCCCCGATGTCGTCGGTGGCAGCGATGAGGGCAGTTTCGGTGCTGTGGTTGCTGCAGAATCTGGATTGGGACGAGTCCAAGGTGTTGTTATCTTCGAGGAATTGGGTCAGTTGTCTGTTGACGATCTTCTCGATGACTTTCGCCGGGAGCAGGGAGATGGGCCGGAAGTTCTTGAGGTCCTTTGGGTCTGCCTTGGGTTTCTTGAGTAGGGCGTTGATTTCTGCGTGTTTCCAGCTTTCCGGGAAGGTGGCGGTCTCGAATGAACTGTTGAAGATCTTACGGAGTTGGGGTGCGATGATGGAGCTCGCTTTGTTGAAGATGTGATGGGGCAGGGGTCTGAAGGTGAGCCAGAGTGGATGGTATTCATGGTCTTGATGGTGTCTTCGTCGTTGACGTGGTTCCAGGAGATCAGGCGGCCGGTGTGACTGGGTGGCGGTGAGTCTGGGGTGTCGGCGGCTGTTGGAGAGGTCTGGGTGTTGAAGCTGTCGTGGATGTCTGTGATCTTGCGGTGGAAGAAGGTTGCTAGCGAGTCGCAGAGGTCTTGTGACGGCGGGATGTCGTTGGAGCTGGAGCTGGAGCTGGGGTTGGCGAGTTCCTTCACGATGTTGAAGAGCTCTTTGCTGTTGTGTGCCTTGTTGTCGATGCGTTCCTTGAAGGAGGTCCTTTTTGCTGTTCGAATGAGTTGGTGGTGTCTGCGGCTGGCGTTCTTGAGGGCTGCATGGTTGTCTGGTGTTTGCTCGTGGCGCCAGTTCTGCTTGGATGTCTGGAGGTCGGCGGTGAACCAGATGGCTCTTCTGTTGGTGCGTCTGTTTGAGGGTTTCTTGATCGGGGCAAGAGTGCTGTAGAGAGGACGCCTCTGTAGATACTATGGGAGGCGGTTTACTACTTGGCTCCTGCCCCGACCCTGACGACAGTTTTTTATGGGGTAACATCCACACTGAGCTTCCCGTGGGAGTCGGGAAATGAGAGAACTGGACCCGACCTAACCATTGGGTACTTGAGCGCCCTGAGTGACGCTCTCCCACGTTGTAACCTATGTGCCATTGATGCTTGACGGGATCCCCAGGGGGGAACCTGCGGTGCGCCCTTCAGCCCTACCTGACACCCAATCCTGGGTACGGAGGGGGTCTTAGGGACGTGCTGCAGAGAGACCTACGTGGACCCCGAGGCAACAACGCGCAGAGAGTATGCGTTTTTACATTCCAGGTTGACGGTTGTTGTGAAGGGGACTATACCATCTGGGTCCCGTTCTGTTTGTGCAACCAGAGTTACTGCCTGCAGGAATTGATTCCTGTATACTCATAATTTTACTTATTATTTTTTTAAATCTCTTCATTAACTAGGACACTGCACTATTCAGTGTCTACACCTGCCGGTACACGTTGCCACACATTGCTGACCCTAAATGGGTGAGTTCATATACGTGTTCTACACACGATTATTTCTTGGTTGCTTTTATCGCTGGAGCTTTATACGCCTTGAGCATGGTCACAGACACTGGAGTGTGATGCATGCTTTGATGCACTTTCTTTGGAGTGTTGCACTACCATTTATGAATTGTAGACTGTTGGATAATGACATATTAATCCTTATGAATCTTTCTTTTTACATGTGATGTTGTAGATCTACAGGTACCACTTTTTAGGGTGCTGTATGGGTGGTCACTTATTTTTACTATTTCAGACCACCACCAAAAAGTGTAGATAGATCTTACATCGGTCCTGAAGAATTGCCGTCTACTTGACCAAGGGCAAGAAACATGTTGGCCTGATTCTAAAGCTCAATACCCTGTAACCTTAGAGCAGGGGCGCGCATTGTTGTTTTTAATCAGGATAGTGGCCACATTCATTAAAATTGTTCTGAGTGGACCTCTAATTCCTGTTTTAGCCTCATTATTTACACATCTACACTCACTTGGGCCCTCACACGCACTGCACCCAACGGCTAGGAAAAAAGATCTCCGCTAAAAGGCCCCATCATGGGTGCCGATCGGGTATTGCAGTGCCGACCCGACGAGGAGCACACCCGATGATGAAGCAAGACACCTAGCTGACTGGGTGTGTGAGGGTCTTTTTCCAAAAGGAGGATTATTTTCTCCTGCACTTAGTGAGCACAGCTGTGCTCTCTACATTTACATCTACCTGTATCACTTAGTAGGAACAGCATACCACTCTGTTTTGTATAGAGAAAATCCATTCCCATAAAGAAATTTAAATTCTCATTTAGTTTTGATGATTGTTACACAACTGATATTTTGTTACTAATTTACCTAAAGATTCATGACTTTATAGAAAACCCCAAACTGCTTCTTTTATAATCCTTGAAACTCATATTTGTGTCAAGCCAAGTTTTTATTAATCTTACTAACCCAATGAACTTTACATAACACTATTAGTCTCTATATTTACTCAAAATACCATAATGTCGAACCCTCTTACCATCTGTAAACTGGTTTTAAAACCCTACAATATTTTGAGTAATATACTTGGCCTATCATACTTGCAAATGCATCGTCTGGTGTCTAAAAAACATCACAAGAAAATTCCTTATCCCAATACCTTCTTAACAAGACTGACCAGGACTGGACTGGAAACCAAATTCAGCCCTGGCAAAAATGTTCAAACCAGCCCTGCTCCCATACATCCATCCATCCATCAATCCACCCAAACCCACCCACCCATCCATCCATCCTCTCCCTCTCTTATCTCTTTCTCTACACCTTCCTCTCCTCCTCTCTCTCTGGAACACAGCCTGTGCTTGCTACAGTTAATCTCATAGGGGCGGGGACATGACACCAGCAGTGGCCCTGGGCTCTCATAGCCATCTCCAGTGGTTCCAGCACAGCGGGAAAATGCTTGATGGAATTAAAGCCTAGTCCGGCCTTGGGACTGGCCTCATTGTTTCGTAACTTGTTGTTGTAAATGGAAGCAGGGATTTGGAGACACTAACTTTTCCACTGAATGCCTTAGATGGAAAGTGGTTGTACTTCATTATGCTCAGAAAACAATCTAGCACACACAATACATTAAAAAAAACAGTGAGTGTTCATGCATTACAATAGGAGTTGTAACATATGGATCCGCATACGACCTACTACCTCTTCATTTGTATAATTTTAGGTAGTTTAAACCATATGATAGATAAGCATGGACTAGTTCAAATAAAGCCACAATGCGTAGGAGCAACCCAAGAAAAGCACACAAAAAATACCGAAATAAAAAAAATCAATGAAAGAAAATTGTTTTGGATTTTTTTGATATTATTATTCACTTTTACGAAACTGATTGGCTTTTATGGGTAAGAAAAATGTAAAATTGTGGTTCTCCAGCAGTTGGGTATAGTGGGTAAGGTACCACAACAGGCGACGTTGCTTCCGTGACAAAAATCAAAAATCAAATGAGATGTACTGAAGGGAAAGATTAACTGGAGCAAAGCGAAATAGAGAAAAGTCGGGGCCAGGAGTGGTGGAAGAAAAGAGTGCTAGGGTTCTCCTCAACTACAAAAGATATATGGAAGTAGTGGAGGGGAAAAAAAACCTCACCCTTCGAAATGAAAATAATTATTGCAAAATAAATGTAATGAAAAAATGTGATATTTTTTACACCAATCTGTTTTTCTAACATTCACATCTAAACATAAACATATTATTTTATGGTTTGAGCAAATCACGCCAGTGTGGTCTAAGGCAGAATCGCAATAAAATCTGTTGTTGTAGCTTGTGCTTTCTCCCACCTCCTAGATTGTACAGATGGACCAAGGATTATATGTCAGTATGGGGTCATTTTGGCACATTCCCGTACACGCATGGCAGATTGCCTCCAGTGTAATTCCATCATAGCCCTTATGGCATAGTTAGAGAATTAAGCAGATTTTTTTAAGCAAATTAGGACAACTGTTAGTAGGTCATCATGTCAACACGCAAATTGTGGTTGTTTCCTTAAAGTCATTATTGCTTTTCCCGCTCACTTCTGTGAAAACGAGCAGGAATTTGCCAATATCACAGCCAGGAAGTCAAGTCGTGTGCGTTCAATATTCTAATCCAATGATAAATTGTTACTATATTGCAGATTAAAGTTCAATTATATCTCCATATACAATGGACCACCACCAGGCGCTGCAGTTTTATCAATAAATTGCCTTTTTTTAAATCCATTCTTCATTTTTATTTTAACAGCATGTATTTCGCTGTGCATCATATCTGGGTGAGATATGTTCAGTGAAACATCAAAGGAAAAAAGCAACTCCACAAATTGACACTGTGCCCAGACAGTTCATCTGTCACTGCTATGATCTGTGAGGAATTCATGGAAATAAATCACTTTGACTGAGCTTTAGTTTCAAGGTCAATGCCAAAGTGAATTTATTTTGTTTCTCCCCTAATAAAATGTATAAGTGAATTTCTTTTAATATATTTCTGTAGTAGCCATTGATTATTGAATTCATGCAACATATAAGGCATATCATGTCATTGTAAAAATAAATTGCATACAGATTATTGCTGCCTGTGTTCACGAATGAGAAATCCATCGCTCTGACTGTGGTTGGTAACCAGGATTATGTACCCTGACATTAAGAGCGATGGTTGTATTTCATATTGATGGCTTCACTTCGTGAAGGGTTTCTCGATGAATGTTATGGTAAAGATTTTAATTTTACTTTAAATTAATTTTCTTTTACTCATTTCATCCGCTCACACTTTTCTAAAAATACTAGTAGAAAAGAGAAGGCTTTGCACGGGTCAAGAGTGGTTGAGAAGGGGCCCCTCCATTTAATCTTTTAATCTTTTAATCCTTTAATCCCTAAATATTATATGTATGGCACCTAATACAATTAGGGATTGCGGGGGTTTGTATAATAATCATAGCCGATCCAAGGGACATTTTTTCTCCCACGCATGCATGCGGATAGAGTGTTATATTTTCCCTCTACCATCATGGGGTTTGACGGGCAGCGGTCTAGTTGTTCTCCCCGGCCACGTAACACCAGCCAATGGAGGCTTCCAACGTACGTGCGTAGCCTTGCGTGGCCTAGGGAGACTCAACTTTAAAACATTTGCAGATCAGCATTGCCAGTGACCTACACGGCGACGGGAGGGACCGTTTGGGGGCAAACAACTCACCTTGATGAAGTAAGTGCAGATCCAAGGGGGCAGTCAGTGACGAGGTTATCCCGGTCCGGATGGGCAAACACTCGTCTTCATGTAGCAAGTATAGACTTGAGGGGGCAGATAGTGACGAGATTGCCCCGGGGGTTTTTATGGGCGTTTTCATTTCGCTCGTAATGGGCTTACCGAGGGTGCTCGGTTTATCTGCATAAACTTTTATTATGATGTCAGATCACGATACTGATATGGAGTATGGCCACAGGACTATCCCTGATACCGATGGTTGTATGGTGTGTATATTCTAAATTCAATTTATTATGTCTTACAGAGTCTGACTACAGGGAGTTGTTCTCACTCCCCGTCAGTTCGAGTGTTGAACTTCAATAGACTCGGTGAGAGCAAGTATTTGGTTGTGTGTCTACCTTTTCTCCCCAGCAGTGATGGTTGGATCTCTTAAACTTGCCAAAGGGTATAATGACCTGATATTGTGTTATAGGGTGTAATGGCACCTAGTGGGACGTGTATGGCACTTCCATTTACGCGATGAGGCTAACTTGATAGTTTATGCCCGAATAGCGTCATGATAACGCCCACCGCTTGATCGCTGTTTGTTTTTAATGGGTCCGGGTGCACTACCCTAGTTATTATTTGGTGTCACCTTTAACACGAAAGTCAACACTATGTCACTTGATATTTGTTTTTATGGGTTTTATTGCAGGTTCCCCATGGAAATCATCCCTATATATAAGTAGGTAGTATCACTCAACAAGGGGTGTCTTTTCCCTACTCCTGGATTGAGGAGTTAGGGTCAGTTCTTTGGGATCTTTTCTTTCATGTGAAGTCCTGAAGAAAGCCGGGGTAATGATTCTTTGAATCCTTTGATTCGGCTGAAACATGTCGACATTTGTTTGCAGAGTGGAGGGGTAGGTGATTCATTATAATTCAACTTACCTTCATCCACTGGTCATATTTGTGGCCCCTTTCTTTTAACTCTGGGCTAGGGAGTCCATAATTAAATTTGGAATAAGGATAACCCTGGATCCAGTTTTATTCACTATTTCTGCACCTTTATTCACATTTTTTGATCCCATGTCTTGAATATATTTTTTTTATGTGTTGTATTGTCTTCCCCCTCCCTATTGCTCCACCTCCAACGTTGGCTAACGAGGAGGTGTGTTAGCAGCCCTATGATGAAGCATGACACAGCTTGCTGTGTGTGAGGGCAGTTTTATACACCAGGGTATTCCCCCTGGGACCTTATTAATTTTCATCGATCTAGCTTTAATAGTCTTACTTCCTTGTTGTGTGTTTATAAGGCATATCATGTCATTGTAAAAAAAAATTGCATACAGATTATTGCTGCCTGTGTTCACGAATAGTTCAGTTTTCAATTACAGTTAGTTAAGACTGCTTTCCAAATGTAATGTCTGTGCCCTCATTCTGTTGCATATTTCTGCAGCCTTTGACACCATTGACCATCAAACCCAGCCTTACCAGCTCTGTGAACTAGGGCTTTTATGGAGTTGCTCTTCAATGGTTTGCATCCACCTTAAACAACAGATCACAGGTTATCTAGATGAATACTCCCAGTTCTATCTTTGTGACCTGCAAAGTGTTTGAAGGCTGCGCTGGTCTCCAGTGATCATGAACTTACGTGTAGCCAACTGACTTCTTCCTGGATGTCAAAGTCAACCAGTATGGGGATGACTCCCATTGGTACCTGAAAGCCATTTCAGGAAATTACATCAACTGGCTGAACAACTGCCTCACATCCCGAACTGGATGAGACATACGTGGAGCTGAACCGCATGAAAACTAACTTCATGCTCAATGATAGTGACAAACAACAGGAACATATGCAGGACTTACATTCAGTGAGAAACTTTCACGACTTCACCCTGCAACTTGTTAATGCAAAATCTAAGGATTCCAGATCAACAACACGCTCAATTTCAAAACACGTATCTCAAAAATGAAACCATTGCCTGGCACCAGATCAGAATTTTTCTTAGTAGGAGAATTCAGAACAGTCATCATCCCACTGGAGACAATATCCTGCTTGCATGAGTCCCTGATTCACAACTAATTACCCCTTTGATAAGCATCCTTTGCACTGCTGTCAAGCTCTTCAAAGCAAACACAAGGAGATGATGGACGGAGCCCTGAAACTTTTCAGACACTCACCCCCAGTCCGGAAACTAGCATCCTGGGACCGGTTTTGGGGTAACACCCCTCATCAGCCAGGCTAGCTTCAATCTAGTGGCAAAGTGAGCAAGGGACCCACGTCTGGGCATACCCTGCCAGCTTAGGGCAAACAAGCAAACACAAGGAGATGATGGGCAGAGCGCTGAAACCTTTCAGACACTCACCCCCAGTCACAGATCTGGGTTGAATCCATCATCGTTCTTTAGCTCACTTCGCCACCCCAGTTCAGGCCCAGCTATATGCAACTCAGTCTTGACCCTGTGCCTCATGGACCAGTCCAGCCCGAACTGCCAAGCCAGGTCTTTCCTGGACTGGAAACAAGCATCCTGGGACCGGTTTCAGTGTAACACCCCTCATTAGCCAGGCTAGCTTGAATCCAGTGGCAAAGTGAGCAAGGGACCCACGTCTGGGCATACCCTGCCAACTTAGGGCGAACAAAGCAAGCACATTGAGATGATGGACTGAGCGCTGAAACTTTTCAGACACTCACCCCCACTCACAGATCTGGGTTGAATCCATCATCGTTCTTTAGCTCACTTCGCCACCCCAGTTCAGACCCAGCTATATGCAAATCAGTCTTGACCCTGTGCCTCATGGGAACAGTCCAGCCCGAACTGCCAAGCCAGGTCCTCCCTGGACCGGAAACAAGCATCCTGGGACAGGTTTCGGGGCATCACCCCTCATCAGCCAGGCTAGCTTGAATCCAGTGGCACAGTGAATTCAGGACCCACGTCTGGGAATACCCAGCGCACTTAGGGCAAGAAAGCAAAAGACACACAGATGATGGACGGAATGCAGAGCAAATCAAACATTCGCCCCCAGTCAAGAGATCTGGGTTAAATCCATTGTTCTTTTGCTCACCATGCCACCCCAGTTTAGACCCAGCCATATGCAAATCAGTCTTTACTTTGGTCCTCATGGGAACAGTCCAGCCCGAACTGCCAAGCCAGGTCCTCCATGGACCGGAAACAAGCATCCTGGGACAAGTTTCGGGCATCACCCCTCATCACCCAGGCTAGCTAGTATCCAGTGGCACAGTGAGCCCGGGACCCACGTCTGGGTATACCCGGCGCACTTAGGGCGAGAAAGCAAAAGACACACAGATGATGGACAGAATGCAGAGCTAATGAAACATTCATCCCAAGTCAAGAGATCTGGGTTAAATCCATCGTTCTTTTGCTCACCATGCCACCCCAGTTTAGACCCAGCCATATGCAATCAGTCTTGACCCTGTGCCTCATGGGTGCAGTCCAGCCCGAACTGCCAAGCTAGGTCCTCCCTGGACCGGAAACAAGCATCCTGGGACCGGTTTCGGGGCATCACCCCTCATCAACCAGGCTAGTTTGAATCCAGTGGCACTGTGAACCCGGGGCCCACGTCTGGGCATACCCGGCAGACTTAGGGTGAGAAAGCAAAAGACACACATATGATGGACGGAATGCAGAGCAAATCAAACATTCACCCCCAGTCAAGAGATCTGGGTTAAATCTATCGTTCTTTTGCTCACCATGCCACCCCAGTTTAGATCCAACCATATGCAAATCAGTCTTGACCCTGTGCTTCATGGGAACAGTCCAGCATGAACTGCCAAGCCAGGTCCTCCCAAGCATCCTGGGACCGGTTTCGGGGCATCACCCCTCATCAGCCAGGCTAGCTTGAATCCAGCGGCACAGTGAATGCATGAGCAGCTCAGGGTCGTACCGGGAGATGAATCATCTGGACTACCATAGGACCATAACATTAAAGTGCAAAGTACAGTGCCTGAGGGTATATGAATTATAAAGTGCAGACAGCACATGAAAAATAGTTATACAAGTTCAAGATTGTGTTTTCCGAATTATGAGCTATGACATTCTAATGCAAAGTGCTTTACCAAAGGAATGCAATTTATGGGGTCCTAGTGGCAGGATTAATCAGAGTTTGGACACTTTATCACAGACCCCTATCATGCTAGATGATGAACAGTTTAACGGCTGACGTTGTTGGCCGTTCCTGCTCTTTAACAGAATGCAGGCTTGCAATATAAATTTCCCAAACTTGGCCATGTCCGTCACTGATTCTAGGGTGTATAGAAGAGAAACTGCCTCTTTGGCTGAACGGGGTTCATTTTGTAGGAAAATAGGCCTCAGTAAGGTTCGATGGGCAGGTAGCAATGCCGGACAGCAGAGTAGTATATGTGCTAGAGAGTCCCTTCTATAATTACACAATCTGCAGCAGGTGATGGTTTCAAGAGTTCTCCAAGTTGGATTAAATTCTCTAATTGGAAGCGGGACTAAGCTTGCTGATAAAATTTGCTTTAATACCTGTTTTCCCGCTGCCTGATGGAGATGGAGTTTGGCTGAATCGTTCAGTTGCGACGCCATTAGTGACTTGTGTAGGGCCTTAGCTAAAAGGGCTTCCATCTCCTATATAATTTTTATATTAGGAGTTAAAAAAAAAGTCTACACTCATGTGGTTACTCATATATGAAATGTGTTTGCATTGAAGTACTTTTCCTACTCTTGCTTAAACTGCAGTAGGAATTGTAAAATTAACCACCACACTTTCCCTACTGTTGCGCTGTTTGGAGTGGGAATAGTAAATGTAACTCCTCTGAAGTCCAACGCATTCTCTACTGTTGCACAGACTAAAGTGAGAATAGTACATTTTACCCCTCCTAAGTCTAACACTTACCCTACTATTGCACTGTTTGGAGTAGGAATAGTAAATTTTAACCCCTATGAAGTCCAACGTTCTCCCTACTGTTGCACAAAATTGAGTGGGAAACGTATGTTTTACCCCTCTGAAGCCCAACACTTTCCCTGCACTTGTGCAGTTTGGAGGGGGAATAGTAAATATAACCCCTCCGAAATCCAAGGCTTTCTCTGCTGTTGCACAGACAGGAGTGGGAATAGCGGATAAATAGATTTTATATCATTAATTGTTAGTTTTTAAAATATATTCATGTTTTTGTTTTTAAATTTATTTTAATGTTCATAATATTTTTAGTAAATGTGTTTTTCATATATATTACCTACTGGCGGTCGCCTGTACGTAGTTATAGTTAGGACCTAGTTTCCACAGGAAAAGGAAAAGCGTTTTTTGACTTACCTATATCTTTGGCGTCGTTTGATGAATCTTAACGAAATTTTCCCCAAAAAAGTGCCCCGGTGATTCTTGTTGCGTATGGAAAGATTCTGGGTGATCATCAAGTAGGGGCCGAGAAAAAGGGCAAGTCAAAAAATGTGTGTTTCTCATGTTTATTCCCATAGGAACTTTAGACACGGCTACAGCCCAAACTGCTGAATGGAATGACACCAAATTTGGCAGAAAGGGAGCTGTTGGTCCTGAAAGCCCTCTTTTTGTAAATTGGTGTAAATCCGTTCAGTAGTTTTGGAAATATTAAGGAAAATCTCAATTTGTATATATAGGGACGTGGATCCTCCGAGTATCTGACAGTCCCCGTGCTCGAATTTGATTGGATGCCAACACTTCAACCTAGAAGTGTTGGCAGCCATCTTGGGACTCGGCTCAGTGATGTCATCAGTGACATCCTTTGAGATGTCATGAGTGATGTCACTGACCATGTCATGAGTGATGGTTTCTTTTATTCTATTTCCTAACTATAATGTCCCTGTAACCTTTGGTTTTTCCAGTGAATTTCTACGTTTTTTAAAATTCTGTTTTCCTAACTATAATGTCCCTGTAATCTTTGGTTTTTTTAAGTGGATTTGTAAGGCTTTTAATTTTATTCCCTAACTGTAACCACTAACCTTTGACACTGAGTGTGTGAGTGAGTGCATGAGTGTCTCAGTGGGCGCATGAGTGTCTGAGTAGGTTTGTAAGTGGGTGTGAGAGAGTATCAGTGGGGCTGTAAGTGGGTATATGAGTCTCCTTGGCTGCTGAGGGTCCTTAGGGGCCAAGAACCCCTATTGTTGCCGCAAGTAAGTCCTCCACAGCGGGATTGCTGAGACCTCATCGGAGGCCCGCTGCCTTTCTGCACCACTCTGCAAATGTGCCTCCTGGTGCATTACTTGTTAGGGGATGTAGTCCACTTGGATGCTGAGGGTCCTTGGGAGCCAAGAAAACCTCTTGTTACCTCCAGTATGTCCCACACAGTGGATTGCTGAGAGCTTGTAAGAGGCCCGCCCCTTTCTACACGGTTCTGCAAACATGCCTCCTTGTACACTACTGGTTGGGGGCTGAAGTCCTCTTGGATGCTGAGGCTCCTTGGGGGCCAAGAACCCCTCTTGTTACCACCAGTATGTCCCACACAGTGGGAATGCTGAGATTTTGTCAGAGGCTCCGCACCTTTGTCCTGCACTCAGCAAACACACCTCCTGGCACACTACAGGTTGTGCGTTGAAATCTCCTTGGATACTGAGGATTGTTGGGGGCCAAGAGCCCCTCGTATTACCACCAGTAAGTCCCACACAGGAGGATTGCTGAGAGCTGGTTGGAGGGCCCGTCTCCTTTCGTTACCAATCTGCAAACGTGCCTCTTGGTGCACTGCTGGTTGGGGGATGAAGTCTTCTTGAATGCTGTGGGTCCTTGGGGGCCAAGAACCCCTCCTGTTACCACCACTAAGTCCCACACAGCAGGATTGCTGACAGGTCATCGAAGGCCCGCCCCCTTTGTCCAGCACACTTCAAACACACCTCCTGGTGCACTACTGGTTAGAGGCTGAAGTCCCCTTGGATGCTGAGGATCGCTGGGGGTCAAGTACCCCTCCTGTTGCCACCAGTAAATCCCACACAGCAGGATTGCTGAAAGCTGATCGGAGGGCCCATCCTTTTTCTCTACCACTCTGTAAATACGCCTCCTGGCTCACTACTGGTTGGGATGAAATCCCCTTGGATGCTGAGAGTCCTTGGGGGCCAAGAACCCCTTGTATTACCACCAGTAAGTCCCACAAAGTGGAATTGCTGAGAGGTGATCGGAGGCCCCACCCCCTTTATCCAGCACTTTGCAAACAAGCCTCCTGGCACACCAATAGTTGGGGGATGACGTCCCCTTAGATACTGAGGATCGTTGGGGCCTAGAACCCCTCCTGTTACCACCAGTAAGTAACACACAGCGGATTGCTGAGAGCTCATCGGCGGCCCTGCCCTCTTTATCCACCCACTGTACAGACCCAAACAGCCACTCACACACCCACTCACAGACCCATAAAGCCAGTCACAAACACACTCACACACCCACACAGCTACTTACACACCCACTCACGTACCCATACAGCCTCTCACACACCCACTCACAAACCCATACAGCCACTCACAAACCCACTCACACACCCACACAGCTACTCACTCACCCACTAAGACACCCACATAACCACTCACACACCCAGTCACAAACCCATACAGCCAGGCACACTGCCACTCACCGACCTATAGAGCCACTCACACATCCACTTTAAAGGCTTAGAGGTTACAGTTAGGAAATACATTTTTTTAAAACCTGTGAAATTCGCAAATGAAACAAAGGTTACACGGACATTAGTGTTAGGAACTAGAATTAAAAATACCTTAGAAATTCACTGAAAAAACAAAGGTTAGAGGGATGTTATAGTTACCTGAGCTAACTATAACTGATACTCCCACAATGCACTGCTTATGACCTCACTACATCACTCATGACATGGTCAGTGACATCATTGATGACATCACTGATGACACATCCACTCACACACCCAAACAACAACACATACACCCACTCACACATCCGTACAACCACTCACACACACTCACTGATCCATAGAGCAACTCACACACCCACTCATTCACCCATACAGCCTCTCACCCATCCACACACTGACTCATACAACCACTCAAACATCCCACTCACTCACCTATACAGTCACTCATACACCCACTCATACACAAATACAGACGCTCACACACCCATACAGCCACTCACACACCCACTCACTCAACAATACAGCCAGTCACACAGCCACTCCCACATCCATACAGTTACTCACACACCCGCTTATTCACCCATACAGCCACTCACATACCTACACAGCCACTCAGACATACACTCACACATTGATACAGCCACTCATTCCACAAAAGACGAATTACAAGAATTCTTTATTTCAGACAAAACCGGCATTCTTGCATTTTGGAGTCATTCCTTTGCCTAATTCACATTAATTTTTGTTACCCTCAGTGGGCCTTCAAAATTGCAATTGCCAGTCAAATTACGCTTGTCTTTTGTTCCATAGGAAAACTCGGGACAGTCCCAGGCTCTCATGGCCCCCTCTCGACCCCAGGGGTGGTGCTGTTTTCACGGCTGGACTGCCGTTACACATTTCTCATCAAATTGTCCCTGGTTGAAAACGCACTCCACAAAAGACGAATTATAAGAATTCTTTATTTCAGACAAAACCGGCATTCTTGCATTTTGGAGTCATTCCTTTGCCTTACGCGTTTCGGAGCTCCAGCTCCTTGATCACAGGCATGCTTGCTAGTACACAGTACTGAAGAAAAAGTAATGCTCCTTGCATGTCGATTGTATTGCCCTCCAGTTGGCTTTCTCAGTATAGCCAACTTGTATTGCATGCTGGAGAATGTAGTACCTTTGCCTCAAATTGATTCCTTAAGTAGGATCTGTGTAAAAACTAAATTCACATTAATTTTTGTGGAGTGCATTTTCAACCAGGGACAATTTGATAAGAAATATATATATATTCACTGAAAAAACCACAGGTTTCAGGGACGTTATAGGTAGTTGGACATTTCACTCGTACAAAACCAGAGGAATTCGGTAACTATAGTTAGTTGAGCTAACTATAACTCGTGCCCCCGCAATGCACTGCTGATGACGTCACATATTACATCACTCATGACATGGTCAGTGACATAGCTGATGACATCTCAAATGACATCACTGATGACATCATCCAGAGACTGGGTGATTTTTAAAAGTTTAAGAATGTTATATATAGATCCGCAAAGGTGTATTGAAGAATGAGTGGGTGTATGAGTGTCTCAATGGATGATTTAGTGGGTACGTAACTGACTGTATAAGTGAGTGATTAAACGTGTCTTAGTGAATGTATGGGTGAATGAATAATCTGTCTGAATGTCTGTATCAGTCTGTCAGTTGGTGTGGAAGTCGCTGCATGAGTTGGTGAGCAGATACATGAGTGTCTATATGGGTTAAATTGTTGGTTGTCTGAGTGCCTGCATGGGTGCCTAAGAGTCTGTGTGGGTGGGTGGGGGGTGTAACTCCCCGCATGGATGTGTGAGTGGGTGATTCAATGGGCGTATGGGTTCATGAGTGCTTCAGCGAGGGGCTGTATGGGTGAGTGAGTGTGCATATGGCATGTGTTAGTGAGTGAATGGATGTCTCAGTGGTATATGTGTGAGTAACTACATATGTGAAAGGCAGTATATGTGAGTGTTGGAGTATATAACTGACTATATGCGAGAGTTAGTGATTGTGAGAGTGGCTGTATGGATGAGTGTGTGCTTGTGTCAGTGATTGTATCAGAGAGTAAGTATCTGTTAGTATCTGTATGAATAAGTGAAGTGGTGTGTGTGTAACTGTATTGGTGAGTAAATGGCAGTGTGATTGAGTCTCTGGGTGACTGACTAGGTGTGTGAGTATCTCTGTGGCCACGCCCCCTTTTTACACCACTCCGCAAACACGCCTCCAGGTGCACTGCTGCTCGGTGGATGAAGTCCACTTTAGTCCTGAGGTCTTCAGGACACAAGAGGACCTCATCGCCCCACCACCAGTGCGCCAGGAGGCGCATTTGCAGAGTGGTGTAAAAAGGGGCGTGGCCTCGGACCACCTCTCAGCAATCCCACTTAGGATTCAAGGGGACTTAATCCCCCAATCCAGAATGCACCAGGAGCCGCGTTTGCACAGTGGTGCAGGGAGGGGGCGGGGCCTCTTGCGAGATGCCAGCTTCTGCTTTTTTTTATTATTGATTGAAGGGGGGCTGTGTGGCCCCCCTTTGCTTAATATTTTGTGGGCCTTGGGGACCCCATCCCCCAGGGCATAACCCATTAAAAAAAAATAAAAAAAAAAAAAACAGGAAGGGGGCCGCGCGGCCCCCCTCTCGAGGCCTATTTCGGCCCAGGGACCTCATCCCCCGGGGCATGGCCTCATTTATTTAATTTTTTTTAATTATTTATACGGGAGGGGGGCCGCATGGCTCCCCTTCCCTGGGCCACTTTTGACCCCGGGGACCCCATCCCCCGGGCCTGGCCTCGTTTATTTTATTTTTTTAATCATTTATACGGGAGGGGGGCGCATGACCCCCTCTTCCCTGGGCCACTTTTGGCCCTGGGGACCCCATCCCCCGGGGCCTGGCCTCAACGTTTAGTACCCAATGCCCCCGCGGTCCCTGCCGGCTCCCCGCCTCCTGCGGGAGCCGGCATTGCTTTTGGGCAAAGGGAGCTGCTAACATGCAGCTCCCTTTGCCCAAAAGCAATTCTGCTTTGCTTCGTGGAAGCGAGAGCAGGTTTCCTGCTCTTGCTTCCACGAAGCAAAGCAGTGTTTGCTATGACAGGGCGGGAGCCATGCTCCCGCCCTAGCAAACTGCAATGTCCTGGGGGTGGGCACCCCGGGACATTGCTGGAGCCAGCCCTGGTGGGGGTGGCAGTCCCCAGGGCCAAAGAGGGCTCAAGAAGGGGGGCCGCGTGGCCCCCCTCCCATCAAGATTAAAGCCCCGGGGAGGTGATGGCCCCCGGGGCAATGTGGGGGGGCAGGAGCTCCCCACACTTAATATAAGTTATTGAAGCCCCTGGGAGGAGGTGGTCCCGGGGCTTGGGGGGGCCTGTGAGGCCCCCTTTCCATAATTACAGAAATGCCCCGGGGAGGTGGCGGTCCCCGGGGCAGCATGGGGGGGCCTTAGCCCCCCATGCATTTTTTAGGAAAAGCCCCGGGGAGGTGGCGGTCCCTGGGGCTGCGGGGGGCCTCGAGCCCCCCACTCATAAATACCAAAGCCCCTGCATACCAATTACACATTGCCGCCGGAACCTGGCCCACCCGGGGCCTAAAAGCAACGACAGGCAGGAGACCATGCTTCGTTTAAAAAAAAAAAAAAATTGGCAGGATTCGTGCACCGTATGCGAATCCCGCCGAAAATATTTTTTTTTAAATGCTTTTTGGGCCCTGGGGTCCCTGTGGGACCCCCTGACCAGGCCTAGGGGGTCAGGGTGTTTCTACCCTGCCCCCTTTTATTTTTTTTATTGTTTTTTTACCTTTTTGCTGGTGACTGGGTTCAACCGAGTCACAAGATGGCTGCCAACACTTCTTGGTTTGGAGTGTTGGCAGCCAATCAGAGACAAGCTCGTGATCGGGAGGGTTCGCGGATACACCGCGGTCACCAGATATATATATATATTTTTTATTTTTATTTCTCTGGAACTACTGAACAGATTTACACCATTTAAAGCAAAGAGTGTGCTCTGGACAAAGAGCTACCTCTCTGCCAAATTTTGTGTAATTCCGTTCAGCAGTTTGGGCTGTAGCTGCAACAAAAGTTTCCTATGGAAATTAACATGGAGAAAACGCATTTTGGGACCCCCCTTTTTTTCGGTTCCTGCTTGAGAATCACCCCGAAACTTTAAAGATAGGAGCTGACCGGAGCGCCCCATTAGTTTTGAAAAATTCGCGAAGATTCGTCAAACGGCGCCAAAGATATTGGCAAAAGAAAAAACGCTTTTCCTATGGAAACTAGGTCCTAACTATAACTACCTACTGGCGACCGCCAGTAGGTAATATATATATATATATATGTATATACAATAAGGACGGGCTTGTGCAGAGATCTGCAGAGCTCTGATTGGCTGCCAACACTTCAACGAGGAAGTGTAGCAGCCATCTTGGGACTCTGCTTCATGCGAGTCCCAAATACAAACATAGAAAAAAAGGAAAGAGGTCAGGGTAGGAATACCCTGACCCTCTAGCTCTGGGGCTGGGGTCCCAGAGAGATCCCGCCAGGACTCCAAATTTCATTTTTTTTAAATTCACAATGAAATTTGTGAATATTCACGCATATTGCCGTGAATTAAAAAAAAGAACAAGCGCAGTCTCCCACGCATTGCTTTTAATATTGCCCCAGGGTGGGCCAAGTCCCGGGGGCATGTGTAGATTAATTAATAAAGAGGGGGCACACGGGCCCCCCTCCTATGGCTTCATTATGCCCCGGTGACTACCACCTCCCCGGGGCTCATGTTTAAATTATTGCGGGGGCCGCGCAGACACCCCATGCCCTAGGGACCGCCACATCCCCAGAGCTTTAAACTTTAAAATACATAGGGGGATGCGCCACCCCCTGCCCCTGGACCACCTCCCCATGGCTAATGTCAGCATTAAGCGGGGGTCAGCGGACCCCCCCCGGCCCAGGGACCACCACCTCCCCAGGGTGGCCCATGCACAAGAAAGGAGGGGGGCCATGTGGCCTCCCTCCTGGAGCCATATATGGCCCTGGGGACTGCCACCACCCAGGGCCAGCTCCTGCTATGTCCCAGGTGCCCACTCCTCAGACATAGCTGTTTGCTTTTGCTTGACGAGAGCTGAGAGCTCCCACCAAGCAAAAGCAAACACTCTGCTTACAGCAAGTAGGAGCTGTCAAAGTGCTCCCGCTTGCTGGAAGCGGAGGTTTCATCTCTTACCCTGCCCGAAACATGCGGGCAGGGTAAGAGATGAAACAACTGCTCTCGCATGCAGAGAGCTGCATTTCCAGCAGCTCCCTGCGTGCAAGAGTAATGCCGGCTCCTGCAGTAGGGAGGGAGCCGATTGGGACAGTGGGGCCTTGACGCTCCCTCAGCAGTACCATAGCACACTGGTTGCCCTGGGTGAGACCAGGGCACATAGGGAGACATGGCTGGGCCAGAGGATGGGGCTCCCTGTGCCGAAATCGGCCCAGGGAGAGGGGGGCGCAAGGCCCTATCCCTTATTGAATTATGGCCGGGTCCCGGGGGATTGGGTCCTCGGATTGAACGGCCCATGCAGCCTCCCCATTAAGTTGTGGTCGGCACCCGGGAGATGGGGTCCCTGGGGCCATTTTGGCCCTAATGCTAATATCACAGAAATTAAAGCTCAACGTGAGGCCCTTACAAATATAAACATAGCAGGTGCCCCCGCTGAAGCTCCACCTCTGTGAAGGACAAATGATCTTAACTCCTGGGCTTGACAAAGGCAAAACAAGTGTGTTTTCTCAGCAATTCCATATTGAAAAACGATCTGAAATGCTTCGTGGAGGTGAATGCATCGTTGATCTATTGGAACACAATCTGTATGTCACTGTGAAGAGTGGGGTCTTTCTTGTCCTGTCCTGGTGAGAGTTGAGTCCATGGTTCTCTGTTTAAATGACTATGTAAATGTGCAAATCCCTTGGAAACTTCATCTGTTTAGCCCCGCCCACCTTAGTAGTATGCAAGGGTCTTCCTTCCTTTTGCCAGGATGATGGACAGCTTCACAAGCAGCCCCCACCGCGTTTCCTGCCGATTTTGGTGAGGAGTTGTTGATGCAGAGGAATATGAGGACCTCTCCAGTAAACCAAGAAGCACTTACTTCATATAGTTAAGAGGAAAGACCCTTGTTTGGTAGAGATTTACCTTTTTATACTCTTGACGTCTTCTCTATAGGAAGATTCCCGTTATCACAAATTAGTGGATAAAGATGCAAGAGGAACAATCACATTGCCAAAATGCATACAAGGTCAATGGTGACATTTCCTCATGCTCCATTTTGCAGCTGTAGTGCAGAATGCATACTGGACATTTATCCAAAGAGGTAGCACTTAGTAATGAACCAGTAGAAAGTACTCCACTTGGGTACATATTTTGCGCAAAACTGTGGACTCTTTTTGGATAAAGGGGCAGGTGCGGTTGCGTTGTGGCCCAGTCACTGACACTGCTACTGACACACCCACACTGACACTTAGATACCGGCTCACATACTCAGGCACTCACACGCCCACTAACAGACCTACTCAGACACTGTTACACCCACTCACAGACCCACTCAGATACTCACACACCCACAAACAATCCCACTCACACACCCACTCACAGACCTATTCAGACACTTTCACACACACTCATAGATCTACTCTGACACTCATGCACTCACTCAGAGAACCACTCAAACACTCTCACAACCACTCACAGACCCATTCAGACACTCATACACCCACTCACAGACCCACTCATACACTCATGCACCCACTTACAGACCAACTTATACTCTCTCTCACCCACTGACAGACCTACTCAAAGACTCACACACCTACTCAGAGCCTCAATGCATCCACTCATAGACTCACTCACAGACAGAGTCACACACACACATGGAGGCACTCACAAACCCACTCAGATACTCTCCCACTCACTCACTCACTCAGACACCCACTCAGACACTCACCCACCCACTCACATACCTAGTAAGACATATGCAGCCATTCCCAGGCCCACTCAGACACTCACACACCCACTCACACACCCATTGAGACACTAACACACTAACACACCCACTGAGACATTCATGCACTCATTCATAAACTCAGTTTCAAAGGTTACAGGTAACAGTACGGATATAAAATTGAAAAACCTTTGAAATTCACTTAAAAACCAAAGGTTACAGGGACACTATAGTTAGGAAATAGAATTTCTTTTAAAATTAGAAATTCACTGAAAAAAACAAAGGTTACAGGGACGTTAGATTTAGGAAATAGAATTAAAAAAACCTTAGAAATTCACTGAAAAAAATAAAGGTTACAGGGACATTACAGTTATCTGAGCTAACTATAACTGATGCCCTCGCAATTCACTGCTTATGACCTCACATAGTACATCACTCATGGCATGGTCAGTGACATCACTGATGACATCAGTGATGACATCTCAAGTGACATCACTGATGACATCATCCACAGAACCACTCACACACCCACTCATACCCCCATAGAACCTCTCATACACCCACTTCCACTCCCACACAACCCCTCACATAGCCATTCACAGACCCATACCAGTACTCATACAACCAGTCACTCACATATCCACTCACTCATACAGCCACTCACACACCCACTAACTCACACATATACACACTTGTGCACCCACTCACTCGCCAATACAGCCACTCACACAGCCACTCAGTCACCCATACAGCCACTGACCCACCCACTCACTCACTCATACATCCACTAATTCACCCATACAATCACTCACACAGCCACACACAACTATACAGCCTCTCACACAGGTATTCACTCACCTGTACAGCCACTCACACAGCCACTCACTCACACATGCAGCCACTGACACACCCAGTCACTCACCTATATACCCACTCACACACAGATACAGACAGCCACACAGCCACTCAAATGAGATATGTTAGAAATAGTATGACTAATTACTAGTGCAGAAAGAATCATACTTTAACTTATGCTGTAGCTTAGTATATATCTTTAAGCCTCAGAAACGTTTACGAAACACACTCACTGGATGATGTCATCAGTGATGTCATTTGGGATGTCATCAGTAATGTCATCAGTGCTGTCACTGACCATGTCATGAGTGATGTCATATGTAAAAGACTCAAAGCAATCGGACAGACTTTCGAGGGGAAAACAAGAAGTCGCCCCAATCCATAAAACCCAGGGTTTTTATACACAATTTAAGCATATTTAATTAATAAAACTGCAAATTCAGCATGGTATGATCATGGTTAGACCGCATTGGCAAATCAAAAGTGGTTTTATAGTTTCTAAAGGTTCTTAGTACTAACCCATTTTTTTAGGTAAGAGAAATATTCAGCTCGCCACCTCGGCAACTGCACTCTGGAGATATACAACAGAGATAACGATTTCATGGCTTCAATCGTTCCTGGAAGACAGATACTTTCAGGTATTCGAAGGTGTCACCTTATCTAAATCCCTCCCTTTGCAGTGCGGAGTCCCTCAGGGCTCGTCCCTGAGCCCCACTCTTTTCAATGTATATATGGCCCCGTTGGCGGATATTGTATCCCCCTTCGGTGTCCATATAGTTACATACACTGATGACACCCAGCTGGTTGTAGCACTAAACCAGGCTGAGCAGTCACCCACAGATCTTCACTCCTGTCTTAAGGAAGTTGCCAACTGGATGAGCTTATCCCATCTGAAACTCAATGGTGATAAAACCGAGCTGATGGTGCTCGGTAACCAGTTAAGCTTCAAATCTAGCACCATGTGGCCAGCCTGTATGGGCCCGGCTCCCATCCCAAAAACTGAAATAAAGAGCCTGGGAATCTGGTTGGACCAAGAGCTCACATTCAAAACCCAAGCGAGAAAGACTGCCGCTGTGTGCTACGGCTTACATAGAACGATCCGGAAAGTTCTCCCCTTGCTCCCCTGTCAAGCTAAAAAGCTCCTGATTCAGGCCTTGTTCCTGTCCAGGATAGATCTTGGCAATTCTCTCTATCTAGGTGCCCCAAATTCAGTAACTGCCAAGCTGCAGATCGTTCAGAATTCGGCAGCTAGATTGCTTACAGGAACGAGCAATTGCTGTTCAGCCAAACCCGCCCTACGCTCCCTCCACTGGCTCCCGGTACAAGAGAGAATCCATTTTAAGGCTCTATGCGTCGCCCATAAATCTCTGAAGGGAATCGGCCCACCCCTCATCAAGGCCCTGGTTAGACCATAAAAGGCCTCCAGAAGACTTCGCTCTGTCGAGCTCCACCTGGCAGAGGTCCCTAGAATAATGAGGGCCAGATCAGGTGGTCACCTCTTCTCATACAATTCGGCCAAGCTTTGGAATTCCCTACCACTCTCTCTCTGGAAAGAATCGAACCACCTACACTTTCGGAAACAGCTGAAGACCTGGCTCTTCCCCTAAGGGTCTCCCCCCCCCCTTTTTAGTCCTGCCGCAGCGCTGGGATGCCTCCGGGTAGCCATGCGCTATATAAAAGTCTTTTCATTCATTCATTCAATATGTAATATTTACTAAACCAAAGCCCACAGAGTTCTTTTCTTTTACACACTCGCATTGGAACATCCAGTGCTAATCCTTCAAAATGATACTTTGGGTACACAATGGAAAGTTTAATTCACAATGCACACAGATATATATATATATATATATATATATATATATATATATAGAGAAGACTTGTGGCAGGACATTGATTCGGAGAGGGAATGAGCAAGAGCAAAAGGAGCAGAACGCCAGAAACTACAGTTATTTTAAATATAGGATGTCTCGCATAAATTTGTGGCATAACTATTCTTCATTATTAATCATACTTCTAAACAAGATTATCAACTTGTTTTAAGTGAAACATCATTAGTTCATTGGTTACGACCATATGCATTGTTAAAATTACTAATTTACACAAATAATGTGTCACTCAAAATTGCATATTTAAAAAAGCTTAATCACTCTGCACCAGATGGCTGCCTGATAGCCTTTATTGTGCCTTCCTGAAGATAATGGCTCCCACCTTCAAGTAAGCTAGTGCGAGTGTGCCAGACTGCAATAGTTGGTACTTCGACAGTAACTCAGCTGCCGGCTTTCCTTTCCTCCAAGGCTATGAGGCAGGAGGTAAACCTCTGGTGAGTGCAGCCATAGACAGCAAGTGCTTGCACAGTGTGGACAATTCTGGGATTTGACCAGCACCAAATTCCAGAATCCTGTGAAACGTGCATGTCTTTTTCATCCACTCGCCTCCACTGAGAAACAGCCATTCATTTCCACGGGATATGGTTTGGTGCAGAGACTGAATTGTTATTTCCCGACCGCCTCTGCATGTGCAGTACATAATAACAATGAAAGGTTGCTGCGTTACCCAGAAACACCCTACTGCAGAGGTCTTCAAACGTTTGGATGCCGAGACCGCCCAGGCAAAATTTTCAGGCACAAGGACCCCCTCCTGACAAAAAATTCTAAACCTATAGGCAGAGCTACTGGAATTATAAGGCAGGTGAGGACCAAATTATGCGGCAGGCTTGACTAAATTGTATGGTAAGAAAATATAAATAATGCTATGTGATGCCGCATATTTTGGGATAGTATTGCTTCATTATTTTGATATTTTTTACACACAGTAACACTGAGGAAAGATTTCACCTCATTACAACGAAAATACAGCAATAAACAACAGAAAGATGTCTAGTCAACCTTTGTGAAGGGCCTTCCACTCCGCAGGAATACGTGTTGCCACATTAGAAGCTCACCTGGCCCTGGCCGGGAGCAGCAGGGGTCCCCTAAAACACTAGCGGTCTTATGCAGAGCTAAGCAGTTTACCCACGCCTCTTTCCTCTCACCCCCTCCCTTCCATCCCTCTCTCCTCTTCCAACCCCGGATCCCTCTCTCACTTTGCAAGCCATTTTCTTTCACCCCTTATTACAACTTCTGAACTCTCCCCTTTCAACCTCTCACTTCACCTTTAATCACCTCTTGCCATTCTGTCTTTTCACTGCCCTCATCTCTCGCATTTATCTCATGGCCTCTCTGGACCCGTCACCTCTCTCGCCCCTCAGCACTTCTCATTCACCTCAAGTCTCTCCCTTGAAATTTCTGTCTATTTGTATCTTACACCTCTCCAGTCCCCCATTCATCTTTCACATCTCCCCTTTGTTCTTCCACACCTTCTTGAACCAATGTCCTCTCCCCTGTTACCTCAGCTCCCACCTCAGTACTCCCTCTCTTCCCCTATCGCTGCTGTCCCTCACCCACGTCGCATAAAATTCTCTTTTTACGTCACAGATTATCTCTCAGCTATCTTCTCTCACAGTTTAACAGTATCCCTCCTCTGTGCCCTCACCTTTCGCTCACACTCACTTCTCCTCTTGCATTTCCTCTATCACTCCACGACCCCCCTGGGGGTCGGGCCCCACAGTTTGAAGACCCCTGCCCTACTGAAAGTCTGCCAGTGATTTCTGCAAGGGGTACAGGCCTCTGCTCTCTTCTGGGTGTATCTAGGTAGAAAGGCCAAATTGACCATTCTGGCATTTGTTCTGTCAGCTTCAAGCTAGGGGGTTGCTTTCAAAACTGGATGGGCTGCCATGTTCTAATCATGAAAGCTCCCATTGACTCATTCTTTTCGTGGCCTCCTACCACTTGGAACTGGTCTGAAAATTGTAGGAACGGTCTGATTTTGGTTTCTAGGATACCCCATAAACCTTTCTGAGGGGAGAGGCAAAAGAGATCAGATGAAATTCCCCTGAGTTGCCGTTTGCATCCCTGGGTTGAGAAGGAGAAACAGGCATTTATATTGAGGGAAGCACAGTGACAAAACAGACACCAGGGACTGCACGCTGGTATGCCACAAATGGCTCCCAGTCGCATCTGTCAATAGCCAAGAAATAAGAGCTGGAACAGAGCACTGGCACACACCATCACAAATTAAGCACAGTGTACACCACGTCCTGGGTGAGCTCCATTTTTGTCTTCTTAGACAATGACTCCTATATTCTAGTACTACATGCCCCAATTCAAGGTGATTTCCTGATGTGCATGAAGCACCCTACCCACAGAACCCTTCCGATTTTGATTGTAAGAGATGCAATGTCACATGTGCATTCACAACAACAGAAGGAGATGTGCCCTCCTCCTGGAATATCAGAGGGTCAAACCACACACTGTATGGTTTGTAGCTGGGTCTTTTTATTTTGTAATATAGCCCCGGTCTTTTACTGTCCGAGTACCTTTAACACAGATAGTTTATGTAATTATTTTATGTGACTTGTTTTACACATAGACTTTGCACTGTTAGATGGAAGTGGTGTAACTAGGGGCCCAGGGGGCCTAACGCAAGCAAGGCACATAGGTCTGCAGACCCTGATTGTCTTGTAAAAGACAGCTATAATTGGGTGCAGCAGACACATCAACCCCATGTGCTTCAATGCCAGTGCACCGCCTGCATTAATGAGAGCTATGGCACTATTTGACAGTTGCACCATCACTGAGAGTTTCCAGAAATGGTGCAGGCCCTCTATCCTATTTACCAATATCTTAAGAGGAATCTGCCCTAAGCTGTTTATCAAGGCCTTGCAGTGCAACTTCTAAATGTATTTCACTTCATAAGCTTTCTCAGTTCCACATTTTGAGTTTGCTCTGCTTTCGTGAGCCACTCAGCAGCTTGCACCCTTCAAATCTATTCCACTCCTTAGAGCCTCTATAATCTGCTGAGTCATGTGTGCATTCCAGCAGCACTGATAAGGGCAGCTTCATGAAAGGAGGCAAGAGAGCAGAACATGAATGGAATGGTCTATGGAGACCAACTGATAAGGGTCTTTGACTGGGTATGCAAATATGAGCACATCATTTTATTTTTTTAATCATTTATACGGGAGGGGGACGCATGACCCCCTCTTCCCTGGGCCACTTTTGGCCCTGGGGACCCCATCCCCCGGGGCCTGGCCTCAACGTTGGGTACTCAATGCCCCCGCGGTCCCTGCCGGCTTCCCGCCTCCTGCGGGAGCCGGCATTGCTTTTGGGCAAAGGGAGCTGCTAACATGCAGCTCCCTTTGCCCAAAAGCAATTCTGCTTTGCTTCGTGGAAGCGAGAGCAGGTTTCCTACTCTCGCTTCCACGAAGCAAAGCAGTGTTTGCTATGACAGGGCGGGAGCCATGCTCCCGCCCTGCCATAGCAAACTGCAATGTCCTGGGGGTGGGCACCCCGGAACATTGCTGGAGCCAGCCCTTGGGGGGTGGCAGTCCCCAGGGCCAAGGAGGGCTCCAGAAGGGGGGCAGCATGGCACCGCTCCTATCAAGATTAAAGCCCCGGGGAGGTGATGGTCCCCGGGGCAATGTGGGGGGGCAGGAGCTCCCCACACTTAATATAAGTTATTGAAGCCCCTGGGAGGAGGTGGTCCCCGGGGCTTGGGGGGTCCTGCGAGGCCCCCCTTTCCATAATTACAGAAATGCCCCGGGGAGGTGGCGGTCCCTGGGCAGCATGGGGGGGCCTTAGCCCCCATGCATGTTTTAGGAAAAGCCCCCGGGAGGTGGCGGTCCCTGGGGCTGCGGGGGGCCGCGAGCCCCCCACTCAGAAATACCAAAGCCCCTGCATACCAATTACACATTGCCCCTGGGACCTGGCCCACCCGGGGGCCTAAAAGCAACGACGCGCGGAAGACCATGCTTCATTTTTTTTAAAAGCAAATTGGCAGAATTCGCGCACCGTATGCGAATCTTGCCGAAAATATTTTTTTTTAAATTCCTTTTTCGGCCCTGGGGGTCCCTGTGGGACCCCCTGACCAGGCCTAGGGGGTCAGGGTGTTTCTACCCTGCCCCCTTTTATTTTTTTTATTGTTTTTTTACCTTTTTGCTGGTGACTGGGTTCAACCGAGTCACAAGATGGCTGCCAACACTTCTTGGTTTGGAGTGTTGGCAGCCAATCAGAGACAAGCTCGTGATCGGGAGGGTTCGCGGATACACCGCGGTCACCAGATATATATATTTTTTTTATTTTTGAATTTCTCAGGAACTACTGAACAGATTTACACCATTTAAAGCAAAGAGTGCACTCTGGACAAAGAGCTACCTCTCTGCCAAATTTTGTGTAATTCTGTTCAGCAGTTTGGGCTGTAGCCACGACAAAAGTTTCCTATGGAAATTAACATGGAGAAAACGCATTTTGGGCCCCCCCTTTTTTCTCGGCCCCTGCTTGAGAATCACCCCAAAACTTTAAAGACAGGAGCTGACCGGAGCGCCCCATTAGTTTTGAAAATTTCGCAAAGATTCGTCAAACGGCGCCAAAGATATTGGCAAAAGAAAAAACGTTTTTCCTATGGAAACTAGGTCCTAACTATAACTACCTACTGGCGACCGCCAGTAGGTAATATATATATATATATATACAATAAGGACGAGCTTGTGCAGAGATCTGCAGAGCTCTGATTGGCTACCAACACTTCAACAAGGAAGTGCAGCAGCCATCTTGGGACTCTGCTTCATGCGAGTCCCAAATACAAACATAGAAAAAAAGGAAAGAGGTCAGGGTAGGAATACCCTGACCCTCTAGCTCTGGTGCTGGGGTCCCAGAAAGACCCTGCCAGGACTCCAAATTTCATTTTTTTTAAATTCACAATGAAATTCGTGAATATTCACGCATAGTGCCGTGAATTAAAAAAAAGAGCAAGCGCAGTCTCCCACGCATTGCTTTTAATATTGCCCCAGGGTGGGCCAAGTCCCGGGGGCATGTGTAGATTAATTCATAAAGAGGGGGCACATGGGCCCCCCTCCTAAGGCTTCATTATGCCCCGGGGACTACCACCTCCCCGGGGCTCATGTTTAAATTATTGCGGGGGCCGCGTGGACACCCCATGCCCTAGGGACCGCCACATCCCCAGAGCTTTAAACTTTAAAATACATAGGGGGATGCGCCACCCCCCTGCCCCTGGACCACCTCCCCATGGTTAATGTCATCATTAAGCGGGGGTCAGCAGACCCCCCCGGCCCAGGGACCACCACCTCCCCAGGGCGGCCCATGCACAAGAAAGGAAGGGGGCCACGTGGCCTCCCTCCTGGAGCCATATATGGCCCTGGGGACTGCCACCACTCAGGGCCAGCTCCTGCTATGTCCCAGGTGCCCACTCCTCGGACATAGCTGTTTGCTTTTCTTGACGAGAGCTGAGAGCTCCCACCAAGCAAAAGCAAACACTCTGCTTACAGCAAGTAGGAGCTGTCAAAGTGCTCCCGCTTGCTGGAAGCGGAGGTTTCATCTCTTACCCTGCCTGAAACATGCGGGCAGGGTAAGAGATGAAACAACTGCTCTCGCATGCAGAGAGCTGCATTTCCAGCAGCTCCCTGCGTGCAAGAGTAATGCCGGCTCCTGCAGTAGGCAGGGAGCCGATTGGGACTGTGGGGCCTTGACGCTCCCTCAGCAGTCCCATAGCACACTGTTTGCCCTGGGTGAGACCAGGGCACATAGGGAGACATGGCTGAGCCAGAATATGGGGCTCCCTGTGCTGAAATCGGCCCAGGGAGAGGGGGGCGCAAGGCCCTATCCCTTATTGAATTATGGCCGGGTCCCGGGGGATTGGGTCCTCGGATTGAACGGGCCGTGCAGCCTCCCCACCCCCATTAAGTTGTAGTCGGGACCCGGGAGATGGGGTCCCTGGGGCCATTTTGGCCCTAATGCTAATATCATAGAAATTAAAGCTCAACGCGAGGCCCTTACAAATATAAACATAGCAGGTGCCCCCGCTGAAGCTCCACTTCTGTGAAGGACAAATGATCTTAACTCCTGGGCTTGACAAAGGCAAAACAAGTGTGTTTTCTCAGCAATTCCATATTGAAAAAGGATCTGAAATGCTTCGTGGAGGTTAATGCATTGTTGATCTATTGGAGCGCAATCTGTATGTCACTGTGAAGAGTGGGGTCTTTCTTGTCCTGTCCTGGTGAGAGTTGAGTTCATGGTTCTCCGTTTAAATGACTATGTAAATGTGCAAATCCCTTGGAAACTTCATCTGTTTAGCCCCGCCCACCTTAGTAGTATGCAAAGGTCTTCCTGCCTTTTGCCAGGATGATGGGCAGCTTCACAAGCAGCCCCCACCGCGTTTCCTGCCGATTTTGGTGAGGAGTTGTTGATGCAGAGGAATATGAGGACCTCTCCACTAAACCAAGAAGCACTTACTTCATATAGTTAAGAGGAAGGACCATTGTTTGGTAGAGATTTACCTTTTTGTACTCTTGTCGTCTTCTCTATAGGAAGATTCATGTTATCACAAATTAGTGGATAAAGATGCAAGAGGAACAATCACATTGCCAAAATGCATACAAGGTCAATGGTGACATTTCCTCATGCTCCATTTTGCAGCTGTAGTGCAGAATGCATACTGGACATTTATCCAAAGAGGTAGCACTCAGTAATGAACCAGTAGAAAGTACTCCACTTGGGGACATATTTTGCGCAAAACTGTGGACTCTTTTTGGATAAAGGGGCAGGTGCGGTTGCGTTGTGGCCCAGTTACTGACACTGCTACTGACACACCCACACTGACACTTAGATACCGGCTCACATACTCAGGCACTCACACGCTCACTAACAGACCTACTCAGACACTGTTACACCCACTCACAGACCCACTCAGCTACTCACACACCCACAAACATTCCCACTCACACACCCACTCACAGACCTATTCAGACACTTTCACACACACTCATAGATCTACTCTGACACTCATGCACTCACTCAGAGAAGCACTCAAACACTCTCACAACTACTCACAGACCCATTCAGACACTCATACACCCACTTACAGACCAACTTATACTCTCTCACACCCACTGACAGACCTACTCAAAGACTCACACACCCACTCAGAGCCTCAATGCACCCAGTCACAGACTCACTCATACACTCACTCACAGACTGAGTCACACACACACATGGAGGCACTCACAAACCCACTCAGATACTCTCCCACTCACTCACTCACTCACTCAGACACCCACTCAGACACTCACCCACCCACTCACACACCCAGTAAGACATATGCAGCCATTCCCAGGCCCACTCAGACACTCACACACCCATTGAGATTTAGGAAATAGAATTTAAAAAACCTTAGAAATTCACTGAAAAAAATAAAGGTTACAGGGACATTACAGCTATCTGAGCTAACTATAACTGATGCCCTCGCAATTCACTGCTTATGACCTCACATATTACATCACTCATGGCATGGTCAGTGACTTCACTGATGACATCACTGATGACATCTCAAGTGACATCACTGATGACATCATCCACAGAACCACTCATACACCCACTTCCACAGAACCTCTCACATAGCCATTCACAGACCCATACCAGTACTCATACAGCTAGTCACTCACATATCCACTCACTCATACAGCCACTCACACACCCACTAACTCACCCATATACACACTTGTGCACCCACTCACTCGCCAATAAGCCACTCATACATTCAGTCATACAAACACTTACACATCCACTCAAACAACCATACAGAAACTCACAAGCCAGTCATTCACCCATGCAGGTACTCACGTACTCATACACTAACCCATACAGCCACTCACACTGCCACTCACTCACCAATACAGCTTCTCACACACCCACTTATTTACCTATACAGCCATTCACACACCCACTCACTTAGCCATACAGCCACTGACACAGTCACTGAGTCACCCACACAACCGCAGAACCACTTACATACCCATTCAGACATCCATACAACCACTCACACACCTACTCACTCACCCTTACAGCCACTCACACAGACATTCACTCTCCAATACAGCCACTCACACCCACTCACTTACCTATACACACACTCAAACAGCTATTCACTCACCAAAACAACCGCTCACGCTCCCACTCCCTCACCCATACAGCCACTCAGTCACCCATACAGCCACTGACCCACCCACTCACTCACTCATACACCCACTAATTCACCCATACAATCACTTACACAGCCACACACAACTATACAGCCTCTCACACAGCTATTCACTCACCCGTACAGCCACTCACACAGCCACTCACTCACACATGCAGCCACTGACACACCCAGTCACTCACCTATATACCCACTCACACACAGATACAGACAGCCACACAGCCACTCAAATGAGATATGTTAGAAATAGTATGACTAATTACTAGTGCAGAAAGAATCATACTTTCATTTATGCTGTAGCTTAGTATATATCTTTAAGCCTCAGAAACGTTTACGAAACACACTCACTGGATGATGTCATCAGTGATGTCATTTGGGATGTCATCAGTAATGTCATCAGTGCTGTCACTGACCATGTCATGAGTGATGTCATATGTAAAAGACTCAAAGCAATCGGACAGACTTTCGAGGGGAAAACAAGAAGTCGCCCCAATCCATAAAGCCCGGAGTTTTTATACACAATTTAAGCATATTTAATTAATAAAACTGCAAATTCAGCATGGTATGATCATGGTTAGATCGCATTGGCAAATCAAAAGTGGTTTTATAGTTTCTAAAGGTTCTTAGTACTAACCCATTTTTTTAGGTAAGAGAAATATTCAGCTCGCCACCTCGGCAACTGCACTCTGGAGATATACAACAGAGATATACAACATAATATGTAATATTTATTAAACAAAAGCCCACAGAGTTCTTTTCTTTTACACACTCGCATTGGAACATCCAGTGCTAATCCTTCAAAATGATACTTTGGGTACACAATGGAAAGTTTAATTCACAATGCACACAGATATATATATATATATATATATATATATATATATGTGGAGAGAAGACTTGTGGCAGGACATTGATTCGGAGGGGGAATGAGCAAGAGCAAAAGGAGCAGAACACCAGAAACTACAGTTATTTTAAATATAGGATGTCTCGCATAAATTTGTGGCATAACTATTCTTCATTATTAATCATACTTCTAAACAAGATTATCAACTTGTTTTAAGTGAAACATCATTAGTTCATTGGTTACGACCATATGCATTGTTAAAATTACTAATTTACACAAATAATGTGTCACTCAAAATTGCATATTTAAAAAAGCTTAATCACTCTGCACCAGATGGCTGCCTGATAGCCTTTCTTGTGCCTTCCTGAAGATAATGGCTCCCACCTTCAAGTAAGCTAGTGCGAGTGCGCCAGACTGCAATTGTTGGTACTTCGACAGTAACTCAGCTGCCGGCTTTCCTTTCCTCCAAGGCTATGAGGCAGGAGGTAAACCTCTGGTGAGTGCAGCCATAGACAGCAAGTGCTTGCACAGTGCGGACAATTCTGGGATTTGACCGGCACCAAATTCCAGAATCCTGTGAAATGTGCATGTCTTTTTCATCCACTCGCCTCCGCTGAGAAACAGCCATTCAGTTCCACGGGATATGGTTTGGTGCAGAGACTGAATTGTTATTTCCCGACCGCCTCTGCATGTGCAGTACATAATAGCAAAGAAAGGTTGCTGCGTTACCCAGAAACACCCTACTGCAGAGGTCTTCAAACGTTTGGATGCCGAGACCGCCCAGGCAAAACTTTCAGGCGTAAGGACCCCCTCCTGACATAAAATTCTAAACCTATAGGCAGAGCTACTGGAATTATGAGGCAGGTGAGGACCAATTAATGCGGCAGGCTCGACTAAATTGTATGGTAAGAAAATATAAATAATGCTATGTGATGCCGCATATTTTGGGATAGTATTGCTTCATTATTTTGATATTTTTTACACACAGTAACACTGAGGAAAGATTTCACCTCATTACAACGAAAATACAGCAATAAACAACAGAAAGATGTCTAGTCAACCTTTGTGAAGGGCCTTCCACTCCGCAGGAATACGTGTTGCCACATTAGAAGCTCACCTGGCCCTGGCCGGGAGCAGCAGGGGTCCCCTAAAACCCTGGCGGTCTTCTGCAGAGCTAAGCAGTTTACCCACGCCAATTTTCTCTCACCCCCTCCCTTCCATCCCTCTCTCCTCTTCCAACCCCGGATCCCTCTCTCACTTTGCAAGCCATTTTCTTTCACCCCTTATTACAACTTCTGAACTCTCCCCATTCAACCTCTCACTTCACCTTTAATCACCTCTTGCCATTCTGTCTTTTCACTGCCCTCATCTCTCGCATTTATCTCATGGCCTCTCTGGACCCGTCACCTCCCTCGCCCCTCAGCACTTCTCATTCACCTCAAGTCTCTCCCTTCAAATTTCTGTCTATTTGTATCTTACACCTCTCCAGTCCCCAATTCATCTTTCACATCTCCTCTTTGTTCTTCCACACCTTCTTGAACCAATGTGCCTCTCCCCTGTTACCTCAGCACCCACCTCAGTACTCCCTCTCTTCCCCTATCGCTGCTGTCCCTCACCCACGTCGCATAAAATTCTCTTTTTACGTCACAGATTATCTCTCAGCTATCTTCTCTCACAGTTTAACAGTATCCCTCCTCTGTGCCCTCACCTTTCGCTCCCACTTACTTCTCCTCTTGCGTTTCCTCTATCACTCCACAACCCCCCCTGGGGGTCGGGCCCCACAGTTTGAAGACCCCTGCCCTACTGAGAGTCTGCCAGTGATTTCTGCAAGGGGTACAGGCCTCTGCTCTCTTCTGGGTGTATCTAGGTAGAAAGGCCAAATTGACCATTCTGGCATTTGTTCTGTCGGCTTCAAGCTAGGGGGTTGCTTTCAAAGCTGGATGGGCTGCCATGATCTAATCATGAAAGCTCCCATTGACTCATTCTTTTCGTGGCCTCCTTCCACCTGGAACTGGTCTGAAAATTGTAGGAACGGTCCGATTTTGGTTTCTAGGATACCCCATAAACCTTTCTGAGGGGAGAGGCAAAAGAGATCAGATTAAATTCCCCTGAGTTGCCGTTTGCATCACTGGGTTGAGAAGGAGAAACAGGCATTTATATTGAGGGACGCACAGTGACAAAACAGACACTAGGGACTGCACGCTGGTATGCCGCAAATGGCTCCCAGTCGCATCTGTCAATAGCCAAGAAATAAGAGCTGGAACAGAGCACTGGCACACACCATCACAAATTAAGCACAGTGTACACCATGTCCTGGGTGAGCTCCATTTTTGTCTTCTTAGACAATGACTCCTATTTTCTAGTACTACATGCCCCAATTCAAGGTGATTTCCTGATGTGCATGAAGCACCCTACCCACAGAACCCTTCCGATTTTGATTGTAAGAGATGCAATGTCACATGTGCATTCACAACAACAGAAGGAGATGTGCCCTCCTCCTGGAATATCAGAGGGTCAAACCACACACTGTATGGTTTGTAGCTGGGTCTTTTTATTTTGTAATATAGCCCCAGTCTTTTACTGTCCGAGTACCTTTAACACAGATAGTTTATGTAATTATTTTATGTGACTTGTTTTACACATAGACTTTGCACTGTTAGATGGAAGTGGTGTAACTAGGGGCCCAGGGGGCCTAACGCAAGCAAGGCACATAGGTCTGCAGACCCTGATTGTCTTGTAAAAGACAGCTATAATTGGGTGCAGCAGACACATCAACCCCATGTGCCTCAATGCCAGTGCACCGCCTGCATTAATGAGAGCTATGGCACTATTTGACAGTTGCACCATCACTGAGAGTTTCCAGAAATGGTGCAGGTCCTCTATCCTATTTACCAATATCTTAAGAGGACTCTGCCCTAAGCTGTTTATCAAGGCCTTGCAGTGCAACTTCTAAATGTATTTCACTTCATAAGCCTTCTCAGTTCCACATTTTGAGTTTGCTCTGCTTTCGTGAGCCACTCAGCAGCTTGCACCCTTCAAATCTATTCCACTCCTTGGAGCCTCTATAATCTGCTGAGTCATGTGTGCATTCCAGCAGCACTGATAAGGGCAGGTTCATGAAAGGAGGCAAGAGAGCAGAACATGAATGGAATGGTCTATGGAGACCAACTGATAAGGGTCTCTGACTGGGTATGCAAATATGAGCACATCATTTTCATTAGCATAATGGAAGCGCCTATGCCTATTGTTGCTGCTGGCACTCAAAATGTGTAATTAAAGTCTTCTAAAGTTAAATATCAAGAAATTCAATTGTAATCGACATTTTCCATGTTTGCCAGTAAGCAGTAGAGGAAAGCAGACAGGGTACATCATAAACCCCATGACTATAAATCTAGTGAATAAATCTGTGATCAGGATTACATTATTGACAAATCACCCTTAATAAAATAATGAAAATTGTTAGGGTGAACAGGTGAGGCACAGCGCCCGAATTTTGCATTGCCACTGAAAAAAAGTGCCCAGTTTTGTTACATTAATATAGGTTTATATTACACTATATTGAGGAACTGACTGTTGTAAAATGCTTGCAGTAATGTCATGTTTTTAAAGCTAATAGTACAGATCAAACAATGTCAGATGAGTGTAAACACTTAGTGGGTCTATTCATAAAGGCATTTTGGAGTACATAAATCAGTACGCTTGGGGCCCTGTTGTACTTAGGGTGCACTGTCCTGCCTGTGCCACAGCACATCTTTAACAAGATGTGGTGGGATGAAACAGGCACAGTGCATGCTATAAAATATAATGCACTGCACTTAGGACATCTGTAAACTTGTGCCAGTCCTTGGGGCCGTGCATTAGTGAAAGGCACAGTGACTGGTTAACGCAGCTTCTTCGTCTCTTTTTTTGTTGTTGCAGATTTACATAGCGTGAACTCGACCGGAAGGTATTGGAGCACTTTACATTCATTTTTTGGTAGGCATGGGGAGATTAAGTGATTTGCCCAGAATCACAGGATGCTGAGCCGAGGCTCGAACCTGGTTCCCAGACTCAAAAGTTGGCAGCCCTAGCCTTAAGGCTACATCCTCTTTCAAAGTACATGTGCCACCCAGCCTTCACTTCAAGGAGGGACAGAGGCCCCTTACAAGCGAGTGCAGTGAGCGACTACACCCAGCTGCAGAAGGATGTCTGGGGAGTCCATGGGAACCATTGGCACCCCCCACCCTTCCATCTGCAGCCCCTTTTGTAATAGTACAGTGTCCCAGGGCCACTGGAAACTGGTGCACATGTAGGCAACTGTAATTCATGCATCCCATGTAGTACATACTCTTTCATGGCTTTTTCTAATAGCCCCAAAACATTTAAAATAGAAATTGAATGGGAATATTCAGGCAAATTCATAGGCTGTTAGTCCAAATAGAAAGGACTGAGCACTCTTACTAATAGGGAGTTGGACTTTTCAGACGAATTTACAAGCGCATGTAAGAGTACTAAAAGAGTACTCTTGTAGTACTTCTTCCCATACTCATGAATGCTTCGGTGAATTGGCCCCATGTTGCTCCAATGTTTGTGTGTTTGGTCCTCAGTGTTTTCAAAGAAACAAGTAAATTACTTTTAGTTACCTGATCTTGATGGGATACTAACGTCTTCATTATGACTGCAGTGAAAATATTGATTTGGGTGCAAAGTACAGTTTTTGACTTTTGTTTGTTTCTTCCCACACAATATTCTCCAGGTAAAAACTCGCAGAATTAGTGAAGTAAAATTCCATCTTGAGTTTTTCTGCGCCAGAAAGGGATAAACGTTGCAATGCCTTTATATCACCCATTCTCAGCTGCAGATCTTGGAATTAGGCATTAATACTACACCCAGAACGTCTATCGACTGTCACTATGTGGGTGTTGACCAAGGCTCATAATCAGCTCCTCAAAGTGCAGCCACATGGATGATAGGACGTGAGGGAAGGCATGCTAACTTCAAGAAATGATCTATTATGGGGCTTATCACAGGGAGATCATTTCTCCCATTTGCAGTCCTCTGCCATAGGAGTCGTCTTTGTTGTGTGTTTTTGAAGGGTTTCTTTGTGGAGGCATAGAAAAATCTCATGGATTCTCTGAGCATCCTCATATAGACACCACTGCTTCATTACCCAAAAGGCTGTGATTGCTATGGCATAGAGCTACTCATGTCCTTGTAATGGCACCAATCTAGGACCACTAGGTGGGGCACAAGGCACCGGCGAAGCAGTGCTGTCCATTGCTGATCCAGCGGAACGAGGGAGTGTGCCCTTGGTCTAGGTGATCTCCAGGTATGGGTCAATGAACTTGTGCATGATCAGGATTGGTTGTTAAGCCCTGACTGAGTTGGTAATTGGCTGCTATTCCCTTAAAGGGGTATGCTGTGTGGCTGTTCAAGGTACTCTGATGATGGTATGATGATGGACATAAAACCTTGGTTTGAGGCTGTGCAACATACTCTCCATTCCATAATTTGGAAGGTCTATTAATTATGGTAAATTAGTACTAAGCCATAAGTGCCCACTCTAATATACTGTAACCTGGACTATATTGATATTCCACATTTATTCCAGTAGTATTGCATTATGGCAAGGAGTAATGCCACCAGTGGTAAACATTTCATTGCATGGTCACTTCTCTTCATGCTGCTCAACAGCTATGAAATATGTCTATTTACCTATTTACTTCAAGCAGCAAAACTCTTCCAGGTGAAACTTTAAGTTGTAAATTATAGACACAGTAACAGAAGTGCAGTGGTAAAACCATGCCCAGATATAAGCTTAGTGTGTAGTGAGCATGTCTAACCTGCAATTCAAAAGGCAGCAGCTAGCTCTGCCCTCTTATTCTTGTGCTGTGTGTTATTTCGAAGCCAGAGTCATGCCTGATACATCGAGATACAAACCGTCTCACTCAAGAGGAAGAGAATCTTCACTGAGGGGGAGATCACTGTTGTGGTGACCTTTGTTAGTAGGGGTGTGAGAAACTCATGTAATTTGCAAAATAACTCAAAATTATACATAAATACACAAAAGACATCTTGCACTCAAAAATGTTACCTCAATGAGAAACTGCAGTTTACATTTAAAACATTTCTGCTTCCATTCAGATTTGTAGTTTCACTCTAAAAAAATAGGTGAACTGTCTGCTCAAGTAAAAAATCTACCTGAAATGCTGCTAACATAAAAAAATTAACTGAATGTTATTTCTTGTGTACAAGAAATTGGGTTACTGGTGGAGGGGGGGAAACGCTTCTCAAGCAGCAACCACAATTATTCTCAGGGCGAAGTAACAAACAAACCCTAAATTAACCTCTGCTCAACCCTCGGATATCTTGGCACAGAGCAGTCAGGCTTAACTACTCAGAGGCAATGTGTATAGTATTTGTGCAACACTTCAAACAGTAACACAGTGAGAACACAACACAAAATGAGCCCACAACAGAGTTAGAAAAATAGAGTAATCTTTAATAAATAAAACAAGACCAGAACAAGAAAAATCCAATCATTAGACCCAGAGATGTTCAAGTTTAAAGACTTTTATTAAAAATAGCACCAAAAGGTGTAAAGCACCAACTGTGGATAGCTGGTCATACTGGACCCAGACAAAGTCACAAGTTCAGGCCGACCACTATGGAGCCCTGTCCGGCTACAAGGACCCAGTTAGGCCTGCTGAACAAAGTAAGGCAGCAGGTCAGCACATCAAAGCAACAGCACAGCAAGGCAGTGGTCCAACAGAGTGGCAGTCCTTCAGCAGCACAGCAGTCCTTCTTCCTGGCAGAGTATGCACAGGTCCAGTAGTGTACTGTAGAGTTAGTATCTGAGGTCCAGTATTGATACACTGTTGTGCCTTTGACGTGGGGAGAAGCTTCTAGAGGCATGCCTTCGAAGTGCACTGGTGCCCTGCCTCCCCTATCCTGGCTCCAGACTAACTGCATGGGGTATGCAGCCCTTTGTGTGGAGGCAGGGCACAGCATATTCAAGTGAAGTGCAAGTAGGGCTGTGCCCAGCTCCTCCCTCCCATCCTGCCAGTAATGGCCAATCCAGTCACATCAAAGCTCCCCATCGTGTATAGCTGTCTAGGAGGAATACACAAGGCTCAACTATCACCCACACCCAGTCATTTGACCAGAGACAGGCTGTAGGCACCAAATAGCTAAGGCAAGAAAATGCAAACTTTTGAAAAAAGTGGCATTTTCAGAATTGCGATTTAAAATCCAACTTCACCATAAGTTAGGATTTTAAATTGTGATTCTAGAGACACCAAATAAGAAGGGGTTACTTGTCCCCATTTGGAAATTACACTTATAAAATGTAATAAGGTAACTCCAATGTTACCCTATGTGAGAGGTAGGCCTTGCAGTAGTGAAAAACAAATTTAAGAGTTTTTGACTATCAGGACATGTAAAACTTAACAATACATGTCCTACTTTTTTAATAATTGCACCCTGCCCTCCTGGCTGTTCAGGGCCTAGCCTAGGGGTGACATATGTATTAAAATGGAAAGTTTGGGCCAGGCAAAGGGTTTATTTTGCCAGTCAAAAACTGCACATACACACAGGCTGCATTGGCAGGCCTGAGACATGTTTAAAGTGCTACTTAAGTAGGTGGCGCAATCAGTGCTAGAGGCCCACTAGTAGCATTTATTTTACAGGCCATGGGCCCATGTAGTACCACTTTACTAGGGACTTACAAATAAATTAAATAGGCCAATTGGGTGTAAGTCGATTCTGCCATGTTTTAAGGAGAGAGCACAAGCACTTTAGCACTCGTTAGCAGTGGTAAAGTGCAAAGAGACTTAGGTCAGCAAAAATGAATTCAGCAAAAATAATGAAGGCAAAAAGTTTGGGGATGACCCTGCAGAAAGGGCCAAGTCCAACATTGCGTCTGGCTACATACACCCTCAAGAGCACCGAAGACAGTCATTGGACAGAAAGTCACAGGGAAATTTATGAGCCATTGATGTACACATCTTGAGGGAAATTAAGCAAAATTGGCATGATGAGAGGAGGCATGCGAAGGATAACATTTCCAGGATATAGGTGGCAGCTGTTCTACCTGTCAACAGACCCAGATAGTGCCTCAGTCTCTACTGTATGAATCAGGGCATCCTCCACATCATGCACCCCCACCATCTGCATGGTCTGCCAATTCTTGAAACAAGCATAGTAAGGCCGCTGAAGATGCACCTATATGGATCTTACTCAATCACATGCCAGTCCCTCCAGATTCCACTATGTTCTCAGGCACTATACATGCAAGCATAAGACATATGTCCACTCAAACACAAGCAAATTCACCCCTCAATTAAGATTTGAGCATCAGCACTGTTAGACCTGACATCCTCAGTGTGGTATTTCCTCAAACTTTTTGCCTTCACTTCTCCTGTTTTGCTAAATTTGTTTTAGTTGGCTTTAGACCCCTGTGCACTTTACCACTGCTAACCAGTGCTAAAGTGCCTGTGCTCTCTCCTTAAAACATGGTAAACATGGCCCACACCTGATTGATACATTTAATGACTTGTAAGTCTCTATTATACAGTGGTGCCTTGCACAGGTAACACTGTGGAGCAGTGAGGCGGGGCAGGGTTGGAGTTCGACATACGACAGGAAAGGTGTAAAGTGAATAAATAAAACCACTTACCTTGCGCTCGCCGCATCGCCAACTCGACGATGCGGCGAGCGCAAGGTAAGTGGTTTTATTTATATATTTATTTGCTTTGATCTTTCCCGTCGTATGTCGAACTCTAATATCCCCCACCTAGGGCCCCCCCTGTCCCGCCTCACCGCCCCACAGCTTTAACTGTGCGAGCCGCCACTGCTATTATATAGTACTATATGTACCCAGGCCTATAAACTGAATGCTACCATTGCGCCTGCAGCACTCATTGTACCGCCCTCTAAAGTATCACTTCAAAACATGTCAAAGGCATGCCACTGCAGCCTATAGTGCAGTTTTAAACTGCCATTTCGACCTGGAAAAATAAATCTTTTGGCAGACCTTAACTTTCCTTTTTGATATTTATAAGCTACCCCTAAGGTAGTCCCCAAAGGCTCATAGGGCAGGGTGCACCCTATTTAAAAAGTAGGGCATGTGTACTCAAATTTTACATGTCCTGACAGTGAAAAATTCCTAAAGTCATTTTTCACTGTTGTAAGGCCTAGCTCTCCGATTCACTAACACTGGGTTACCTTATTACATTTAATAAGTGATAAATTTAGGTTGGGAGCAGAATATACTGTTTACACGCAAATTAATAGTAATTTAAAGTCATCTTTAATATTAAAGTCGGATTTTAAGTCATGATTCCAAAAATGACACTTTCACAAAGTTGCCATTTTCTTTACCTAACCATTTGTGCCTTTTGTCAGTGTCCTGGGACATATGGCTGTGAATATCTCTGCTTTGGGGTTTGTGTATTGGTTCCAAGCAGTAACACAAAGGGGGCTTAGGTGTGGACAGGATCATCCATCCTGACAGGATGGCTGTGGGAGGAGCTGTACTAAGCCTCACTTAGATGTCAAAGGGGTTTGCCTCCTGCTCACACAAAGGAATCTGACACCAGGCCAGCCTTGTCTTTTGTCACTCCAAACTTCTTGGACCTTTGGCCAGATATGGGGGTAGGACAGGGTGTCCCCCCACACACATAGGCTGTACCTTCAGAGCAACTTATCAGAGAACTCCTGGACCTGTGGACATTACAGAATAAGGACTGCCCTGCTACTTGAGGACTGCCTTCTCTCAGAAGAAAGTCGGGCAGTGAGTCCACGGGTCAGTTAACTGACCTCCTGTTTGAGCCACAGGCACAGAACAAGCTGCAGAGGCAAGCTGCAACTTCCCAGCTGACCTGCTGCAACTGGACCTGCCTGAACCCTTCTGGCCTCTTCTACACTGAGTTCCTGAACCCTTAGAGGTGCCACCTAGGTCCTGGACATTTGGGTGGCATTAGTCTGAGTGCCTACCAAGATGAAAAGGTGGAATCCTGAAGTTTGGGCTCTTCGTGGCCATGAACGGACTCCTTCACGCCGAGACTCAGAGGCGACGACCTCCAATGTGAAGCTCCAGTGAAGACCTGCTCTTTGCGCTACAGTAACTGCCAGCGACATCTGGGAACTACAGCAGTGACAACCACCGCTGGCCACCCTGCTCTTCATGCTACACCGACGACCATCCGCGACTCTCTCCCTGCTCCTTACGGCCGCCTCCAACATGAATGTAACTGTTCACCAAACTTTGAGAAGGTTATTCTTTCAGTGGGACTAACCTGGTCACGGCATCTCACCCATGTGCCATGCCAGTAGGCCTGAGCTTGTGACTTTCCCCAGTTCTAGCACGACCAGATGAGCGCGAGTAGTACTTTCAGGCGCTATATTTACTAAAAAATTTGAAATTGCATAGCTTCGGTTCTTCTGATTGGATTTTTGTCGTTGTGGTATAATTTATGTATTAAAATTTACTCTATTTTTCTAAATTGATTTGCGACTTTTCTTGTGTTGTATTTTCACTTTATTCTTGTTTGTATGTTCCATAAATACTTTACACATTACCTCTAAGTTAAGCCTGATTGCTCGTGCCAAGCTACCAGAGGTTAAAGCACAAGTTAATTTAGTGCCTTTTGTGGTTCACCCTGACAAGGATTGTGATTGTTGCCTGAGTGTGGTTTCAACCCCTAAACCAATAACCCAATTCCTTACAAGCACATAAATCCCCACAATAGCAACATAAGCACCTATGATTAGCTATCTCCTTTACTCTATCCACACCTCATGCAAGTACCCTTAGAAGGACGTGTAGCAGTGGCCACCCTTCTCAATCAGAACCTGGACTGGCAAAGTAGCCCTTGCCCATCTCCAAGCCATGCATGTATACATTGTTACCTAGAAGTCTAACAGTCACCCAATCTAGTATGTACATTTTACAATCTCATGCCATGGAAACGCTACTTAAAAAAACATCCCCACATACATTCACAATAAATCTGTCGCATTTACCTTTGCTGGCCTTATGTTACATGCTGACCAGTCGCATCCTCTGCTACTGTTGTCCTGCCTGTGGTGCCATGGGGACTGACTATTCAGACTAGGCAGCAGACATGCACTGATGAGTCTCACAACTAAATTTCAATACATGTTAGGATCTACAGAATGTAACCAATACTGTACTGGTCTATTTTGCTCAATATCAATCAAGGTAGTGTTTTGCATCTTTCATATGACGCGGGTGTACTCACAAGTCACAAATCTATATTGTCTGCACACAACACACACCTTTGTCTAAAATGCCACTGATGTTACCAGCCCCCAGATGTGCACTCAGCAAATGTGTGCATCATGCAAAATCCAGGCTGTGTAAATTAGCACATTTATACACAGTTAAGGTGCCAATATAATAGGCTCCTAATGAAACAAATGCACAAAAATCATTTTACAGACTGTAGAGGTCTAGCAAGTAAACATGGGCAACAAATTTCTATCTATCATTCCTTGGGATGTCAATGCATGGGTTTCTGAACCTGACAGTGCTGTGTCAACAAAAACATTACTGTGCAATTCGACTTTCAAAAACATGCAAATTGTCAACTTGCATCTGTATCACTTAGGTAGGGCACCACATAGCTAAGGAACATGGTCCAGTCCAGTGAACATTATACAACCCCATCTCACTGATGTGTCCTGTATTAATGACATCTCTTATAATGTATCTGTTCACAGCAACAGTCACTCACTATCCCCCACCACAACATTGCAACCTATCCATCACGTGGGATCTCGGGATACAGCAATTGTCTGTCATTCCCAGTGAGGTACATCTGTTGACTGAAGACCTACAGAGCAACCTGTGACTGTCTGCATTACAGTGTCACCTGAAAGATAACTGCAAATTTGTGATTTAAAGATGTTGGCAGGATTTGAATGACATCTACTCCAATCTGTCAGGAACAAATATCCTCACAGCAATGTCAGATATATCAGATGTCAAAAGCTGCCATGCTTTTGTCTGTGTTTTAGCATGAAATGCATTTTTTGTCAGTTTCTGGAGCTTGGTTCCAACAGAGGGATACTATGGTCAGAGAACTGGTGTGAGACGGAGGAAGACACAGGGTGTCGTTGGAAACTCTTCTCCGTCCTCCTGTTGCAGGAGGCCTGGGGGTTCCCGCTTTTGAATTTTATTATATAGTGGCTCCATTACAGTGGGTAACACATTGGCTGGCTGGTACTAGACAGGAAAAAGTGGGACAAATGGGCAGACTTACTACACAGGGGGCATTATTGGCGAAACTACTGGCCCGAAAGGTGGATTTCCTGAGACCGGGTGTACTTCTGTGAGTGGCCCTGGCATGTTAGAAGCGATGTATGTGATTGACTGGAGGGCATCCCCTATACGCCCCAGTGTTGCCGTTGGTGGACTTCCCTCATGGGGACCCGATTACGTGCTACAGTGCACCACAGCTGATGGCGTAGATGGACGTGGGGCTGACTACCTTGGGGGACTGCTTCCAACTGGAAACACTGATCCCATTGGAAGATTTACTGGAACAATACGGACCGCCCCTGGGCCAATTCCTAGCATATGAGGCGCTGACGAGGTTGTGCGGGGACTTATGGTCTGCTGGCAGGGAGGAGCCCAAGACTCATGCAGTACTCCAGTTGATGTTGATTGTGGGGAATTCCAGACCCCTGGGGCAGTGGCTCAACAGAGCTCTAGTATAAATGGCGCAGAAACGACTTCTGGCTCTGAGAACCAGATAGGAGGCCCTACTGGGACGTGAATTTTCGGATAGTGAATGGAGTAGGATTCTGGCGTACCCTAAGCGAATATCCAGGAATGCGCACCAGAAGTTTATACAATTTAATTACACTCACATCACTAAGGGTGGGCGAAGTTGGCGGAGTAACACTACACGGAATTCTGCGGAGTTGAACAAATACTCCGTGAAAACTCCGCTCCGTAACTCCGATCCATCTCATCCCAATTAATAAAACAGAAATCTATCTTTACCTGCTAAAATACATATAGTCATCTCACAAAAGTGAAAAGGAGAATATAGCAAGCAGTGAGAGAGGTGATGATTTTGGGGTCCTCCCTAACCTAGGGAGAGAACCAAGCAGATGCCTTCAACACAAAGAGCACATCATGCTGAACGATTCGGTGGTGGTCCCATCCTCCTAGGACAGAGTTCTTCAAACTTTTTGATGCCAAGACCCCCCTGTCAAAAAAGTTTAACGCGTAAGGACCCCCTCCTGACAAAAATTTCTAGAACTTGGTACTCCTCATCATTGACAACTATCGACAACCATAAACACCCCCAATTCCCATAGCAAATCATTTTTACAGTGGGGAAATAATATTAAACAGTGTTTATCAAACCAAAGGTCAGTGAGCATGGAAAAGTGGTCAAAGATGTGGGTAAATACAAAGGGCCTCATTTACGAGGAATTGGCGTAGGGCAGCGTCACAAGTCTTCTTGCTGCACTGGCCTACGCCAATGTGAAAAGGCAGGAATGCACAAATTGCTGCCTAGCGCCAATGTAGGCAGGATTGTTTTTGTGCAGGAAGGGGCACCTTCCTGCACAAAAACAATTCTGAGAGGGGTTTTTCTCTTTCTATGTGAGCTGCAGAATGCAGCACACATGGAAAGAGGAAAAAATACAAGGAGACATGAAGCCATTTCTCCTCGTTACGCCTGCTGTCTGGAGGCATAAGGTTTTGGTGCTGCCCCAGGTTTACATGGTTTTGTAAATCTGGGGCAGCGTCAAAATCCATGGGTATTGTGTGGGAACACCTACCGCACTGCCCATGGAACTCCTACTTGACTAAGGCAAGGCAGCGACTTGCGCTGCTTTGTGTTACTCCATATGTATGAGGCCACTTATAGCCACGCAGGGTGACTGTGTCGCCTCATAGATACAATTGCGACGCTTGTGCCGCCGGAGCTTAAAAAAAATTACTCTCCGGCGGCTCAAGCCTCTCATAAATCAGCCCCAAAATATTTTGTTAGTTTTTTAGGTCTTTCATGTTCAGGTAGCTACATATAAAATAATGGGTAGCTTAAATGAAAAATAAAATTTAAAAAGTTGTTACTCAGTGGGAAATGCACTTTAGTACATTAGGAAACCTCCATTAGTTAATGCACTGCAGAGGTCTGTGTGTAACCAGAAAGCAACAGAATTAAATTTGGTTGGTGCAGTGGGAAATAGTGACTTGTGGATTTTTAGTGCTACGAGGTCACAGCCTGTGACAGAAAGCACAGTGAAAATGTAAGTCATTATTTTATTCTTGCATTACACACATTATAAGATAGACTGCTACAAACTGTGCAAATAGTTTTAGGATGAAAGGGAGCTTCCAAAATGTAGATTATAGTAATACCAGAACATAAGTAATGCATTTTATTTTTTTGCATAACTGTCCCTTCAATACCTCCTCAGGGGTACTAAGTGATTAAAAGCATGCACTTCACAGCCCAGTTGTTAACTCTTTGTACTACTACTACTCAAAAAATAATAATCTTTGCCATCACAAAGCAGTTAAAGCCAGAACCGCTCCCAAGCACCATTTACATTTGCAGATTAACTCATAACGCACATTTACATTTCATTCAGGCAAGCAGGCACCCTGGCACGAAGGATTATTTTACCTGTCTGCCCAGCCTCTTCCTTTCACAGCACAGGAGACTCCATTAACTTCAGCTGAAGCATTTTAACAACCGTAATGAAGAGTCACAGTTTTCAAAAGGAAGAGCACATGTTTTAGATTCCAGGCAGAAGTGAGGCCTGGAAATGCGCAACCCCCTTCCCAGGACTCCCCGGCCCCCCCTGGGGGTCGCGCCCCACAGATTGAAGACCTCTGTCCTAGGACCACCCCAAGCACAGTTATGGGCAAAAATACAATCCCAACCAAAGGCCCTGCAAAGCATTATGGGACGAGATTCTAGAGTGAAGTGAATATTATAGTATCCAATATCAAAACATTACTCAAGCGGCAGCGGCTCTCCTGGCTCAGCTGAGAGCTAATACTATAATATTCACAATATTTTCAAAGCTCACTTTTGTGAATTGGTTATATGCTTTTTAGCATGTAAAGGTAAAGTTGTTTTATCAAAGGGTAGTGTGTGTAATAGCTAACTCCGCTACGTGGCAGAGTCGGAGTTTTTGCATGAATTCCGTGTTGTCAATGAAATGCGTAGTTAGCAAATCTCCGCAATCTCCGCTAGCGGAGCGGAGTTCATTGCCCACGGTTACACATCACCTATGTAACACCACATAGACTTCAGGTCATATACGGTGGCGAGCCATGACCCTGCCCCAGATGCACTGCATTGGATGCTGATTTTGAACATACGACGTGGAGTTGCCCCGAACTGTGCATGTTTTGGGAAAAGGTGGTGCGTAAATTGACTGGAGTGTTAGGTCGCTCACTTACCTGCTCCTTGGGCACATGACTTCTGAGCCTGTTCCCAGGACCCAAAGCAAGGAGGGTGGGATTCTGGTTCCTGGATCGGGCCTTGGTTTTGGCTAAAAGGTGTATAGCGCTTGCATGGAAGTCGGAGAGGGGCCCCCACTTGGAGGCTTGGGTGCAAGATGTGACAAGCTGGGATCGTGCGGGGGAGAGAGCCCTTATCAGGGAAGATGCTAAAGAAGTGCGCAGGTGCCCGATTGCAGATTTGTTGTCCGAGATACTGAGAAACTGGGAGGGACCCTCTGGGGACGCAGATAGTATAGTAGGAAGCGAGGGAGGCAGTGATGACGGACAGGGTGGTACTTCGCAGGGCGGATTAGACCCTGGAGCTACTTCATAGGGGATCCTCCAAGCTAGATGTGAGTAGATCTGCAACTGACCCAGAACGGGGATATCCTCCCCCTGATCCTATGCTGGCCCACTTGCCTGGGGACAGAGATGGCACACAACATAGGATGAGAGACGGCTGTGGCATGCCCCCCCGAACCTTGACGTATGTATACATGCACACACATCCCCACTGCCATGAATACTTGTTAGAAATGGGGGTCTCTAGTTGGCAATGGTTTGCACCTTTGTCCAAGTAGGGACCCCTGTTCACCCCCTTGGTAGCTTGGCACAAGCAGACATGCTTATCTCAGAGGCAGTGTGTAAATCACTTGTGCACACATACAGTAATACAGTGAAAACACTACAAATGGACACCACACCAGTTTATAAAAATAAAAATATTGTTATCTAAACCAAACAAGACCAAAACGACAAAAATCCAACATACAGTTATCAAGATATGATTTTTAAAAGGTCAAAACATTGTGTCAATAGCAAACTATAGATGCAACACTTTCCACACAAAGTACCTTGGATGCATCAAAATCATAAACAAAAACAGCTGCAGGGAAGGTGATGCGTCGCTTCATTACGCCCAGGGAAGGTGATGCGTCAGTTCCTTGCTCCAGGGGAGGTGATGCGTCGGTTCCTTACTACCACGCAGGGGAGGTGATGCGTCGGTTCCTTACTGAAGAGATGATGCGTCAGTTTCTTACTGTGCAGGGAGGTGATGCTGTGATTACTGTGGCCCCGGCATTGTTGTAGACTTGGCCCCCCGTTGTGTTACGTGGAGATTCGGGGATGCGTTGGTTCTCCATGCAGTGGCAGCAACAGCACTGCGTTGATCTCTCCAGCTGCAGTCCCACAATAAGTCGGTTCTTGAGGTCACACAGCAGGGCCTGCGTCGGAATAGGTGCGGTGATCTTGGACTTCGGAGATCGGTGCGCGAGACTCGATGTGCGGCGATTTCTCTAGCCGCGGGCAGGCACGCCATTGGTTTCTTCAGCAGCACGATGTTAATGCGTGGCAATTCTTCCCATACGGCAGTGTTGCATCGGAAATGGGTGCGGATGCGTCACACTTCTTTAGTTGCTCCTCTTCTCTCAGCTCCCAGCAGAGGGAACACCCTCCAGAGGCCCAACACAGGAACAGGCACCTCTTGGCAGGTCTGAAGTCTTTGTGTCCCTGAGACTTCAGAACAGGAGGCAAGCTCTACTTCAAGCCCTTGGAGATCTTCGTCAGGCAGGATACACAGCACACAGCAAAGTCTTTGTCCTCACCTTGACAGAAAAAGCCACTGCAGGCCAACCCCAGACAGCACACAGCAAAGGGGCAGTACTTCTCCTTCAGCTTTCCCAGCTCTTCTCCTTGGAAGAGGTTGCTGGGGCCTGGGTCCCAATATTTATAATCAATTTCTCTTTGTTCTCTTGTGGCAGAGAGGCTCTGTGCTTAGTCAAAACCAGTTCTGTTCTCCTTGGTCCAGCTTCCCGGCAGGATGTGGAGACAGCATTGTGTAAGGCAGACCAGGCCCATTCAGGTGCAAGGAAATCTCCTCCCACTACCTTAAATGCAGCCCAGTTCTATTCAGCCCAGCCCTGACTCATCCAGGAAAGGCAGGACACACCTCGACCCCCCCTAGTGGCTGTCTGAGAGAATGCACATCCCCAGCCCCTGTCACTCCAAAGCCAGACAGTCAATCCACAAACCTTCAGAAGCACACAGGATGGCTAAGCAATTTGACAAAGAAAAGGTTTACCCCTACACACGAGAGGACTACCAAGCACCTAAGGGGGATGACTCCTCAGATGGAGGCTCAACCGATAACCGCCAACGCTATAGCTCCTTTAGCAGCACTTCAAGCAATGACAGCCACCCAAGCTTCAAGAATAACAAGGGACCTCCGCCCCCACCCATGTATGGATACCCGTTGGGTCCCTACTTCGGACCACAAGCCCCCTGGAAACCAGTCTACCATGCTCCACCACTGATGTATCACTACAACCCGAAGCAACAGCCTTTTTTAGGATGAGGGCGGGGCAGAGGCAGAAGGCGAGGCGGCCCCCACAAACAGGTCCAGTGGCAAGATCAGCCGGAACCACAACAACCAGAACACATGGAACTGAGGAGCAAGAAGAACAACCGGAACTAGTGGTAAACCTTTCCACTAAAATCCTGACCCCAGTTGAAAAGAAAGTCCTTGGGAAGGGCCTGGGCTTTGTTCCGACCCCACAGGAAGACCGTTTTCGTCTCCATAAAGAACTCCACGGGTTCTTTAGGAAGATACGACTGAGAGCATACTTCCAAGATAAAGAATATCAAGAAAAAACGGGCCTCAGAGTCCCAACGAATTTCACACCTCATGAAGGTATCACACCTCATGAAATCCTCACCTTCAAGCAAGCCGTAATGAAGGAAGTGGACGGCCTGACTGACAGAAAGCACTATAACAATCTGTCCTCTGCAGAAAGAACAGCTATCAAACTTCTCACCGAGGATGTGGCAATAACCATAAAACCTGCTGACAAGGGAGGAGCCATAGTGCAATTGAACACTACAACCAGGAATGCTTACGACAACTCTCGCAAGAGAGGCACTACAAAAGGATCACAAAAGACCCGACATATTCACTACTGATGAGGATCAAATCCATTGTAGTGTCGGCAGAAGCACAGGGCTGGATTTCTAAGAATGAAGCTGATTTTCTTATCAATACGGAACCACGTATCCCTTTTTTCTACATCCTGCCAAAAATCCATAAATGATTAACACCCCCCCGGTCGCCCGATAGTTTCGGGCATTGGTTCACTGCTTGAACCTCTCAGTAAATTTTGTGATCATTTTTTGCAACCGCTAGTCAAGAAGATGCCCTCATATCTTCAGGATACCAGAGATGTCCTCAACCTCATCGCCAACACAGAAAGGAGCGAGGAGATCAACATCCTAATGACTCTTGATGTTGAGGCGCTCTATACGAACATTCCACAAACCGAAACTCTCAGGGTTGTGGAGACACGCATGCTAGCTGAAGATTGGACTTCACAAACCCCTGTGGATTTCATAATGGACTGTGCCACGATAGCAATGCGTGAGAATTTTTTCCAGTTCCAGGATAAATTATACCACCAAATCCAGGGGACATCCATGGGCAGCACGTTTGTGCCGAGTCTGGCCTGCCTATATGTGGCCGAGTTTGAACGTCTGCACATCACTACCAACAACCCATACGCGGAGAACATCTTGATGTGGCGACGGTATATAGACGATATTCTCATCTTCTGGAAAGGTGATGTCAACACCTGCAACGCCTTCTTCACATGGGCGACCACTCTGGACCCCTACCTCAGATTCACCAGATCTCTTTCACAAACGGAGATCCACTTCCTGGACCTGACCATAACCCTCCAGGATGGGTCACTTGCTACTCATACCTTCAAAAAACCCACGGATTGCAATAACTTGTTACTCTATGGGAGTCACCACCCTAAAGCACTTAGGGATAACCTCCCATTTGGACAGTTTCTGCGACTGCGCAGAAATTGCAACACGACCTCGGACTTCAAGAAGGAAGCAGCCTCCTTGAGTAAGAACCTAGAAGCTCGCGATTATCCGACATCGATCATTAAGAAGTCATGTAAGAGAGCGCTTAACAACAATAGAGAAGCTCTGCTGGAACCAAAACTTAAAACATCCGAGGATATCATAACATGTGTCACCACGTACACTCCAGACTCAAACAGGATACAAAGAATAGTCGGTAAAAATTGGAAGACAATAACATCAGGGAATCTTTCTATCCCCATGCCCCGATTTGCTATGAAACGCACAAGCAATCTACGTGACATGCTGGTCCACACTCCCCCAAAACCTACACAAAAGAACACTCAGAGCACATTATGGAACATCACTCCGGTGAGAGGCCACTACCCTTGTGGCCAATGTGGGGTCTGTAACCTGACAAAACACACCAAGGAGCTAGTATTGGAAGACGAAAAAGTGTGGACCCAACGCACCCACTTCAATTGTAATACCAGGAACTGCGTCTATCTCATTGAATGTCCCTGCCGTCTGAGATATGTTGGTATGACGACGCGTCCAGTAAAGACATGAATCATGGAACATCGGAGCAACATAAGATGTGGAAGAAACACCACAAAAATGAGCGCTCATTTCCTCTCCCACCCTCATAGACCAGAAGACATACTATGGACAGTGATTGAGAGCAACGCTACATGGTCTGTACAAAAACTGTTTGAAACTGAACAGCGGTGGATTTTTCGCCTTTCCACTCAAACACGAGGTCTGAACGACGAGATACCTTGGACTAAAATATAAACCAGACCACCTGCTGTCTGGGCTATAACTGTTACTTCTAGCCCTTCACAGAGGACTATGGTCCCTCATGAGTACACATGTGGAGCAAGGTGTCACTCACAAAATTCCAATATTGGGCCTATCTGTACAGTTCTCCTGACATTCAAATCTACATTTATTTCACCCACTTCTCCAGATATTGCCTTTCACCTACACAAACCCTTTTGGCACTGCCTTATGGTTTCAGATATACCAGGCCATGTCTTTATAGAACATTGCCCACTTTCCTTGACTATCCTCCATGGGTTAGAGCTCCCCATTTCAAGATGGCCACCATTATCAGGACCCTATTAATTACCATTTCTTTGCAGTGGCATAACACTGGAGCCTGCCACGTATTTTGTACCTTCCTGGCTTGGTCAATCATGATCCTAAATGTCCCTTATCCTGTATTCGCATTCTGCTGGATATCCCGGTATTTTGACAGTGCTCCATGAACCCGCAACCCATTCCCCGGTCACCTGACACCACTCTAAGATGGACGCGATGTTCCTAGCGTCCTCCGTGAGGCTGGCGGGGACAGGAACCACGTGACCTTATCTTTATTGACGAAGTATGGCTGCACGCCCGGTAAGATCCAGACGTGATGGAGCTGAGTAGGTGAAACAGCAGTGCCCGATCTGTACACCAAGTAAGTGTGACTGCGCTCGCCGTTTATGCCCGCTCGCCTACGAGTTCCCGCTCCACATGTAGAACCCATACCGCTTGGTTATGCACGGATTTGGCTTAGAACCACTTTTTACCCCGAGCACTCCGTACCAGCACTTTAATCTGTTGCTCACAACTCATTAGCCCAGTGTCTCCGCTGTGCACTTGAAGCCTTGGCATTCCCAGACTGTCACCCAGGAAGGGCCTCCGTGCTCGCCTTCTATGAACGCTGTCTCCATTGGGCACTTGTAGTTCTGGTTTTCCCATACATTCACTGCCGCACCATCAGCTATTTTAACCGCACCTCTACGAGAGTGCTTTCTTCCCCAGCTGGCACTGCACTTCAACGAGTTTGGGGCTAGCTAGCAGCCGCGCTCTAGATTCCCACTCTGGACCTCCCTGCTGGGTTTCATATTCATGATTTAACTGTGCACTGCATCGGACCGTGTGATCACTCACACCCCCCCTGCTCTCTACCTCATGTTTCACCCAGGGCACACGCTATGAGTCGCCACGAGCCGGCTGGGCTCCCCATAGGGGTGACGATTCAGTGAGGTACCTTTTGATGCACAGCCTTTATTAATGTTGTTCTGCATACTGCCGCACGAACTGCTTGGTTCTACTGATATACTGTTTACCTTAAGGTGTCCCCCATAGAGATCGGGACCCTCCTATACGCCTATGAAGTAATGAACTCCAACCTCTGAGGTAAGCCTTGTAAGGACCACTTCAGTTTGCCTTACCACCATTACTCTTTGTACTAGGAAGTTCTCTGTCCACCAGTTGGATGTCCTATCATTGAACTAGTCGATGCGTTTTTAACGTTATTTTTTGGATATTCTTATGTAGCTAATTAGCTTTCACTTCTGGACAGGTTTGTCTGTCCTGCCTAGGTTCTCCACGGTTACCTTTGTGATATTGTATATACTGGTGATACGACAGGGCAGCACCCTATTTCTGTTTCCATTGTGCACTATGTATATATTGCTGGAGTATTTATGTCGCGCTTTTGTTTGTGTTTCTCCACCTTTCTCTCCCTTTCTAGGTGGAGTCTTCACACTGGTTCCACATCGGGGACCAGCCACACACTTCATTTGGGCATCTTCGAATAGCGGGGAGACCTTCCACCCCTCTCGGGGTTATTACTCGTTATCTAGGTCCTGAAGAAGTGCCGCCCGACGGTTGGGCTTGCATGGCACAAAACATGTTGACCACGCACATATAATGCTATCCTCCTGGTACCTAGTGACCACAAGATAGCACCACTGTTTTTACTTAGTCCTGGACCCATTTAATTAAAAATGTTCTATTGATGGGTTCCTGTGCCTATTTTAAACTACTTTTTACACATCACTATTCACTATCTATTGCCCACGTGCACTCACCACATACGGCGTCCTCAGATCAAAAGAACTCCGCCAAAGTAGCCACCAGGCCCGTCAGACATTGCAGCGCCGGTCTGACGAGGAGCGCCCTATGATGATGCATGACACCCTAACAGGTGTATGAGGGCATCACAATCTGAAATTCAGATCTTCCAGCAACCCAGTCTCCGGCCAGGTAGCACCCACCAGTGCACCGGCGTGATAGAGGAACACTCTCCTTCCTGTGATACACTTAAGCAAAGAAGTACTCACTTTCTAAAAGTGGTATTTTCAAACACACAATAGAAAAATCATCTTTACTAAAAGATGCATTTTTATATTCTGAGTTCGGGCGTACTAAACTCCATCTTCCTACCTTGTCCAAATGAGAAGTTATAAATAAACTCCAATTCAGTCCTATGGGACAGATAGCCTTTCCACAGTAAAAAACGAATTACACTGTAGTTCACTACCAGAACATATCACACACACCAGGACATGTTCTGTCTTTCACATACACTGCACCCTGTCCACAGAGGTACCTTGGGCCTACCTTAGGGGTGACTCACATGTATTGACTCCTTACATGGCTATTGTAAAGGTCCAATGTTAGTACTGGCAGAATGCACTATGACATGGGAAAGGGCCTAGAGTAATACCCTGATTTACTACTCAATGCTTATGAAACCTAAGGTTATAAGGTGGGCAGTTCCTCTGGGGCTAGTGATTTTGCTCAGATTGGCAGGCCTGGACACTCGAATTGGTGTACAATAGAGATGGTATTTTATTTTCGCAGTAAGTGAACGGCTGCTGAGAGGTTGTCCTCCTGTTTCTTGAGTTGCCAAAGACAAAATGAATATATTGTTCTGATGTGCAATGACTATATTATGATGATATAATGCAAAATGCCAATAAAAATATGTTTAAAAAAATGCGTTCTTTGTCAAAAATTGATCAAGGACAGATTTCATGCTAAGTTATAGTGTTAAATGATGATTTGCATTTTGCATAATTGTGCATAATATAATACTTCTCCTGAAATGCTATTAATTACGCACAATCAAATTATACAAATTTCTCACACTCCTATTTGAAATCCACGTCACCAATCGTCTGCCTGCACTATTGAGGAGAAGCTGACATCTTGTGGTCCATCCACATACAAAGCATCTATGGCAGTGATAGGTAAGATGGGTGACTATTGTCCATGGGCTCATGGCAAGCTCCATGTCCCAAATAACTCGGACAACATTTTAAATGTACATGTTTCGCTGATCCTCATGTGCACTACTGATACTGGTGTATGTGAGCTTCAGTTTGCTCTCATCACCAACTTAAAGCAAGCCCCTGAGCCTACAAGAGTCTCCATCTCTTCCACAACATCTGAGTACAATGAGGCAGAGGATGTCATTCTATCCACAAGCGAACTCTGACTTGAAATTCATGGGGAAACCCTCTTGATCATTCAGGCATCAGTCACAATGACATACAACATTGCACAGGACAAAGACAAAGAGATTGTTGGCCTTGTGTGTGATGATTCAAGTACTATCACATCACTGCCAGTAGCCATCCTTTATCACTGGCAATCTTCTGGATTGCAAGTCTTCAGATGTCAAGACCAAGGGCACCAATTCATGCCCTAGCTATGCAAGACTGGCCAACTCCCACAACCTTTTGATCAGGTAAACTCTTTGCATCCTATGTAATGCAACTCCAGTGTTTTCTCTGCCATCTCACAGCTATGGATGGTCTACAGATCACATAAGGTCTACCTTGACAGCTAACTTGACTATTTAGACCTAAAGATAAGTCTCAAATTAAAAATGTGATGGGTGAAATGTTTGAAAAGCTCTCAGTCACTGGCTGTAAGACCACAAGCACTGAAATGTTTTTCAGGAGTGGATTGCCCTGCAGAAGCTATGTTAAACCCCCTCTCCCACCTTTGCCTACTCCTGCCCTATGAAGTAACACATGGTGAATATAGCGAACTGTTGGGGCTCAGGGATTGTAAAAAGAGAAGAAAGAGTTTGAGAAGGCACTGTCACATTTGTGTCTCTGTAGACTCCTACTGTCACTTTACTGCTGTCAGTTTTTTTCTACAAGCACACTTCTGATTTTATATTGCCTGTTGGTTAGGTTTATGGACTCTGGTCATGTAAACATCAAGAGCAAGATCAAATTAACCACAATACTGTGATAAGATACAGGCACATTCACAACAACACCACCTCATATTCACATGCCTAGTGCTTAGTAGGGCATGACTATAATTCTGATTTTAGCATAGGAAATGAATAATCATGCAAACGTTTATGACTCATCAAACAAACACATGGTTTCTATAGCCTATTAGAACACCCCATGTAGGCAAAGTAACATAACTGTTAACCCACAGTTTTAGGCTGACTTGTTCTATCCCAACAGTATCAACTTGTGATTAATTCCTGTTTTACAAAGTGTTTTTCCTGGATAGTGCAATGAGTATTCCTGCATTGCCACCAGCTTAGTTCTGCACTACATCATGCTAAATCTGAACAGTTATTGAGTTTTAGCTTCATGACGAGTTTTTATGTTCTTAACCCCTTCGATGCTCATGACGAGCTCAGCTCGGCCTGCTGCGCGGTGGGCGTGTGCGCATGACGAGCTGAGCTCGTCACGACCACACCCGCGATCGGAATGTCCAGCACCTGGGCGGAATTCCGATCGCGGCGAAGTGGTTAAAGCTGGAGACCACAGCTTTGGCAGAGCCTTTACTTTTTCAGAAAAGATGAAGACAAGGGAATCAGGTGTGAGAGCAGGGATCACAGAGCTGCACAGCAGAAAGCTCTTATGCAGCAGTGCGCCACATAGGGGGCTATTACACAGGCAGGTGCTCATGCTGCGTTCCAGTCCATCCTATTTACCCCCTGACCTACTCATACCAAGGAGCAACCATAGGCAAATTAGTCATTGTCGTGCTCCAACAGGACCAGTCCATCTGGGTTGCTTCCCCTCTGAGGTGTTCAACTAGAAAATCATGGCTTAAATATTATCTGAGAAAAATGTAATTTCTAAAATATTGTACACTAAAATATCATCCCATTGTAGTTATTAACAAAAAAATCTGCACCTAATGGAGTGATGTTTTTGTAAATGATACTCTGGCATACAAACCTTCTGAACCTGAACAGGAACACTAGCAACCCCAGAAAGAGCTACATATTTTACTCTTGGCACAGTGAGGATAGGACTTATGTCAGGGCATACTTGTCACTTTCAGGGAATCCCATTCACACCACAAAAGGTGCTTAAAGAAGTCTCAGCCACTGACAATTGCTCACAATAAAGTTAATCATTTTTGCCCTCTTGGAGGAAATCCAGCGTTCATCTAAGATTGCTTTATGTGACCGCTTCCCTCCCAAATTAAAACCTGTAAGATTTCTACACAAACACAAGAACATCTTATTGACTTTGAAAGCAAGATCATCGAATGTTCCTGAAGATGGCTTTGAATGCAATTGTGATGAGCTGGAAATCATCAAAAAGATTGTGGAACCCATATCTGCTTCAGTGAGCAGACAAACCGTTCATGTCAGCCGCACAACCCTATTAGTTTGTTTTTAAACAAAGAACAAGGTTTCATAGAAATTGATATCTTGACTTCTCACTCATTGTTTCTAAACATTAAGCAAGATTTTGCAGAATGTAAGTAAGTGAAAGATTAGAAAGACTGACTACTAATTGTTTATTTTGAAAACACTCAACAATGTACAGACAGAATATACAAACTAGAACAAGCAGTTATGAAATAGAGAGGACTTTGTATTAGGGTTTTGAGACTAAGGGCCTTATTACGATGCCAGTCGACCGGCTTCCGCGGTTCTGTCGAAGATGGTCAGACAGGCCACGGTCTCGTCAAAAGTGGTCACTCTGACCGCCGGTTTACGATGCATGCATTGTGTATGCCGACCGACCGCTGACTGACCGTTGACTATAACAGCCTTTCTCTGACCGCTGAGATGGCGGTCAGAGAAAAGCCGCAGCCATAGAGCTGCAAGGGGAGTTCCTACTGCCGTCTGGACTACGATGTGCATTTCCGATGAGCCGACCATGGTGGTACGACTGACTGCCTCGACTCGTCGTAAACAAAGGATTTAGAGTGCATACTCACCCAAATCAGCTTCTGCCCAACACTCTACAGTGTGGAACCCTTTCTCCAGGTCTCTCCTACACCGCTGCAGCTGAACCCCAAAGACTATGACCCTGTGGGTGCCGGAATGCAGTTAAGTCTGTAGGGGGCATGTATCCCCATTGATTGGACTGTGCAGAGATCGCCACAATCCAGCAATGGAGTACATGCAGCACAAGGCATATCTCCACATATGTCATGCATGTGTGTACATATCAATCCTGTGAGTTTGCATGCATTTCCAGCAGTGGTGGCTCGCAGAGGGAGTGCTGCGGGGCGGTGGGTGGGGCGGGGGAGGGGCTGGGTGGGGGTGTAGTGGAGTCGGACATACGACGGGCAGGAGTAAAGTAAGTAAATAAATAAATAAAACTATTTACCTTGCGCTCGCTGCAGCGCCGAGTTGGCGATGCAGCAAGCGCAAGGTAAATAGTTGTATTTATTTATTTACTTACTTTACTCCTGCCCATCATATGTCCGACTCCACTACTCCCCTACACAGCCTCTCACCCACCCCGCCCCACCGCCCCGCAGCACTCCCTCTGCGAGCCGCCACTGACTTACAGCGACATATTCCGGGTATGTGCACCGCCGTAGATGAGACCGTCGCGGTAGCAGCGATTGCATCGTTCTACGGCGGGGGAACTTTCCCGGACTCAGCGGTCGGAATCGGATCGTGGCTGTGGCGGTCGGACAGTCGGTCCGACCAGCATCGTAATAAGCCCTGCCCTGACTTTCAGATGGAGCTGTTATCATTTTCCTTTACTGAAGGCTACAGGAAAGGCATTCATTCGGTTTATTTGCCAACTCTAATGTGTAGACGCAGCTGAGCCTGTTCCTTTCTGAACATTGGTTCTATTGTTTTGAAAAGGTATGCAGGTGTGAACCATTTATGGACCTTGAATTGGGCCTTTTCTGGGGCTAAATTTAGATTAGTTAGCCGAGAGAAAGGCTGAGATGGGGATATTGATGTGAAGAAGCTTTTTGATACTATCAAAATGTTACAATATTTTTTCTTATTCACCCTCCGGGATAAATATATTATTGCCACTATCTGGTTTGTTTTTAAAATAGTTACTGTTCATATCGTGTCCACTAGGATAGGATTTTGATTTTAAATAAAACTTCTGAATACATTTCTGCTTTCTTATTGTTCTTGAGAGTGACTTTCTATGACAAGGAGGATTTGGGTTTCACTCATTATCCCTATGAAATCTTACAGGACTGATCACTACTAGAACAAATCTCACTCAAGTAATGCTTAGTGGGTTGCAAGGTAGTTGCAGTCCACCATGTTTTCTGGCTTAGGTTGGGACATTTACTAAGTCCATAGTACCATTGGGTCTAGAAAACCCATTAGCGTGCCATGTTCTGGAAAGAAATCCAGAACGTCAATCAAACGTTGGCTAAAATCACACGTTTTCCTCACATTTTTGTGAGGGAAAGTTTCAGGATCTTTGGGGAATCACAAAATCACTACTACCCACTTTTACTGTATTTCTGCTGATAAAAACTGTAACCCACTCGTGTGGCTGGGCCTTGTGCCTGTAGCAGGAACGGATCAGACCAGGGACTATGCAAAGTCAATATGATCTTCGAATGGCCCCTGGTGTGATCCGTTTCCTGTTGTTAGTACTGTGTCTGAAAATGTAAGAGGCACGTGTGCTGCCTGGGAAATTGCTGGAATGTGTGTTTCCTGTTCCTCTAAAAGTGTGCCATATAAGCAGGTGGTGCAAATTTGATGTATGAAATCTGTGGCACAATTGACTTGAGGAAAATTAGCTAAAACATGGCAGCTTGCATATACTAGCTGTAAAATGAGACCTAGTTTGGGAAACCTCGGGTGATGTCATATGAAATTACCACCACTAAGTGTGGCCTTCTGGCTACATTTCTTCCCATTTCCTGCTTTCTGTGTCTGTGTTGGTACACTACGACCTTCACTTTTGTATGGTCTGGCTCGTTGTACCTTCTTTGCACCTGTTCTTAATTGCTGCAGCAGTTTTGTGCTATTTGTGCATGTGCTACATGTTGCTAGTAAACTCCCGTTTGCATTTTTGCTGCTCAGTTATGCCTACTTTGCATGCACTCCCTGGACTTTGGCTTAACGGAATGCACGGTCGTTTTACGCACCCCTATCTTCATTGTTGACCCTGATGTGTCCTGAGTCCTATAGCTGGTTCGCAGTAACGAGTTACTGCACGCACTACAGACACCGTCATTTCCTTGAAAAGAAGCACCCAGTTTCATTCTTCGGTGTGCTGTCGAATACATGAATGATGTCGTACCGCACAACGACACATCCTTACAGTAGCACACCAGCACGTGTTTCTTCTGCCCCCTAATTACATTCCTAGGACAATTTTGCAGTTTGTTGCTGCAAGCAGCGGTCATGAAAAAGCACCGATATTGTCTAGAATTGTAGCCCTGCCTAATTTTACCACACAAAACAGTTGAGATAAAACCACCCTGTTATTTTTCACTAAGGAAATGCTAAATTACGAGGCTGTGGCCCATCTGTGTTTGTTTAAATAAAAGTGTGATTGCAATACCTCCTACAGCCCTTTTCCTGCCAATGAAAAAGGATAAAATGTCGTCCTGGCTGGATGCTAGCCGGCGAATACTAGCTGACTCGGAGATTTATTGTTTAACATCAGGAGGGGAGCAGCGCGAAGAATGGACCACACACAGAGAGCTTTTGTCTATTGTTTCAATCCCCACGGCTAATAGATTTGTTCCACAAACGACGCAATAATTCAGCTGGGCTGAAACGCTTCACTTGACTCTGAACCACCGCGATAATAAAAGTAATGCTAATAATGATGATGTAATTATGGAACAATGATTCAGAACACTGTCATAAAAAAGAGAACCACTGTCTGCAAGCCATAAAATCCCAGTTGGTAGCATGGCGAGGGAATTAAACATCTCCTCTAACTACCTCATCGCAACTCCCCTTTGTAGGCGCTCCTATCCTTCGCTTGTGATTGTTTATAAAGGCCTGTAGCATCGCAGTTCACCATAAAGATGTACGGTATTTAAACATCACTGTTTATTACCTCAGGAATTCTTCCCATCGCGTTAGGAAGTCAGTGGTAAGACAGTCATCCTCAGAAGAAGTTAGAAGGTAAGAAAAAAATCCCAGTGTACTGACCTCCTGAAATTTGTGTGTATCTACTGCATAAATGTAACCCCTTCTATCCTGGATTTCTTTAAATTAATTCACCTTCGCCTCCTGGGAGTCACAATTGACAATGGCATTTAACATTTCATGAGTGATGTAATATGTGAGGTTATAAGCAGTGCATGGAGGGGGCAAACGTAATAGTTAGCTCAGTAAAGTAGAACTGGTGAATGTCAGTGTTTTTTGGTTTTTAAGCATTAGTTTTTATATTAATACAAGACTTAACCATAAAGTCACTTTAACCTTTGTTTTTTCCAGTGAATGTTTATTACTTTGGCATGTTTGATGTATTTTCACAAAACTTTCCAAAAAAAGTCTCCTACACCTCAGCTCCTTCCTGGAATGTTTCAGAGTGATCTGTCAAGCGCAGGATGATTAAAAGAGGGTCCCAAAATATGTTTTTCCCATGCAATTTCCCATAGGAACTTTGTGGTACTCACAAGCTGAGCTAACTATAACTCACGCCCCCGCAGTGCACTGCTTATGACCTCACATATTACATCACTTATGACATGGTCAGTGACATCACTGATGACATCTCAAACGACATCACTGATGACATCACGGATGACATCATCCATTGTTTGTGAGTGTTTTTAAAAAGTTTATGAGTGTTAAATATATATATATATATATATATATGAAAAAGGAGAAAGTTGCCACTTCGTTGGGATGCACTCACTGAGGGTAAGCCAAAATTCAAGGCAGCACACTAGAAACCTCTCCCCACACGGGTACTGCCGACGCGTTTCGGATAACCTCCTTCCTCTGGGCAGTTTGTAGAAAAAGGAGAGGCAAACAACAGGCTAGCAGAACATCCCCTCTTTTATTTCTAAAAGTCTCAAATGCAAGTCAGGTGAGTTGATACTTGCATGCTGGGACTGGTAGTCTTGACTCCCAAGTGGGCGTTGCCTCGCAATTTCCTCAAAGTTAATGGTGGGACAACCAAAGTTCCAAAGCGGCGCCGGTATAACGAAGGCTCCCCCAGCTCCGTATCGCCATGCCAGTGCAAATGCCACGGACCTGCTAAGGATGTCGCAGCGGTGCAATCCCGTGACCTGGGCTGGCCACTATTATGAAAAAGGAGAAAGTTGCCACTTCGTTGGGATGCACTCACTGAGGGTAAGCCAAAATTCAAGGCAGCACACTAGAAACCTCTCCCCACACGGGTACTGCCGACGCGTTTCGGATAACCTCCTTCCTCTGGGCAGTTTGTAGAAAAAGGAGAGGCAAACAACAGGCTAGCAGAACATCCCCTCTTTTATTTCTAAAAGTCTCAAATGCAAGTCAGGTGAGTTGATACTTGCATGCTGGGACTGGTAGTCTTGACTCCCAAGTGGGCGTTGCCTCGCAATTTCCTCAAAGTTAATGGTGGGACAACCAAAGTTCCAAAGCGGCGCCGGTATAGCGAAGGCTCCCCAGCTCCGTATCGCCATGCCAGTGCAAATGCCACGGACCTGCTTAGGATGTCGCAGCGGTGCAATCCCGTGACCTGGGCTGGCCACTATTACTGAAAAGGAGAAAGTTGCCACTTCGTTGGGATGCACTCACTGAGGGTAAGCCAAAATTCAAGGCAGCACACTAGAAACCTCTCCCCACACGGGTACTGCCGACGCGTTTCGGATAACCTCCTTCCTCTGGGCAGTTTGTAGAAAAAGGAGAGGCAAACAACAGGCTAGCAGAACATCCCCTCTTTTATTTCTAAAAGTCTCAAATGCAAGTCAGGTGAGTTGATACTTGCATGCTGGGACTGGTAGTCTTGACTCCCAAGTGGGCGTTGCCTCGCAATTTCCTCAAAGTTAATGGTGGGACAACCAAAGTTCCAAAGCGGCGCCGGTATAGCGAAGGCTCCCCAGCTCCGTATCGCCATGCCAGTGCAAATGCCACGGACCTGCTTAGGATGTCGCAGCGGTGCGATCCCGTGACCTGGGCTGGCCACTATTACTGAAAAAGAAAGTTGCCACTTCGTTGGGATGCACTCACTGAGGGTAAGCCAAAATTCAAGGCAGCACACTAGAAACCTCTCCCCACACGGGTACTGCCGACGCGTTTCGGATAACCTCCTTCCTCTGGGCAGTTTGTAGAAAAAGGAGAGGCAAACAACAGGCTAGCAGAACATCCCCTCTTTTATTTCTAAAAGTCTCAAATGCAAGTCAGGTGAGTTGATACTTGCATGCTGGGACTGGTAGTCTTGACTCCCAAGTGGGCGTTGCCTCGCAATTTCCTCAAAGTTAATGGTGGGACAACCAAAGTTCCAAAGCGGCGCCGGTATAGCGAAGGCTCCCCAGCTCCGTATCGCCATGCCAGTGCAAATGCCACGGACCTGCTTAGGATGTCGCAGCGGTGCGATCCCGTGACCTGGGCTGGCCACTATTACTGAAAAAAGAAAGTTGCCACTTCGTTGGGATGCACTCACTGAGGGTAAGCCAAAATTCAAGGCAGCACACTAGAAACCTCTCCCCACACGGGTACTGCCGACGCGTTTCGGATAACCTCCTTCCTCTGGGCAGTTTGTAGAAAAAGGAGAGGCAAACAACAGGCTAGCAGAACATCCCCTCTTTTATTTCTAAAAGTCTCAAATGCAAGTCAGGTGAGTTGATACTTGCATGCTGGGACTGGTAGTCTTGACTCCCAAGTGGGCGTTGCCTCGCAATTTCCTCAAAGTTAATGGTGGGACAACCAAAGTTCCAAAGCGGCGCCGGTATAGCGAAGGCTCCCCCAGCTCCGTATCGCCATGCCAGTGCAAATGCCACGGACCTGCTTAGGATGTCGCAGCGGTGCGATCCCGTGACCTGGGCTGGCCACTATTACTGAAAAAGAAAGTTGCCACTTCGTTGGGATGCACTCACTGAGGGTAAGCCAAAATTCAAGGCAGCACACTAGAAACCTCTCCCCACACGGGTACTGCCGACGCGTTTCGGATAACCTCCTTCCTCTGGGCAGTTTGTAGAAAAAGGAGAGGCAAACAACAGGCTAGCAGAACATCCCCTCTTTTATTTCTAAAAGTCTCAAATGCAAGTCAGGTGAGTTGATACTTGCATGCTGGGACTGGTAGTCTTGACTCCCAAGTGGGCGTTGCCTCGCAATTTCCTCAAAGTTAATGGTGGGACAACCAAAGTTCCAAAGCGGCGCCGGTATAGCGAAGGCTCCCCCAGCTCCGTATCGCCATGCCAGTGCAAATGCCACGGACCTGCTTAGGATGTCGCAGCGGTGCGATCCCGTGACCTGGGCTGGCCACTATTACTGAAAAAAGAAAGTTGCCACTTCGTTGGGATGCACTCACTGAGGGTAAGCCAAAATTCAAGGCAGCACACTAGAAACCTCTCCCCACACGGGTACTGCCGACGCGTTTCGGATAACCTCCTTCCTCTGGGCAGTTTGTAGAAAAAGGAGAGGCAAACAACAGGCTAGCAGAACATCCCCTCTTTTATTTCTAAAAGTCTCAAATGCAAGTCAGGTGAGTTGATACTTGCATGCTGGGACTGGTAGTCTTGACTCCCAAGTGGGCGTTGCCTCGCAATTTCCTCAAAGTTAATGGTGGGACAACCAAAGTTCCAAAGCGGCGCCGGTATAGCGAAGGCTCCCCAGCTCCGTATCGCCATGCCAGTGCAAATGCCACGGACCTGCTTAGGATGTCGCAGCGGTGCGATCCCGTGACCTGGGCTGGCCACTATTACTGAAAAAGAGAAAGTTGCCACTTCGTTGGGATGCACTCACTGAGGGTAAGCCAAAATTCAAGGCAGCACACTAGAAACCTCTCCCCACACGGGTACTGCCGACGCGTTTCGGATAACCTCCTTCCTCTGGGCAGTTTGTAGAAAAAGGAGAGGCAAACAACAGGCTAGCAGAACATCCCCTCTTTTATTTCTAAAAGTCTCAAATGCAAGTCAGGTGAGTTGATACTTGCATGCTGGGACTGGTAGTCTTGACTCCCAAGTGGGCGTTGCCTCGCAATTTCCTCAAAGTTAATGGTGGGACAACCAAAGTTCCAAAGCGGCGCCGGTATAGCGAAGGCTCCCCAGCTCCGTATCGCCATGCCAGTGCAAATGCCACGGACCTGCTAAGGATGTCGCAGCGGTGCGATCCCGTGACCTGGGCTGGCCACTATTACTGAAAAAGGAGAAAGTTGCCACTTCGTTGGGATGCACTCACTGAGGGTAAGCCAAAATTCAAGGCAGCACACTAGAAACCTCTCCCCACACGGGTACTGCCGACGCGTTTCGGATAACCTCCTTCCTCTGGGCAGTTTGTGTTTACCTCTCCTTTTTCTACAAACTGCCCAGAGGAAGGAGGTTATCCGAAACGCGTCGGCAGTACCCGTGTGGGGAGAGGTTTCTAGTGTGCTGCCTTGAATTTTGGCTTACCCTCAGTGAGTGCATCCCAACGAAGTGGCAACTTTCTCCTTTTTCATAATAGTGGCCAGCCCAGGTCACGAGGATTGCACCGCTGCGACATCCTTAGCAGGTCCGTGGCATTTGCACTGGCATGGCGATACGGAGCTGGGGAGCCTTCGTTATACCGGCGCCGCTTTGGAACTTTGGTTGTCCCACCATTAGCTTGAGGAAATTGCGAGGCAACGCCACTTGGGAGTCAAGACTACCAGTCCCAGCATGCAAGTATCAACTCACCTGACTTGCATTTGAGACTTTGTAGAAATAAAAGAGGGATGTTCTGCTAGCCTGTTGTTTGCCTCTCCTTTTTCTACAAACTGCCCAGAGGAAGGAGGTTATCCGAAACGCGTCGGCAGTACCCGTGTGGGGAGAGGTTTCTAGTGTGCTGCCTTGAATTTTGGCTTACCCTCAGTGAGTGCATCCCAACGAAGTGGCAACTTTCTCCTTTTCATAATAGTGGCCAGCCCAGGTCACGGGATTGCACCGCTGCGACATCCTTAGCAGGTCCGTGGCATTTGCACTGGCATGGCGATACGGAGCTGGGGGAGCCTTCGTTATACCGGCGCCGCTTTGGAACTTTGGTTGTCCCACCATTAACTTTGAGGAAATTGCGAGGCAACGCCCACTTGGGAGTCAAGACTACCAGTCCCAGCATGCAAGTATCAACTCACCTGACTTGCATTTGAGACTTTTAGAAATAAAAGAGGGATGTTCTGCTAGCCTGTTGTTTGCCTCTCCTTTTTCAACAAACTGCCCAGAGGAAGGAGGTTATCCGAAACGCGTCGGCAGTACCCGTGTGGGGAGAGGTTTCTAGTGTGCTGCCTTGAATTTTGGCTTACCCTCAGTGAGTGCATCCCAACGAAGTGGCAACTTTCTCCTTTTTCATAATAGTGGCCAGCCCAGGTCACGGGATTGCACCGCTGCGACATCCTTAGCAGGTCCGTGGCATTTGCACTGGCATGGCGATACGGAGCTGGGGGAGCCTTCGTTATACCGGCGCCGCTTGGAACTTTGGTTGTCCCACCATTAACTTTGAGGAAATTGCGAGGCAACGCCCACTTGGGAGTCAAGACTACCAGTCCCAGCATGCAAGTATCAACTCACCTGACTTGCATTTGAGACTTTTAGAAATAAAAGAGGGGATGTTCTGCTAGCCTGTTGTTTGCCTCTCCTTTTTCTACAAACTGCCCAGAGGAAGGAGGTTATCCGAAACGCGTCGGCAGTACCCGTGTGGGGAGAGGTTTCTAGTGTGCTGCCTTGAATTTTGGCTTACCCTCAGTGAGTGCATCCCAACGAAGTGGCAACTTTCTCCTTTTCATAATAGTGGCCAGCCCAGGTCACGGGATTGCACCGCTGCGACATCCTTAGCAGGTCCGTGGCATTTGCACTGGCATGGCGATACGGAGCTGGGGGAGCCTTCGTTATACCGGCGCCGCTTTGGAACTTTGGTTGTCCCACCATTAACTTTGAGGAAATTGCGAGGCAACGCCCACTTGGGAGTCAAGACTACCAGTCCCAGCATGCAAGTATCAACTCACCTGACTTGCATTTGAGACTTTTAGAAATAAAAGAGGGGATGTTCTGCTAGCCTGTTGTTTGCCTCTCCTTTTCTACAAACTGCCCAGAGGAAGGAGGTTATCCGAAACGCGTCGGCAGTACCCGTGTGGGGAGAGGTTTCTAGTGTGCTGCCTTGAATTTTGGCTTACCCTCAGTGAGTGCATCCCAACGAAGTGGCAACTTTCTCCTTTTTCATAATAGTGGCCAGCCCAGGTCACGGGATTGCACCGCTGCGACATCCTTAGCAGGTCCGTGGCATTTGCACTGGCATGGCGATACGGAGCTGGGGGAGCCTTCGTTATACCGGCGCCGCTTGGAACTTTGGTTGTCCCACCATTAACTTTGAGGAAATTGCGAGGCAACGCCCACTTGGGAGTCAAGACTACCAGTCCCAGCATGCAAGTATCAACTCACCTGACTTGCATTTGAGACTTTTAGAAATAAAAGAGGGGATGTTCTGCTAGCCTGTTGTTTGCCTCTCCTCTTTCTACAAACTGCCCAGAGGAAGGAGGTTATCCGAAACGCGTCGGCAGTACCCGTGTGGGGAGAGGTTTCTAGTGTGCTGCCTTGAATTTTGGCTTACCCTCAGTGAGTGCATCCCAACGAAGTGGCAACTTTCTCCTTTTCATATATATATATATATATATATATATATATATATATATATATATATATATATATATATATACCAAGGTGCATTGGTGAATCAGTGGGTGTATGAGTGCCTGATTAGATGTTTCAGTCGGTGCATGACTGACTATATAATTGAATGATTAGGTGTCTCAGTGATAGCATGGATGAGTGACTGGTTTTGTCTGTATCTGTCTGCCAGTTAACTGTCCACTTACCTGAGTCCGGCCGAAAATGAATACCACCAAATTGAACGAGGCCCGGGCCAAACAGGAGCAAGTCCACAGAGCAGCTGAATTGCTTGCACTCTCCATGAATAACAGATGCCCGCCTGCGTTTCTTGGACATTAAAATACCGGTTCAATACATGCATCCTTGTTGTGCTGAGCACTTCCTGCTTTTGGTTATCACAGGTAGCCATCTTGGAATGGTTTGAAGCTACGCAGCCCCACCATAGCCGTCCTTTCCCAGCACGTGATTTTCCACAGAGTCAAGCCACCGGAACGCCAACACTGGGCTCGGGATGGGCACTACTGCTGCTGATCGTGACAGGAATGCTCCTTTCTTCTCTTACCAGACAAACCTATAGGCACTTCAATCAGATCCTCAGCTCCTCCAGCAGAAAGTAGAGACTTCAGGTGATGGTCTCTCACATTTGTGAAACCGACTGTCAGGCATAGACGAGGCCTGGTCACACAGCAGTTCATCAAGTACTCTGTTGAGTAGTCTGAACCCTGGTCGTGAAGGATTTGGAACTGGAACAAAGTGGGGTGGTTTGGGTCCCACTTTTTATACAGATTTTCTAGACAGGGAATGTGAATTTATTGTCTCAAACTGCAGAACCGGTTTGGGATGCTTCTTCTTTCAAGTGTCCTCCTCAGGCCGGTCGAGCCTATGTGTAGAATAATGGTTCCCACAGCAGGGAGTAATTGGGCTGTCTCCAGACTTGACAAACCAGAGAGTTTTACTTTTGTATCATCTCAAAAATAGTTTTGTTCTTTTTACTGTTTCACTTTTATTGTGATGTCAAAATATTGTGGGGCTTAATAATGCAGGTAAGAATTAAATTTTTAAGTGTTTTTTATTAACATTGTTTATTGTTATTGTAATATTAATTGTCTGATGTCGCTGAACTATATATCAGTTTTTATGTATAATTAGTATCTTTTTTGTTGCTCAAAATATTTTAGCTTTTTTGAAGTATATTTTATGTTATGTATTTAAGTTTTTGGAACTGGATGTAGGGTTTGTAGGTTTATAGGGAGGTACTGTTTTTCTTAATTTCTTAAGTAATCTTTTTAGTGGTGTTTTAACATTTTGTAGACTTTTAAAAAATAAAATATGATATTTTATATATATTTTAAACCAACCAAAGTACACATATTTTAAATAATGTATTTATTGTAATTATTACTTTACATTTAATTTCATATTATTTTTATGTATAAAATTGTTTATGGTTTTTATTACATTGATTGTGTAAATATATATTTTTATTGCTTTTGTATAAGAATGATTCACATTAAAAAAAATTGTGATAACATTAATTTGTACAGTCACATGTATGTTTAAAATTGTATTTTTTACAATGTAAAAAAAAATGAAAGAGATTTTGTTGCATATAATTTCATTTATGAGTAATAATTAGAAATGTTACTTTTTTTACATAGTTTTAAAATTTATAATGAGTTTTAAAATAAGTAAGGTAGGCAGATGCAGCCATCCTTCAGTTTCTTCAGACAGCGGGATAGCCCTTCTTCTAATTCCAGGAGTGTTATGAGGCGAGTACTCTGGGGACCATTTTTATGCCAGTGCCAGACTGTGAGTATAGGGAAATCCTTTGTCCACCCTTCTAAACTAGGCCTAAGTGTGAGATTGATCTGCCAGTGACATGGTAGGCATCCTTTGAAGTTCAGGAAGGGACTGGGCATAGTCCCCAGGCCATCCTTTCAAGGGAGGAGTTGCTGTCCCCACACCCAGAGCCCTTTGTCCACTGTCTTGAAGCAATAAACATCTTAGCACAGGGGAGCCATCAGGGGACAGTTGAGAACAGGACACTGGCAGGAAAGCCTTTGGTTTTAGGCAGGACATATTCTAAAAGTGTAGTTTTCAAAATAGTAAAATAAAATCTTAAATGACCATTATGTTTCATTTATTATTATTTTTTTATTAAAATGAGTTCTTCAAATATTTTTCTAATGATTCCCAAACTGAATTGAACTCTTATTTACTGTAATAGTAGAAGCTAGTGTTACCCTATGGGAGAGCCAACCTTGCCAGAGTAAAAAACAACTTTGGAAGTTTTTCAGTGCCATGACATGTAAAACATGATATATATATGTCCTACTTTTAAATGCCATGAGCCCTGCTCTATGGACCTTAAGGCTTTAGGGGTTTTGGCCTAGAAAAAGGTTTATTTTGCCAGGTCAAAATGGCAGTTTAAAACTGCACACCCAAACTGCAATCGCAGGTCTGGAGACATGATTTGCAGAGCTACTGCCGTGGGTGGCACAATGAGTGCTCCAGCCCACTAGTAGTCTTTAGTTTACCGGCCCTGGGTGCAGGTAGTACTATATACTAGGGACTTATAAGGAAATTAAATATGCCATTTAGGTGTGTGCCAATTTTACCATGTGTACAAAGAGGAGTACGATCACTTTATCCATGGTTACCAGGGGTAAAGTGCACCGAGTTCTACAGTCAACAAATAAGGGTTCAATGAAAAGGCAAAAAATTCCAGGTGACCCTGCTGGAAGGGCACATTTCTAACACAGACACTTTCTATTTCTGAGATGAAGGGTTGAGGTGCATCAGCCTTTTCAGTTTCTCTCATATTCTCTTTTGCAGCAGTGGCATTTTGTATCCCACTTACATCTCTGGTACAGAACCACTGCTCTTTAACTTTGATGGAATAATTCACAAAGGTAAATATACATGTGTGTATGTATTCATGTGTAGATCTTCTACATCTAGGTGTACCTCTTCACTTTTTTGCTATTCACCAATTACAAGTTGAGATTTACACGTAGGTGTAGGTATGCATGTCTTCACCCCTTCAAATGAGGGGGGCTCCAACAATAGAATTTTCGGGGCCTATTCACAAAGGTAAAAATACATATGTATATTTACTCATGTGTATAATTACTATACTTACTATACCTAGATGTAACTCTACACTTTTTTGTTATTCACCATTTTCAATTGTATGTTCACACGTAGTTGTAGACATACATGTCTTCATCCCCTTGGTTAAGGTAGTGGAGGCTCCTACAAGCTGTCCTTATGGGAAATTGTAGGGAAAATTAGAAACTTTATTATTCTTTAAACAGAAATTAAAAATGTTTTAATGTGTAACATAAAATTACAATTATTTAAAAATGTTTTTAATAAACTTGAACTAATAAAAATGCGTACTATCATTTTAACTAATCAAACTAAATGGGAATTAACTACTTTCACTATATTAATTTAATTTCTAAATATTTTTTAAACAATATTTTTTAAATAAGAGTTTGAAAGTTTCATTTAGTTTTTTATTACATTTGAAAATAATAATATAATTAATAATTATATGTATTTCTTAACACTCCTATTTAAATATCAAAATAATTTAATTTATTTATTATTAGTTCCTATGTGGCGTTATTTTATTTCCCTATCTCCATTGTTTTCTAGTGGAGTGTGTTTTAGTACATCAACTGAGCAGTAGCGGCTCCTGGTGGGAGTGCTACCGGGCGGTGATGTGGGGCGGGGGAGGGCCAGGGTGGGGGGTAGTAAACACCGGAATACGTATGAATGCAGGTAAGTAGACAATTAAATCAATAAAATGAATTTCTTTGCACGCGCGGCATCGCATTTGGCGGTGCAGCGCGCGCAACGAAATTCATTTTATAGATTTAATTGTCTACTTACCTGCATTCATCCATATTCCGGTGTTTACTACCCCCCACCCTGCCCCTCCGATGCCCCACGTCACCGCCCGGTAGCACTCCCACCAGGAGCCGCTACTGCAACTGAGTAGCCATGGTCTACTTCCTCCAATTTCCAACATTTGAGCCTGTTTGGAAACCTTTAGGGTCCAAATATTAATTATAGTTTGTGTATAGCAATGCATTTACTATTTTGTTGGCTTGATTGTATTAACATGTCTCTCCCTAACCCATCCTTAAATTTCCCTTCAACTTTCCTATTTAGTAATAACATATTCCCATTTCCCAGTCACTTCCCCTTGTCCCTTACACATTTACTATAAAATTGTATATCTACATGTGTGGATATCTGCACAGAAAAGACAGAAGCAACAGAGGTCTTCCCCCATAGTTGTGAATAACATTTCACAGTATGTGAGTAGTACAACTGTGGCACTACTGTATGTACTGCACAATGGAGGTAATGAATCAGCCCGTATGAGTGTAAAGAAATGACTACTAACCTTTCACCTTTTGGTGGAGATCCCCACCATCACGATGGAGATCTCACTGTGAGAAAGTTTAAAGGATTTAATAATGCATATTAAATATGTAAGATAAATTTACAAAATATATTATTATCAAGAAACTAATACCAATAATAATGAACATTAACTCTTCTAATTAAATGTGTATTAAATAATAACATTATTTAAATATTAATTTAATTTATAAGTATTCATTTTTAAACAGTTAAAAAAATTCACCCTCACTAACATTTTCATTTGTGTATGATGTTTATTAAACTTGGTTAAAAGTCATGCATTTAATTAATTTGAATACTTAATGTTTTTTTTTTACTGTTAAGGGTTCATTTTGTTTTTTTTAATTAAGTGTCTTATTATATTTTTTAATAGTTGGTACTGCCATCAGCTTAACCTACATCTATATACATAGGATAGACAATGGTAAAATTTGGACTACCAGGAAACACTTGGGCTGTGACTTTGGCTATTGCATTTACATATTGGAATGTACATGGTCTTTCAGGATGTTGGCAGCTCCATCTTTCCGGTGAGGACAAAAATATTGTAACATTTGAGAGAAATTAAAAGAGTGGTTGCTTCTTGCCCAGTTCCTAGACATTTTGCATAAAACTATGATGATAAGAGTGAGCAACTTCATTTCTTTATTGGTAACAGGGTTGAGAGATTGGTAAGAGGAGGAGACCTAAGGAAACTGTTGCAACAAATGGAATCCAAAACATTTGAGGCTTTTACACTGATTTTTTAAATTTGGACAAGGAAGTGGCTAATCATCTGTGTTCAAGTTCTGATAGACTTTGATATGAAATGATGAAATGACTAACATCAAACTGTCCAATATAAGTAAACATATGCTGTTCTTAAATAATATTGATTAAGAAATATTAATGTATTTTACAGATGAGAACATACATGTATATATATAAACACAAGTTTTTAATAATGGATCAGGTCCCCCAACCTGATTGGCATATGTCTACAATCTTTTGGGATTTAAAAAATCTTTTCATATCTAGTATATGTTATGATGAGATGATACAATACATATATGTATCATGAATTCATGATTTATACTTATATACCCACTGAGGTTAGATATGCTTGACTATGACTTAATATTTAAGCATCATCAATCCAAAAAGCATGCGTAATGCATACCTATGTACCTACTGGTGTTTGATGTGATATAGAATGACTATGAAAGAACTTTCTAAATCTCCCATTCGCTATCCACATGGCTCTTTAGAATGAGTTTACACTCACCTCCACAGTAGTTGAACCTAAGCAACAATTATTGAACTTTGTCACTAATCAGGATTACCAATGAAGAAACATTAGTGAAACATGGTGGAGAGAAGAATTACTGCCTATCTACATTGTTGATAGTCTTTCCTCAATGTCTATAAATGCCATAATGTCCCCATAATGGAAGAAACATAAAAGAAAATCTTTTAGAACTGTATATAGCAATGTCATATTTTGCTAATAATGAAATGGCCATGTCAAACTTAATGGCAAAACTATGTGTATTCAGATGAAATGCAATCTATGCAGTAGTGTGTTTTGTCTATGTCTATGAAACTAAAGATACCTGTATCCATGGGATAAAAAGAACTTCATTGACAAGTTTCCTGGTGAACCAAAAACCTTGGTGACTCACTGCCGAACTAAATACTAACGTAAGCACCTGATCCTGGAAGTGATGTATACTTTTTTTAAATTAATGACTGATAGAATTCCCTTTCTTGCATATTGTTTGACCGTCTCAACAGGCTGGGTGGACTGCTTTATGGGACCTCTGTGCATACTCACACATATCTTCCATAAAATAGTTTATTCACCTTGGCTTCTTCCTGGATCATTTTTAGCTAATCCATCAAGTGGGGCCAAGAAAAGTGTGGGGGGGGGAGGTCCCAAAACTTAGATTTTCCATATTAATTCCTGTTAGAAATTTTGGGGGACAATGCAGGCAAAATGGCTGAGCGGAGTTACACCAAGTTTGGCAGGAAGTTAGAACTTTAGTCAGAAAGCATGCTTACTGTTATTTGGGTGTAAGTCTCATGAGCCATTTTTGAGATGTTTGTGTTTAAAGACGTTCTCTGGGTGGTCATGAAGGGGTTACAAAGTTAGGTATTTCTGGTGTCCAGATATGCTCTGACTGGCCACTTTGAAGGGGACTAGTCAGTACTAATTGACTGGCCACAACCTGAGCAATATGTTGTGGCAGCCACTACATGACTCAGTGACCAGTTGATGCGTCCTGAACATTTAAAAAATAAAAAAAGTATAAGGGGGCACAGTGGGCACACCCTGATCCCAAAGGGCCTTTTGGGTGGTACACAGGAACCCCTACCTTGAGTTGTTAGCCATAACATGGACAAAATGTTGTGGCAGCCACTACTGAAGTCAGGGATGTAGTCCCTATTGAAATGCATTTTAGTGAGTGCCAGATTTTGAGGGTCACAAAAAGGAGAACACATAAAGGGTGGCAACAGATTTTAGTCACAATATAAATCATTTGTTGGTGGTACCATGGTAAGTTTAAGAATTGTGTTGTGTTTCAAGTAGGTCTGAACAAAATTGTAATTACAGCAGCCAAATCAGAGTAATTTCGTTAACTGCATGTTTCCCTTTTGATGCGAAATTACCCAAAATTATGCAATTACTTTTCGCATAACTATGTCTAATTTGCCATAAAAATCCTACCACAAGACCACAGGAACAACAAACCTAGCGAGCACGAGCGCATGCTGACTGCTGCTGTTCGTGTTCTGTTGCATTTAGTACTTTTTTCTTCCGACAAAATGCACCCTTTAGTCCATTTTGGATGCAAGGGTGCATTTTACGATAAGAAAATAGTGTTAAATGCTGGGCTATGCTCCTCACATAATTCTGTGCAATTTCACGTAATTATGCTGTAATTTTGTATAATTATGCAACAGCAAATTACATGAGTTATGCCCACCCTAAGTTCTAAGGTGATTTAACCCTGTGAAAAAATGCTGAACCTATCCTGGGATTTGATGAGCCATATTTGAAAGAAAACTGTTTTCTCTCATTATTTTCTCATAGAGGTTATGAAAGGTGCTCCAGAAGCTAAAATGAGAGCACATTTTCTATAAGCTCACATTTTCTTCCTCAGTCATCTGAGAACAAAGTCTGATATTCTAAGTAAAACGTGTCCTTTTAAAATTAGCTCCAGCCTGTCAGATGATTTACTACTGTTCTATTGCAGCTTCCCACAATGCTCTAATGAATAACTAAAGCGCTAATATTGTGTATTCATTATAAATCTTTGGCACACCTGAAGCCAGCTTGATGGAATTAAAGCTGTACAATTTAAAGCATTTCCTTTAGAAATGAACAAAATGAGTTTGTTCAGCAGAAGCACGTTTTGGTTTTCCTAGCACTGGGCACATACAGTCACTTTCATTCAGATCCTATACTTCTCCCACAGAGGCATTGGTCCTCATTTGGAACTTTCTTCGTCGTAGTGAGTGGTGAGAAAACAGGGCGTCGAACTGTTGCCCACCCAATGAGGACCAATAATTGGTATCCAACTCACAAATTAGAGATCAGATTCAAATACACTACTCTCAAAAACATGCTATAGAAATAGAGTATTGCAATTGAAAGAAAGACCCAACCTTCTAAAGAAGTTCAATCTAACAAGAATTATTCAAACCAGGAGCTCTGCTGTGGCTACACAGAACAAGAGCAGAAGAACCTGATGTTCTGAAGATAATTTATGACTCTCTCTATCATGAATTTAGAAATCAAATAGTTGTAAGCACAGTTTCTCCGGAAAGAGCATTAAGACACAATAAAAGACTCAGACAAACTTAAATAAATTGGTTATTTTATTAAAGATACAAAATCAATGCATATAAGTAATATTTTATGTAGCTCTGTCATGAGTCTTACAGCTCGTAGTATAAAACCACACATTTAGTCAAAGTAGATCTATTTCCAAATAAATGAATCCATAAGGTTAAGGTTAGAATTCCTTCCACCAACAAAGGCAGGAGGATGGTTCAAGAAGAGTTCTTCTTAGCTTGGGCAAAGGGATCAAGTTAGAGTCCACTGAGGAAAAACTCCATGGGCATGGTCGAGGAGAGTGGAGCAATAATCAGGAAAGTTCTTGTCTGGTCTCTCACCAGACAGCTCCAAATAATCCAACAGGCAAGTTCATCAGCAAAGGAAAAAAGGTAGGGGGCATGTAAAGATAGTCCAGCAGGCAGTCGACAATGGAGGAGAGGGGGAATGAAGGGTCTCCCTCCTCCTAAGAGAGTCACTTTTTTAACTTCATATTATCCACTTGTGACATCAGTTGTCACCATACAATGGTCTGACTGTCATGTGATCACTCTTCCGTTCACCAAGTACAAAACTGATACTCCAACATATTTTCCCATGTTGCTCATGAGAAATGACTGTCCATTCCATGTTCACAGGTTAGTTGACAAAGAGCTTATTTACTTTTTTCGCTTCATAGATTTATTTGAGAAATCAAGTTCCCACCAATACACACACAATGAAATACTGAAAAGCATCTTTTTGCTTAAAGAATGTTGCATAAACAGGACAGATAAAGCACCATTTGAGGAAACATAGCAGAAGTCCATTAAACCAAGCTATGAAATAATGCAGGCTAAGGAAAAAGGCAACTCAACGCATTTTAAAGTTAGCATTTCTAATTTAGTACAATAAACTCAAAAATTAAGTTCAAGCATAATAAAATAAATCAAGCATATCATATATGAGAATATTTGTAATGTTACCAGTGAATATTACTCAGAAATGTTCAACTCTAATTATGGCCTACTTCCAAAATTGTAAAAGTACCTACATGCAAACTATTCCTTAATGTCATTAAAATAAAAATGTCCGTAGAAATATAAGATCTTAATAATGTTAGGCACTTATACTGAAAGTTTCAGTCATGTAGCACATCGCATGAATCTTTGCACCACGTTCTATTTTGATATGGTGCATTACAATTAAGTCAATAGGGATGATAAGTTTCATCATTAATTTTTCATAATGACTTTGTAAAAAAAATATGGTAATCAGTTAATAAACATGTTAAATCTATTATTTTAGTAATCCTACTATTTCTACCTATCCAAGCACAATTACGTTACTGGTACTTAAACTGTTCTCAGTTTCAGTATTATTTTTCTAGACGTGTGCAAAGTGCACATTAGAATTTTGTTGTCATAATCAGTTTTTGTGTTCTGTAAAGAATAATCAGCTTTTAGACTGTAAAATAAGGAATTATGTTTAGTGCAATAGATAGCTAAATGGAGCCCACATTTTCTATGAGCTTTCAAATAGCTTTCTCATCCATGTAACAAAACATTCTGGTATGCAGAGTGACATATTCTTCCCACGCCAGCAGCAGACTGTCAGCTAACTCCCCACTAATCAACTGCACTTTTTTAACAGTGGTCTAATGAACAACAAGAGTGCTAACATTCTGTATTCACGAAACAAATGCGGCACACCAGAAGCCATCTTGAAGAATTTCCTTTAGAAATGAACAAAGTGCGAGGGTTTGTCTTGTCATAAAAAGAATGGTTAATGTTATAGAAAACTAAAATAGGGACACATATTCTATGAGTTCTCAAATATTTTTGTCATTCATGTTAGTAAAAAATTCTGTCATTCAGACTGAAACATGCACTTTCAACACCTGCAGCTGTCTGTCACTTTACTCCTCAGTGTTTTACTGCTCCTTCCCACAGTGTTCTAATAAACAATTAGAGTGTTAACATTCTGTAATTAATACACAAATGTGCCACACCTGAAGCCATCACGATGGAATCAAAGCTGTAAAACCTAAAGCATTCCCTTTAGAAATGAACAAAATGAGGGTTTATCTCCTCATCCATTTCAGTAAAACATTCTGACATGCAGACTGAAACGTACTTTCAAAACCATTAGCAGCTTCTCAGTTAACTTCCTAGATTAACAGCAGCTTTACCATGAAATTCTAATGAGCAAGTCGAGTGCCTACATTCTGAATTTATGAGAAAAGTGTTGAACTAATAACGGCAATAATGACATTTAAGATGTCATGAGTGATGTCATCAATGATGTCAATTAACATGTCATGAGTGATGTAATATGTAGGGTCATAAGCAGGGCATGGCGGATACACAAATTTTTGTTATTTTAGTAAATTATGACTGGTGATTTTCAGAGGTTTTTTGCTTTTTAAACATTAGTTTTTACCGTTTGTCAACACCTAACTATAACATCACTTTTACCTTTGTTTTTTTCAGTGAATATGTAGGCACGTGCATACATATACATACATATATATACCACTGCTCCAGCTTGTATCGTTCTGTGAGAAGCACTCGAACACCAACACAAAGCTTCAAGCATAAGCCCTTTATTGTTAGGTATGGATAACGTCAGCCTGCTGAATCCTTTCGCAGCCATTAGACCACTTCTGCCGACGCGTTTCGAAGTCAATCTTCTTTTTCAAAGGCTTGTGGTGAAAGGAAAAGCACAGTCCGGTCACTGCCTCTCTTAAATACACATAATGGCGCACCCTCTAATGGGCTACTCTGTATGAGATGCGCAAAGTGTTATGGGAGTTGCAGTGCCGGTTTTTACCTTCAATATGAAGTGCATAAATTAACCTGCTGGTAAAATCAAGGCCCGCAGATGAGCCTCGGCAGGCGGGCGCCTCCTCAATCCTTTGTTGGTGTCCCACATAGAGAGGCTGGCAAATGTCAACCCCTGAGGCCCCCAGGTTCTCGGGGTGGTGCATCCTCGACGGCACGACCGCCGCCTATATATCACTGCTCCAGCTTGTATCGTTCTGTGAATATATATACATATACAATTATGGTCTTATTCTTTTGTGGGTCTTTAAGATTGTACATGTATCTGCGTACATAACTATATACACATACACACATGTATATGGGCTACCAAGCATTCTGCAGAAATCTCAGTTATTTCAATGTCGGCTACAGAGGTGCGAGAGGAGGCTGCCCTCAAAGTTTTCAGCGATGAGCTGATTATAGGAATGGGAGCAACCAAAAATGCTAATGCCCTGTTGTAGGGGGGGGATCTTCCCTCCATATTGAAGAAATTGGAAAAATTAAAGTGTGCAGAAATGACGAAGTGGTGGGAATCGAAGTCGCTGCAGTGATACTTGGAGGTGGGTCGTATCCCACGGGGCAAGAAGATTTTGGTAGCCCCAAGCTACGAAGACCCTAACTCTGACATGCTACACAAATGGGCTAATAATAATAATGAATCTTCCAGAATAATGTCAGGCATATTAATAAAATATGCAAACATTCACAGGGAAAAAGTGCTGGAGCAAGTGAAGAAATTCAGTCCTCTATCAATAACGAGCAAGAACAAGTGAAGAAGTTCATTGCAAGAATAAAAAGAAAGGTTAACAAAGTTAGAAGAATCAATTAAGACAAGGAAAACTCAAAACTTTGCATGAGATAAAGCAGACTATGAACGAGGTCAAATCTACATTTTCTCAAGAAAGTATAATAATCGACGGAGACAACAGCTAGTGGATGTTAGTAAAACAGGGCAGGAAATCCGTTCAGAACAGATCAGCCTTGTGAGCTCAGAAGTTGATACTGATGTGGATAAAGGAAGTGGTGCAGCACAGAAAGGTGTGATCCCATCAGTTATAGACTAATTGGATTTTTACATCAAGATCAGAGATTCAAATCCCTGCAGTTAATTGGAAAAAGGAGAGCCAGGAGGTTGGCAGTCTGCTAGTAAGATGGGCAAATCTACCATTGAATATATATGGTAGGGTAAACCTTATCAAGATGATTGTACTCCCTAAGATCACTTTTCTTTTTAATACTGTGCCTCTTACGTTCCGGAGGGAAGATATAGCTAAACTTCAGGGAAAAATCGGCAGCTTTATCTTGTCATCAAAGGGACCCAGAATAGCATGGAAGAAACTGAGGAGAAAGTTGGAAGTGGGAGGATTGGCCTTACCTGATTTGCTTATATATTTCCAGGCATTTCATTTTAAGAACTTCCGTATGTTATTAAATAAGTCAGATAGTTCACCAATGGGGAAACTCTTTGAGGCAATGCTTGCTGGAGTGAGTCAGGGTCAACATCACTTCCTGTTTGAATATGGAGATCCGAAATATTTCACGAAAGTAAGGTTAAAGATCTTGAAAACTGCTTTAAGAACATGGATGTTTATTCGGAGGATACTGGGAGTTCCATATTATTCATCATGGGCACCGATTTGTGATTCACCGGGCACTCCTGAATGTTTGACTGATCAGCTTAGTCAACCCTTAAAAATGGCGGGCTTATGTCACTGGGCAGACCTGAAAGCGGGATTAAGTCTAGTGGAGTGGGAGACTCTGTGTAACCTTACCAAAGATCAGTTAACGAGTTTTAAGTATTACCAGTTAAGTTCCTGGTGGGTTACCCAAGGGTGGGTTTAAGAAGAGAAGGCAGAGCCATTTTTAGAACAGGCAATGAGATCTGGTTTATAAAAGAAGGAGGTCTCTATTTGGTATTGGTCCTTGATGGAGGCAGATGATAAGAGCTTGTCAGACGTCTCTAACCTGTGGGAGGGGGAATATAATATTGAGCAAGTCTGGCATACTTCCTTTTCTATATTATATGCAGTAGTGAAACCCACCTCTCTCAAGAGAAACCACCTGTTTACTACTCATAGGGTGTATTGGTCTCCGGCAATGCTTTCAAGGATAACCGGAATGCATATACCTGTCCAAAATGCATGGCCCCGTCAGCGGACGATTTACATATGTTTATGGAGTGTCCAAAGATCGCACCCTATTGGTTACTGGTATACAATTTTATAAAGGAAGTGATCGGCCAACAGATCCAGGTAAGCCCTCGACTGATATTTTTTGGGCTGCATTCTGAAGCATGGATACGAGCAAACTCCGCTATATCTAAGTTTGTCTTTTATGTGGTACTGTTGGCAAGACGGGAAAATTGCAGGCTCTGGAAATCTGAAAATGCCCCATTGCTTGCGGACTGTCTTAGTGCTCTTAACTTTACAAGTCAAAATGATATTGCCTGTGACGGGAAAGGTTTGGAGAATGTTTGGGCACTTTATGTAAACTGGAGACAACAACTAAGTGGGTCTGATGATTAAGCCAGAAATGCTGGAGGTCCCGGCTCCCCTTTTGCCTCGTTTTTTTTTTCTTACAGGCATGGAGATGAATGTGGAAACAGCAGTTCTCCTTGCGTGGGCAAGCTCATTTACCCCTCCTTTCCTCTGAGGGAATTGAGATATACCAGCAAGAAGGTTGGCGGAATGAGGACAAAAAAAAAAAAAGATCAGAGATTCAATCTCCGCCCCAGACTACAACAATTAAATGCAATACCTCCAAGAGGAAGAGGCCAAGGAGGAAGAGGCGGAGGGGCGCAAAGCAAAGAAAATCAGTCAAAGAGAAGAACTCAAAATGGGAAAAGACGAATTAAGGACATCAGTAAATAATGAGACTACTGAGAATTCCATCATTAACCTGATGGGCATTGTTTAAACACCTTAGGAAATTTAAATCCTGCAGTTAGGACTTTCATACTGCCCTGAGCAAAACATGTGTTACACCCAAACGAGAATTGATTTCTTTAAATTTATAAGGAACATCAAACTAAAAAAGTAATTTTTGCTCAAAGAGAAAAATCTAAAGAAATCAGCACAGACAAGAGGGATATCAGACCAACAGAGTGCTTTAATGGTTGGTGATATGAATTTAATGCTGGAACTTCTGAGCTGGAAAATGAGAATCTGGGAGTCCAAGAATCTGTCAACAAAGAAGCAATGTCTATTGAAGAAGGACTAGATTTTTGGGCGGAGCCCCCACTAACTTTAAACCGAAATCTAAGTTCACTCCAATGATGACAAAAGATGCAGTTGCCATTTTCAGTGATTTAGTCTTCAATGAATTGAAAAATGTGCATATTAAGAGCTTCAAGAAGAATACGCATAATCAGTGTCAAAATGAATATCAGAAATTGATCAATAAATTGTAAGCAGAAACAGTGTGTAGTCAGAAATTCTGACAAAGGTGGTAATGTTGTTTTGTGGCCCAAAGAAAAGTATCTTACTGAGGTATATAAACAATTGAATAACCTACTATGCTATTGTAAAGTATCTACGGAACTGATGATATCAGTTCAAACAAAATTTGCACCTGAATTGCATGTTTGGAGAGATAAGGGTTTACTCAGTCATGAAGAATGTTTGTTCCTCGAAGCAGATTATCCTGTAACACCAGTGATATATTTGATACCTAAAGTTCACAAAGATCATGAGAATCCACCAGGGCGCCCTATTATTTCTGCAATAAGCAGTACATTTGAGAACACATCAAAATATGATGATCGATTTTGAAAGACTTTGTTTGAAGTCTCCCATCTTATACATAAGACACAGGTGACTTTTTGCATAGGATCCATGATCTCGCATGGGAAGATGAGTATATTTGTATTTATATTTGTATTTGTATTAGGAATTTGTAACGTGCACAGCTACTCGAAGAGTGCCCCGGCGTAAGCCTGGAGGAAGGAACAAGAGAGGACAGCTAGATGAAAAGAAATGTCTTGAGCATTTTCCTAAAAAGCTTGGAATCCTGAATGCTGCGGAGATCGAGGGGGAGAAGGTTCCAGGCTGTAGATGCCCTGAGAGTGAGGGAGCTCCCTCCCATTCTCTTGAGGCGAAATCTCGGGAGAAAGGCGAGAAGCTGCGTCGCCGAGCGCAGCTGTCTGGTAGGTACATAGAACCTGAAGCGCTTTCTCAGGTAAGCGGGGCCATGTCCATAGAGAGCTTAGTGAGCCAGGACCAGGGATTTAAACTTAATCCTCTCAGGTGTCCGCAGCCAGTGAAGATCACACAAGTGTTGTCTCACACTGGTCTTTATAGGGATATTGAGAAGTGATCTGGCCGTGGCATTCTGAACCACCTGTACTTTGTTCAGACGGTAGTTAGGCAAGCCTACATATAAGGCATTGGCGTAATCCAGGCGCAAGGATGCCAGCGCACAGATAACAGTTTCCCTAGCAGACCTAGGGAGAAGAGGGAGAAACTTTTTTAAGGATTTCAAAATGCCAAAGCATTGACCTGTGAGCTTCTTGATCTGAGTAGAGAAGTTCAATTTCTCATCAAACCAAATTCCCAGATTTTTCGTGGGAAGGCCTTCCGATGTCGGCAAAGGCGAATCGTCTGGCCAGAATAATTTCCAGAACAGAGGAGGAAAGCTCCTAAAAAGGAGGATCTCAGTTTTTTCCTCGTTATATTTCAGCTGAACAGTGAATAGCCATCAAAAGACCGCTGATATTAATTACAGTTGATGTCACCACACTGTAATCTAGTATCAAACACAAAGATGGCTTACAAGCAGTTAGTCACTTCCTGGGAGTCAGACCGCTAAATATGTGGCAGCATACCCAAATGCTACTCACTATGTTGGATCATTGTTTGAATAGCAGCTTTTTCATCTTCAATGGCGAATTTTACCATCAGATCCATGGTACGGCAATGGGCACCTGCTTTGCCTCCAGCTATGCAAATTTGCATATGGGCTGGTTGGAGGAGCAGGTGATCTGGACCTGTTGCCACGATGTGTGGGAGAAAAATATAGTGCACTGGTGCCGCTTCATTGACGATCTCTTTATAGTTTCCAGGGTCACTGAAAAAAGCGCTAAAATGTTCATTAGTCAGATTCAAGCTAATGTGAACTTACACTTCACAAGTGTAATTAGCAAGACAGAGGTCAATAAATGTTAAAGATAACAAGCTTGAAACTAAGCTGTATAGGAAACCCACAGCTGGGAACACAGTTTTGCATGCAAAAGCATTGAAACCCTTTCATGAAGCTTTTGCATTTGACTCGTGAGGGACATCTAGTAACGACTAGTGGAACTGCAGCTTGATGTAATAATAATTTCAATGCTTTTGCATTTGACTCGTGGGGGACATCTAGTAACGACTAGTTGAACTGCAGCTCCTTGTAGAATTATTTTGATATTACACACTATAATATTCACTGCCCACTGCTAATCTCGTCCCATAATGCTTTGCAGGGCCTTTGGTTGGGATTGTATTTTTGCCCATAACTGTGCTTGGGGTGGTCCTAGGAGGAATGGACCACCACTGAATCGTTCAGCATGATATGCTCTTTGTGTTCAAGGCATCTGCTTGGTCCTCCCCCTAGGTTAGGGGGGACCCCAAAATCATAACCTCTCTCATTGCCTAATATTTTCATTGTCAAAGTTCACTTTTGTGAATTGGTTATATGCTTTGTAGCATGTAAAATTGCTTTATCAAAGCATTTGTAGGTGTTGATGATTTTGCTGCTACGCTACGTGTTTTAGCACAGTTTTTGCACTGTGCTACGTGCAATTTGCGTAGTGCGTAGTAGTACAAACTACGCATGCTCCGTGAGCACAGTGTAGTACTACGCCCAGGGTTACACTTTAATATTCAATAGCATGAATAACATATGTGCCATAACATATTGCGGGTTCACAACAGGCTTCACATTTGAATATGAAAATGTTTTTATCTTCAAATGCCACATTGTTGTTTTCAACATATTGTATTATATGGTGATAATATATATTTGTGTCATAATAAGACAGTTACGCGTTGATAATGGTTTATGTGGCCCGAAGGAAATAAGTATGTGAAATTATCAGTAATGACTAGCGAGAAGTCTGTTTTCAGTTTTTTCTTTGGTACACGTTGCATGTTTAACTTGGCAAATATGGGTAAAAAAATGGTGCCTCGGGGAACAAGGCTGTTTACAGCCAGAACGTGTGCAATGTAGTTCAACAATAAAATTCTCTGAGCCTACACACGGCGTCGTCATCATTATTGAAAGGGGATATTGGTTCATTTTTCACGGACAGTGCTGAGTCCGTTTGAGGACTCGCCCTACGATCTGGAGCGCGGCGGCAGCCAGCAAGCAGTGGAGAAAATGTATATATATATATATATATATATATATATATATATATATATATATATATATATTCACTGAAAAAACCATAGGTTTCAGACACGTTATAGTTACAAATTAGCATTTAAAAAACCTTTGAAATTCACTGAAAAAACCATAGGTTTCAGACACGTTATAGTTACAAATTAGCATTTAAAAAACCTTTGAAATTCACTGAAAAAACCATAGGTTTTAGGGACAGTTATAGTTACTTGGACATTGCACTCGTACAAAACCCGTGAAATTCCCCCGTTATAGTTAGTTCAGCTAACTATAACTCGCGCCCCGCAATGCACTGCTGATGACGTCACATATTACATCACTCATGACATGGTCAGTGACATCACTGATGACATCACTGATGACATCTCAAATGACATCACTGATGACATCATCCAGTGACTGTGTGTTTCTGTAAAGTTTAAATATTTTTAAAATATATAGGAAAAGACGTATTGAAGAATGAGTGGGTGTCTAAGTGTCTGTATGGATGATTTAGTAGGTGCGTGACTGACTCTATAAGTGAGTGATTTAACGTATCTTACTGAATGCATGGGTTAGTGACTAAACTGGGTGTATGTCTGTATCCGTCTGTCTGTTGCTGTGTAAGTGGCTGCATGTGTTTGTGAATAGCTAAATGATTTTCTATATTAGTTATTGAATGCTTGTCTGAGTATCTGTATGGGTGCCTGAGTGTTTGTGTGGGAGGGGTGTGTGCAACTCTGTGCATAGATGTGTGAGTGGGTGATTCACTGGGTGGATGGTTTCAAGAGTGCATCTGTGATAGACTGTATGGGTGGGTAAGTGTGTGTAAGAGTGTGTTAGTGAGTGAATGTATGTCCCAGTGGTACATGTGTGAGTAACTACATATGTGAAAGGCAGTATATATGTGTGTTGGAGTATATAAATAACTATAAGCAAGAGTGAGTGATTGTGATAGTGGCTGTATGGATGATTGTGTGCTTGTATCAGTGATTGTATAAGAGCGTAACAATGTGCTACTATTTGTATGAGTAAGTGAGCTGGTGTGTGTATAACTGTATAGGTGAGTAAATGGCAGTGTGTTTAATTATTTGCATGACTGACTAGGTGTGTGAGTATCTCTATGGATGAGTGGCGTTGTTTGAGTGTCTATATAGGAGTAAGAGTGCATATGATAGTCCTGTACTGAGTGACCGTAAGTATGAGTGACTGTACGGGTGAGTGAGTGGATGTGTGTGTGTAGACCTAAGAATCAGTGAGTGGGTATGTAGTTATTGGTGTTGGAGTGTCTATGGTTTTGCGAATGGCAGTCTGTAATTTAGAGTGGGTGTATCAAAGATTATATTAGGGTGTGAGGAGGTGCATCAGATTATCACGTGGATGATGTCATCAGTGATGTCATTTGAGATGTCATCAGTGATGTCATCAGTGATGTCACTGACCATGTCATGAGTGATGTAATATGTGACGTCATCAGCAGTGCATTGCGGGGCGCGAGTTATAGTTAGCTGAACTAACTATAACGGGGGAATTTCACGGGTTTTGTACGAGTGCAATGTCCAAGTAACTATAACTGTCCCTAAAACCTATGGTTTTTTCAGTGAATTTCAAAGGTTTTTTAAATGCTAATTTGTAACTATAACGTGTCTGAAACCTATGGTTTTTTCAGTGAATTTCAAAGGTTTTTTAAATGCTAATTTGTAACTATAACGTGTCTGAAACCTATGGTTTTTTCAGTGAATTTCAAAGGTTTTTTAAATGCTAATTTCTAACTATAACGTGCCTGAAACCTACGGTTTTTTCAGTGAATTTCAAAGGTTTTGTAAATGACAATTTTTAAATGTATTAATTGTTATATTAATTTTTTTCATACTGATTTACTACATTTTTAGAAACAATTTTTTTTTACATATTTTATTTGTCAAATTACATTGTAATTACATTATACATTACATTACAAAAAATACTTTCTCAGAAGGAATTACTTTAGTTTAAATACTTTGCAGATAGGCAATAGACTTTTAAGTACAGTAGTTACAGTTGTTGCAATGGGCAACACATTTTCAAACACAATGCAACATTCAGCTCAATGTGAATTTCTAGTTAAATGCAATTAGTTACTTTATGGATTACTTTTGTAACCACAGGACTGGATCCTAGATTCAGTCCTGGTACATCTCCTGTAAACAGTTGAGTAAAAGCGTTTTGGTTACAGTCGTGATTTTTAAGGAATATTATTGTATTTTAAAAGTTGACACTTTGAAACTTTTTCTCATAGAATCACCAATGTTATCCTATGGAAGGAAATTCACTTAGCAGGTAAAAACTGTTATCGTTACTTTTTCTTACTCAGTGTTGGATCCTGGATCCAGCACTGGTGCATCTCCTGTAAACAGTTGAAAGAATGCGTTTAAGTCATACAGGCGATTTTTAAGGAATATTTGTAGTTTGTGAAAATCAACACTTTGAAACTTTTTTGCTGAAAACCAGTCAATGTTAGCCTATGAAGGAAATTCAAGTTACCGGTAAGTACGGTTAAAATTACTTTTGAGGATCAGTACTGGGCTGAAACATGCAGCACTGAGGTCTCTCCTGATAACAGGTGAGTAAATCGGAATTCGTATTTCGGCTGATTTTAGAGGAATATTTTAAAGTTCCAAAACTCCACACTTAGAAGAATTTCCAAGTGAAACCAGTCAATGTTAGCCTATGGAAGGAAATTCAAGTTACTGGTAAGTACGGTTAAAATTACTTTTCAGGACCAGTACTGGGCTGAAAGATGCAGCACTGAGGTCTCTCCTGATAACAGGTGAGTAAATCAGAATTCGGATTTCGGCTGATTTTAGAGGAATATTTGTATGTTTCAAAAATCAACACTTAGAAGAATTTCCAAGTGAAACCAGTCAATGTTAGCCTATGAAGGAAATTCAAGTTACCGGTAAGTACGGTTAAAATTACTTTTCAGGATCAGTACTGGGCTGAAAGATGCAGCACTGAGGTCTCTCCTGATAACAGGTGAGTAAATCGGAATTCGTATTTCGGCTGATTTTAGAGGAATATTTTAAAGTTCCAAAACTCCACACTTAGAAGAATTTCCAAGTGAAACCAGTCAATGTTAGCCTATGAAGGAAATTCAAGTTACCGGTAAGTACAGTTAAAATTACTTTTCAGGATCAGTACTGGGCTGAAAGATGCAGCACTGAGGTCTCTCCTGATAACAGGTGAGTAAATCGGAATTCGTATTTCGGCTGATTTTAGAGGAATATTTTAAAGTTCCAAAACTCCACACTTAGAAGAATTTCCAAGTGAAACCAGTCAATGTTAGCCTATGAAGGAAATTCAAGTTACCGGTAAGTACAGTTAAAATTACTTTTCAGGATCAGTACTGGGCTGAAAGATGCAGCACTGAGGTCTCTCCTGATAACAGGTGAGTAAATCGGAATTCGTATTTCGGCTGATTTTAGAGGAATATTTTAAAGTTCCAAAACTCCACACTTAGAAGAATTTCCAAGTGAAACCAGTCAATGTTAGCCTATGAAGGAAATTCAAATTACCGGTAAGTACGGTTAAAATTACTTTTGAGGATCAGTACTGGGCTGAAAGATGCAGCACTGAGGTCTCTCCTGATAACAGGTGAGTAAATCGGAATTCGTATTTCGGCTGATTTTAGAGGAATATTTTAAAGTTCCAAAACTCCACACTTAGAAGAATTTCCAAGTGAAACCAGTCAATGTTAGCCTATGAAGGAAATTCAAGTTACCGGTAAGTACGGTTAAAATTACTTTTCAGGACCAGTACTGGGCTGAAAGATACAGCACTGAGGTCTCTCCTTATAACAGGTGAGTAAATCGGAATTCCTATTTCGGCTGATTTTAGAGGAATATTTGCACAATGGTGAAGGGAGGGGGCGGGGCCTGAGGTGACATCTTTGCAAACGCGCCCCGTGGCGCGTTTTAAGTTGGGGGATTAAGTTCCCTTGAATCCTGAGGGTCCCTAGGGGCCAACTAGACCACCAGGAACCTCCAATATGCGCCAGGGGCTGCGTTGCAGAGACGTGTAGAGAGGCCACACCCCTTTTACACCTCTCTGCAACGCAGCTCTGTGGCGCTTTCTGGATGTACCTGTTGGGCTAGTTGGCCCCCAGGGACCCTCAGGATTGAAGGGGATTTAATTCCCCATCTTAAACGCGCCACGGGGCCTGTTTGCACACATGTCACCTCAAGCCCCGCCCCTCCCTTCACCACTGTGCAAACGCGCCCGTGGCGCGTTTTAAGTTGGGGGATTAAGTCCCCTTGAATCCTGAGGGTCCCCGGAGTCCAACTAGCCCACCATATACCTCCAAAAGCGCCATAGAGCTGCGTTGCAGAGAGGTGTAAAAGGGGCGTGGCCTCTGTACACCTCTCTGCAAGGCAGCCCCTGGCGCATACTGGAGGTTCCTGGTGGGCTAGTTGGCCCCAGGGACCCCCAGTATTCAAGGGGAATTCGTTCCCCTCTGCAAACGCGCCAGGGGCGCGTTTGCAGAGTGGTGAAGGAAGGGGGCGGGGCCTGCGGGCCCGATCGTTTAAAAAAAAAAAAAAAAAAATTTGGGGAGGGGGGCCGCGTGGCCCCCCTCCCGGGCCACTACTTGCCCCGGGGACCCCATCCCCCGGGGCTGGCCCTCTCGTTGGGGACTGTGGGGGTCCCCAATCCCCCACAGTCCCGCCGGCTCCCCGTGTCCTACGGGAGCCGGCATTGCTTACACATGGGGAGCTGCTAAGATGCAGCTCCCCATGTGGAAAGCAGTCGGCTTTGGATATTGGAAGAGAGAGCAGGTTTCCTGCTCTCTCTTCCAATATCCAAAGCAAGTTTGCAATGACAGGACGGGAGCCGCGAGGCTCCCGTCCCTGTCATTGCAAACAGCAGTGTCCCGGGGGTAGGCACCCCGGGACACTGCAGGAGCCGGCCCTGGGGGTGGTGGTCCCCAGGGCCATCAAGGGCTCCAGGAGGGGGCCGCGCGGCCCCCTCCCATTCAGTGCACAGCCCCGGGAGGTGGTGGTCCCCGGGGCTCTGGGGTCCAAAACGGACCCCCATTGTAATTTTTCTTAGTGCCCCGGGAGGTGGTGGTCCCGGGCGTGTGGGGCTGGAGCCCCCCACACAGGTTTTTAATAAAAAAAGAAGCCCCGGGAGGTGGTGGTCCCCGGGGCTGCGGGAGGGCTCAGAGCCCTCCCGCACCATTGTACATAAAGCCCCGGGGGTGGTGGTCCCCGGGGCTTGGGAGGCCCTTAGAGGCCCCCCACACATAAAATTAACCCCCCCAGCATGCCCCCGGGACTTGGGCCACCCGGGGCCAATTAACTATCGAAGCGCGGGAGACCGCGCTTCGATTTTTTTCGGCAGGGTTCGCGCTCCCTGAGCGCATCCTGCCGATTTTTAAAAAAAATTATTTTTTTTGCCCAGGGGGTCCTTGTGGGACCCCTGAGCAAACCTAGGGGTCAGGGTGTTTCTACCCTCCCCCTTTGTGCGCTTTGCGCACTTGTTTCTGTCCCTCGGTTCTACCGAGGGACAAAATGGCTGCCAACATTTCCTGAATCGGAATGTTGACAGCCAGCTGACAGCCAATTAACATGCAGCTCGTGATCGGGAGGGTGCGCGAATCCTCCGTGCCCATAGATATATATGTACTTTTACTTTTTGATTTTCTCAGCAACTACTGAACGGATTTACACCATTTAACAAAAGGGTTCTTTCTGAACCAAGAACTACCTCTTTGCCAAATTTGGTGTAATTCCGTTCAGCAGTTCGGGCTGTAGCCGTGTCTAAAGTTTCCTAAGTGAAAATGCATGGGGAAAACGCGTTTTGGGACCCCCTTTTTCTCGGCCCCCGCTTGACGTATCACCCCGAGACTTTCAGGGTAGGAGCGGACCGGAGCGCCCCACGAAGTTTGAAAATTTCGCGAAGATACGTCAACCGGCAAGAGAGTTATTTCAAATAGAATGTCGCGGATTTCCTATGGATAATAGGTTGTAACTATAACTATCTACTGGCGACCGCCAGTAGATAATATATATATATATATGTGTGTATATATATATATATATATTTCCCACGAAGGATCCCCAGACTTAGAACAAGGATACACGAGCCACTCCGGTAGGTTGCAGAGTATTTTATTTTATATATATATTACCTACTGGCGGTTGCCAGTAGGTAGTTATAGTTAGGAACTTGTTTCTATTCAAAAAGCGTTTATTCTTTTGCCAATAGCTTTGGCGCCGTTTGATGAATCTTCGCAAATGTTTCAAAACTAATGGGGCGCTCCGGTCAGCTCCTGTCTTGAAAGTTTCGGGGTGATTCGTCAAGTGGGGGCCGATAAAGAAAGGGGGTCCCAAAACGCTTTTTCTCCATGTTAATTTCCATAGGAAAGTTTTGTCGCAGCTACAGCCCGAACTGCTGAAAGGAATTACACCAAATTTGGCATAAAGGTAGCTCTTGCTTCAGAGTGCACCCTTTGCTTTAAATGGTATAAATCCGTTCAGTACTTCCTGAGAAATTCATATATAAAAAATAGTAGTATCTGGTGACCGGGGTGGATCCACGAACCCTCCCGATCACGAGCTGACTTCTGATGGGCTGCCAACACTTCAAACCAAGAAGTGTTGGCAGCCATCTTGTGACTCGGTTGACCCGAGTTGCAAGAAAAAAGGTTAAAAAAATGAAAAGGGGGCAGAGTAGAAACACCCTGACCCCCCTAGGCCTGCTCAGGGGGCCCACAGGGACCCCGAGGGCCAAAAAAAGCATTTTTTATTAAATTTTTCATGTTGGGTGCGCGAATCCCGCAGAAATGTAAAAAAAAAAAAAAGCACAGTCTCGTGCACTTAGTTTAATTACGGCCCCTGTTGGACCAGCCGTAATTCTCTCTTGCCTCTGTCTGCAGTTTTCGTGCCTCCTTCTGCACCTCTGTTGCTTCTTTTTGTATCCCTCTAGCCTGTTTCTGTACCCCTCTTGCCTGTTTCTGCACCTCACTTGCCTCTCTGCACCTAACTTGCCTCTTTCTGCACCCCTCTTGCCTCTTCCTGCACCTCTGTTGGATCTTTCTACACATCTCTTGCTTCTTACTGCACCTCTCTTGCTTCTTTCTGCACCCCTCTTGCCTCTTCCTGGACCCCTCTTCCCTCTTTCTGCACCTCTCTTGCCTCTTTCTGCATCTCTCTTGCCTCTTTCTGCACCTCTGTTCCTTCATTCTGCACTTCTCTTGCTTCTTTCTGCACCTTTCTTGCTACTTTCTATACCTTTCTTGCTACTTTCTGCACCCCTCTTGCCTCTTTCTGCAGCCCTCTTCCCTCTTTCTGCACCTCACTTGCCTCTTTCTGTACCTCTCTTGCCTCATTCTGCACCCCTCTTCCCTCTTTCTGAACCTCTATTGCTTCGTTCTGCAGGTCTCTTGCCTTTTCTGCACATCTGTTGCTTCTTTCTGCACTTTACTTGCTTTTTTCTGCACCTCTCTTGCTTCTTTCTGCAACCCTTTTGTCTCTTTCTGCACCTCTTTTGCTTCTTTCTGCACTTCTCTTGCTTCTTTCTGCACTTCTCTTGCTTCTTTCTGCACCTCTCTTGCTTCTTTCTGCACCCCTCTTGACTCTTTCTGCACCCCTCTTCTCTCTTTCTGCAGCTCCCTTGTCTGTTGCTGCAACTCTCTTGCTTCTTTCTGTAGTTCTCTTGCCTCCTTCTGCACTTCTGTTGCTTCTTTCTGCACTACTCTTACCTCTTTCTGCACCCCTCTTGCCTTTTTCTGCACCCCTGTTGCTTCTTTCTGCACTTCTCTTGCTTCTTTCTGTATCTATCTTACTTCTTTCTGCACCCCTCTTGCTTCTTTCTGCACCCCTCTTGCTTCTAGCTGCACCCCTCTTGTCCTTTTCTGCACCTCTCTTGCCTCTTTCTGTACCTCTCTTGCCTCATTATAGGCTTCTCTCGCCTCTTTATGCAACTTTGTTGTTTCTTTCTGCACTTCTCTTGCTTTCTGCACCTCTTTTGCTTCTTTCTGCACCCCTCTTGCCTCTTTCTGCACCCATCTTCCCTCTTTCTGCAGCTCTCTTGCCTCTGTCTGCACCATTGTTCCCTCTTTCTGCACCTCTCTTGCCTGTTTCTGCAACTCTCCTGCCTCTTTCTGCAGTTCTCTTGGCTCCTTCTGCACCTCTGTTGCTTCTTTCTGCCCTTCTCTTGCCTCTTTCTGCACCCCTCTTGCCTTTTTTTGCACCCTTGTTGCTTCTTTCTGCACTTCTCTTGCTTTTTAATGTACCTATCTTGCCTCTTTCTGCACCCCTCTTCCCTCTTTCTGCACATCTCTTGCCTGGTTCTGCACCTCTATTGCCTCTTTCTGCACTTCTCTTGCTGCTTTCTGTACCTCTGTAGCTTCTTTCTGCACTTCTCTTGCCTCTTTCTGAACCCCTCTTGCCTCTTTCTGTACTCATCTTGCTTCTTTCTGCGCTTCTCTTGCTTCTTTCTGTACCTCTCTTGCTTCTTTCTGCACCCCTGTTGCCTCTTTTTGCACTCGTCTTCCCTCTTTCTGCACTCATTTTCCCTCTTTCTGCACCCCTCTTGTCTCTTTGTGCACCTCTCTTGTCTCTTTGTGCATCTCTCTTGTCTCTTTGTGCACCTCTCTTGCCTCTTTCTGCACTTCTGTTGCATTTTTCTGCACTTCTGTTGCCTCTTTCTGCACCCATCTTGCCTCTTTCTGGAATTCTGTTGCTTCTTTCTGCACTTCTCTTTCCTCTTTCTGCCTTTCTGTTCCTTCCTTCTGCATTTCTGTTCCTTCTTTATGCACTTCTCTTGCCTCTTTCTGCACCTCTGTTGCTTCTTTCTGCACTACTCTTGCTTCTTTCTGCACCCCTCTTGCATCTTTCTGCCCCTCTGTTGCTTCTTTCTGCAGTTCTTTTGCCTCTTTCTGTACCCCTCTTGCCTCTTTCTGTACCCCTCTTGCTTCTTTCTGCACCCCTCTTGCTTCTCTCTGCACCCCTCTTGCCTCTTTCTGCACCCCTCTTCCCTCCTTCTGCACCTTTGTTGTCTCTTTCTGCACCCCTGTTCCCTCTTTCTGTACCTCTCTTGCCTGTTTCTGCACCTCTGTTGCTTCTTTCTGCAATTCTCTTGCTTCTTTCTGCACCCCTCTTGCATCTTTCTGCCCCTCTGTTGCTTCTTTCTGCAATTCTCTTGCTTCTTTCTGCACCCCTCTTGCCTCTTTCTGCACCCCTCTTCCCTCCTTCTGCACCTCTCTTGCCTCTTTCTGCACACCTGTTCCCTCTTTCTGTACCTCTCTTGCCTGTTTCTGCAACTCTCTTGCCTCTTTCTGCAGTTTCTGTGCCTCCTTCTGCACCTCTGATGCTTCTTTTTGCACCCCTCTTACCTGTTTCTGCACCCCTCTTGCCTGTTTCTATACCTCACTTGCCTCTCTGCACCTCACTTGCCTCTTCCTGTACCTCTCTTGCCTCTTTCTGTACCTCTGTTGCTTGTTTCTGCAGTTCTCTTGCCTCTTTCTGCACCCCTCTTGCCTCTTCCTGCACCTCTGTTGGTTCTTTCTGCACATCTCTTGCTTCTTAATGCACCTCTCTTGTCTCTTTCTGCACCTTTCTTGCCTCTTTCGGCACCTCTGTTCCTTAATTCGGCACGTCTCTTGCTTCTTTCTGTACCTTTCTTGCTACTTTCTGCAACTTTCTTGCTACTTTCTGCACCCCTCTTGCCTCTTTCTTCAGCCCTCTTCCCTCTTTCTGCACCTCACTTGCCTCTTTCTCCACCTCTCTTGCCACTTTCTGCACCCCTCTTCCCTCTTTCTGCACCTCTATTGCTTCTTTCTGCAATCCTCTTGCCTCTTTCTGTACCTTTTAAAACAAGCGCTTCTAACGCTAAATCTGGAGGAAGCCAGGCAAACACCCATGTCATACCCTGTTTTAAAAAAAATCACAAACAAATCGATTAAAAAAATATCGTTTCAAACCGATAAAACCTTATTTGCCGGTAAAAGTCATGCATGGTCGGTGATGCCATCCTATAAGCATATGAAACCTCAACTCTATCTGCAAGAATGCTTCAGAGACCACTACAAGCGGAAATTGACCTTACTGAGATTGGGTTCTTTTTCAAATAAAGATCTCAATCCAAAATGGCTACAGACCTGGCCATCATTGGACTGCCGCCTCTGTGGTAACGGAGCAGAGTCACTACTACATCTATTATGCATCTGTCCGGCATTACATAACCTAAGGACGTCACTTCTAAGGCCAATCCTAAGAGAAACTCAAATCCGGACTTGGAGAGCGGCCGTCATAAAATGCCTCAGCGGTTCTTCAGTTCAACTGTCTTGCAACACCGTCAAAATGTTGTCACTAGTAGCACAAGAACTAGAAAAGAAAGAAACAGCACAAAACCTTGGAAAGAATGAAACACCAAAATAAGAATTTGGCAGAAGGGTATAAAGTAGCCGGCCTAAGTCTTTTTCAGACCTTTTGCTGCACTCCTTTTCTTTCAAAGCTCCTTTCTATGACAAGCCCTAGGCACAAACACGATCATACTAGTAAATGTTCCGGGATAGGAAACTATAGTGACTTAAGAAACTGGATAGAAAATTATGCATAGCAGCTCTGAACTTTGCTCCCTCCCCATTTTCCATTGGCATTAGCACTTTAATTACAACAGAAAGCATGGATATGTTTACATTGCTGTTACAATAATCCGCTGTTCTTTGGTTCCATATCACATGAGGGTTACGACAACTAAAAATGTTTTAATGCAATTTTTATTCTGTATCTGAATTACGACGTTTTCATCATGGTGGTATGTTCCACTCTTTTTATGATTTTAACAGATCAAATAAAAGTATTTTTTTATTATTATTATTATTCTTTCTGTACCTCTTTTGCTTCTTTCTGCACTTCTCTTACTTCTTTCTGCACTTCTCTTGCCTCTTTCTGAACCCCTCTTGCCTCTTTCTGCACCTCTGTTGGTTCTTTCTGTACTTCTCTTGCTTCTTTCTGCACCTCTCTTGCCTCTTTCTGTACCTCTCTTGCTTCTTTCTGCACCTTTCTTTCTCTTTCTGGACTTATGTTGCCTCTTTCTGCATTTTTCTTGCTTTTTTCTGCACCTTTCTTCCTCTTTCTGTACATCTCTTGCCTCTTTCTGCACTTCTCTTGCTTCTTTCTGTGCCTTTCTTCCTCTTTCTGTACATGTCCTACCTATGCAGGCATAGTTAGAAATTAGCATTTAAAAACCATAGAAAGTCACTGAAAAAAACACAGTTTTCAGGGACGGTATAGTTAGGAATTAGCATTTATAAAACCTTAGATATTCACTGAAAAAAACACAGGATTCAGGGACGTTATAGTTAGGCTGAGATTAAACTCATACAAAACCAGAGAAATTCTGCCGTTATCGTTAGCTGAGGTAACTATTACTCGCAACCCCACAATACACTGCTGATGACGCCACATATTACATCACTCATGACATGATCAGTGACATTCCACCTGAGGAATGCCACTGATCTGCTGGCTTTCAGGAGGGGGCTGAAGACATGCCTTTTTGATAAATAATTTCTCTCTCTCTCGTGACCAGCTCAAGGGACAGGTAACTAGCGCCAGGACACCCTCGGGGAACCGTGCGCTCTAGAAATGACCATAACATAACATCACTGATGACATCTCAAATGACATCACTGACGACATCACTGATGACATCATCCACTTAATACCTGATGCACCTCCTCATACCCTAATATAACCTTTCATACACCCACTCTAAATTACAGACTACCATTCTCGAAACCATTGACACACCAATACCAGTTAGTACATACCCACTCACTGATTCATAGGTCTACACACACATCCACTCACTCACCCATACAGTCACTCATACACACAGTCTCTCATCAATACAGCCACTGATATATGCACTCATACACCCATACAGACACTCACACATCGCCACTAACCCATAGAGTTACTCACACACCTAGTCAGTCACCCAAAGAATCAATCACACTGCCATTTACTCACCTATATAGTTATACACACAACACCTCACTTATTCATACAGATACTAACCCACACTTACTCTCTTCTACAATCACTGACACAAGCACACACTCATCCATACAGCCAATCACTCACTCTCACATATAGTCACTTATATACTCTAACACTTACATATACTGCATTTCACATATGTAGTTACTCACACATACACCACTGAGACATCCATTCACTCACCAACACAGCCATACACACTCACTCACCCATACAGCCCCTCGCAGATGCACTCATGAACCCATACACCCAGTGAATCACCCACTCACACATTCATGCAGGGAGTCACACACCCCTCCACCAACCCACATAGACACTCAAGCACCCATACAGGTACTCAGTCAACCAATCATTAATCCATTTAGATACTCATGTAGCTACTCACCAACCCATGCAGCCACTTACAGACCAACTGACAGACTGATACAGACATTCACACAGATTAGTCATTCACCCATGCATTCACTAGGAAAGGTTTAATCACTCACTTATAGAGTCAGTCACGCACCCACTAAATCCTCCATTCAGACACTCATACACCCACTCATTCTTCAGTACACCTTGGCGTGTATATATATATATATATATATATAACATTCTTAAACTTTTTAGAAACACTCAGTCACTGGATGATGTCATCAGTGATATCATTTGAGATGTCATGAGTGATGTCATCAGTGATGTCACTGACCATGTCATGAGTGATGTAATATGTGACGTCATCAGCAGTGCATTGCAGGGGCGCGAGTTATTGTTAGCTCAGCTAACTATAACAGCTGAATTTCTCTGGTTTTGTACAAGTGAAATGTCAGCCTGTCTATAACGTCCCAGAATCCTGTGTTTTTTTCAGTGAAAATACATATATATATATATATATATATATATATATATATATATATATATATGTGTAGATAGATAGATAGCTAGATAGAGCTACACACATGCAATAATGATCTTATTCTTTTGTGGGTGTGTGTTTTTTATTATCATTTTCCTCCTAACCCCACCACTAAATTACCCTGAACTCCACCCATTTCGTAGTAATTATGCCTTCATTTTTCACCAGTACATGTGTGGAGATCTCTGCCACTGTGACAGAAATCTTTACACAGAAAAGGTAGGAGAGGTCTCTAGCCTTATGGTTGTGAATTGCATTTTGTAATAAATAAGTAGTTCTAATGTAGTACTTCTTGCTTACTACAAAACACAGTGAATCAAGCCCAATGTCTGTCGCTGCCTGTTTCTCCTCCATGTCTGCAATCTGCTTTCCTGTGTGTTTTAACATGATCCAGTCTGCGTGAACTAGCTCAAAGGCATGGATGCACTGGGACTGGTTTTGTTACGGCCAAATCCAGAAGTGATGGGCTCTGTGCCAGCAGCCGCTGAACACTCAAGGATTTGGAATGTCAAAGGACCATGTTATGCAGGCTGGTTTTATTAAAATGGCACAGATGCCTCAGGTGTATTCAAAGATACATATTTCTTTTTTAAGTTTATTCTGTGCTTATTATTAGCTCAACCATACATTTCGAAGTTAGTCCATTATACAGAATTAAACATTTAGGCAGAATAAAAACATACTTTACCACTGGTAACTAGTGCTAAAGTGCTTGTGCTCTCTCCTTAAAACATGGCAGAATTGGTTTATACCCAATTGACATATTTAATTTACTTGTAAGTCCCTAGTAAAGTGGCACCACTTGTGCACAAGGACTTTAAATTAAATGCTACTAGCGAGCCCGCACTCCCTTAGGTTCCCCTTTACACTTGTCCCAGGTCTGCCACTGCAGCCTGTGTGTGCAGTTTTTGAATTGCCAATTCAACCTGGCAAAATAAACCTTTTGCCGGGCCAAAAACCTCCTTTCTAATACATATAAGTAACCCATAGGGAAGGCCCTGGGCAGTCTAGAGGGCAGGGTACAGAGAATTTAAATAGTTGGACATGTACTTTTTAGTTTTGCATGTCCTGGTATTGAAAAACTCTTAAATTCGGTTTCACTACTTCAAGGCCTGTCTCTCCCATATGGTAACATTGGAGTTACCTTATTACATTTATTAAGTGATAATTTCCAGATGGGAACAGCTAACTAGTTCATGTTTAGTGTCTTTGGAATTTAAATTAAAAATCCTCTCTCATAGCAAAGTCAGATTTTAAATTACAATTTGAAAATACTACTTTTAGATAGTTGGCATTTTCCTGCGTTACCCTATAATGCCTGCAGCCTGTTACTTGGTCATATGACTGGGTGTAGTTGGCAGTTGGGCTTTGGGTAACCTACTAGACAGCCACACACAATAGAGAGCTTAGGTGTGCCTAAATGGGCCATTACTGGCAGGATGGGAAGATGTAGCTGGGCACAGCCCTACTTACACTTGAATAGGCTGTGTTCTGCCTCCACACAAAGGGCTGCATATCCCCTGTAGTTAGTCTGGAGCCAGAACAGGTAAGAAATAGGTAGATACCTCTAGAAGCTTCTCCCACTTCAAAGGAAGGCCCAGGTATAAATATTGGACCCCAGACACCAACTCTTCAGTGCAGTTCTGGACCTGTGGATATTCTGCAAAACCAAAAGGGATGATGGACGGAGTGTTGAACATTGCAAGCACTCACCCCCAGTCAACTGATCTGGGTTTAATCCATCATCATTCTTTAGCTCACTCCGCCACCCCAGTTCAGACATGGCCATATGCAAATCAGTCTGACCCTGTGCCACATGGGAACAGTCCAGCCCGAACTGCCAAGCCATGTCTTCCCTGGACCGGTAACAAGCATCCTGGGACCGGTTTCTGTGGATATTCTGCCAGGAAGTGGGACTGCTGTGCTGTGTAATGGACTTTCACTATGCTGATCTTCTGCTCTGAAAGACTGCTGCCCTGCTGTGCTGTCCTGTTGCCTGCAACCCTCTTCCCTGGGTGAGAAGGACCGGATGGACCTGCATTTGTAGAACCCAGAACCTCAAAGTGAATCCAAGGGGTAGTTGGCTGGCCTCTTGACAGAAGCCTTAGGGACAGAAGGCTTCAATACACCTTGAACCCAGCACCTGGACTCGGCCATCTGTGAGTCCTACCCTGCCAAGTGGTGCCACCCCAGTCCTAGACCCTTGGAAGGGGGCTTGAATGTGTTCTGCTACCCCATCTGTGGATCCAGCAGAACTGATGCATCACTGCTGCAGCGAGGGTTCTCCCAGTGCAAGGACTCCACATGGACCTCCCAGCCACATCGGACCCACTGATGTGCGAAGCTTCACCAAGGCAGGTCCTCACATCGCAAATCTCTTATTAACAGCAGCCTCGACGACAATGCAGGTTCTCGCATCACAGCCTCCCAGCTCTTTGGAACAGGTGTATCACCTCAACTGTGCAACGCATCCTCGATGCCGGATTTTGCATCTAAAGCCCTTGTCGATGAGATCCTCAACGACAATGCAGGACTCCACATTGCAACTCGGCAGCTCTTCGGAACGATGCATCTCCTCAGCTGCTCCATGTATTCTCAACGCGGGACCTCTCAACGCTCTCTAACCATTAATCCTCCCCATAATTCATTTTCACAATATGAATACATTATACTATGCTAGGAAACCACTTCTGAGTTGCATTTTTAAACATTATGTGGCACACCTGAGAAAATTACAAAAGTGTTTACAGTGAACATGAAAGTCACAATGGTACTAGGGTTGAAAATTGTTCAACCAGGAGCTGAATAAATCTGCATGTTCTTGTAAACTGCATGTTGGTTGACCTCTTTTGTGATGAGAAGTCCCATACATGGCTCTGGAGATTCTGATACGGAACTGGAATATGGTTTACACCGTGGAAAGCTTTGGTACAAATTCAAGTAAAGCCACACTCAAATGGATGGAAGTTTGTCTCGAATTGAGGCTTAACATCAATAGTTCATTTGCACTTCAATAACAATGAAGCATATTTTAACCCACAGGGATGACGGAGAGTAGTAGATTTGCAAACCATAAAGGTTTTCTTAGCATTTTAGCAATATATAAACCAGTGGCGACTGATGATTCCAGCAGGGGTGCAGGCGGTCCACACGTACACACAATACACACATGCACACTCACTCACATCCATGCGTTCACACACGTGCACACATTCACACATTTACAATCACATACATGCACACAACACACACACACTAATTCACAGCACACACTCACACACGCACATTCATACATACACAAACGCACCAAACATAAAAAGAAAATACCACTTACCGGGCCGCAGCAGTTCCTGAGGATTGGTACTGCCACCTCCTCTCATTGGCTGACCTTCAGCCAACGAGAGGCTTCAGCAGTCACTGACTCCCCACAGAGTGGGATGGGGTTAGTGAGATTGCTGACCCCACCCCACTCTGTGACAAGCCTCACTGATAGACACTCAGCCCTGGATACTTCAGGGCCTAAAAGCTGAAGATCCCAGGTCAAAAGCTATCAATGACATTACGCCTCGTCAAGAAGGAGAGACCACAAACTGTTTTGCCGGGCTGTGAAGGTCACGCCCACAGGGCATGCCATCTTCAGCCCAGCAAAGATCAGCGAAGGCAGTCAGGCATCTGCACATTTAGAGCAAGTACAGCGCCTGTCTGCTGACCTGAAAATGAAGAATGTCTGTCAGGCTGACTTTTAATCTGTCTTTTGCTCGGTCTGACAGACACTCTTTACGTTAAGAGAAAGGTGGGGGTGGGGCCCCTCTACACTTAATGGTGGGCCACCATTTTTACAAACTCAAAACATTCAACTCAGTTAATCAATCAATCAATCAATCAATCATGTCACTTATAAAGCGCACTACATACCCGCGAGGGTCTCAAGGCGCTGGGGGAAGAGGGGGGTGGTGCTGCTACTGATCGAAGAGCCAGGTCTTGAGGAGTCTTCTGAAGGCCAGTAGGTCTTGGGTCTGTCGGAGGTTGGTGGGGAGGGTGTTCCAGGTCTTGGCGGCGAGGTGGGAGAAGGATCTGCCGCCGGCGGTCGTTTTCCGGATGCGGGGGACTGTGGCGAGGGCGAGGCTGGTCGAGCGGAGCTGGCGGGTGGGGGTGTAGAAGCTGAGTCGTCTGTTGAGGTAGGCTGGTCCGGAGTTGTGGAGTGCTTTGTGTGCGTGGGTGAGGAGCTTGAAGGTTATCCTCTTGTTGACAGGGAGCCAGTGCAGGTCTCTCAGGTGGGGTGTGATGTGGCTGCGTCGGGGGATGTCGAGGATAAGACGTGCAGAGGCGTTCTGGATGCGTTGCAGCCGTCTCAGGAGCTTAGCCGTCGTTCCTGCGTAGAGGGCGTTTCCGTAGTCCAGCCTGCTGGTGACGAGGGCCTGGGTGACTGTTTTTCTTGTTTCGGTGGGGATCCACTTGAAGATCCTGCGGAGCATTCGGAGGATGTTGAAGCAGGATGAGGAAACGGCGTTGACCTGCTTAGTCATGGAGAGGGTGGGGTCGAGGGTGACCCCTAGGTTGCGTACGTGGTCGGTGGGTGGCGGGGCTGTTCCCAGTGATGTTGGCCACCAGGAGTCGTCCCAGGCTGAAGGGTTGGAACCAAGGATGAGGACCTCCGTCTTGTCCGAGTTCAGCTTCAGGCGGCTGGTCCTCATCCATTCGGCGACGGCCTTCATTCCTTCGTGGAGGTGGGCTTTGGCGGTGTGAGGGTCTTTGGTGAGGGAGAGGATCAGCTGGGTGTCGTCGGCGTAGGAGATGATGTTGAGGTTAGTGCTGTCGGGCGACGTGGGCGAGGGGTGCCATGTAGATGTTGAACAGCGTTGGGCTGAGGGAGGAGCCTTGGGGTACGCCGCAGATGATCTTGGTGGCCTTGGATCGGAAGGGGGCGAGGCGGACGCTTTGTGTTCTGCCGGAAAGGAAGGATGTGGTCCAGTCCAGGGCCTTCTCTTGGATCCCGGCGTCGTGAAGGCGTGTTCGTAGTGTGTGGTGGCAGACCGTGTCGAAGGCGGCTGATAGGTCCAGGAGGATGAGGGCTGCTGTTTCTCCGTTGTCTAGCAGGGTCCTGATGTCATCGGTGGCGGCGATGAGGGCGGTTTCAGTGCTGTGGTTGCTGCGGAAGCCGGACTGGGAAGGGTCCAGGATGTTGTTCTCCTCGAGGTAGCGGGTCAGTTGTTTGTTGACGATTTTCTCGGTGACCTTCGCGGGGAACGGGAGCAGAGAGATGGGTCGGAAGTTCTTGAGGTCCTTGGGGTCTGCCTTGGGTTTCTTGAGTAAGGCGGTGATCTCGGCGTGCTTCCAGCTTTCCGGGAAGGTTGCTGTCTCGAAGGAGATGTTGATTATTTTCCGGAGATGGGGCGCGATGGCTGTACTGGCTTTGTTGAAGATGTGGTGAGGGCACGGGTCTAGCGGTGAACCGGAGTGGATGGTGTTCATGATCTCGCTGGTGTCCTCGTCGTTGATGTTGGTCCAGGAGAGCAGGCGGTTGGTGGTTGTGGGGGCAGTGGTCTCGGTGGTTGCCGGGGCGGTCGTGGTGTTGAAGCTGTCGTGGATGTCGGCGATTTTGCGGTGGAAGAAGGTGGCCAGTGAGTCGCACAGGTCTCGCGACGGCTGGATGTCGTTGGTGTTGGAGCTGGGGTTGGAGAGTTCCTTCACGATGTTGAAGAGCTCTTTGCTGTTGTGTGCGTTGTTGTCTAGGCGGTCTTTGAGTGAGGCCCTTTTGGCGGATCTGATGAGGTGATGGTGACTGCGGGTGGCGCTCTTGTGGGCGGCGTAGCTGTCCGCTGTCCGTTCGTGGAGCCAGATCTTCTCCAGTTTTCGGCATGTTCGTTTGGAGGCCTGGAGGTCTTCGGTGAACCAGGTGGCTTTCTTGCTGGTGTGGCTGTTGGGCGGATTCTTGAGCGGGGCAAGGGTGTTGGCGCAGTCATCGATCCACTGACTGAGGTTGCGGGCGGCGGTGTCGGGGTCGGAGGGTTCGGCGGGTGGGCTCAGGGCGAGGGTTGTGGTTAGCTGGTCTTCCGTGACTCTGCTCCAGCAGCGGCGAGGCATTTGTTCGGTGCGGTGGTGCGTGGTGGGCTTCCTGTAGGTGAAGTGGATGCAGTGGTGGTCAGTCCAGTGGGGTTCGGAGGTGTGGTTGAAGGAGACGTGTGGGCTTGCGGAAAAGATGGAGTCGAGCGTGTGGCCGGCGGCGTGGGTGGGTGTAGTCACGAGCTGTCTGAGTCCGAGGGTGGCGAGGTTGTCGATCAGGGTGGTGGAGTTGGTGTCCTTGTTGTTCTCGAGGTGGAAGTTCAGGTCCCCGAGGAGGATGTAGTCCGTGGAGGCGATGGCGTGTGTGCTGACGGAGTCAGCGATGGAATCGCTGAACTGTGGTCGGGGTCCGGGGGGTCTGTAGATGAGGGTTCCTCTGAGGGTGGTGTTGGGATCGGTGTGGATCTGGAAGTGCATGTGTTCGGCGGTGCTGAGGGTGTCGTCGGTGTTGGTTGAGACTCTGAGGGTGTTCCTGTGGACGATGGCGAGGCCTCCTCCGACTCCGTTGGTGCGGTCCCTGCGGGTGATCTTGTATCCGTCCGGGATGGCAATGGCGATGTCGGGGGCTGAAGCGGGATTCAGCCAGGTCTCCGTCAGGAATGCGACGTCTGGGGAGGTTGAGTCGAGAAGGTCCCAGAGTTCGATGGCGTGTTTGCGGGCGGAGCGGGTGTTGAGGAGGATGCATCTGAGGTAGTTGGGTTCTTTCCTGGGCGGTGGTTTGGCGGGGCGGGTGCTGGCGAAGCTGCAGTTCCGGCAGGTGAAGGGCCCTTGGGTGCGCTTCGGGGTGGCCTGGTAGTAGGCGTGATCTTTTCCGGGGTTGAGTGTGTGGAGGGTGCTGGCGTCGTATCGGCGTCTGTTGATGTGGCGGGCGCAGGGGATGCCCGGACCAGGGGGTCTGGCGCTGGGCGCGGTCACGGCGCGGACGGGCGCAGACGGGCTTGCCTTAGGCGCGCCTTCGGCGCGCCAGCGGCGCGGCCGCCATAAATGGGGAGGTGGGAGGGAGGAGCAGGGAATGGGGCAGCAAATAGGCAGTGAGGGGCGGGGCCGCAGGGCGCAGCGGCGGGAAACAGGCACAGAAGGGAAAACGAGCACAATCAGGGCATCAAGGGGGCACAGAACGGAAAAAAAACGAGCACAATCAGGGGCAGCAAGGGGGCACAGAAAGGGAAAAACTAGCACAATGAGGGGCAGCAAGGGGGCACAGAAAGGAAAAAACTAGCACAATGAGGGGCAGCAAGGGGGCACAGAAAGGAAAAACGAGCACAATGAGGGGCAGCAAGGGGGCACAGAAAGGAAAAACGAGCACAATCAGGGGCAGCAAGGGGGCACAGAAAGGAAAAACGAGCACAATCAGGGGCAGCAAGGGGGGCACAGAAAGGAAAAAACGAGCACAATCAGGGGCAGCAGGGGGCACAGAAAGGAAAAAAAAACGAGCACAATCAGGGGCAGCAAGGGGGCACAGAAAGGAAAAACTAGCACAATGAGGGGCAGCAAGGGGGCACAGAAAGGAAAAACGAGCACAATCAGGGGCAGCAAGGGGGCACAGAAAGGAAAAAACGAGCACAATCAGGGGCAGCAAGGGGGCACAGAAAGGAAAAACGAGCACAATCAGGGGCAGCAAGGGGGCACAGAAAGGAAAAACGAGCACAATCAGGGGCAGCAAGGGGGGCACAGAAAGGAAAAAACGAGCACAATCAGGGGCAGCAAGGGGGGCACAGAAAGGAAAAACGAGCACAATCAGGGGCAGCAAGGGGGCACAGAAAGAAAAACGAGCACAATCAGGGGCAGCAGCAGGGCACACAGACGGAGCTGTGTGGTGGGGGAGCGACCTACCAGTCAAGGTCAAGGTCAAAGATCAGTAATCACCTAGTTACAGCATGATTCAATATAATCCAAAGCAGACCAAAATAGCAAGTGCAGAAACAAGTTAAAGATAGTCATTCGCAAATTGAATCAGATTCCGGTTCCTCACAGTCAGGCTATTTCCATCACTGTGCACAATACTCATTATATTGGGTTCTATGAAACTCAAGTGTGTAAACATTTTACCTAGAAACTAAGACATTGTCTACAATTAGATAAACAAGTTACTTCAGCTCAGCTTCTGAAACAAGAGAAAGAAATTGATAACACACGGTAGCCAAGGACACATTTAAAAATATAACATGAATTATTTAGCTAAGGCCTACATCAACTATGGCTAACTTAACGTGAACACACTCTAATCATGGTTAACTATTAACATGAGAATCACTAACTATGACCAATCTAAGCCTTGGATATATGTATGCAGTGATTATATAATATGTGCACTAAAATGTTGTTAAACAAAAATCAAAAATATTGTCAGAGTGTCACCAGAACCAAGGTCGAAACACCATTCCTAAATACACAGAGTATGAAAAAACCCAGAAATTTGAACTGAAATACCACAGATACGCAGACAAAGCACTTCTATTGAGTGGTCGCTGACCTGCAAGTTCTCTGCAGCATTGCAAGGAAAACACTTTGTGCACTGTATTTTTCTGGACCATCGATTCAGTCTTTTTTATTTTGCAATATATATATTTGCCTACGTAAATCCTGATGAAACATTGTTTTACCTCATTCCTGGGCACAGGATAAAAGCCAATAGCCAAACACCTAGTGAGAGAGAGGACCCTCTCTAGAGGAGGAAAGAAGTATAACTGTAAAGCTGTCACCCATACCCCACCAAGAGAGGAGGGCGAGCACTCTGAGGCACACCTTGTGTTGGATTCTGGGTCCCTTCCAGAGCTTGTCTCACACCTGTAGCAGGCCAAATGCCCTCACCTTCATCCAAATGACTAACTTTCTCTGGAGGCTTTTCTTCTACCACCATCATGTCTACTGTTGTTCAGGCAACCTTTCAGAGACAGGCAATTTTTTGTGTTGTTTACTGAAGTCAGCTGTGGTTGAAGATCAGTTGAAGACCGGTCATTTTTTTGCCTTATAATCATTAGCTATGACTGTAAAGAAGGACAAAAGGCCAATTAATGAACTTTACTATACATTATGTCCAACAATTAATAAACTTTTTTTATATATATGTTCAACACATGTTTTTTCACTGTGCTTCTGGATCACTAGTTTGTGCTCCCTTTCAGTGTAAATCAACAAACATTTTTTTTGCAGTTGATAATAGCGCAAACCCAGTCCATGGGCATTGGAGTTCTTTACATGAGCACCAGTTACATTACACAAGGTCACATTCATTTTTTTTTAGGCACAGTAAGATCAAGTGATTTTCCCAGAATCAAAAGATCTTGAGCAGATGCCGGGACTCAAACCTGGTACCCCAGTTCCAAAGGCAGCAGCTCTGACTGTAACACCACATCCTCTCCGTGTGTACTTCTGGTAATGCATGACAGTTGTCACACAGCAAGTTCTTGGTGAGGTGTTAGGTATTTCTTTACAAAAATCAGTTGTGGAGCTAAACAAATGTATTTCTTCAGTACAGAGTTGTGTATCATCAGGCATGAAATCACCCGATTTGTTTAAGGCTGTGGTGAACAGATTTGGACTTGTCTAACGAAGATTACTGGTAAGGAAGCTGCAAAAAACATAGATGGAGTTAATGGCATAGCCTGTTGTTCTTGGCTTCATTTAGTTCAATCAATCAATCAGGGATTTGTAGAGCGTGGCAAATCACCAGCCAGCCAGGTCTTGAGTTCTTTTCTGAATTGCTGGAGTGATGAGGTGGCCCTGACGTGCAGGTGAAGATTGTTCCAAGGTTTGGCTGCCAGGTGTGAGAAGGAGTATACTCCTCTGTTGCCTCAGCGGATCCGGGGTGTGTCTGCGATGAAGAGGGAGTAAGATAGTAGGTGTCTAGTTGGTTGGTGGAAGGTCATGTGTTTGTTGATGTATGCTGGTCCTTTATTGTGCAGGGCTTTGTATACATGGATCAACATCTTGAACTGGCATCTCTTATGGATCAGGAGCCAGTGTAGCTCCTTGAGGTGAGGTGTGATGTGGGTTCATCTGGGGAAGTTGAGGATGAGTCTTGCAGCTGTGTTTTGTATCATCTGCAGTCCCTTCAGGAGGCAAGCGATGTTTCCTACATAGAGTGTGTTCTTGTAACCCAGCCTGCTGGTGATGAGGACCTGCATGACTTTCCTTCTGGTGTTAAGTAGGAGCCACCTGAAGATCTTGCGGAGCATGCGTAGGGTGTGGAAGCAGGTGGAGGAGACTGCGTCTACCTGTTTCTTCATGGATAACTTGCTTTCTAAGATGATGCCGAGGTTGCAGGCATGGCCTGTCTGGGTGGGGATGGGCTCAGTTCGGCCAGTCACCATGCGTCGTTCCATGGAGAGAAGTTGTACCCAAAGATGAGAACTTCTGCCTTGTCTGTGTTGAGCTTGAGACAATTGTCCTTCATCCAGTCTGCGACGTTCATCATACATCTGTGGAAGTTGGCGGTGGGCATGGAGGGGTCTTCTGACAGCGAGAGGATGAGCTGGGTGTCGTCTGCTCAGGAGAGGATGTTAAGTCCATGCAACACGACGATGCTGGCCAGGGGGTTCATGTACACGTTGAAGAAGGTGAGGCTGTGGGATGATCCTTGGGGGACGCAGCAGATGATCTTCTTGGGTTTCAAGGTGAACGGTGGGAGACAGATTTGCTGGGTTCTTCCGGTGAGGTATGAGACGATCCATTTGAGGGTGTCTCCCTGGATTCCAATGTGGTGGAGTCTGTTGATCAGGGTGTGATGGGAGGCAGTGTTGAAGGCAGCTGACATGCCAAGGAGGATGAAGGCTGCCGTCTTGCTGCTGTCCAAGAGGGCTCTGATGTCATCAGTGGCTGCGATAAGGGCTGTCTTAGGGCTGTGATTGGCTTGGAATCCAGATTGAGAGGCGTCCAGGAAGCTGTTGTGTTCCAGGTGGTTGATGATTTGCTGCTTGATTGCCTTCTCGAGAACCTTTGCAGCAAAGGGGAGCAGGGAGATGGGCCGGTAGTTCGTCGGTTCTGCTGGGTCGGCGGATGGCTTCTTCGTGAGAGGCCTCACTTTAGCGTTTTTCCAGTCCTCAGGGAGGAGGCCGAAGGGATGGTGGTATTCAGGACTTTTTTGAGCTAATCTCTTATTGTCTTGCTCCAGAGGTAGAATGCGTGGTGGGGACAGGGGTCCATGGGTGCTCCAGAGTGTACGGAGTTCATGATGGAGAATGTGGTTTGAGTCTTGAGAGGGTCCCAATCAGTGAGGAGGTGATCGGGGTTTGTGTTTGTGGGTGTGAGCAGGTGGATGCTGTTAATGGCGGAAAGTTGGGGTTTGAAGTTTTTGTAGATGGTTGAGGTCTTGTTGTGGAAAACGTCCGTTAAGGTGTCACACAGTTCTTGGGAGGGGGTGATTTTGTTTCTGGTGGTTGCGGGGTAGTAGAATTCCTTCACGATGGCCAAGAGATCCTTGCTACGGTTTGTGCTGGCTTCTAGGTTGAATGTTGTTTCTGGGAGGTGGGAGATGAGAGTTTTGTTCCATTGATCTTCTGATATCTTTTTCCACTTTCTGCGCATGGAGCTGGGAGGGTATGGGGGTTTAGTTCTATATCAAGTTGTAATGAAAGATTGTCACAACTACGCACATTCTTTAAAAAGTTATCAAGGTTCTCTAAGTGTGAAGCTGACAAATTTTTATTTTTTTAAAGCTGACAGTTCAAGTACTTTAGCAGGAACATTCTTTCTGAGATTAAATGTCTGGTGCCGCCATGCTCAGCAATAACTAACCAATCTTCATTCTTTGCAGCACCACCCTCCTCTCCTTTCCCCACTGCGGGAAGTACCAGGACAAATCTTTCTGGAGGTATGAAAGGAGGTGATGCAGCTGAGCATGGGCAATTTCATTAACCTGCTGCCATTGAGGTTACATAGGGTTAACTCAAATTCATGGCACCTGAAGTTTCCTCCATGCAGGATGGGACATTCAGTTTCAGGAAGCAGGGAGGTTAAACTATGCCACCCTCTGGCAAAATCAAGATATTCCTTACTTCTTCATGCAGTACGAAATTCTCCAAATTCTTTTGAGGAGTGAAGTTAAATCTTTGATCATAATAGCTCCTTCCATTGATTACCTTGAGGTCTTGCATTCATAAATCTGGTCCTCGTTTTCTCCTCTCTTTTGTACTCGTGTTGCTACTATGTGGTGTTCTCTATATGAGTGAGATGGAAGCTAAAGCTGAATTTGCGAGATCATCAGTGCTTGACAACACCATTTTGGTAGCATTGGTAAACACTTAAGATTAATTGCATTCCTCTTCATTAGTTGCAAAATTAAGTGCTTTTATAAAGCTAGCAAATTAGTAGTTTTTAATTGAAGATGTTCCAAGTATGAAACTTGGTTGCAGATTTACTAAACCTTTTAATAAGATTTAGTAAGAGGATTTACTTTCCGGAGCAAAAGATATTTTGGGCTGGAAAGGTGCCCTTTTCTTGGTGCAAATTGCGCTTTGCGCACCTTTAGTTTAAGGGGGCATTACATGGGTGGCACTTTGGCATTACAGACTATGTATCAATAGTTTCTAAACCCGATCTACTCAGATAGTGCGACCACCGTTTGCGTTAACAAATAAATACTCCTTGAAGCAGTGTACAGCACACATCTAACATATGGAATGTTATAAAAAAATATCTAGGCATATGATATTGCACTGTAAGAGTATACTTTCAGTACACAGCCTATGCTAGACATCGGACACACACATTTCGAGCCATGTGCAAAGGTTTTGCATGGCGCTAGGCAGCCAGTTTGTGCACCAGTGCAGGGAAAGGCAGCTGCTGCAGACTTTTTTATGGTCTGGCTCGACAGTGCAGCTGTCACTAGACAATTAGGTGACAACCACCAGGAGAAGGACTTTGTCTACGCCCACATGTTGGGGGGCCAGGAGTACATGTTTTGATTGAGCAGAAGCTATGTGCTTCCACAAAAAATTGATGTGATCATTTTGTTTATCTATCCAACTGCCTAAGCTTGAACTTTAAGGGGCACAACCATGCCATTGTAATGCTATGGAAGTCTCTTAGATAACTAGATAATTGAAGGTGTTTTTCTCTGGCAGCAGCACAGATAGGAGGAGACAGCCATTAATTGAGTTTAGGTCTGTCTTGACAGTGTATTCTTAAATCAGACCTATTGGCATTGCCAATGGTTGTTTCAGTTGGGCAGTGGTGTAGCTACAGTGGTGCAGCCGGTGCAGTGTCACCAAGGCCCAGATGGGTGGAGGGCCTAGCTTGCCCTGCACCGGCTGCAGTTTACTTCACAGGCTGCTGCAACTGACTTTTTGGAGTGAAAATTCAGGGCTTATCTATATGGTGGACATCAAGGTTCGGTGGGAAGGTATAACTGCCAAGTTTTCAAATTGATTAAGTGTGACATCACTATGGTTTCACTGTGCAAATGAGTGACATTTGTTTGACACTTTGAATTCCACTTTCTGTTGGAAATTGGGTTACTAGCTGAGTGGGGTGGAACCCTACACAAACAGCAGCTACTTTTTCTGTCAGGGTGAAGTCTCAAGCAACCCCAAATTGACCTGTGCTTTACCCTCTGGTAGTTTGGCACAACAGCAGTCAGGCCTAATTTAGAGGCAATGTGTAAAGTATTTATGCACCACTTCAAACATTAATAAAGTGAAAACACAACACAAGTAAAATCCCATACCAATTTAGACGTGTAACCCCCAACTAAAAGTAGGATGAACTACACAACCTCCTGGGAGTTCTCATCACTAAGGTGAAAGAACCTATAGAGACCATCAGCATTGGTGTAGTCTGACCCAGGACGGTGTTCCACTGTAAAATCCATTTCCTGTAGGGAGATGGACTACCTCAACAGCTTGGAATTTCCCCCCGTCATTTACATGAGCCATTTTAGGGGCCTGAGGTTGGTCTGAACCCCAAAGTGTGTCTCAAACAGGTATGCTGTCAGTTTCTTCAGTGCCTAGACAACAGCAACGGCCTCCCTTTCAACAGCACTCCACCTCTGTTCCCGGGGAAGTAACCTCCTGCTAATGAAGGGTACAGCTTGGTCTAGGCACTCCTCAGTTAACTATACTAAGATAGCCCCTACGCCATGCTCTGAAGCGTCCGTTTGCACAATGAACTCCTTTGAGAAGTCAGGAGCCTTGAATACAGGTGCTGTACACATTGCTTCCTTGAGGGAGGGAAGGCTTTCTGACAGGCCTCTGTCCAGGTCACCTTTTTGGGCTGCTTCTTCTAAGGTCAGCTCAGTTAAGGGGGCAACAATGGTGCCATAACCCTCAACAAACCTCCTATAATATCTGGTGAGACCCAGGAAGGTCCTCACCTCTGTCTGTGTTTTGGGGGGTTGACAGGCCAGGATAGACTCAATCTTGGCCTGGAGAGACTATACCTTGCCCCCGCCCACCATGTGGCCCAGGTACTCCATGGTGCCCTGCCCTATCTGGTACCTACTGGCCTTGGCCTGTTGCAGGGCCTGAAGCACCTCATGGAGATGGCACAGGATTTCCTCCCAGCTGGAGCTGGAGACAGCTATGTCATTTAGGTAAATGGCACAGAATGCCTCCGACCCTGCTCATCAACACCTGAAAGGTGGCAGGTGCATTCTTCAAGCCAAAGGGATTCACCCTAAACTGGAAGTGGCCCTGTGGGGGTTAGAATGCTGACCTCTATTTTTCCCCCTCAGTCAGAGCATCTGCCAGTACCCTGGTGTGAGATCAGAGGAACTGAGGAACTTGCCAGCACCCAGCCTGTCATTGAGCTCATCAGCTCAGGTGATGGGGTGAGCATCAGTCTTAGTGATGGAATTAAATCCTCTGACTTCTAAGTTCTGGAGTGACACCCGGGGGGTTTGCCTAAGGGTACCCGCACAAAAAGGCTGGACCAGGGACTGTTGGAGGGCTCACTCCCCACTAATGCCAGCATCTTGGAGACGTGTTACAGCAAACAAATGATGGACGGAATGCTGACAATGCAAACATTCTCCCCCAGTCAAAAGATCTGGGTTAAATCCATCGTTCTTTTGCCCACTACACCACCCCAGTTTGGACCCAGCCATATGCAAATCAGTCTTGACCCTGTGCCCCATGGGAACAGTCCAGACCGAACTGCCAGGCCAGGTCCTCCCTGGACCGGAAACAAGCATCCTGGGACCGGTTTCGGGGTATGTCACCCTTCTTCAGCCAGGCTAGCTTGAATCCAGTGGCACAGTGAGCAAGGGACCCACGTCTGGGCATACCCATCCCACTTAGGGCGAAAAGTGTTACAGCAAACAAATGATGGACGGAATGCTGACAATGCAAACATTCTCCCCCAGTCAAAAGATCTGGGTTAAATCCATCGTTCTTTTGCCCACTACGCCACCCCAGTTTGGACCCAGCCATATGCAAATCAGTCTTGACCCTGTGCCCCATGGGAACAGTCCAGACCAAACTGCCAGGCCAGGTCCTCCCTGGACCGGAAACAAGCATCCTGGGACCCTTCTTCAGCCAGGCTAGCTTGAATCCAGTGGCACAGTGAGCAAGGGACCCACGTCTGGGCATACCCATCCCACTTAGGGCGAAAAGTGTTACAGCAAACAATCTTGGAGACTTCCTCTTTGGTACTGGCTCTCACCTTGTCCAACAACCTGTACATTTTGTTTTTTGCCAGGTAGGTCGCTCCCCCACCACACAGCTCCGCCTGTGGTGCCCTACCCGCTGCTGCTGCTGGTAAGCTCGCCCCCCTGTTTGCTGCCTCTGTGCCCGTTTTTGCCCTTTGCTTCCCCTCGTTTGCCTTCTGTACCCCTCGCTGCCCCCGTATTTTGTGTCCACCTTTGCCTTCTGTACCCCTCGCTGCCCCCGTTTTTTGTGTCCACCTTTGCCTTCTGTACCCCCTCGCTGCCCCCGTATTTTGTGTCCATCTTTGCCTTCTGTACCCCTCGCTGCCCCCGTTTTTTGTGTCCACCTTTGCCTTCTGTACCCCTCGCTGCCCCCATATTTTGTGTCCACCTTTGCCTTCTGTACCCCTTGCTGCCCCCGTATTTTGTGTCCATCTTTGCCTTCTGTACCCCTCGCTGCCCCCGTTTTTTGTGTCCACCTTTGCCTTCTGTACCCCTCGCTGCCCCCGTATTTTGTGTCCACCTTTGCCTTCTGTACCCCTCGCTGCCCCCGTATTTTGTGTCCACCTTTGCCTTCTGTACCCCTCGCTGCCCCCGTTTTTGTGTCCACCTTTGCCTTCTGTACCCCTCGCTGCCCCCGTATTTTGTGTCCATCTTTGCCTTCTGTACCCCTCGCTGCCCCCATTTTTTGTGTCCACCTTTGCCTTCTGTACCCCTCTCTGCCCCCGTATTTTGTGTCCATCTTTGCCTTCTGTACCCCTCGTTGCCTCTCTCCGCTCCCGCCGCTGCGTCCCCTGCGGCCCCGCCCCCCTGACTGCCCATTCGCTGCCCCTGCCTCCCGCCTCCCAGCTGCTCCTCCCTCCCACCTCCCCATATATGGCGGCCGCTGCGCTGTGAGGAGAGCGACCCTTGACCTTGCCAGGTAGGTCGCTCCCCCACCACACAGCTCCGCCTGTGGTGCCCTACCCGCTGCTGCTGCTGGTAAGCTCGCCCCCCTGTTTGCTGCCTCTGTGCCCGTTTTTGCCTTTTGCTTCCCCTCCTTTGCCTTCTGTACCCCTCGCTGCCCCCGTATTTTGTGTCCACCTTTGCCATCTGTACCCCTCGCTGCCCCCGTATTTTGTGTCCACCTTTGCCTTCTGTACCCCTCGCTGCCCCCGTTTTTGTGTCCACCTTTGCCTTCTGTACCCCTCGCTGCCCCCGTATTTTGTGTCCATCTTTGCCTTCTGTACCCCTCGCTGCCCCCGTTTTTGTGTCCACCTTTGCCTTCTGTACCCCTCGCTGCCCCCGTATTTTGTGTCCATCTTTGCCTTCTGTACCCCTCGCTGCCCCCGTTTTTGTGTCCACCTTTGCCTTCTGTACCCCTCGCTGCCCCCGTATTTTGTGTCCACCTTTGCCTTCTGTACCCCTCGCTGCCCCCGTATTTTGTGTCCATCTTTGCCTTCTGTACACCTCGCTGCCCCCGTTTTTTGTGTCCACCGTTGCCTTCTGTACCCCTCGCTGCCCCCGTATTTTGTGTCCATCTTTGCCTTCTGTACCCCTCGCTGCCCCCGTTTTTGTGTCCACCTTTGCCTTCTGTACCCCTCGCTGCCCCCGTATTTTGTGTCCATCTCTGCCTTCTGTACCCCTCGTTGCCTCTCTCCGCTCCCGCCGCTGCGTCCCCGGCAGCCCCGCCCCCCTGACTGCCCATTCGCTGCCCCTGCCTCCCGCCTCCCAGCTGCTCCTCCCTCCCACTTCCCCATATATGGCGGCCGCTGCGCGGCCGCGCCGCTGGCGCGCCAATGGCGCGCCTAAGGCAAGCCCGTCTGCGCCCTTCCTTGCCTGGACCACGCCCAGTGCCAGAACCCCTGGGCCGTGCGCCCCCCGCTCCAGCCTCGAGGACCGACGCCGATACGATGCCACCACACTCCACGCTCTCAACCCCGGACGGACACACAACTGCTTCAAGGCCGCCCCGAAACGCACTCATGGTCCCTTCACCTGCCGGAACTGCAGCTACAACAGCCTCAGAGCCACCGAAGCGCCCGCCAAGAAGGACCTCAACCACCTCCGATGCATCCTACTGAACACCCGCTCCGCACGCAAACACGCCGTCGAGCTCTGGTACCTGCTCGACACATCATCACCAGACGTCGCCTTCCTGACAGAGACCTGGATGAACGACTCCTCCACACCCGACATCGCCGTAGCCATCCCAGACGGCTATAAGATCACCCGCAGAGACCGCATCAACGGAGTAGGAGGAGGAATCGCCATCGTCCACAAGAACTCCATCAGGGTCTCGACCAGCACCGACGAATTTCTCTGCACCGCCGAACACATGCACTTCCAGATCCACACGGACCCCAACACCACCCTTAGAGGCACCCTTGTCTACAGACCCCCTGGGCCCCGACCCCAGTTCAGCGACTCCATCGCCGACTTCATCAGCACGCACGCCCTGAACTCTACCGACTACATCCTCCTCGGAGACCTGAACTTTCACCTGGAGAACAACAACAACAGCAACTCCACCACCCTGATCGACAACCTCGCCAACCTCGGACTGAGACAGCTCGTCACAACACCGACCCATTCCGCCGGCCACACGCTCGACCCCGTCTTCTCCTCAAGCTCCCACGTCTCCTTCAGCCACACCACGGAACTCCTCTGGACCGACCACCGCTGCATCCACTTCACCTTCCAGAAACCCACCACACACCACCGCACCCAACAGATCCCACGCCGCTGCTGGAGCAAAGTCACCGAAGACCAACTACGGGCAAACCTCGCTCTCAGCCCTCCCTCCGACCCATCCAACACCGACGACGCTGCCTGCAACCTCAGACGATGGATGGACGACTGTGCCAACACCCTCGCCCCGCTGAAAAAACTCACCTACAGTGACACCACCAAAAGAGCCAGCTGGTTCACCCCGGAACTCCTAGCGTCCAAGCGTACCTGCCGGAAACTAGAGAAGAAATGGCACAGTGATAAGACACCGGACAGCCACGCAGCCCACAAAGACGCCATCCGTAACCACCACCACCTCATCAGGTCCGCCAAGAGAATCTCCTTCAAAGACCGCCTCGACAACAACGCACACAACAGTAAGGAGCTCTTCAACATCGTGAAGGAACTCTCCAACCCCAGCTCCAACACCAAAGACATCCCGCCGTCGCAAGCCCTGTGCGATTCCCTCGCCACCTTCTTCCACCGCAAGATCGCCGACATCCACGACAGCTTCAACACCCAGACAGCCCCAACTAAGATCGATGCCCCAGACCCGACGCACACCATCGACCACGACCCCTTGCCAGCCTGGGCCAGCGTGAACATCGATGACACCATCAAGACCATGAGCACAATACACTCCGGCTCCCCGTCAGACCCTTTCCCGCACCACATCTTCAACAAGGCCAGCAGCTCCATCTCACCCCACCTGTGCAACGTTATCAATCTCTCCTTCGAGACCGCGACCTTCCCAGAGAGCTGGAAACACGCAGAGATCAACGCCCTACTCAAAAAACCCAAGGCGGATCCGAGAGACCTCAAGAACTTCCGGCCCATCTCCCTGCTTCCGTTCCCAGCCAAGGTCATCGAGAAGATCGTCAACAAACAGCTAACCCGATACCTCAAAGAAAACAGCATCCTGGACCCATCCCAATCAGGGTTCTGCAGCAACCACAGCACTGAGACTACCCTCATCACCGCCACCGACGACATCAGGACCCTGCTGGACAACGGTGAGACCGCAGCCCTCATCCTGCTGGACCTCTCCGCCGCCTTCGACACTGTCTGCCACCGCACTCTACGCGCACGCCTCCACGACGCAGGGATCCGAGACAAGGCCCTGGAATGGGCCACCTCCTTCCTCGCCGGCAGAACCCAGAGAGTCTGCCTCCCACCATTCCGATCCGAAGCCTCCGAGATCATCTGCGCCGTACCCCAGGGATCATCCCTCAGCCCAACACTGTTCAACATCTACATGGCCCCGCTCGCACGCATCGCCAGACAGCACGACCTCAACATAATCTCCTACGCCGACGACACTCAACTGATCCTCTCCCTCACCAAGGACCCCTCGCCGCCAAATCCAACCTCCATGAAGGAATGAAGGCCGTCGCCGATTGGATGAAGATCAGCCGACTAAAGCTGAACACGGACAAGACAGAGGTCCTCATCCTCGGCTCCAACCCCTCAGCCTGGGACGACTCCTGGTGGCCAACGACACTGGGAGCAGCCCTGACACCCACCGACCACGCACGCAACCTGGGAGTCATCCTCGACTCAACGCTCTCCATGGCCAAGCAAGTCAACGCAGTCTCCTCCTCCTGCTTCAACACCCTCTGCATGCTTCGCAAGATCTACAGGTGGATCCCGACAGATACAAGAAGAACAGTCACCCAGGCCCTCGTCAGTAGCAGACTTGACTATGGGAACGCCCTCTACGCGGGAGCCCCGGCCAAGCTCATCAAGCGACTGCAACGCATACAAAACGCCTCCGCACGCCTGATCCTCGACATACCACGCCACAGCCACATCACCCCCCACCTGAGGAACCTGCACTGGCTCCCCGTCGACAGGAGAATCTCCTTCAAACTCCTCATCCACGCACACAAGGCACTCCACAAGACTGGCCCAGCCTACCTCAACAGACGACTCTTCTTCTACGTCCCCAACCGCCAGCTCCACTCCGCCGACCTCTCCCTCGCCACCGTCCCTCGCATTCGAAGAACAACCACCGGTGGCAGATCCTTCTCACACCTCGCCGCCAAGACCTGGAACACCCTTCCACTAAGCCTACGACAGACCCAAGACCTGCTGACCTTCAGGAGGCTACTCAAGACCTGGCTGTTCGACCAGTAGCAGCAACCCCCCCCTTTTTTCTCCCCAGCGCCTTGAGACCCTCGCGGGTAAGTAGTGCGCTCTACAAATTCTGTGATTGATTGATTGAACAGGCATAATGCCTATGTCGTGGGTACACAAATGTGTCAGCCCAGGGGTGAGGGAGAACAGAGAAGAAAACTGTCCCAGCAACTGGTGCCAGTCACTCTACTGTTCTGGGGTCAGAGTAGGGGAGAGGGTAACATCTTCTACTGACCCATTGTGCTCCTTGGAAGACACAAGATCAGGGAGAGGTTCACTCCTTCACCTCCACTCCTTCAAGAGCATAGTAACTTCAGACCTTTCAAAGTGGGGTTTGAGGCGGTTTTTGTGGAGCACCCTTAAGGAGTTTCTAGGGGTCCTGAGATCCACCAGGTAGGTGGTATCCCCCTTCCGCTCTTTCACCTCATGTTGGCCTATTCAACGATCCTGGACAGCACTGGGCTCTACAGGCTCCATGAACCACAACTTCTGGCCAGTTTGAAACTCCACCAGAGTGGCCTTCTGGTCGTACCAGAGTGTCATTACCTCTTGACTGGCCTCAGGATTCTCTTTCACCTTTTTCCAGAAGTGCTGCATCTGGTTATGGAGAGTCAGCATGTAGCTCACCACATCCTGAGAGGGTTTCCTGGGATCTTGCTCCTACCCCTCTATCACATGGCTGAGACATCCACTAACAGGGTGTCCATAGAAGAGCTCAAATAGGTTAAACCCAACCCACTTCTGTGGCACCTCCCCGTAGGCAAACATCAGGCATGGCAACAGGATGTCCCACCTCTGCCTCATGGGCTCAGGTAGGCCCATTATCATGCCCTTCAGGGTCTTGTTGAATCTCTCAACAAGCCCATTTGTTTGAGGGTGGTAAGCCGTGGAGAACTTGTAGGTTACTCCACACACTCTCACATGGACTTCATGTATGCTGACATGAAGTTAGTGCCTCTGTCAGACACTACTTCCTTGGGAAACGCCACATGGGTAAAAATCCCCATCAGGACCTGGTTATCACAGGTGCAGTGACTTACCTCATAGGGATGGTTTCTGGGTACTGGGTGCAAGAACAGGATGAACCTGTTGCCTAAGGCTGTCTTGGGGTCCAAGGGACCAACAATGTCAATGCACACCCTCTCAAAGGGTGTGCCAATGATAGGTAAGGGATTCAGGGGAACCTTAAGCTTTTTCCCTGCTTTACTGCTGACCTGAATGGTGGAACAGGACCTGCAGAACGTGTCTGAAGCTGTCTTCATCCGGGGTCAATAGAAGTGAAGCCCAGCAAAGGTCTTATCCTGCCCCAGATGTCCTGCCAGGAATATAACCTGAGCCAAACCCAGTAGTGAGGCCCTGTAACACTAAGGGGCCAGCAGCACACAGGCTGCCCCAGGTCCAGGAACCTTAATGTATAGGAGGTAATTCTCCCAACAGATAGGGTGATCTTGTTGCAGGGATTCTGCACAAACTTAGAACTATACGCAGGAATATGAGACCTTGCTGTATAGGGACTGGGTCTTCCTACCACCTTAGTACCCACAAACTCAGGACTGACTAGCTATAGTGTCTCACTTGCTCTCCTACTCACTCCCAGAGAAACAAATGATTAGACACCCCAGAACACAACACTCCCAGATCTCTCAGGAATCATGGTAACAAGACATACCCTTTCGCCCACTCTCTTGTACTTGTCCACAATAAGATCTGACAGAGACACGAAACAGTTTAAAATATTTATTTTAACTAACGTGCCCTAACATGCAGTATACGTGCCACAACAAGCAGGAAAATGCATAATTCAAATATAGTCAGCATAGCAGCTAGTCCATATATCATGAAGGGAGATGTCATCATAGAAAGACAATGGAGAAAATACTATAGTGCCTAACCTCCCTCCCCTTGCTAAGAAGAAGTATTATTATTTGATAGAAGATCTCTGGACTTTGTCAGCAGACCCCATACCTTAGCCTATAGATGGTAAATCTATATCATAGGTGCTGTCTCGCTCTTCTCCCTGGAAAGGTCCCTCTCCAAGTGTCTATCACCTATTCGTGTACCCCACTAAAAAACCCAAGTATGCTATCCAAACAACAGCTGCATCGGTATGATTTGTCTAAGGGCTAAGGTCTGGCCAGAACAAAATAACAAGGGGCATTGTTGTTCGTCTTTGCACATAATGTTCAGTCAAAATCCCAGGAACATGCAGAGAGCGAACACAGCAATGAGTTCTCATGTGAAAGCAGTCATTGAAATATTGCAGAAATAAAGACGTGTAGTAATGGGCGCAAAAGCAGCAAGCAAGCTGTGAAGAGCTCATGCTAGCTTAGTGAAAAACGACAATGTCCCTATGTGCCATGTGACAATCTCCAGAGATGTCACCTCCTGCCTGTGCCTCAGCTTGCCGCCTCAAGCCCTCTAGGGTTGGGCACTCTTTCTGTGCCTTGAGGAATTCCTCCCTTGTGGACTCACCCTCAACTTGCCATCCAGCAAGCTCAGGCATGTCTCTCAGGGTGACAATGCCCTTCCTGGTAAGCTCAGGGGTGGCTTCCTCAGGTGCCCCGTCAACCTGGAACATGGGAACTTAAGGTACTGGTTTCCCATGTCCCTTGCCCTTCCTCTGCTTGGCAGTTGCCTGAACCATTGGTCCAGGCTTCCTTGACTCCCCTCTTGGGCAGCCATGGACATTCTGCTGATACAGGCCCATTCAGGCAAACATAACATCTACCGGTATGACTTGAGCTCCAGATCCTTCCAGACACTGTGCTCTAGGTCGTGGCCTAAGACACAGTCACCAGCCATGGCAGGGCTCACAGCTACATTTAGAACTAAGATCAGGTAGAATGTATTAGGGAGGACTTGCTCTGCAGACACTAGATGAGTAGTCATACTGGGCCATGTGTCTCTCAGAGCTTCCACCCTGTGCCCATTGAGGGTGTCCCACTGCCTATACTTAAAAGTGTTTGAAGGCTTTTGGCATCATCTCTCTCCTCTGCTCTCTCCCCCAAGCTAACTGCAGTCACCTCCTGCCCAAGTGCTACACTCGCCAACCCAGGTGTCTGCCCATCAGTGTGGGAGGGGCTGTGACCTTTTGGTACATTTGGTGTCTACCTTGGAGTGTCCATCCTTGTAGCATCCAGTATACTGTGAGATGAACCTCCCTGTCTTGTGATCAAAGAATCCCTTCTTCTTCTGATCAGGTTGGAACTGGTAACTATGGTTCCCTTGGGAATTATTTGGGGACCTTTAGAGAACCCCTTATTTTTAAGTTTTCTCCCCCCTCTTTCTTCTGGTGATCCTTTCTAGTTTTTGGACTCTGACCCAGAGGTCTGCCTCCTTAGCAACCTATGTCAAACAAATGTTGAACATGTGCTCTCTTAATATCAGATTAAACAACCCTATAAATTCATCAACTTTGCTACACTCAATCATCGAGTGCCTTGTTGGCTATTCCTGAACCTAATGTGGTACTTCTCTGGGGTGAGTCCAAACTTGGTGACAAGGAGGGATACCTTGCTTACACTAGGTAACTTGGTGACAAGAATGGTTTCCACTGGGAGGAGGCTGGGCTTCGAGAGCTAGTTCGTTTTGATGTTCAGAACCATCTGAAAGCAAGTGGGAGCTAAAGAGTTTCAGGTTACTGTCCAATGCTTGACACAATATTTTTCTGTTGTTTAGATGGACATATGCATAGTGTGAGTAAGGTAACCTCCCCACTGGAGGCATGTGTTTTCAGAATGATGCCCCCCAAAACTCTTCTGGGATCCTGTGCATCTTAAGGACCGCCTCATAGGCAGAAAAACACTTGTCTATGTCATTCCCTAACCACAGTTGTGCACATTATCTTTGGGTATGCAAACTTTCTTGTTTCGTTCAGGCACTGTGGGTATGCTGCCACCATGGTGCTGGACTCTGCCTGATTAGCTCTGATATCCAGCTCTCTGAGGCCCCTTTCATGGGCCATTTTCCTCTCTTCTGCTTTGAACTTGTGGGTCCCGAGTTTACTTGTTGCTTGTATTCTGGTTCAGGGAAGATTGGATTGACAGTTTGGGCTGGACTGTTCCCATTGTAGCAGGGTCAAGACAGATTTGCAAATGGCTGGGTCCAAACTGAGGTGGCATGGTGAGCGAAAAACAATGGATTGGGATGCGGCCCTAGCGATTGCCAGTGGCTAAGATTAATTCAAACATTCCATGCATCTCCTTGTTCTTGTTGCAGTTGATGCCCTAAGTGCAAAGAGTATGCCCAGATGTGGGTCCTGTGCTCACTGTGCCACTGGAATCAAGCTATACCTGGCTGAAGAGGCCATAATAAGGGCGAAACCGGTCCTAGGTTGCTTGTATTCTGTTTCAGGGAGGACCTGGCTTGGCAGTTTGCGATGGACTGTTCCCATTTGAGTAGGTTTAAGGCTAATTTGCATATGATTGGATCCAAACTGAGGTGGTATATTGGGTAAAAAATTATGGATTGGGATGCGGCCCAAGCGATTGCCAGTGGCTGAGATTAATTCAAGCATTCCATCCATCACCTTGTTGCTTTTGCAGTTGATGCCCTAAGTGAGACAAGTATGCCCAGACGTGGATCCTGTGTCCACTGCGCCACTGGAATTAAGCGAAACCTGGATGAAGAGTCCATAATAAGGACGAAACGGGTCCTAGGTTGCTTGTATTCTGGTTCAGGGAGGACCTGACTTGGCAGATCAGACCGGACTGTTCCATTAAAGCAGGGTCAAGACTGATTTGCATATAGCTGGGTCCAAACTGGGGTGGCATGGTGGGCGAAAAATGATGGTTTGGGATATGGCCCATGGCTGAGATTAATTCAAGCATTCCATCCATACCATCCATCAAGTTGTTGTTGTTGTCGTCAAACTTAAGCTTGGTCATCTGCCAATTCAAGAGACAAGTCATTGCCCCCTCCAGAGTGCTGAATTTCAGAATTGGTGTCCAGGCCCTGCTCCTGTTCCTCCATGTTATCCTTCTCATTCCCATCGTCTGTTGCTGTTGACTGGTGAACCTCAGCCCAGGCCCTCAGAGCTTTCAGAAGCTCCAACGTCTTGGTGCCTTTCTTGGTTGGCAGTCCTCATTCCTTACAGTACTGCTTGAGCTCTGCCACAGTGTAGCTCTCTAGGTTGATGAGCTCAAATTCCATTTCTGAAGGTATGGCCATAGACACAGTCAGGTAGAATGAGAGTGAATTTGGAAAAAGCAACAGAGCCAATCAAGGAGAATTTGTTTAAAAAACTAGAATTGAAATCAAATTATTTATCTAGGATTTTAATGTAATATAAAATAATAATATGGCATTGTACAAACACAAGTCCAAATCCTCATTGCTGAACACAAATGTTGTAACTGGGGTTACTGGTTGAGGGGGTAGAACCCTACTCACTCAGCAGCCACAATTTCCGTCAGGGTGAAATCACAAGCAACCTCAAATTATCCTTTGCTTAACCCTCTAGCAGCTTCGCACAAAAGCAGTCATGATTACCTTAGAGGCACGTTGTAAAGTATTTATGCAGAGGCAATTTGCAAAGTATTTATGTAGATGTAAGAAAGTGAAAACATACCACAAGAAAAATCACACACCAATTTAGAAAAAGAAAGTTAAATTGAATACATTATTTGACACCAAAACGAAAAAAATCCAATCAGTAGAACCACAAATATGTAATTTCAAAGATTTCAGGTAAGTAAAGCACCTGTAAGCACAGAGTGCCACTCTCGCTTATCTGGTCATGCGAGATTGGGTAGAAATGTCACAAGTGCAGACCGACCGGGATGGAGCTTCGACCGGATACAGGGACCAGGTTAGTCCCTCTGAAAGAGTTACCTTCAAAGTCCAGAGCGAGGAGTTCCATTCGTGGTGGAAGAGGCTGCAAGGAGCAGGGAGAACATTGCGGATGGTCATCCAAGTAGCATGACAAGCAGTTTGGGCATCACGGACAGTCATCGATGGAGCATGAAGATCTTGTCGGGCATCGTGGATGGTGGTTGCTGGAGCTTTGCATTGGCGGTCACCGCAAGCTATCGATGCTGTAGTGCAAAGTGCAGGTCTCACATTGGTGGGTGTAGCTGGCAGTCATGGTGGCGCAAAAGGTTGGTATCACCGGAGCTACGCGTTGGCGGGTGGTGCAGGCGGCAAGATCATGGCATGAACTGGGCCATTTGTGAAGAGCTCAAAACTTCAGGATTTCTCCTTTTCTTCAAGAGAGAGCTCAACTGATGCCTCTCCAAGGATCCAGAACCTAGGGGGCACCCCTTGGGGATCAAGAATGCACTCCAAAAAAGGCCAGCAGGGCTCAGGCAGGTTCAGTTGCCGGTTCACTTACATGTCAGCTGGGCAGTTACAGGGAGCCTCTGGAGTTTGTTATGTCCCTGTAGCTCCTAACAGGAGGTTAGTCAGCTGACCCTTGAAGTCATTTCAGCCTGAGATGAAGGGTGCAGATCCATGCTTTCTTCTAAGCGAGCAGGGCAGCAGGCAGCTGAGCAGCAGAGTAGGAAGGCAGCAGCGTGGCAGACCTCCTGGCAGCAAAGCAGCACAGCAGTATTAATCACAGGACCAGGGGTATACTGAAGAGTTTGATCTGAGGGTCCAATATTTATTCCTGGTGTCCACTTTCAAGGAAGGGAAGTTTCTTGAGAATTCCACTTTGAAGTTTCCTGCTTCCCCAGCATTAGTTATCAGTGGTAAAGTGCACAGAGTCACAAAGCCAACAAAAACGAGATCAGCAAAAAAATGAAGGAATAAGGCAAAACGTTTTGGGGAAGGCCACCATAAGGCTGACATGTCTAACACTTTCTCATGAGTAAATCAAAGCAATGACTAGTATCTGGGTGCCTCACTGTGAGTTTTTTTTGTTTGTTATTGCTTCTAGATATCACACATTGCACATATACCAAATGGAAGCAAGCCCTTCTGACTTTGCCAATACTTGTTAAGTAAATATGACTACACTGATTTTTCCTCCTTGTGCAAAACAGCTGAGCAGCTTTGGTTGCTGTAGTGCATTGCGCAAAAATTGAGCAAGTCTGCCCCATGGTTATTAAAAAAAACACAAGTTATATCTACACATGTTCCCTGTAAAATTGTAATAGAGACATTAGCCAGTCAATGTAATTGAGTTTTTTAAATGTATCTCAGATATGCATTGTGAATGAAAACCATGTTTGTGCTAGTTTTTTTGCCACACCCCGTGTGCCAGACACAAAAGAATTATCTTTCCTTTGGTCAAAAATGAATTGGGCTAATTTATAAGTGCAAAATGTTAGCTTTTGGCATTTGCAGTTTTACACTGGCTTTGTCACAGCGGCAAATCAGAGAAAGTGTTTGAAATGCTTGATGAAAGTAACTTGATTATCCAGGATAAGCTTGGCCATAGCACCACAAAGGTCATATGAGGTCACGAGCTTCATGCGTGCTAGAGTGTAACAAATAGTTACGTTTACTGTATTTATAAACAGCTCTTGGCAGGCGATCCAGTGGACTCCACAGGGCTTGAGATTCTGGGATGGAATCCATTAAATCTGTAAATTAATTGTAAATTAATTGACTTAGTTTGAACTCTACTGTTTTCTGCTGAAAAAAAATTGCTGTGAACATGTTGTACACGCTGTGCATATATGATATTAAATAGAAATTGTGCTGAGTCTTCTGCTGAACATGAGACCGAATTTTGCATTGCGTTGAGCTTTCTCAGAAAAAAAAATTGAAGAAAAGTGGTATGTTTAAAAATATTAACTCTTTATTTTTGACCCTGAAGCATATGTTTAAAGTGCGAGTAAGAAATCTAGGGAAACAAAAGAACATTATTCAATTAGGGAAACGAGGGAAATAGCACGGATGAACACACTGGCAGGTTAACTATAGATGTGTAACATAATATCTGGTTCCAGGGCAAAGTGTGATATATGGTTACAGTGTTTGCAGACACTTGTACATAATGTCGCAAGGACCGATATGTGTTGTTGCCTATTATTACTGTCCATCTTCATGGGCTTAGTCAGACAATGCAGGCAGTGCTTAATTTGTAAAATATTAAGTGCCAGGGCTCTGACCAGGAGGCCACTGCAGCTTGCACCACCCATCACCCCTGTCATCGCTGCCAAAACAACTACTAACCATCTCTCTCCCATCAGTGATGTCATTTGAGATGTCATCAGTGATGTCATCAGTGATGTCACTGACCATGTCATGAATGATGTAATATGTGACGTCATCAGCAGTGCATTGCGGGGGCGCGAGTTATAGTTGGCTCAACTAACCTTAACAGACGAATTTCTCTGGTTTTGAACGAGTAAAAAGTCCAATCAACTATAACGTCCCTGAAACCTGTGGTTTTTTCAGTGAATTTCTAAGGTTTTTTAAATGCTAATTTCTAAGTATAACGTCCCTGAAACCTATGGTGCGTGACTAATTGAAGGAGTGCATGCATAATGGCTGAGTGATTGTATAACTCCAATGGTAGTGTCTGGGTGATTGGAGGAGTGCATGGGTAGTGCCTGGCTGATTTTGTAAGTGCTTGGTTACCTCCTGGGTGATTGCTTGAGTGCACAGGTAATGTATGGGTGATTGAAGCGTGCATGGGTAATGCTTGACTGATTACATTAGTTTATGGGTAATGCCTGGATGATTGCATGAGTGCATCGGTAGTACCTGGGTGATTGTAAGAGTGCAAGGATAGTGCATGGTGATTTTATAAGTGCTTGGGTATTGGCGGAGTGATTGGATAAGTGCATGGGTATTGGCTGGGTGATAGGAGGAGTGCATGGGTAGTGCCTGGGTTATTGCATGAGTGGATGAGTAGTGCCTGGGTGATTGCAGGAGTGCATCAGTAGTGCCTGGGTGATTTTGTAAGTGGATAGGTATTGTTTGGATGATTTTGTACGTGCATAGGTTTTGCCTGAGTGATTGCATGAGTTCATGGGTAATGCCTGGATGATTGCTTGAGTGCAAGGGTAGTGCCTGGATGATTGCATGAGTGCATGGGTACTGCCTGCGTGATTGGAGGAGTGCAAGGATAGTGCATGGTGATTTTATAAGGGCATGGGTAGTGACTGGGTGATTGGAGGAGTGCATGGCTACTGGCTGGGTAATCAAAGGAGTGAATAAGTAGTGTCTGGGTGATTAGAGGAGTGCATGGGTAGTGCATAGGTGATTGGAGCAGTGCATGGGTAGTGCCTGGGTTATTGCATGAGTGGATGAGTAGTGCCTGAGTGATTGGAGGAGTGCATGGGTAGTGCCTAGGTGATTTTGTAAGTTCTTGGTTAATGCCTGGGTGATTGCATGAGTGCAGAGGTAATGTATGGGTGATTGGAAGAGTGCCAGGGTAATGCCTGACTGATTGCATGCGTTTATGGGTAATACTGGATGATTGCATGAGTGTATGGGTAGTGCCTGGGTGATTGTAAGAGTGCAAGGGTAGTGCATGGTGATTTTATAAGTGCTTGGGTATTGGCGGAGTGATTGGATAAGTGCATGGGTACTGGCTGGGTGATAGGAGGAGTGCATGGGTAGTGCCTGGGTTATTGCATGAGTGGATGAGTAGTGCCTGGGTGATTGGAGGAGTGCATGGGTAGTGCCTGGGTGATTTTGTAAGTGCTTGGTTACTGTCTGGGTGATTGCATGAGTGCACAGGTAATGTATGGGTGATTGGAAGAGTGCATGGGTAATGCTTCACTGATTACATTAGTTCATGGGTAATGCCTGGATGATTGCATGAGTGCATCGGTAGTACCTGGGTGATTGTAAGAGTGCAAGGGTAGTGCGTGGTAATTTGATAAGTGCTTGGGTATTGGTGGAGTGACTGGATAAGTGCATAGGTACTGGCTGAGTGATTGGAGGAGTGCATGGGTAGTGCACAGGTGATTGGAGCAGTGCATGGGAACTTCCTGGGTTATTGCATGAGTGGATGAGTAGTGCCTGGGTGATTGCAGGAGTGCATCGGTAGTGCCTGGGTGATTTTGTAAGTGGATAGGTATTGTTTGGATGATTTTGTACGTGCATAGGTTTTACCTGAGTGATTGCATGAGTTTATGGGTAATGCCTGGATGATTGCATGAGTGCAAGGGTAGTGCCTGGATGATTGCATGAGTGCATGGGTACTGCCTGCGTGATTGGAGGAGTGCAAAGATAGTGCATGGTGATTTTATAAGTACGTGGGTAGTGACTGGGTGATTGGAGGAGTGCATGGCTACTGGCTGGGTAATCGAAGGAGTGCATAGGTACTGGCTGGGTGATTGGAGGAGTGCATGGGTAGTGCACGGGTGATTGGAGCAGTGCATGGGTAGTGCCTGGGTTATTGCATGAGTGGATGAGTAGTGCCTGGGTGATTGCAGAAGTGAATCAGTAGTGCCTGGGTGATTTTGTAAGTGGATAGGTATTGTTTGGATGATTTTGTAAGTGCATAGGTAATGCCTGGCTGATTGCATGAGTGCATGGTTACTGCTTGGGTGATTCTATCAGTGGAAGAGTAATATCTGGATGATTGAAGGAGTGCATAGGTAATACTTGAGTGATTGCAAGACTGTAGAAGTAATGTCTGGGTTATTGCAGGAGTGTATGGGTACTGCCAAACTGATTAAAGGTGTGGATTAGTAATGCCTGGGTGATTTTGTAAGTACATAGGTTATGCTTCAGTGATTGAAGCAGTGCATGAGTACTGCTGAGGTGATTTGAGGAGTGAGATGATTGAGTTTGAAAAAATGAATAACTGCAATAAAAGTGACTGTAAACATTAATTCATATTATTATGCTTATTACATTATTTCATCTTACCTTCGTATTGAAGTATATATCAAACTCATTGAAACTATTTTACAGTTGTTTCATTGTAAAGTAAATTTAAAATATTTTCAAACTTTAGTTTTACTTTCTGTAAAAGAGAAGAAAAAATACTGTTATTGCAAATAATATTATAGGTTTAAGAACACAACATAATTTTAGAATTACATAACATATTCAGGTTCTCTTTTTTGCTGTTTTCAGATTCTATTGAATTTCACCATACACAGTGATTTCAATGTTGATCATCATATAACAGCGGGCATAAAAAATACAATCAATAAGATTGTAATAAAAAAACAAAGATCAAATATATGAACTACTTCTTTCAAACACAATTTTCCAAATGCAATATCAAAGAACAGAAACGATAATTCAAACACTAATTGTTCACATCTTCCCAATAGGCTGAATGATGTTTCCGAAATCATTTGCATTGAAAATATCCAAAATAAACTCGTTAATTCATGTTTACATCTTCCCAATAGGCAGAATGATGTTTTCAAAACTTTGGCATCAAAAATATCAGATATGAATTTGGTAATTCGTAAGGCAACCGATATTTGAATTCCAAATGGGCATCATTACAATGTGTCCATCCTTTATTGCATCTTAAATACACAGTATAGTGTCCAGATGTTGTACTAGGTCCATCATGGAAAATAATAGCCACTGCTTTAAAAGTTCTTCCTGAAATTGACACTTGACTTGCCACAAAAAAAAAAATTTTGGTTTCCAATTTTCTTCCATCTGCTGTACAACTTTGTAGCATTAAAATGACATATTGTCCAAATCTTTCTATAAATAATGTTGACAACATTTCTGATTTGCAGTGAGTACATTTCATATCTTGATTAGCTGATTTTACTAATTTGTTAAAAGACACTGTTTTGCAATCTGGTATTGTCAAATATATGAATCGTTCAGTGTCTATTTCAGTGGTAGAAGAAAATGAACAGTCTTCACATTTATGATGCCATCTGTAACGTAGTCCAAATAGATTTTCAATTTGTATTCCTTCATCTTCCAATACTGCAAGCATAAACATAAGAAATTCTTGAGCATCTTGTTGTACATTAAGTGTAAATTGTGAAGAACCAGAACATATATCCAAAAGATGCCGAATGCCAGAAGCAGTATGGATTTTAGTTTTATCAGTTTTCAACTTTTCAAAAATATAATGTAACAAAGAACAGAATCTTTTTTCTCGATTTTCCATAATTTGATGATGATGAAGATTTTCTAGAAAAAACACGACGTTCACAATTACATTAGCATAGCAGTTGATACCTGAACTATTTTCTAACTGGTATCCTACAATATCATCAGTGTCCATTTTAATTTCTTTACAGCCTGAACATTCTCTTGAATTGTCTTCTTCTTTCCAACCTCACTAGAGTGTTTCTCATATTTTGGTTTTGGACATACTACACATTTTTCATATATGGGATATTCAACTAAGTTAGGAGCATACAGTCTTCTTAACCAATTATACTCTCTTACACAATTTGCATCTGCACTAACCTTTTTCTCATCAAAATCAATCAAATACAATCCAGATAATGTTCTTACTCGAGACAATGCAACATATGCCATACCCATTTTAAAAACTGTACTTCCAATATTTACCAAAGCACTGTCTACACTTAAACCTTGAGATTTATGAATGGTCACCGCATATGCTAAAGAAAGAGGAAACTGTTTTCTACGAACATACAAATCTTTAACAAGCAAAAAACGGACAGCACAACATCCAATCTGTTTTACCTCTTCAATCTGATCAAATTTAATCTTCAAAAATTCAATTCCATCTCTGTTCTGAAAATTTATATAATCAACAACTTTTCCCATTGCTCCATTCACTAAACCTTTTTGAACATCTAAATTACGCCGTAATATTACCCGACAGTTTACACCTACATATAAAGTTTTTTCCAAACCAGCAGTCTTAGATACAGATTTTTCCAAAGAATCTAATTTTGACTGTAATTTCTCTGACAGAACAATAGTAGCTCCTTCCTGTTCCATTTTATCAATGGCTTCCATTTTCACTATTGGTTGTTTCTCCAGTTTCAAAAGTTCTTGATTGAATGTAGAGCACTCTTGCAGTGTTGGCATTAGACAAACTATAGACTTCTTTTCTCCAATTTATTTGTACATTATTTCAGGTGCAATATTTTCATTTGGAAACAAGTTTGTTAGTATTCAACTTTGTAAAGCTTCTTTGCCATCTTTTGTCAAGACACCAATTCTAATATCTTGAAGAATGTTTCCATAATGTTCATCACTTGCTTGTCGCATATTCTTAATAAGTTCTTTATATTAAAAAAGAGACCAAATGTTCACATTTCCAATACTTCCCAAAGATTTCCTAGTGTATTGATGGACAAGTGTTTTAAAAACGGGTTGCCCTTTCACAGGAGTAAGTTGTAATAGATCGCCGAATACAATTACATGTTTTCCTCCAAATAAAACATCATAATCTGTTTTTAAAATCTGTTGCATTCTTAAATGTACAAAGGCAAGCATTACATTTGAGACCATGCTCACCATATCAATTATCAGAAGTTTCAATTTCTTTAGTGCTCTTGAAACTTCATAACAAGCTTCTCCAGATAGCTTGTGATAGTCCAACTTATTTTCATGTTCAACTGGTAGCATCAGTAAACGATGTAATGTAATCCCTTTAATGTTGTGTGCTGCTAACCCAGTTGGAGCGGTTACAACACAAGATAAATGTGATTCAGTGGTTTTCTGTAGATAACTGGTCAAACCTTTAATTAAGAAACGTTTTCCTGTACCAGCTTGACCACTGATATACATTCGAATAGGTTTAAATGATGTGCAGTTGCATTCTTTTTTCATGAAGTAAACCATGCTCTATCTGTTGTGTAACTTGCTGATATATTTCTTTCTGTTCAATATTTAGTTGTTCTTCCAAGTTTCCCAACTCCATAATATCCTGTTGTGCTTGTTGCATTGCCATTTCTACTTCACTCATGGCTATTGCTGCTTCATTTTCAAGAATTGGTTGTCCTAGTGGATTTTGACTTAGTGGAGCAGAACTTTGACTATCTTGAGAACTGTCTCTAGCAATTTCAGCTGCAATACCAGTTTCTTGTTCAATTTCTTCATTCAACATTTGTAGATAATTTGGAAAAACTGTGCATTCAATGCTATCTTTACATGCATTAAAAGAATCTTCATAGCACTCAAAATCTCCAAGTAATTCCATTTCAGTACGCCAAGGCTTGAAGAGTTGCAGAAGTGCTAAATAGAAAAATTCCCTTTTATCTACAGTATTACAACTGAGTTTCCTGTGATTAAAAAGATTTCCTTTGGTATGTTTTACCAAACATCCATCACATCCAATTACTGCATATTTTTCTTCATTTATATTTTCTGTAACATTTCTCTTAAAGCTGTAATATTGCAGTACTTCATAGAGACATATGTTTTCCAGATGTGGACTTCTTTTAGGATAGCACGTATCCAACATGTTTGTTTTAACAAAATCTGTACTTTCTGGTTCATTTAATGCTAAGTATTCAATTTCTTGTACAGATTTCAATACTCGATTTCGTGTTGCAGCAAGACCTAGACTTACCCAAATGATTCCTCTTGACTTCGAATATAAGCTTGCAGATGTCATCCGATCCAAACATTCGATACGATCCAATCTCTCGATGGGAAAGCATCTTCAAACTAAAGCTGTACAATTTGTTACTAAGAGTCTTCTCTTGTGAAATTTCTTCCCACATTTCTTTCAACTCTGTCTTTTCAGATTTTGTTATATATGATGTAACATAGCGAGCAACAGCAATTGAATTATCTGCAACATACTGGATATCCATATTTGCATTCCACATCATCAAAATCACTGGATTGTAATCATTAATATACTTTGAATCTTCACTTCTTTTTATATTGTAAGCATTCTTTGGAGATTTTTGAGTTATAGTATGCCTCACTGCTGACATGAAACTGTTGACTCTTCCTTTGGAAATTACTGGACGTAGGAATCCAAAACGACATTTTGTATAAAGATTTTCCTTTGACTTGTATTTCTGTCGACAATATTTCCCACATCGATGACTTTGAAACCGTAAAACTTGTTGTCTTAAGGTATTTTCTCCTCCTGTTTTGGGAATAGCACAGGTAACATAGTCTTCAATGAATGATAAAACAGTCTCATCAGAATCGGTTCCAAATTTAGGTGCATCCTTGATCCATAATAGCATATGTATATGAGGAGCACCTCTGGCTTGGTACTCCTTTCTCCAAAAGAAATCAATAACTTCTCCAAGAATTATTGCAGATAAAAGACATCATAGCTTGAAACCTATGATTAAAATATCTGCACACATTTACAGGATACAAGGAACACAATTCTCCAGCTGTCTTCAATTCAATGTTTTTAATATTTAAATTGGCTTCTCGTAGAAATTCAAGTAAATCATCCCATGCGTATTCAGCACAGCTTAGCGTAACAAACCACGTAGGGTTTCCTAAGTTCCTTAACATACATTTAAGTTCTCCGTGACGACGATACCAATACTAATTCCCTGGACTTTAGATATGTTGCTGGGGGTCATCTGAGCTTTATTTTATATTTGTGATACTCGCAGATTACAGTTTACTTTTCTTGTTAGGGTCACCCCAAGGAAACATAGGGTGAAACTTGCTCAGTGTAAGGCTTGGCAGTACCACGTTGACACGCCATCAAATTAATCAACTGAGATTCTAAATGATCGTCTCTTTGTTGTACTTTGTCCATGAATTCCTTTGCAGAAACATGTGTAAGATGAACTCCTGTTTTTAATATGTGGTTCACTGCATTTGAAAGTCCAGACAAGTCACTTTCAAACAGAAGATGAAATATATATGGAATACATTGTCGAAATCTTGGATCTTCTGAGTACAATATTGTTGTACGATATTCCGAAGCTGGAATCTGCACGGGTCGTTCATCATATCGTCCACCTTTGTCAGTGGTGAAGAGCTGTGGAAAACAACGGGCTTCTAAACTTCTTTCCCAAACACTCATAGGAGTTCCCTTCGCTTTCTTCATTTGGAATAATTCAATAGTATTTCCAATCACTTCTTTTGAATGTAAAGGATGTATACTATAATGTTCATAAATTTCTTCACTCCTGGAGACATCCACTTTTTTGATTTGGCCAGCTGAATTTTCTCTATCATCTCCTAAAGATATTTCTTCTTCGTCCACATGTATATTTTTATAATAAATATTGTTTTGTATAAGATATAATGTAGCTTTTTGAAGATTGGTGACATCTACTAACTCTTGCCATATTTTCCGACTCTTTGTTGGTACACCATTAACTAGAATAACTACAGGTTCACTTTCCTCTCTCTCTACACCAACAGTTTCAATATTTTTCTTAAAATCTAAAGGTAAATACACAACTCTTCCTTTTAAACCTCTTTGTAAATCTGTTGGCGGCAGCTTACCTGTTTTAGGCTCCATACGAACAATAGCCTGAAACGGGTGCACAGGCTGAATAAGAATAGATTCATATGTATTTAAATCTACTAGTTCTGAAGGAATACCTACCAGCTCTAGGTTATTATGTACAGCTCTAGCTGGCATTTTATTCTCTTCTAGTTTGCTGTAACAATATTTACAAATACGTTAATCACTACCCAACTCAAAACGACCTTCCACCAACAAATAAGCACCAAATTGCTCCCACTTATCATTGTTTTCCTTTTCACTTTTTAAATACACATCAACATTCCTAGTTTGACTTCTATTGTGAGTACGTCGACAACAGATACAAACATAGTTTGGTTTTTCACAATAAATTACCTTAAACTTTGTAATTTCTTCTGCAAACTTCTGAGTACTACTATCTTCCACCTCTTCTTCAACACCTACACTTATGAAACTCTCACTTTCTCTACACTTCTTTTCAGGACCAAAGAAACGAAACTGTATATCATCACAAACTTTTTTTACATCCAATACTGAACCATGCAAAAGAGCAGTGTTTATTTCACTTAAACATAATGCAGGACTCTTTACATAGTACAATCTTCTTACTAACTTCCGCATTTCTGATGATGAAAAGTACTTTGACAAACATTTCTAGAAAGACAAGCCAGAGAATGACCCTGCAAGCCAGTATATTTTCTCACTTTACAAGGATCTAGTCCTTGCAACATCTTAATCTTCTGTTTAACACTTTTTTCACCATACTCTCGTAAGAAATTTTGTAAAATTTCAATAGATTCCTGTTGTATACTACAAATACTACTACAATCCCACCTATACAGTGGAGCTTCTGAACGTCTCCCTTGAACTTCTTCAGCTATTACTTCTTCTACATTTCTAGGAACCATCTTTTCTTTTTCAATTGGACAACCATTTTTAACCTCATAAGAACGACCATTGGTATCAACTGGGCTGAACTAATGTATTTTGTTGAAAATAGCTTTCTTCATTAAAAAAAGGTTCAGTACTAGAAGTGTGCTTCCATTCACCTCAACATTTTTGCAAGTTAGTTCTATGGACCAGTCTTTTCTTTTACTTTTCTCCTTTATAAAATGCATTGTTTTATTCAATGTTGTCATTCTTTTCAAAACTAATATAAACAATCTTCTTTTCAATTTAAAAGCGTTTTCGACTACACTTTCAATCTGTTGCTTTTTCTTGTAAAATGCACATCTGCTTTTATATTTATTGCAATCTTTCATTAAATTTTGCAGTACTCTACTTTTAAACATTCGTTTCCTAATATCCTTATACTGTTTCATCCTTCTTTCATCATAGATTATTTTCCAAAAACATGATTTTCTATTAATATCTCCTTTTTTTGTTTCCTTCTGAATGGTTGTACTACTTTTCTTTTTCTTTTCTCCATTTTCTAAATTCATAATCTTCTTTAAAACTCTTTTAACAAATTATTTAGTTCTCTTACCAGAAGCCTTTTTCTTCAATGTCACATGTTGCACTTTGTCTGATTTCTCCTTTTCTGTTTCTTTTAAATAGTACTCTTTTCTTTCTTTTCTTTTCTTTTGATCTTTTCTTGCCATACTCAATCTTTATTAATAATAATGGTGAGTATCTGAAAAGAAAAAAGTTTAAATACTTTCATTAAATCATTTAATATTAATAAAATTATTATATACAAATATTCTCATATATAAATAAAAAAATATTTTTTATTGCATTCCAAAAGTATGTCAGACACTGCAGACAAAGGTCCAGAAAGAGGCAAGAGGGGTGCAGAAAGACCGAAGACGGTGTGAAAGATACATGAGGGGTGCAAAAAGAAGCAACAGAGGTGTACAAAGAAGCAAGAGGAATGCAGAAAGAAGCAAGAGAGTTTAAGAAAGAGGCAAGAGGGGTGCAAAAAGAGAGGAGAGGTGCAGAAAGAGGCATAAAAGGCGCAGAATGAAGCAAGATATGTACAGAAAAAAACAAAAAAGTGCAGAAAGAATAAACAGAGGTGTAGAAAGAGGTAACACGGATGCAGAAAGAGGAAACAGGGCTGCAGCAAGACCTAAACGGAGGACAGAAAGAAGCAACACAAGCAGAAAGACACAAAAGAAGTGCAGAAAGAAAGAACAGAGGTACAGAGTCCATGTGTTCTGTCTAAGTAATTGAAAGAGTGCATGGGTAATGCCAGGGTGATTGCATAAGTGCAGGGGTAATGTCTAGGAGATTGCATAAGTAAAGTATGAGTGATTGCATGAGTGCAGGAGTAATGTGTGTGAGGCTGTATGAGTGTAGTAGTAGTGCCTGGGTGATTGGAGGAGTGCAGAGATAGTGCATGGGGGATTTTATAAGTGCATAGATACTGGTTGGGTGATTCAAAGAGTACAGTCCTAGTGCCTGGGTGATTTGAAGAGTGCAACGGTAGTGCCTGAGTCATTACATAAGTGCATATGACTAGCTGGATGATTTAAGAAGTGCTTTGGTAATGCCTGTGTAATTGTATACTACAGCAATAATGCCTAGTGTTATGTCCCGTATAGAGGCCCTAATGTAGACCCGTTCATACATGCCCTAAAATGGACGTATTTGTATTTGCCCTAATACGGTCATATTCGTACTTGCCCTATTATGGTCAAAGCAGCATATGCCCTATTACGGTCATAACTGTACATGTCCTATTATAGTCATGATTCCTTATAGGCATGATCTTTCACCTACATTGGTCCTCGCTAGTACACAACGAGCTCTGAGGGCTGAACGTTATCTAGCCTGTGGTTTTGAATACAGCAGGGTTTTTCCCAAACACAGGCCCACACTGTACTCATCAATTATGCATGGCTCTCTAGGAATACACCACCTGTATAATATGTATGTACAAAGTTCACCCCTGACGTCTTCCTCACGCCTAACAAGGGCCAATACAAACCATACGAAGCAACTAGAGTCTTCAGGGTATAAATACACCACATCTTACCCCGGTAAGAGAGAGGGAACCGAGACTTCCATGTTGACACACTGACCAGAGACACTGACCAGAGACGCTGATGCTGCATGCAGTCGCTTCAGCTGACAGCGGTCTAACACAGCCCTTGCGGGGTGTCCAACTCGAGACCAGGACGGGGTCCCACACTCTCTCTATTCAGGTATGGGGGTTCGACTAAATCCTAGAAGGATTCTTGGCTCTTAGGCTTTTAGACTTACACATATGCTAGGTACACTCAGGTACATCTAGTTAGGCATCGTAGGAGTACTGCTGATAATATATCTCTGCTATTGTTTGCTGGTTACTGCAGCACATATATTTTACACTAGAATAACAACTGTTCAATAAATACTTATTGAAACGCCCAGACTGTTTATTCTGTGTAACTCTCTGAGACAAATCGAATAAGTAAGCACGAGTGACTGAGCGAAAGGTAGTACATTGTTTCCACGATTCTGAGGAATTTGGGTTGTCATGATCTAAGGTTGCCAGAAAGTAATCTCTCCCCGATAAGAGGAGATTCTAGTGGCACTGTGAGCTAGCTAATACAAATCAGGCTAACATATGTGGTGGGGGTGCACAGAGTCAGTCTAACACCAAGCCCACTGTTTATGTTATCCAAACGCGCAGGTCCTGCATGGGTACTATAGGAACTACACGACATGGCGCCGCCAACGTTGGTTGGGTACTTATTTAACAGTAGAATCTGAGTAGTTCAGTCGTGCTATTCTCAGAGAACCTACTCACAAAACCCCAGAGACATCTGGAGTGGGTGGGCACAAAATCTGACACAGCTGAGTAGTATGAGAATACTGGAACAGGGGTGGGAGCACACCGCTTCACCTCCCAGCAAGGTTCGCCCCTGGCATTCTGGTAAATGCAGTCTCTTGTTGCTTGCTTTGCTCTAGTATTCAGAGTGTTTCGCCAGAGTTGGCGCAGATAGTACTGATCTCTAGACACGTGTTTCTGGTTCTTTAACCGTCATCAGTAGAGAATACAGACTTCAAATTTGGGGTTTGCTGAGTAGGCTGCCAAACATTGCATCAGGTCAAGTACCTCTCACTGGCGCGCGGGTGCTTCTTCCACGAGCTCGTCAGCTCAATTACTCACGGAAGTACTTTTAAACAGGAACAGGGGTGGGAGCACACCGCTTCACCTCCCAGCAAGGTTCGCCCCTGGCATTCTGGTAAATACAGTCTCTTGTTGCTTGCTTTGCTCTAGTATTCAGAGTGTTTCGCCAGAGTTGGCGCAGATAGTGCTGATCTCTAGACACGTGTTTCTGGTTCTTTAACCGTCATCAGTAGAGAATACAGACTTCAAATTTGGGGTTTGCTGAGTAGGCTGCCAAACATTGCATCAGGTCAAGTACCTCTCACTGGCGCGCGGGTGCTTCTTCCACGAGCTCGTCAGCTCAATGACTCACGGGAGTACTTTTAAACAGGAACAAGGGTGGGAGCACACCGCTTCACCTCCCAGCAAGGTTCGCCCCTGGCATTCTGGTAAATGCAGTCTCTTGTTGCTTGCTTTGCTCTAGTATTCAGAGTGTTTCGCCAGAGTTGGCGCAGATAGTGCTGATCTCTAGACACGTGTTTCTGGTTCTTTAACCATCATCAGTAGAGAATACAGACTTCAAATTTGGGGTTTGCTGAGTAGGCTGCCAAACATTGCATCAGGTCAAGTACCTCTCACTGGCGCGCGGGTGCTTCTTCCACGAGCTCGTCAGCTCAATGACTCACGGGATTACTTTTAAACAGGAACAGGGGTGGGAGCACACCGCTTCACCTCCCAGCAAGGTTCGCCCCTGGCATTCTGGTAAATGCAGTCTCTTGTTGCTTGCTTTGCTCTAGTATTCAGAGTGTTTCGCCAGAGTTGGCGCAGATAGTGCTGCTCTCTAGACACGTGTTTCTGGTTCTTTAACCGTCATTAGTAGAGAATACAGACTTCAAATTTGGGGTTTGCTGAGTAGGCTGCCAAACATTGCTATTTATTGGCTGCTGGTTAATCAAGCTTGAAGGACATTTAGTTCCTACATTGTGCATAACACCTCATCTTAATTCCCTCTAAACATGCCTGATTCCGAGGCAGGGGAAGACAGTGTTGACCTGAACCTTTTAGAAGGAGGAGAAGATCCTGAGGATGCAATACAGATTGCACCAAAATTCAGAAAGACAGTCACCATAAGACTATTAGAAAATGGCTTACCAGCCAAGGGTGGCATGGTAGTTTTCGTGATTGAGGCACACGAATCAAACAAAACAGAGGTATTCTATTCATGGGTTACATTCCCAGCAGCAAATGCCATAACAAAGACATTTCACTACTATTTGAGAGGCGATTCACCACATGAATATGCCCCGTTTGAGGACATAGAGATTCCACTCACTTACAAGGAACATTATTACTGGTTTAATGGCGCCCTACCCCACGTACGAGGAAGAGTAAGATTAGGCCCGCTCGGAGGAGACGTGGCCACATGGCCAATACTAGCGGCTTACACACCGCTCCCTGACATTGGAACAATGCTACAGCCAGAATTACTCGTACAACACAGAGATTTAATTAAAATCTACAGAACCCTGACACAATTCGTCATGAGGACTTTAACAATCCAACCTGCACCAGGTGCAGCAAATAGTACTCCAGCTCAGGGTACAGGAAATAAAATCACTCCTCAAACATTACACGCAGTAATGGGCAAAATGCCCGCAAAACGCGAACAAATACCATTCTGGATAGCTCAGAAAATAACTCAGCTTGAGGCAGTATTCCCGAATACTACCACCTATGATAAACACAGAATTCTAACAATCTGCTTGCCCATGGGGATCACACCACAAGTAGAGGATTGCACCTTTTGGGGTTCAGTCTTTGCTGCCATATATACCAGAACACATGGTATCCCGTCCTTAGCAGTAGTGCCAGACGTATTGAGACAGATACAAAATGAGTACGGAGCAGAACCTGCCCTTAACTTAGGGATGAAGTTACTAAATAACTTTGACCAGGTATCAGCCAAAATACTAGCTAACATTAAGGGGGAAGCGGCTTCAGTGGCAATCCGCCAACGCCTAAGGGAGTTCGGTCCAATAGATCAACAACACGAACTACACAAAATAATTGAAACTGCATGTGCAGAACTAGGCAGAGACAGTTTGGGTGGGAAAGCATTAAAACCACAACTGGTGGGCAGTCCTGAAAAGGACACTACAAAGCAGACACCTACTTCTTCTAAAAAGAAGTGGGAAAATAAAAAACAACAAAAGTCTAAAGACAGCAGATCTCAATCCAGAGGTAGGTCTCCTCAACAGAAGCCCTCTAAAAGGAGGTATAACCTCAGGAATAGGGATAATATTAAAAACCTGACAGGTATCAGGATACTGATACTCGCTCCTCTTGTTCCTTTCAGGGTTCATCAAAAACTCCGAGATGGAAGGACGGTCAGAGGAGCGTACAAAGTCCAGAGACACGCAACGCGCTGCGGACTACGCACCTAAAAAAGAAGATAAACAAAAACAGAAACCTCAGTTCAAAAAGAAGAAGGTAGCAGGTCTCAAGATCAGACATGCCCAGAATTCTGAGGACACAGCTTCTGAACGGGGAATGGGCTCTGACGATGCTAGACAGCGCGGCAGAAGTAACAATAGCTCGCCAGAACCTGAAGGAATTTCTGGTGACAGCGGAGTTGGGTGAGTATATCACGGTGGAAACACCTGATATTCGGGTAAGTGTCCCACATAAGTTACATGAGATAACACTCCGGATGGAGGGGGACAAAGCTAGAAAAATTAAAGGGCTCTTTTGGAAAAATCTGTCATCTGGTTATGACATTCTATTAGCAGAACAAGACTGGCCGCCAGCATTCGTCATGGAGTGCCCTAGGGGAGAAACGATCATTTTTCCAGCCTTTTCCGACCTCGTTCCCATACATTTAAAACATGCATATGCGCAGGAGTGGGCGGTTGCCCTAGCTCCAGCATTGTACAAAAATCATGTTGGTTGGGATGAGGATTCAACCCACCACGTGATCCCGTTAAAAGTTTCCCCAAATGCTCAAAGGCAATACCCTATAAAGCAGGAAGCTAAAAAACAAGTCAGGGAGATCCTAGATCAACTTGAATACCAGGGAGTGATAGAAAATTGCACTTCACCTAAGAACAATCCTTTGTTCCCCGTAGCCAAACCTGACAACACATATCGTCTAGTTTTAGATTACAGACATTTAAACACTTGCACAAAGACATTTGCAGTTCAAAATGCACACAGTGCCGCATTAATGAATAACATTGTGCGCAAAAAATACAAAACAACACTTGATATCTCAAATGGATTTTTCTGCCAAAATATAGCACCTGAAAGCAGGTATCTGACCGCATTCAGTGCGTTAGGGTCCCAGCGACAATTTTGTCGACTAGCCCAAGGGTATAAAAATAGCTCCGGGGTATTTTCAGCAAGAGTAACAGAGTTACTCCAAAATTTGGATGAAGAAGCATTGTCATATGTGGATGATATTTATCTGATGGACGATGACTTACCGAGGCACTTGAGCAGGGTGAGCACCATTATTATGGGATTCGCCTCTGAGGACTATAAATTTAATTTCAAAAATCAAAAATTGCCCACCTCAGTGTCCTATTTTTAGGGTATGAGCTGTCAAGTGAAGGAAAAAGCCTAGCAACAAACTTTTTAGAAAAATGTGCGCTGCTTCAACCTCAAAAATCATTAAAGAATTTACAATCAATTCTGGGATTCCTAAATTTCGGTCGAACATACATTTTGGATTACGCAGAAGGAGTGAAACCTTTCTACGACTTAATAAAACCTGATTTTTCAGTCAGACAATGGACACAGGAACATACAAATATCCTGCATTCCCTACAGGAAGACATGATAGCTTCTAAACATTTACAGACACGCGTAAACGTACGCAACTTAGTGATCCGAGTAATAGCTGGTCAATGCGGGTACACTTATTTGACTTTCAATGAAGGCGAAACAGTACCAATAGCATACAAATCACACCTGTACACAAACGCAGAGATGCGTTTCACTTCAACAGAAAAAATACTGACAGCAGTGCAGACCGCTGTAGCAAGAGAAAGAGCTCTGGCTCAGGGTAAACGCATAATTGTCGTGACCCCAGTACCAGCTTTAGAAGCTGTTACAAAAGCTAGCATTCCAAATGCGAAAGCCTTACATCCAAGATGGATACAATGGGCTAATTCTCTTACTGCAACGGATGTTGAATACAAATTTGATCCAAGTTTAAAAACACAAGCATTTCTGCAATACGAACAAGAATATCCTCTTCGAAATGAGATTTTGCCTCTAGATCAGAATGAATACATTATTTACACTGACGGATCTGCTCAACCGGCCAAAGGGAGTAAGCAAGCTTACAGCGCATCGTGTGCGATTGTTAAAGGTCGCATGCACGATGGAAAGTTCCATCCGAGTTGCACCAAAACGCAATCTCTAGGAGACTGCACGGCTCAGTTGGCAGAATTAAAAGCACTGATACTGGCACTTGTAAACACGGAACACGAATTCCCCACACTAATTGTGTGTGATTCCTTTTACTGTGTACAGTCGTACAATGAATATTTACATAATTGGGAACAAAACGGGTTCAATGATGCAAAAGGTGGCACACTTAAGCATAAAATGCTATGGGAACAGGTAGTGGAGTTGAGAAACGAACTACCAAGGGCTCACGTGATACATACACTGAGTCATCAGCGTGATGGCATTCACGTTGAAGGGAATTCATTGGCTGATGAAGCCGCAAAGGGGGTGTACGCACAGCCGCTGTAGCTGCAGTTACTCGTTCAAAAACGAGAGTAGACGGCGAGATTATGGTAGCTGTCAATGCTTCACGCAAAGGCAGCACAGCAGTACCAAAGAAATTTCCACTCAAGTACTCCTACAAGTTAGATGCACAAAACATTCCATATGCTCAGATTCCTGGAGTGGGGGATAGAGTAATACCAAATATGGATCGTAGGCAAGGTTTAATTGTGGCGCACACGAAGGGAAAGGTTCTGTACATAAGGGACTTAGGGAGACTGTTTCTTTGTTGAAACAACGCTACTGGTGGCCCGTGATGAGAAGGCAGATTAGAGACTATGTCTGGAACTGCGACATCTGCAAGCAGATGGAAGGGTCCACCGCAACACGTCCAGTACAGATACCAATATTAGACAGCATTAGGTTGTCCGTTCGTGTACGTCCAGCTCAAGTTTCCTCAAGGTTTGGCCTCAGCGCTCGGCTGACGCTCGAACTGTTATAAAGGATTTGCGAGTCTTTATCGGCACATACGCAGTTGGCACGTTACATTCTGACCGTGGTCCGGCGTTTAGCTCTCGGGCTTAGAAAGAGGCCATGGAAGGAATGGGCGTAGCATTGCGGTGCTCCTCTCTGTACCATCCTGAGGGTAATTCTGTTGTGGAGAGGAAAAACCGGGACTTAAAGCAATCTTTAACAGCTACGGGTTAGGCAAGGGCAGTAGATGGGTCGATCACCTTTATGGGGTACAACGAGAGATTAACAATCAGCCAAGAAGCTCTCTAGGAGGTGTCACTCCTTACGAGGTCCTATTTGGGACAAGAATGTGGGTACCTGATCTTGATTGTGAAGGCACAGTGGTGGATGAAAAACCATTTGATATCCATGATTGTTTGGCTGTTTTACAGGATCTAAATGAATACAGGACCCAACAAAGTAACGTGCTCCAGAAACAGGCCGCCACTGAGGAAGTCAAGGCAGTAACGGCAAGACATGTCTGGATCCCAAAAGTCGGGGATCTGGTCAGAGAAAAGATTGCAGATAAGAAAGAATTTGGGCCATCCTACAGAAAGCCTGTACCGGTCCTAGCAATCCAAGGCACAAGAACTGTACTCCTGCCACCTCTTGCCGGGAAAAAGGAGAAAAGATTTGTCTCAATCGACTTAATCAAACCACACTATGTGGCCGATACTAAACAGTAGGCCATGTGGACTCCACAGTAGCAGACGCCCTCCTCTCGCTACAATCCAAGAAGTTCAAACAGAAAGACTCATCACGTTCAAAGAGCCACCTGTACGGAATGAAGGACTAAGCAACAATGCTATGGAACTCGTTCCACTTCAACAAGAAGAAACTCAACTTAACAACCAACTTGCATTAAGACCGACTACAGACATCTACGTCAACATGCCTCGTCAAGAGCAAAATCCAATTTCAACAAATCCCGATGCAATTCCAACAATTGATCGAACTGCTTCTGGCTATTTCATGAACTTTGATACGTTTTCACTGGATCCAAGCGAGCCGGAAACGACGCCAGCCAAAAAATCACACAAACAGAAACTCACTGACTTTTTGAACTATTTTAGAAAGACTTACCTGGTGTCACCTTGGATTGAACTATGGTATATCACTGGGATTTTCTTTTTTCTTTTATGGCTAGGTTTAATTATAACTTTTAGTATGCTTATTAATGGACGATACCTCCAGCAGAGCTCTACAGCCCAAAGAGTCAATTTGATTTTAAAACCACACCAGTATTCACATCGTGAACCAAGAGACTTGTCTTCAGTGAACATCACAGCAGTTCCTATACCGGGCGGTATAGTATGGGACATGATTGATTATGATATATTCGGTCCGACTGAACTTTTAAAGCTTAAACATGTATTTAAAATTTCTTTAAGTGATATCATTACCTCCAGTACATTTTCTGATGATTGGGACACTGAAACTGTAAATGCTATGATGTCTGATTTAGAAAAAACTGCCGCATTTCCGAATAATGAAATGTTAGAAGGTACTTCAGACTATGATACATTGTACTGTTACCAACATTATGGTCATCATTTCTTGCTTAAATCTATAACACCTAGAAATGTATTTGAATACCACCAGTGGGAACACTGCCCAACTCCTCCAAAAGGTAGTTTGCAAACTTTTGCACAGAAATTCACATACTTTTCAGGGTTCAACACATCTGACCCGAGGTCATTTTATTACAAAGTGGCAACAACATCAGCACAGAAAATTATGTTGACTAACACCAAACAGATTTACTCTGCTTCCTTTATGGCCCAGTTGTCTACACAGGGTTTTGACCTATGGAAGGACAATATAGATTTAAAATCAATCTGGGATTCTAGGGACTGGAAAGTCCAGGGAACAGAAGCACTTTTTAGAGCATGCCTCATTCCACAGCAGATAATATTTCTAAATGACACTGTGCAACAGACATCCTGTCTTGGACTAGCCAAGAACAAGGAAATGAACACACCGGGGTTTCCAGCACCATCACAGATGGGTGGGGGGCAGAATTCAACTACACAAGGGGTAGGATTAGATGACATTCTCCGGTATAACAGATCATATCCTGATTGGACGAAATGGCGGATTTGGCCCATTGACACAAACACCTGTCAACAGAGATTTATGAATACAACCGAAGGGTTTAGTATCCATAGGCCAGATACACGCTATGTACAGAGACAACACCCAGGGGTAGTGATATCCTATAGTGTTGGGAACTTGTGCCTTGATTGGCTAGAGACCTCAACACTCACAGAAGTAAACCTCACTTGACCTTACTCACATCTGATGTAGACCTTAGGGATTTTTTACTAGGCCCAAGGAAAACACGTCAGAAACGTTTCATATATGCTGGCATTTATGCCTACTATAATGAAAACTGGAAAATATCCCAACAGTAGGCCGCAGAAAGAATACGGGAAAAAGCCCGTAGTAACTTAGAGAAGGCATTAACTGTAGTGGATAATGGGTTAACAACTTTGACCTCCAGGATTTACTCCTTAGGCAACATTGTGTCTTCGGCAATCGACATATTAGAACAAGATCTGGCCTTGTTACAACACGGGCAATCTCAGCTACGTTCTATTATGATGTTAAGCTGGACGCTGCAATCTTTGAGTGCAGGCTATGTGCCCTGGCGTTTTATAAACACCACGTCTCTGTTTTCAGAATACAATCTAACTGATAAACAGACAGAAATGGCACAAAGGGAAGCCAAATATACAATGCTGCGTATTGAGAAACTGGAAAGGTTACCATTCACTGTAGCCGAATCACCATCAACAGAATGGCTAATTCATGGTCAAATCACTCTGCCGGTCACTATGTTTCAGTTTCAATATTGCCTTGAGCAAAGGCAGGCAGGCAAATATGAAAAGATGGGTAAGGGATACATTAAGGAAACTTGGGAGTTACCATATAGATACCGATGCCTGAATGGGGATCGAGAAGTGTATCTGAGTGGTACAAACTGCAAGAACGCTTTAAGCGGTTCTCTCATGTGTCAGGATATTTCACTACACGGAGCCTGTAACGGTTCAGTAGCAAACCTACCGTGTCACATGACAGGGACCCCAGCGGCCATGATCACACCGGTTTTTCAGCTGCTCTCGAATGGGAGTTACTTGATGCTAAATGATCAAGGTTGCTGTGGGATGCTTTCGGGCGTCGCCTATCTGGTCACTGTTAACTCCAGGGTTACTTGCTGTATGCAAGTATTGTTTCCGCCACTGAACACAGTCAGGGAGGCGCCGCTATGGCCTTCACTGATCATTTCTTTCATACAATTTGATACTCTGAGCAGACTGCAAGCCATGCTTTTACAGCAACCCGTGCCCTTAACCTCCGCTCGAGAAACCTATGAACTTCAAGTTGCAAGGATCTTGACTGAGATACAGGCGCTTATACGTACAAACTGCCCCTTTCATTTAGTAGAAATGGTGGGACGTATCTTCAATATGTCTGATACGAGCGGTATTGTACACCTATTTAAGACCATAGGGTCAGGACTGTTAAGCACCTTTCAGACAGTCCTCGGAGTAATCCCAAATTTTATACACTCCGTAATGGGAAGCGTATTTGGAGGACTCCCGCTTATCCTATTGCTGATTGCAGGGGTCCTATTCATAATACTACTGCTACGCAATGGACGGCCCAATTCCCGAGGGAATGGCAAACATGCTCCTGGAGGGGAAATACCGTGAACTCATGGTACAACTTCTGGGCATTTCTTGCCTGCGAGAACTCAATGCCTCCTGGTTTCTATCCTTTCGACCAGTCTGGGTAGACTGCATCTTACCTGTTCTTCGATGCCTGCTTTGTTGAGAAGAATGCACGTTGGATCTTTGTCTAACATTTCCATCAGATGCGCCTCCGGACATGGTTGCAATGCTGGACCCCCTGAAGGCCCATGCTCTGCGTTGTCCCCAGCGTCTTCCGATTCTGATGAATGCATTCCTTGAGAATCCCCAGGTGCCGTTTGCTCCTACTGGGTTAGTTGACTCCTCCACAGGCACCCAGGTAACAACTGCCGCACAAGCTGCCGCAGCACCGACTGTTGGCAGTGCTACATACCATCTATGTGCGATTGACGTTCTCTGTGAGGCGTTGGATTTGGCGTCTGCAGTAGCTCACACTGATAATGTTGTGCTTCCCAGCCAGGACACCTAATCTCAAATTAGCTCATCATGTCCTGGGAAAGAATTTGGCTTCTCCACTCGTTTTCATAATAACAGAGTAAATTTGGAACATTTCCTAAATTGACACTTTCACTTGAGAAAAGCATGGCCCTCTTCTGCTTTGAGTGAAGCAACTTAAATAGAGAAACAAAATAGACATTCTTTTAGTGCCATTTGGAAATAGCTGAATTATTAACATTTTAGGCCGAAACATTTTTTTTTAAACAATTTTAAACCATGTTTTTACTTGCTTTTAAAAAAGTTTTAAATTGTCCAGATTTTAAGTATAGTCATTGTCATCCTATTCGGAAGAGGAGTGGGTGTTATGTCCCGTATAGAGGCCCTAATGTAGACCCGTTCATACATGCCCTAAAATGGATGTATTCGTATTTGCCCTAATACGTTCATATTCGTACTTGCCCTATTATGGTCAAAGCCGCATATGCCCTATTAAGGTCATAACTGTACATGTCCAATTATAGTCATGATTCCTTATATAGGCATGATCTTTCACCTACATTGGTCCTCGCTAGTACACAACGAGCTCTGAGGGCTGAACGTTATCTAGCCTGTGGTTTTGAATACAGCAGGGTTTTTCCCAAACACAGGCCCACACTGTACTCATCAATTATGCATGGCTCTCTAGGAATACACCACCTGCATAATATGTATGTACAAAGTTCACCCCTGACGTCTTCCTCACGCCTAACAAGGGCCAATACAAACCATACGAAGCAACTAGAGTCTTCAGGGTATAAATACACCACATCTTACCCCGGTAAGAGAGAGAGAACCGAGACTTCCATGCTGACACACTGACCAGAGACGCTGAGGCTCCTGCAAGCAGTCGCTCCAGCTGACAGCGGTCTAACACAGCCCGACAGCGGTCTAACACAGCCCTTGCGGGGTGTCCAACTCGAGACCAGCGCGGGGTCCCACACTCTCTCCATTCAGGAATGGGGGTTCGACTAAATCCGAGAGGGATTCTTGGCTCTTAGGCTTTTAGACCTACACATATGCTAGGTACACTCAGGTACATCTAGTTAGGCATCGTAGGAGTACGCGCACTTTCATAATGCTTTTTATATTCATGTATGTATTCATGACTATTGCAATATGGTAGAACTGTTCTATCCCTTTGCTTTTATCGTACTGCTGATAATATATCTCTGCTATTGTTTGCTGGTTACTGCAGCACATATATTTTACACTAGAATAACAACTGTTCAATAAATACTTATTGAAACGCCCAGACTGTTTATTCTGTGTAACTCTCTGAGACAAACCGAATAAGTAAGCACGAGTGACTGAGCGAATGGTAGTACATTGTTTCCACGATTCTGAGGAATTTGGGTTGTCATGATCTAAGGTTGCCAGAAACTAATCTCTCCCCGATAAGAGGAGATTCTAGTGGCACTGTGAGCTAGCTAATGCAAATCAGGCAAACATATGTGGTGGGGGTGCACAGAGTCAGTCTAACACCAAGCCCACTGTTTATGTTATCCAAACGCGCAGGTCCTGCATGGGTACTATAGGAACTACACAACACTAGGTGATTCCATGACTACAGGGATAATGCCTGGGTAATTGCATGAGTGCAACGGTAGTGGCTGGGTGATTATATAAATGCATGAGTAGTGGATACATGATTGAAAGACTGCATAGTTAATACCTTGGTGATTGCATGAATGCAGCAGTAATGCCTGAGTGATTACAGTAGTTCATATGTAGTGCCTACATCATTGGAAGACTGCATGGATAGTAGTTGGGCGTTTTCATAAGTGCACAAGTACTGGCTGAATGATTACATAAGTACAAGAGTAGTGCCTGCATGATTGAAAGAGTGGAAAGATAGTAGCCGGCTGAATGAAGCACTGTATACCTAATGCGTTGGTGATTGCATGAGTACAGGGGTAACATCTGGGGGATTAAAGAAGTACATAGGTAACGCCTGGGTGATTGCATGACTACAGGAGTAATATCTGGGGATTTACATGACTACATAGGAAGTGAGTGGGTGATTTTATAACTGCATGGGTACTTCTTGGCTAATAACAGGACTTCTGAGGTGCTGCCTAAGTGAATAAAGGAGTGCAAAGGTAGTGCCTGGGTGATTTCATAACACCATGACTACTGGCTGAGTGAATACATAAGTACAAGGGTAGTGCCTCCGTGATTGAAGGACTGCAACGATAGTGCCTGGGTGATTATATAAGTGCATGAGTAGTGGCTACATGTTTGAAAGAGTGTATGGGTAATACCTTGCTGATTGCATGAGTGCATAGATAGTGCCTAGATGATTGCATCAGTGCAGCAGTAATACCTGAGTGATTACAGCACTGCATATGTAGTGCCTGCATCATTGGAAGACTGCATGGCGAGTACTTGGATGTTTTTATAACTGCATGAGTGTTGGGCCTAGCCAAATATAAAGCAGCAGACTATTACATGACTCAACTACAAGTCTCTCCATATTGTTACAAGCACACATACATATGACTCTACCTCTTCAAATCATCATCATAGCAAAAAGAAATATGTATACAATATTTCTGGAATATAGCGAAACCTAGAAACTGAGACATGTAATAGATTTGCTTGAGTGATTGCATAACTCCATGGGTAGTGCTTGGGTGATTATAAGAGTGCAAGGGTAGTCACTAGGTAATTGCAGGAGAATATGAAAAGTGACTGACTAAATGCATGAGTGCAGATATAGACGTTGAAAGCAAGGATAAGTGTATAAATAGCAACTGAAGGCATAGATGAGTCATTATGTACTGCGTATGTGAATAGATGAGTGCAACAGTAGAGCCTGCATGATTCTATGACTGCAAGAGTAGTGTGTGGGTTATTATATGAGTGCATAGATACACACTGCATGATTACATGACTGCAGAGGTAGTACATAACTAGTGCCTGGGTGATTACATGACTACAGGGGTAATATCTGGAGGATTACTGGAATACATAGGAAATGAGTGGGTGATTTCATAAATTCATGAGTACTACCTGGGTGATTACAGAAGTACTAAAATACTGCCTGAGTGTTTACAGGAGTACAAAAGTTGTGTATGTGTGACTTCAAAAGTGCATGAGTACTGGTTGAGTGATTACATAAGGACAAGAGTAGTGCCTGTGTGATTGAAAGAGTGGAAAGATAGTGGCTGACTGATAGAAGTACTGTATATCTAATGCATTCATGATTGCATGAGTACAGGGGTAACGTCTGGGGGATTAAAGGAGTACATAGCTAACACCTGGGTGATTGCATGACTACAGGGGTAATATCTGGGGATTTACATGACTACATAGGAAGTGAATGGGTGATTTTCTAAGTGCATGAGTACTTCTTGGCTGATTGCAGGACTACTGAGGTACTGCCTGAGTGAATAAAGGAGTGCAAAGGTAGTGCCTGGGTGATTTCATAACACCATGACTACTGGCTGAGTGATTACATGAGTACAAGGGTAGTGCCTCCGTTATTGAAGGACTGCAACAATAGTGCCTGGGTGATTATATAAGTGCATGAGTAGTGGCTACATGTTTGAAAGAGTGCATGGGTAATACCTTAATGATTGCATGAGTGCATAGATAGTGCCTAGATGATTGCATCAGTGCAGCAGTAATGCCTGAGTGATTACAACACTGCATATATAGTGCCTGCATCATTGGAAGACTGCATGGTGAGTACTTGGGTGTTTTTATAACTGCATGAATGTTGTGCCTAGCCAAATATAATGCAGCAGACTATTATTTATTTTTAAAGTTTTGTATAGCGCGAACAAGACCCAAGCGGGTATTACATGACTCAACTATAAGTCTCTCCATATTGTTACAAGCACATATACATATGAATCTACCTTTTCAAATCATCATATCTAAAAAAAATATGTATACAATATTTCTGAAATATAGTGAAACCTAGAAACTGAGACATGTAATAGATCTGCTTGAGTGATTGCATAACTCCATGGGTAGTGCTTTGGTGATTACAAAAGTACTAAGGTACTACCTGAGTGATTACAGGAGTGCAAAGGTAGTGCCTGGGTGATTTTATTAGTGTATGAGTACTGGATGAGTGATTGCATAAGTACAAGAGTAGTGCCTGCGTGATTGAAAGAGTGGAAAGATAGTGGCTGGCTGAATGAAGCACTGTATGCCTAATGCATTGGTGATTGCATGAGTACAGAGGGAACGTCTGAGGGATTAAAGAAGTACATAGGTAATGCCTGGGTGATTGCATGACTACAGGGGTAATATCTGGGGATTTACATGACTACATAGGAAGTGTCTGGGTGATTTTATAAGTGCATGGGTACTTCTTGGGTGATTGTAGGACTACTCAGATAGTGCCTGAATGAATAAAGGAGTACAAAGGTAGTGCCTGAGTGATTTCTTAACAGCATGACTACTGGCTGAGTGATTACATAAGTACAAGGGTAGTACCTCCATGATTGAAATAGTGCAACAGTAGTGGCTGGGTGATTATATAAGTGCATGAGTAGTGGCTACATGATTGAATGAGTGCATGGGTAATACCATGATGATTGTATGAGTATATTGGTATTGCGTGGGTGATTACATGAATGTAGCACTAATGCCTGAGTGATTACAACAGTGCATATGTAGTGTCTGGATCATTAGAAGAGTGCATGGGTAGTACTTGGCTGTTTTTATAACTGCATAAGTGTTGGGCCTAGCAAAATATATAGCAGCAGAGTATTACATCACTGAAATGCAAGTCTCTGCATATTGTTAGAAGCATGCATACATATGTCTCTACGTTTTCAAACCAACATCATATCTAAAAGAAATATGTATAAAATATTTCTGGAATATAGTGAAATTTAGAAACTAAAACATATAATAGAACTGCCTGGGTGATTACTGAACTACTAAGATACTACCTGAGTGGTTACAGGAGTGCAAGATAGTGACTGGGTGATTTTAAAAGTACAAGAGTACTGGCTGATGTGATTACATAAATACAAGAGTAGTGCCTGCGTGATTGAAAGAGTGGAAAGATAGTGGCTGGCTGATTGAAGCACTGTATACCTAATGCGTTGGTGGTTGCATGAGTACAGGGGTAACGTCTGGGAAATTAAAGGAGTACATAGGTAACACCTGGGTGATTGCATGACTACAGGGGTAATATATGGGGATTTCCATGACTACATAGGAAGTGACTAGGTGATTTTATAAGTGCATGGGTACTTCTTGGCTGATTACAGGACTACTGAGGTAATGCCTAAGTGAATAAAGGAGTGCAAAGGTAGTGCCTGGGTGATTTCATAACACCATGACTACTGGCTGAGTGAATACATGAGTACAAGGGTAGTGCCTCCGTGATTGAAGGACTGCAACAATAGTGCCTGGGTGATTATATAAGTGCATGAGTAGTGGCTACATGTTTGAAAGAGTGCATGGGTAATACCTTGCTGATTGCATGAGTGCATAGATAGTGCCTAGATGATTGCATGAGTGCAGCAGTAATGCCTGAGTGATTACAGTAGTGCATATGTAGTGCCTGGATCATTCGAAGACTGCATGGGTAGTACTTGAGTGTTTTTATAACTACATGAGTGTTGGGCCTAGCCAAATATAAAGCAGCACACTATTACATGATTCAACCATAAATCTCTCCATATTGTTAAAAGCGTGCATACATACATCTCTACCTTTTCAAATCTAAAACAAATAGGTATACAATATTTCTGGAATATAGTAAAACCTAGAAACTGAGACATGTAATAGATCTGCCAGCGTGATTCCAAAACTCCATGGGTAGTGCTTGGGTGATTGAATGAGTTGAAGGGTAGTCACTGGATAATTGCAGGAAAAGATGGATAGTGTCTGGCTAATTGCATGAGTGCAAACATACACGTTGAGTGCATAGATAAATGTATAAATAGCACCTGAAGGCATAGATGAGTTTTTGAGTAATACCTAGGTGAATAGATGAATGCAACAGAAGGGCCTGGGTGATTCTATGACTGAAAGGATAGTGTGTGGGTTATTATATGACTACATAGGTACAGCCTGCATGATTGCATAACTGTAGTGGTCAATCACAGAATTTGTAAAGCGCACTACTTACCCGCGAGGGTCTCAAGGCGCTGGGGAAAAAAAAGGGGGGGTGCGCTACTGGTCGAACAACCAGGTCTTGAGTAGCCTCCTGAAGGTCAGCAGGTCTTGGGTCTGTCGTAGGCTTAGTGGAAGGGTGTTCTAGGTCTTGGCGGCGAGGTGGGAAAAGGATCTGCCGCCGGTGGTGGTTCTTCGAATGCGAGGGACGGTGGCGAGGGAGAGGTCGGCGGAGCGGAGTTGGCGGTTGGGGACGTAGAAGAGGAGTCGTCTGTTGAGGTAGGCTGGGCCAGTCTTGTGGAGTGCCTTGTGTGCGTGGATGAGGAGTTTGAAGGAGATTCTCCTGTCGACGGGGAGCCAGTGCAGGTTCCTCAGGTGGGGGTGATGTGGCTGTGGCGTGGTACATCAAGGATCAGGCGTGCGGAGGCGTTTTGTATGCGTTGCAGTCGCTTGATGAGCTTGGCCGGGGCTCCCGCGTAGAGGGCGTTCCCATAGTCAAGTCTGCTACTGACGAGGGCCTGGGTGACTGTTCTTCTTGTGTCTGTCGGGATCCACCTGTAGATCTTGCGAAGCATGCGGAGGGTATTGAAGCAGGAGGATGAGACTGTGTTGACTTGCTTGGCCATGGAGAGCGTTGAGTCGAGGATGACTCCCAGGTTGCGTGCGTGGTCGGTGGGTGTCGGGGCTGCTCCCAGCGTCGTTGGCCACCAGGAGTCGTCCCAGGCTGAGGGGTTGGAGCCGAGGATGAGGACCTCTGTCTTCTCCGTGTTCAGTTTTAGTCGGCTGATCTTCATCCAATCGGCGACGGCCTTCATTCCTTCATGGAGGTTGGATTTGGCGGCGAGGGGTCCTTGGTGAGGGAGAGGATCAGTTGAGTGTCGTCGGCGTAGGAGATTATGTTGAGGTCGTGCTGTCTGGCGATGCGTGCGAGCGGGGCCATGTAGATGTTGAACAGTGTTGGGCTGAGGGACGATCCCTGGGGTACGCCGCAGATGATCTCGGAGGCTTCGGATCGGAATGGTGGGAGGCGGACTCTCTGGGTTCTGCCGGCGAGGAAGGAGGTGGCCCATTCCAGGGCCTTGTCTCGGATCCCTGCGTCGTGGAGGCGTGCGCGTAGAGTGCGGTGGCAGTGTCGAAGGCGGCGGAGAGGTCCAGCAGGATGAGGGCTGCGGTCTCACCGTTGTCCAGCAGGATCCTGATGTCGTCGGTGGCGGCGATGAGGGCAGTCTCAGTGCTGTGGTTGCTGCGGAACCCCGATTGGGATGGGTCCAGGATGCTGTTTTCTTCGAGGTATCGGGTTAGCTGTTTGTTGACGATCTTCTTGATGACCTTGGCTGGGAACGGAAGCAGGGAGATGGGCCGGACGTTCTTGAGGTCTCTCGGGTCCGCCTTGGGTTTTTGAGTAGGGCGTTGATCTCTGCGTGTTTCCAGCTCTCTGGGAAGGTCGCGGTCTCGAAGGAGAGATTGATGATGTTGCACAGGTGGGGTGCGATGGAGCTGCTGGCTTTGTTGAAGATGTGGTGTGGGAAAGGGTCTGACGGGGAGCCGGAGTGTATTGTGCTCATGGTCTTGATGGTGTCCTCGATGTTCACGCTGGCCCAGGCTGGCAGGGGGTCGTGGTCGATGGTGTGCGGCGGGTCTGGTGCATCGATCTTAGTTGGGGCTGTCTGGGTGTTGAAGCTGTCGTGGATGTCGGCGATCTTGCGGTGGAAGAAGGTGGCGAGGGAATCGCACAGGGGTTGCGACGGCGGGATGTCGTTGGTGTTGGAGAGTTCCTTCACGATGTTGAAAAGCTCCTTGCTGTTGTGTGCGTTGTTGTCGAGGCGGTCTTTGAAGGAGATTCTCTTGGCGGACTTGATGAGGTGGTGGTGGTTACGGATGGCGTCTTTGTGGGCTGCGTGGCTGTCCGGTGTCTTATCACTGTGCCATTTCTTCTCTAGTTTCCGGCAGGTACGCTTGGAAGCTAGGAGTTCCGAGGTGAACCAGCTGGCTCTTTTGGTGGTGTCACTGCAGGTGAGTTTTTTCAGCGGGGCGAGGGTGTTGGCACAGTCGTCCATCCATCGTCTGAGGTTGCAGGCAGCGTCGTCGGTGTTGGATGGGTCGGAGGGAGGGCTGAGAGCAAGGGTTGCCCGTAGTTGGTCTTCGGTGACTTTGCTCCAGCAGCGGCGTGGGATCTGTTGGGTGCGGTGGTGTGTGGTGGGTTTCTGGAAGGTGAAATGGATGCAGCAGTGGTCGGTCCAGAGGAGTTCCGTGGTGTGGCTGAAGGAGACGTGGGAGCTTGAGGAGAAGATAGTGGTAGTACATAACTAGTGCCTGGGTGATTGCATGACTGCAGGGGTAATATCTGGGGGATTACTGGAATACATAAAAAGTGAGTGGGTGATTTTAAAAGTGCATGAGTACTGCCTGGGTGATTACAGAAGTACTAAGGTACTACCTGAGTGATTACAGGAGTGCAAAGGTAGTGCCTGGGTGATTCTATAAGTGCATGAGCAAGTAGACACATATCTCAGTCACAACACCACGCACAGCTCAAAACTTCACAGAGTACACTTCAATTTTCAAACAGACACTGAAAATTATGCGGTACATATGAAATACAACTTTTTTCACATCATACAAATTACTACTGCTTAACCATTCTACAACTACTTATAATATTACACCTACCCAAATAGAAAGTAGGAACCCTTCACATATCTTTAGTAAAAGTCTCACCATATTACTAAAACCATACATGAATATGTCTGTACCATAACACTATCCAAACCTAAACAAAACACAGAACAAACTTCCAATTTCAAGCAAACATCAAAAATTATGCGGCATACTTCAACTGTACCTCTCTAGAAACTTAAAAAAAGAAGCCTAATTAATAACACCTTATGTCACCATCTTTTACACCACACTTTTGTGCTGCATCTTCACCATTCTACTAGTACTCACAGTCTTGAGCCTACCACATAAAAAACAATAACGCCTCTTTGTTATACATCATGCACCTCCAAATGTATGACATATGAAAATACATATACAAGTAGAAACATACTTGAGACAGAAGTCCATGCACACCTTAAAATTTGATAGACTCCACCTCCAAATTTAAAGCAACAGCTAAAATTATGCGGTATACTACAAATATACATATCCACACACTAAAACAAACTACCATAATGACTAATCCATATTCCAATATACACATAATACTATACAGAATCTATTTCAAACAACATTTAACTACAATAAGACAAACTACAATAAACATCTCTACATTTAATAATATATTTCAAACATCAAAGTTCTTGATTAATTATTTAACTTGAAAAAGAAAGCTTACACATAATACACCTCACAAATTTATAACTCACCTTCGAAATTGATTTGTAGAATATAAAATATCAGAAACTCAGAAAAGATTTTCTTATGCACACAATAAATGTAATGCACTGCTCTCAGCAAGGCAAAACCAGTAATGGCAAAGTTTCCCTCTCTTTCTCCACACAAATACATGTAAGTAACAAATCACATTCCTTCCTATATTATTTCAAATTATAAAACACATTTCTATTGGTTAGACATATTAACCCTTACCAACTGACTTCTAGAAGTGCCCAAACTGGTTCTGGAATTTTCCACACTTCTGTCATTGGGCTATACGTGGGCTACATCTGGGTGATATTTGTGCTACATTTGGGCTCCTTTTTCACTGGTGGCCATCTTGGAAGACTTCAATTCAATTCAATAAATAGTTTTCGATCTGATTTAGAAACATAGATCATAAAAGTGTACATAAAAACAGTAAATCCTCTTTCTTAATACAATACAATGAGAATTAATTAAAACAAGTATGTAAAAACGGTGTTACAAAGCCCAGCTCAGAGAAACTTCAGGTTAACAGAATAGTAAAGTGCAATGTTTCGCAAGATCAATCTCATGTACTTTGTGCAAAATACGCAATACGGGGTCCAAGTAAGATGCAACGCTCCAATACCTGACCAGTCTGCACTATATAAAACTGCAAAAAAACAAAAAATAAAAAGTGTTTTGCACACTACTGTCATTGGGCTATATGTGGGCTACATCTGGGTGATATTTGTGCTACATTTGGGCTCTTTTTTCTCCGGTGGCCATCTTGGGAGACTTACTTGTTATGAAGTTTCCTAATTTCCTCGTTTACTACAGTCTCGTCAGTAGGAAATGCTTTCAGTTTTTTACTTTGAATCCATCAAGAAGACATTCAGATGTGTCACACATTTGCCATAAATTCAGATTGTTAGCACTCTAGTTGCTCATTACATCACTGTAGTAAAGCTACTGCTCACCAGGGAGTTAACTGGAAGTCTGCTGCTGGTATTGAAAGTGCATGTTTCAGTCTGCATGTCAGAATTTTTTAATGAAATAGAAGAGGATTTGAGAAGTCACTCAAAATGTGCCCTAATTTTTCTTTCTGCAGCACTAACCATAATTTCTATGGCAAAATGAACCCCCTCATTTTGTTCCTTTTTAAATTAAATGTTTTAACTGTTACCAGTTTATTCCAATCAAGATGGCTTCAGGTGTGTCATAATTTTGTCATAAGTAAGACTGTTAGCGCTCTAGTTGTTCTTTAGAACACTCTGGGAAGCTGCAGTAGAACACAAAGGAATCAACTGACAGGCTGCTCCTGTTGAAGTATAACAGGAAGATATTTGAGATCTCACTTAAACATGTCCTAATTTTTCTTTCTACAGCACTAACCATAATTTATATGACAAAATGAACCCACTCATTTTGTTCCTTTTTAAATTAAAAGTTTTAAGTGTTATCAGTTTATTCCAATCAAGATGGCTTCAGGTGTGCCATAATTTTGTCCTAAGTAAGACTGTTAGTTCTCTAGTTGTTCTTTAGAACACTCTGGAAAGCTGCAGTAGAACACAAAGGAATCAACTGACAGTCTCTGCCCTTGTTGGATGTACATGTTTTACTGAGAATGTCAGACTTCATTCTCACATGACTGAGAAAGATAATGTGAATTTACAGAAAATATGCTCTCATTTTAGCTTCTGGAGCACCTTCCAAACCTCTATGGGACAAGCATGAGAAAATAGTTTTCTCTCAAACATGATTCATGAATCCCAGCAGAAGGTTTTTCACAGGATAAAATCACCTTAGAACACACCACAATTCCTAAAATTAGTATGATACCATCAACAAATGAATTCTAATGTAACTAAAGTCTGTTATCACCCTTTATAGTTCTTCTTTTGGTGACCCTCAAAACCTTCTATTCACTACAATGCATTTTTCAATGGGGTGCTATCATGTACATTGGTCCCAAGATGGCTGCCATCAATTCCAGGATGAAGTGCTGACAGCCAATCAGATCTCACGATGAGATGTGCGGTTAGGCACCGCCCAGATATCGATATTTTTTTATTTTTGAATTTCTTAGAAACTACTGAACGGCGACCGCCAGTAGGTAATATATATATATATATATATATATATATATATATACTATATATATATATATATATATATATATATATATATATATTTATATATCTCACTGGAAAAAACAAAGGTCACAGGGACGTTATAGTTAGGAAATCTAATTAAAAAAACACCTTAGAAATTCATTGAAAAAACCGAAGGTAACATGGACGTTATAGTGATGTTCAGATTTCACTCATACAAAACCAGTGAAATCCAGCAGTTATAGTTACGAGAGCTAACTATAAATTACACCCCTGCAATGCATTGCTTATGACCTCATATATTATATTACTTATGACATGGTGAGCGGCATCACTCATGACATCACTCATGACATCTCAAATGACATCACTGATGACATCATCCCCTGAGTGTGTTTCATAAACGTTTCTGAGACTTAAAGATATATACTAAGCAACAGCATAGGTTAAATTACTATTCTTTCTGTACTAGTAATTACTCGTACTATTTCTACCAATCTCATCTGAGTGACTGTGTGACTGTATCAGTGTGTGACTGGAGGTTTGAGTGGCTGTGTGGGTATGTGAGTGGCCGTATGGATGTGTTAGTGGGTGTGTGAGTGGCTGTATGGGTGAGTTAGTGGCTGTGTGAATGGCTGCATTGGTGTGTGAGTGGGTATGTGAATGGATGTATTGGTGACTGAGTGGCTGTGAGAGTGGATGTATGGATGAAGGATTGGGTGTGTGAGTGGCTGTATGGGTAGGCGAGTAGCTATTTGAGTGTATGTATAGGCAAGTGAGTAGGTGTGAGCAGCTGTATTGAGTAAATATCTGTGTGAGTGGCTGTAAGGGTGAGTGAGTGGGTGTATGAATGGTTGTATGGGTTGTGAATGGGTATTTAAGTGGTTCTGTGGGCGTGTGAGTGGTTGTATTGGTGAGTGAGTGGCTGTATAGGTGGCTGTATGTGTAAGTGAGTGGGTGTGTGAGTTGCTGTATTGGTGAGTGAGAGTCAGTGTGAGTGGCTGTATGGGGGAGTGTGTGGGTGTGTGAGTACTTGCATGGGTGAGTGAGTGGCTGTGTGAGTTTCTGTATGGGTGATTGAGTGGGTATGTGAGTGGCTGTAAGTGTGTATGAGTGGCTGTGTGTTTGTATGTCTGTATGAATGGATGTGTGAGTGGCTGTGTTGTTGAGTGAGTAGGTGCATGCATGGCTGTATGGATGAGTGAGTGGATGTGTAAGTGGCTCTATGGATGACTGGTTGTGAGTACTGGTATGGGTCTGTGAATGGGTAAGTGATGGGTTGTGTGGGGGTGGGTGTGGGTATATGAGAGGTTCTATGGGGGGTGTGGGATATAAGTCATTCTGTGGATGATGTCATCAGTGATGTCATTTGAGATGTCATCAGTGATGTCACTGACCATATCATGATTGATGTAAAAAGTGAGGTCATAAGTAGTGCTTTGAGGAGGTGTAAGTTATAGTTGGCTCAGGTAACTATAACTGCTGAATTTCACTGGTTTTGTATGAGTAAAATCTGAACCTAACTATCACTTCCATGTAACCTTTGGTTTTTAAAATTATATTTCCTAACTAAAATGTCCCTGCAACCTTTGTTTTTTTCAGTGAATGTCTATGGTTCTTTAATGTTATTTCCTAACTGTAACCTGTAACCTTTGAGAGTGAGAGTGTATACATGAGTGTCTCAGTGGGTGTGTGAGTGAGTGTGTGAGTGTCTCACTGGGTGTGTGAGTGGGTGTATGAGTATCTGAATGGGTCTGTGAGTGGGTGCATGAGTGTCTGAATAGATTTTTAAGTGCCTCCATGAGTGTGTCAGTCAGTCTGTGAGTGAGTGACTGTAAGAGTGTCTGAGTGGGTCTGTGAGTGGGTGCGTGAGTCTCTGAGTGGGTTTGTGAGTGTGTGTGTGAGTCTCTAAGTGGGTCTGTGAGTTGGGGCGTGAGTCTCTGAGTAAATCTGTGAGTGGGTGAGAGAGAGTATGAGTGATTCTGTAAATGGGTGCATGAGTATCTGGCTGGGTCTTTGAGTGGGTTTGAGAGTGTCTAAGTTGTTCTGTGAGTGGATGAATGAGTGCCTGAGTGGGCTCTGCTCGTTCTCTGCTAGTTTTCTGCTGTTTTCCTGCTTACTTCTGACTTTTATGTTGCCCCTTTCTGCTCATTGCTGACCTTTATTTAGCCTCTTTCTGCTTGTGTCTGACGATTTTTCTGCCTCTTTCTGCTTGTTTCTCACCTTTATATTGCCTCTTTCTGCTAGTTGCTGACCTTTATTCTGCCTCTTTCCGCTCATTACTCACCTTTATTTTGCCTCTTTCTGCTTGTTGCAGACCTTTATTCTGCCGCTTTCTGCTAATTTCTGACCTTTATTCTGCCTCTTTCTGCTCTTTTCTCACCTTTATTTTGCCTCTTGCTGCTCTTTGCTGACCTTTAAACAGCCTCTTTCTGCTTGTTTCTCACCTATATTTTGCCTCTTTCTGCTTGTTGCTGACCTTTATTTTGCCTCTTTCTGCTTGTTTCTCACCTTCATGTTTCTGTGGCAAAAATGTTTCTAAAAATGTTTTTTTGGCCCTGTTGGGGTTAGGCCTGGGCAGTGTTCGCGGAGTTCTGCGTAACTCTTCTGCGCTATGCAGAGTTCCATAAGTGGCAGTGTGCGTTTGGTCAAGCCGTTCATGTTGATTTTCAGTGCCTTCTGTTTGTCCCGAATGGCACCATGTGCAGTGCAAGAGGGCACTGCTTTATTTCTTGCTGGTCAAGTAGATTTTCTACCCGAGCGGCAGCTTCCTCAACGCAAACGGAAGGTTTGTAAACTCGAGCGGTTGCGACAATCCGCAACCATCCACGTTGAGTAATATAACCGCCTGCGTTGAGAAATCTCTCTGAGAGGTGGATTTTCCTCACTCGCGCTCATAGGCGAGCGCCAACGAGTAAAAACTCTGCTCCTTTGGAAATCTGCATGCTCCACAGAGTGCGGCAAACTCCACAAACTATGTGAACGGAAGGGAGCTCACCGTCCAGGCCTAGTTAGGGCCACAGGGGGACCCCAGGACCACAGTTAGGGGGTCAGAGTATTCCTACCCTGCCCCTTTTCTTTTTTTTAAATGTTTTTTGGGGGACTCAGCTTCAGCTGCTGAAAGAATGCGTACTAAAGATGAGTTTGTTCTAATGACGGCGCTGTGAAGGCACAGATTGATTCCGGAATACCATCATGTGGGACATATGGGATGTCAACAAATATTGCAATGAGGCATACAGATAGTTAGACACAACTGGTAGTTATGAGAGAACCACCATCAATTCTTACAATTCGGCCATTGGTAGATATCATTCATCCCTGACAGAATGGAGGGATAGGCTGTTACTCAGTATGGAGGAATTCCAATTCATCCTTGTAAAGAAACCAGTGGCTCCCTGTTTCTATATATTGCCCAAGGTCCACAGAGAGGACCCCCCCGGGAGACCTATTATCTTGGCCAATAGAAGCCTTAATGAGCATATTTCTATTTATCTTGATTTCTTTCCTTTTACCTTATGTTTTGGCTTTAACCTCATATTGCAGAGATAGTACAGATTTTAAAATATGTGGCATTCCTTGGTAACCCCATTGCATAATGATCACATTGTATGTGGTGTCTTTAAACACTTGTATTGATCATGACCTGGGGTTCCAGGCGTGTAGATATTTCTTTCATGATAGAACAATACATAAGTATGACCTTTCCATGATGCTGCTAGACATGTTACGTTTCTGTTTGGAAAGAAACCTTTTTTATTCAATGATGAATGGTTCCGTCAATTGATCAGAAATGTGATGGACAGTTGTTCTGCCCCAAGTTATGCAGGAATTTTAATGGGCTGGTGGGAGGCAAAGCATGTGTGGGTGGAAGAAAATGAGAGCTGGACCAGGCGTATCACAATATGGACCTGCTACATTGATAACCTTTCTATTATTTAGGAAGGACTAATGCAAGAACCCCACAATTTTCTGACACACATTGCCGTAATAATCTTAACCTTGCTTTCACCCACAAACTTCACACCACAGAAACTGACTTTCCTGACGTATCAGTGAAGATTGTGTAAGGGGAGGTACACACTAATCTGTACCGTAAAAGCACTGCTGGCAACAGTATTCTCCATGCGAACAGCCATCACGCGCATAAACTGAAATGGAGCATCCCCTATGGGGAATTGCTCAGGGCCAAACATAATTGTAGCACCAACCAGGCCTACAAAAAGGACGAGAAGAGGATGACCAGCAGGTTCAGGGCCAGGGGCTATCCTTTGCAGGCTGTAACGACAGCGAGTGTAAAAGCAACACAATCCACAAGGGAGACAATACTAGCGAAAAGAAAAAAGATGAGAAAGATCAGCAGGCAGTCCGACTGATTACCACATATAACAGTGACAATACAGCTGTCAGAAAGATGTTAGCTAAACATTGGCACTTAGTCAAAAGTGACCAGTAATATGAAACAAAATGTCCCCCTTCCCCTTGATTACGTACCGCAAATCCAAATAACTGCGATATTATAGTACACAGCTGCACAAGTTCACATAACAAGAGGGAGGGCTGGCTACAGGAGCAACAGGGATTCTTTAAGTGGGGCATATGCAAGGCCTGCAGAAAGCAATAACCAAAAAACATACAGGATAGCCACGAGTAAGACAAGGCAAATAAATAAATTCATCACATGTGCAATGCCCTTGTGGTTATAGGTACGTTGGCAGCACCATCTGTCCTGTAAAGAAGAGAATCTTAGAACATTATAGAGCAATAAAGAATCTTGATGTATCCTACCCTGCTGCTAAACATTGGGCCATAACCAGAATGCTGACCTTTTGCTATTTTTTGGTATTGATAGGATTGAGAAGAATGTATAAAGAGGAGACAGAGAGAAGAAGCTCAGACTTCTTGAGTCAGAATATATTATTCTGCTATTAGCAAGTCCCCGAGTATGAAGAGCTTATGGTATACAACTGCTGAAGTGGTAGCAATTGAAGTGATCTTGCATCATTTATCTCTTTTAACCTCTCTAGAGTATAATCATTTATTGGACCTTTCATTTTGCTTTGCGTGAGTCCATAGTGATTTAGTTTCTGTGCTTGTTGGATAACATTTTTAGTTTTATTTTATATTTTTTCTCTATTTTTGTGGTCCAAAATGGGTGATTACATATTACCTCATATGTGTCTTGGTAGGTTTGACATGGGCTCTTGGACTGGGCTTAATATATTATTTTAATATTATCTTACTTAATTTTTTTATTTATTTTCTGAAATTAACAAGGCCACTAGGTCATCATTAGTAAGACTGAGATGTATTTTTACATGCATGATGTTGTGTTGAATAATGATTATTCATGATCTGTTGCAATGTGTAACCCCTATAACAATGGTTTGGCCTCTGGCCCTGCTTTTTTTAATCCAATTAAGGTGCTACATCACCAGTGATTACCCCTAACTTTTGCACAATTGCACTTTCATATACATGGAATACTTTCTTTTGATTACGATTTGTGTCTATATTATTGGGTTCACATGCATACATAATTAAAACTTGCATACATGCACAATTGATTTATGGATTCACACTGGTGCCGTTATCGTTTTACTTGCAACATCATGTATACACAGACGGGGCTCCTCTTTTCCCCCGATAATGAGGAATAATTTCTATTAAATATATTATATATATTACCTACTGGCGGTCGCCAGTAGGTAGTTATAGTTAGGACCCAGTTTCCATAGGAAAAGCGTTTTTAGATTTGCCAATATCTTTGGCGCCGTTTGACGAATCTTTGCAAAAGTTTCAAAACTAATTGAGCGCTCCGGTCAGCTCCTGTCTTGAAAGTTTCGGGGTGATTCGTCAAGCAGGGGCCGAGAAAAAAGGGGGCTCCCAAAACGCGTTTTCTCCATGTTAATTTCCATAGGAAATTTTAGACAAAGCTACAGCCCGAACTGCTAAACGGAATTACACCAAATTTGGCAAAAAGGTCATGGTTCAGAAAGCGTGCTTTTTTTTAAATGGTGTAAATCCGTTCAGTAGTTCCGGAGAAATTCAAAAATAACGATATCTGGTGGCCGAGGAGGATTCGCAAACCCTCCCGAGCACGAGCTTCATTCTGATTGGCTGCCAACACTCCAAACCAAGAAGTGTTGGCAGCCATCTTGTGACTCAGTAAAACCGAGTCACAAGAAAAAAGGAGAAAAAACATTAAAAAACAAGAAAAGGGGGCAGGGTAGAAACACCCTGACCCCCTAGGCCTGCTCAGGGCATAGGGATCCCCAGGGCCCAAAAAAGCATTTTTTTAAATATTTTAGGTGGGATTCGCGCTGGGTGCGCGAATCCGCCTGGAAAAAAAAACGAAGCGCGGGCTCCCGTGCTTCGTTTCTTTAGGCCCTTGGGTGGGCCAGGTCCCGGGGGCAATGTTTTATCATGGTGCGGGGGCACCCGCAGCCCCGGGGAACGCCACCTCCCTGGGGCTTTAATGATAGTGTGAGGGGGGCACGCGGCCCTCCCTGGGGCTTATTTACAAAAAAATGTGTGGGGGGGCTACTTCCCCCATGCTGCCCCGGGGACCGCCACCTCCCTGGGGCTTTACTTTAATAGGGGTGGGGGGCCTCACGGGCCCCCCCAGCCCTGGGGACCGCCACCTCCCCAGGGCTCCATTTAAATTATAGAAGTATGGGGGGGCTCCTGCCCCTCCCCACACTGCCCCGGTGACCTCCACCTCCCTGGGGCATTAATTATGCTAATACGGGGTTCCGTTGCGGGCCCCGGGGACCACCACCTCCCTGGGGCTGCATATATGTTGGGAGGGGGGCCCTGCAGCCCCCCTCCTGGAGCCCTTCATGGCCCTGGGGTCCGCCACCCCCCAGGACCGGCTCCAGCAATGTCCTGGGGTGCCCACCCCCGGGACATTGCAGTTTGCAATGGCAGGATGGGAGTACTGCTCCCGCCCTGTCATTGCAAACACTCCTTCGCTTCATGTCAGCAGCTCCCCTTGTCCAAAAGCAATGCCAGCTACCACAGGAGGCGGGGAGCCAGCTGGGACATTGGGGGCATTGGGGCTCCCCCCACGGTCCCCAACACAAGGCAGGCCCCAGAGGATGGGTTCCCCGGGGCCATAATTGGCCTCAGGAGGGGGGACACGTGGCCCCCTCCTAAAAAAAAATCAAGTCTTGCCAGGCCCCGGGGGATGGGGTCCCTGGGGCCGAAATTGGCCTCATGAGGGGGGCCGCGCAGCCCCCTTCCCATTTTTTTAATTAAAATTAAAAAAAAATGGGTCAGGCCCTGGGGGATGGGGTCCCCAGGGCCCAAAAAATACTAAAAGAAGCGGGGCCACACAGCCCCCTTCTAAAAATACAAAAAAAAAAGCCGGCATCTCGCCGGAGGCCCCGCCCCCTCCCTGCACCACTCTGCAAACGTGCCTCCTGGCACATTCTGGGTTGGGGGATTAAGTCCCCTTGAATGCTAAGGGTCCTTAGGGGCCAATTAGCCCACCAGGTACCTCCAGTTTGCTGAGAGGTGGTCCGAGGCCACACCCCTTTTTACACCACTCTGCAAACGCACCTCTTGGCGCACTGCTGGTGGGGTGATGAGGTCCTCTTGTGTCCTGAGGACCTCAGGACTGAAGTGGACTTCATCCCCCGAGCAGCAGTGCGCCAGGCGGCGCGTTTGCAGAGTGGTGTAAAAAGGGGGCGTGGCCTCGGACCACTCTCAGCAATTCAGCTGTGTGGGGCTTACTAGAGGTAACAGGAGGGCTAGTTGGCCCCAGGGACCCTTAGGAGGCAAGGGAACTTCATCCCCCAACCAAGAGCACGCCAGGAGGCGCGTTTGAAGAGTGGTGGACAAAGGGGGCGTGGCCTGTGTCCACCTCTCAGCAATCCCACTGTGTGGGGCTTACTGGAGGTAACAGATAGGCTAGTTGGCCCCTAAGGACCCCCAGCATCGAAGTGGACTTTAATCCCCATCCAAGAGCGTGCCAGGGAGCACGTTTGCAGAGTGGTGAGGAAAGGGGGCATGGCCTGCTATGAGAACTTAGCAATGCTGCTGTGTGGGACTTACTGGAGGTAATAGGAGGGGTAGTTGGCCCCCAAGGTTGTCCTTGGGACCTACTACCCCTCCTGTTACCTCCACTAAGTCCCAAACGGTGGGATTGCTAAGAGGTCTTCAGAGGCCACGCCACACTTTCTCCACCACTCTGCAAACGCGCCTCCTGGCACAGTACTGGTTGGGGGATGAAGTCCACTTTACTCCTGAGGGACTTTAGGGGCCAAGAAGCCCTCCTGGTACCTCCTGTGAGTCCTACGCAGTGGAATTCCTGAGCGCTGGTTGAAGGCCCAGCCCCCTTTCTTCACCACTCTGCAAACGTGACTACCAGTTAAAGAAGCATTTGTAATGTAATAGGTCTCGCATTTGCAAGAGTTAGAGCTATTGGCATTGCAAATGTAAAAGTTTTTTACTAATGTTTTTTGGAGTGGAGTGGATGTACGTTGTGTATAGTGGAATTATATGGTATGTTGTGCAGTGAAATTATGTGGATAGAAAGTATGTGGTATTTAGTGTATAGGAATTATGTAGAGTGGGATTATGTGTTATGGAGAGTAATTATGTGGTATGGTAGTCTGTGTTGTGGAGTGGTAACCTCAGGTTTAGTCTTCCTCGTTTCCATAGAAGCTAAACTATGAACTCAATGAGACAAAAAAAAGAAGGAATCACTGAGGAGCACTTCTTGACCTAGTCAGAGGTATGAGCAGGGCCACTGGAATTATGCGACTGTTTGGCTGCATCGACTTTCGCACAATTATACATTTTCCGCATTAGCCACATAATCCATCATCTGCTGCCTAATCTGCAGATTTGAACAAAAAAAGCCTTGTTTATAGCTCAAACGGCTCAAACGTTACCACAAATGCAGCGACAAGTGTTACAGCGTGGTGGAAGGTCCTTTGTAAACCTAGAATAGTCACCTGTTACTTATTGCTAAATGAGGGTGTTAAATTGGTACTAATGGTGTGCAAGCCACTCTTGCTTCTTTCTGCACCTCTCTTGCCTCCTTCTGCATTTCTGTTGCTTCTTTCTGCACCTTTCTTTCTTTTTCTGCATTTCTCTTGCCTCTTTCTGCAAATCATATCTACTTTCTGTACCTCTTTTGCCTCTTTCTGCACCTCTGTTGCCTCTTTCTGTACCTCACTTGCTTCTTTGTGCACCCCTCTTGCCTCTTTCTGCACCTCTCTTGCTTCTTTCTGCACCCCTCTTCCCTCTTTCTGCACCTCTGTTTCTTCTTTCTGCACTTTTTTGTTTGTTTCTGCACCTCTCTTGCTTCTTTCTGCACCCCTCTTGCCTCTTTCTCCACTCCTCTTCCCCCTTTCTGCATCTCTGTTGCTTCTTTCTGCACTTCTCTTGCCTCTTTCTCTACCCCTCATCCCTCTTTCTGCACCTCTGTTGCTTCTTTCTGCACTTCTCTTGCTTCTTTCTGCACCCCTCTTGCCTCTTGCCTCTTTCTGCACCTCTGTTCCTTCTTTCTGCACTTCTTTTGTTTCTTTCTGCAACTCTCTTGCTTCTTTCTGCACACCTCTTGCTTCTTTCTGTACCCCTTGTGCCTCTGGCACACCCCTCTTCCTTCTTTCTGCATCCCTCTTGCCTCTTGCCTCTTTCTGCACCTCTGTTCCTTCTTTCTGCACTTCTTTTGTTTCTTTCTGCACCTCTCTTGTTTCTTTCTGTATCCCTCTTACCTCTTTCTCCACTCCACTTCCCCCTTTATGCATCTCTGTTGCTTCTTTATGCATTTCTCTTGCTTCTTTTTGCATCTCTCTTGCTTCTCTCTGCATCCCTTGTGCCTCTTTCTGCACCCCTCATCCCTCTTTCTGCACCCATCATCCCTCTTTCTGCACCACTCTTCCCTCTTTTTGTACCCCTTTTGCTTCTTTCTACACCTCTGTTGCTTCTTTCTGCACTACTCTTTCTTCTTTCTGCACCTCTTTGTTTCTTTCTGCACCACTCATGCTTCTTTCTGCACCCCTCTTCCCTCTTTCTGCACCCCTCTTGCCTCTTTCTGCACCTCTGTTCCTTCTTTCTGCACTTCTTTTGTTTCTTTCTGCACCTCTCTTGCTTCTTTCTGCACCCCTCTTGCCACTTTCTCCACCCCTGTTCCCCCTTTTTGCATCTCTGTTGCTTCTTTCTGCACTTCTCCTGCCTCTTTCTCCACCTGTCATCCCTCTTTCTGCACCTCTGTTGCTTCTTTCTGCACTTCTTTCTGCACCTCTGTCCCTTCTTTCTGCAACCCTTGTGCCTCTTTCTGCACCCCTCTTGCCTCTTTCTGTACCTCTGTTCCTTCCTTCTGCAACTGTCTTGCTTCTTTCTGTACCCCTCTTGCTTCTTTCTGGACCCCTCGTGCCTCTTTCACACCCTTCTTCCCTCTTTCTGCACCCCTCTTGCCTCTTTCTGCACCACTGTTCCTTCTTTCTGCACTTCTTTTGTTTCTTTCTGCACCTCTCTTGGTTCTTTCTGTATCACTTTTGCCTCTTTCTCCACCCCACTTCTCCCTTTCTGCATCTCTGTTGCTTCTTTATGCACTTCTCTTGCTTCTTTCTGCACCTCTCCTGCTTCTTTCTGCACCCCTTGTGCCTCTTTCTGCACCCCTTTTCCCTCTTTCTGCTCCCCTCTTGCCTCTTTCTGCACCTCTGTTCCTTCTTTCTGCACTTCTTTTGTTTCTGTGTGCAACTCTCTTGCTTCTTTCTGTATCTCTCTTGTCTCTTTCTCCACCCCACTTCCCCCTTTCTGCATCTCTGTTGCTTCTTTATGCACTTCTCTTGCTTCTTTATGCACATCTCTTGCTTCTTTCTGTACCTTTTGTGCCTCTTTCTGCACCCCTCTTCCCTCTTTCTGCACTCCTCTTGCCTCTTTCTGCACATCTTTTGCTTCTTTCTGTACTTCTTTTGTTTCTTTCTGCACCTCTCTTGCTTCTTTCTGCACCCCTCTTGCCTCTTTCTCCACCCCTCTTCTGCCTTTTTTCATCTCTGTTGCTTCTTTCTGCACTTCGCTTGCCTCTTTCTCCGCCCCTCATCAGTCGTTCTGCACCTCTGTTGCTTCTTTCTGCACTTCTCTTGCTTATTTCTGCACCCCTCTGGCTTCTTTCTGCACCCCTCTTGCCACTTTCTCCACTCCTGTTCCCCATTTTTGGATCTCTGTTGCTTCTTTCTGCACTTCTCCTGCCTCTCTCTCCACCTGTCATCCCTCTTTCTGCACCTCTGTTGCTTCTTTCTGCACTTCTTTTGCTTCTTTCTGCCTCTGTCCCTTCTTTCTGCAACCCTTGTGCCTCTTTCTGCACCCCTCTTGCCTCTTTCTGCACCTCTGTTCCTTCCTTCTGCAACTGTCTTGCTTCTTTCTGTACCGCTCTTGCTTCTTTCTATACCCCTCGTGCCTCTTTCACACCCTTCTTCCCTCTTTCTGCACCCCTCTTGCCTCTTTCTGCACCTCTGTTCCTTCTTTCTGCTCTTCTTTTGTTTCTTTCTGCACCTCTCTTGTTTCTTTCTGTATCCCTTTTGCCTCTTTCTCCACCCCACTTCTCCCTTTCTGCATCTCTGTTGCTTCTTTATGCACTTCTCTTGCTTCTTTCTGCACCTCTCCTGCTTCTTTCTGCACCCCTCGTGCCTCTTTCTGCACCCCTTTTCCCTCTTTCTGTTCCCCTCTTGCCTCTTTCTGCACCTCTGTTCCTTCTTTCTGCACTTCTTTTGTTTCTGTGTGCAACTCTCTTGCTTCTTTCTGTACTTCTTTTGTTTCTTTCTGCACCTCTCTTGCTTCTTTCTGCACCCCTTTTACCTCTTTCAGCACCCCTCCCCCTCTTTCTGCACCCGTCTTGCCTCTTTCTGCACCTCTGTTCCTTCTTTCTGCACTTCTTTTGTTTCTTTCTGCACATTTCTTGCTTCTTTCTGTACTTCTCTGCCTCTTTCTGTACTCAAATGGGAAGTGCAAGCTGTCAAGTTTAAAGGTCTGCGTGCTTTCCATCACGGACATCATCTCCCCGCAGGCCATCGCGTCCACCAACTACACCTTGCTAGGAGACCTCAACTTCCACCTCGACAACCAACTAGACCCCAACACCACATCCCTCCTTTACAACCTCCACAACATAGGACTCCACCAGATCATGACCGAACCCACGCACTCAGCAGGACACACCCTCGACCCCCTCTTCACAACAGGAAACTCCATCACTTTCAGCCACACCACCGAACTCCAGTGGACAGACCATCGATGCATCCACTTCACCTACAGAACACCCAACATCCACAGAACCCAGCACCTGCTCCCACGAAGAAACTGGACCAAAATCACCGACGACAAGCTCACCTCCTCACTCGGCAACTCCACCCCAACCATCGCGGAAGACGACGACCCCAACACCGCAGCCCGAACTCTGCACAGATGGATCTCCCCCAGCGCTAACACCATAGCCCCCCTCAAGAAGAACAACAACACACACGCCAAGAAAGCCAGATGGTTTACCACCGAACTTCGAGAGTCCAGACGCACATGCCGCCGCCTCGAAAAGGACTGGAGGAACTCCAAATCTACAGAAGCCCACAACAACTTCAGAACCGCCACCAACGCCCACCACCAACTCATCAGAAAAACAGCGATCAAAGACAGAATCTCCACACACGCGCACAACAGCAAAGAACTTTTCAGCATCATCAAGGAGTCCACCCAACCCACCAGCGAGTCTACAGACATCCCTCCCTCACAAGACCTCTGCGACAAACTCAGCACCTTCTTCCACCACAAAATCAAGAACATTTACGACAACTTTGACGAAGACAGCCAACACACTGAACCCTCACCAACCACCCCAACACCCTGAAGCCAACGATCGACAGCTGGACAGTCCCTCACCACCGAAGACACACTGAAGACGATGAAGTCAATCCACTCCGGGGCCCCCACGGACCCCTGCCCCCACCACATCTTCAACAGAGCCGCCGACACCATCGCACCTATGCTTCGCCACACCATCAACCGCTCCCTAGCCAACGCCTCCTTCCCCGACGACTGGAAGCACGCCGAGATCAACCCCCTCCTGAAGAAGACCTCAGTGGACCCCACCGACCTCAAAAACTACAGACCCATCTCCCTGCTCCCGTTCCCAGCAACAGTCATCGAGAAAGCCATCAACAGCCAACTCTCCACCTTCGTCGAAGAGCACAACATCCTCGACTCCTCCCAATCCGGCTTCAGAAAAAACCACAGCACACAAACCACCCTCCTCGCCGCAACAGACGACAACCGCTCCCTCCTGGACAGAGGAGAGACAGTAGACCTCATCCTCCTCGACCTCTCAGCGGCCTTCAACACAGTCTCTCACCTCACCCTAACACGCAGACTTCACGACGCAGGGATCCGGGACAAGGCCCTCGACTGGATCCACTCTTTCCTCTCCGGCAGAACGCAGCGGGTCAGACTCCCTCCTTTCCTCTCGGACCCTACACCAACCACCTGCGGAGTCCCCCAGGGATCCTCCCTCAGCCCCACGCTGTTCAACGTCTACATGGCTCCGCTCGCCCCCATCGTCAGAACCCACGGACTCAACATTGTTTCATATGCAGACGACACCCAACTCATCCTCTCCCTATCCAACGAACCCAACGCAGCCAAACACAGCTTTCAAGAAGGCATAGAAGCAGTCACAAAATGGATGAAAAGCAGCTGCCTACAACTCAACACTGACAAAACAGAAGTACTCATCATGGGCCCACACCCCGATGCCTGGAACGACACCTGGTGGCCCCCCACCCTCGGAAGCCCGCCCACCCCCACGGACCACGCACGCAACCTCGGAATCATCCTGGACTCCGAACTCAAAATGGACCGCCAGATAAACTCCATCGCATCCTCCTGCTTCCACACCCTCCGCCTCCTATGCAAGACCTTCAAATGGATCCCCCTCGAACACAGAAAGACCGTCACTCATTGCCCTCGTCACCAGCAGACTTGACTACGGCAACGCACTCTATGCCAGAATAAATAAAAACCTCACCCGCAAGCTACAAAACATCCAGAACGCCACCGCAAGACTGGTCCTCAACCTGCCAAGACACTGCCACATCTCCCAGCACCTGCGCACACTCCACTGGCTCTCCATCAAGGCTAGAATCGCCTTCAAGATTCTCACCCACGCACACAAAGCCCTCCACAACACCGGACCAGCATACCTGAACAGCCGACTCGAATTCCACGCTCCCCAAAGGACCCTACGATCAGCCCAGCTCTCCTACGCCATGGTCCCCCACACCAGGAAGTCCAGATCGGGAGGCCGCTCCTTCTCCTTCCTCACGGCCAGAGCCTGGAACGGCCTACCGCTCCACCTCAGACAGACGACATCACTCCCCATCTTCACGAGAAACCTCAAAACATGGCTCTTCGATAGACCACCTCCTTGATGGAATGGGTCCTGCACCTCCCCCCTCCCCAGCACCTTGAGACCCTTATGGGTGAGTAGTCGCACTCAACAAACCCACGATTGATTGATTGATTGATCTTGTGACTGAGGTATATGTCTACTTGTATATGTATTCTCACATGTGTTATGCATCTGAAGATGGTAGCTTAAAAAGTGGGTAGCTTCTTCTATAGGAGGTTAAATGTTCTCAGTTCTGCTCTGCCATTCAGTTGCACAGGCAGACATGTCTTATGTAAATAGGTGTTATAGAGCCCCTCAAATATACTATTGAATACCCATGTCCCTGTATTATGAGCAGAAAGAAATACATACACCTTTTGTACACATATTTACAGAGTATGCTGTTTGCTGTATTCAAGTATTTCTATGTTTATTTTTATGTAACATGTCACTCGGTAAAAGCAGAGACATGCATGCATACCTTCACAAACTTGGTCATACTTACAACAGTGATATGCTTAGGATTGCTGTCTTATATTTGGTAGGTAGGCCTAACATTCTGAGCAGTCGATTAATAGTGAACCTTCAAGAGAAAAGTGAGGTTTAAGACATCTTGGGAGAAGGATTAGTGATTAGGCTACTTTGTATGAGTCTGTTGTAAGGTACAGTCAAAGTAGGCCCCTTTCTGCAACTCTGTTGGTTCGTTCTGCACTTCTCTTGCTTCTTTCTGCACCTTTCTTCCTCTTTCTTGACTTCTGTTGCCTCTTTCTGCACTTCTCTTGTTTCTTTCTGCGCCTTTCTTCATCTTTCTGCACATGACCTACCTATGTAGGCATACTTAGAAATTAGCATTTAAAAAACCTTAGAAATTCACTGAAAAAAACAGAGGTTTCAGGTCCGTTATAGTTAGGAATTAGCATTTAAAAAAACCTTTGAAATTCACTGAAAAATCCATAGGTTTCAGGGACGTTAAAGTTAGAAATTAGCATTTAAAAAGCCTTAGAAATTCACTGAAAAAACCACAGGTTTCAGGGACGTTCTAGTTAGTTGGACATTTCACTCGTACAAAGCCAGAGAAATTCGGCCGTTACAGTTAGTTGAGCTAACTATAACTCGCGCCCCCGCAATGCACTGCTTATGACCTCACATATTACATCACTCATGACGTGGTCAGTGACATCACTGATGACATCTCAAATGACATCACTGATGACATCAGTGATGACATCATTCAGTGACTGTGAGTGTTTTTAAAACTTTTATGAGTGTTAAATATATATACCTAGGTGTATTGGTGAATCAGTGGGTGTATGAGTGACTGTTTGGATGGCTGAGTGGGTGCATGACTGACTGTATAAGTGAGTGATTAGGTGTCTCAGTGAATGTATGGATGAGTGACTGGTTATGTGAATGTATCTGTCTGTCAGTTGATATCTAAGTGGGTTTGTTAGTGGGTACGTGAATGGCTATATGGGTGATTGATTGGTTGACTATCTCTATGGTCGTCTGGGTGTCTGTGTGTGTGGAGGTGTGTGACTGCCTGTATGGATGAGTGAGTGGGTGAGTCAGTGCCTGTATGGGGTAGTGAGTGCATTTGTGAGAAGCTGTATGGGTGAGTGAGTGTCTGTATGGCTGTGTCAGTGATTGAGTGCTTGTGTCACTATGGGTCAGTAACTGTGTATATGAAAGGAAGTACAGGTGAGTGACTTGTCTGGGTATATGAGTGACTGTATGCGTGAGTGAGTGAATGTGAGAGTGGCTATATGGATGAGTACATGCTTCTGTCAGTGACTGTATAGGTGAATGAGTATGTGTTACTATTTATATGAGCAAGTAAGTGGATGTATATCTAACTGATTTAGCACGTACCTGTATGATTGGCAGTATGGGTGAGTGTGTAGGTATGTGAGTAGTTCTATGGGTGACTCGCTCAGTGTGTGAGGGCCTGTATGGGTATATGAGTGGATATGTCAATGGCTGTATTGGTGACTGAGCAGGTGTATAAGTGGCAGTATGGGTGAGCAAGTTAATATGTCTGTAGATCTATGGATTAGTGATTGTATGGCTCTGTCAATGGGCTTGTGAATGGTTGTGTGGGAGTGGCAGTGTGTGTTTGAAAGATTCTATAGGGGTGTGAGTGGGTGCATCAGAGATGATGTGGATGATGTCATCAGTGATGTCATTTGAGATGTCATCAGTGATGTCACTGACCATGTCATGAGTGATGTAATATGTGAGGTCATAAGCAGTGCATTGCAGGGGCGCATGTTATAGTTAACAGTGGCCAGCTTGTTGGCTGGCTGGCTGCCTGCCACCTTGCAGAGGTATGCTCAGGAACAGGGTAGAGGGTGTTGAGATTGAGGACCGTTTCTTCCAGGTTCAGTGCTGCTCGCGTCTTCGAATGCCCTCATTCGAGTGGTGTATGAGTGTCACCATAGGGCACTGAGGGTTGCACCTGAGATGCCGCACTATGCACCAGAGATACCTCTGTGCTCCATCTGACTATTCCAATCGAGCCTAGGTAGGGAGGGATTTACAATTGGTAATTGGCAGGGGTGGATACGCTGGGCGATTGGAGAGACTTGAACAGTATTACCGTCTGCTTGCTGGGTCTCTCTGGGTGCCATAAAAGGGGGGGAGCCACTACTCGCTTCATTAACCTGGCACTCGTACTAGCTAAGTGGACCATCGCAATTGCACTGGAAGGCCTCGGCACTACCTGGTGTGGAGTGCTGGAGCAGAGTGACTGTCCAGTGGGGTCTGGCAGAGGTGGCTGCATTGCGCCGTGAAGTGCGAGGCCAACGAAGACACCCCATTGCAGCAGAATGGGATGCATTACTTACCACTCTTCAGGACCCCCCTGAAGCTGATGAGAGGTTGTCTTGATCATGTATGCCATGCATCTGCCTGTCCTGTGCAGTTCTGAAATGGCACTGCCCCAAGACCTGACATGCCTTTTCCCCCACACCCACCTATTGCATCTAGGGATGGTTCACAGGCGGGACTGTATACTCCAACCAGTTAATATTCTGAGTAGGTGTTAAGGTGTTAAGGCTCATGTCCAGTTCTTTGAGTATACCATCATGGGATCCCATTACAATGTATCCATCTGTGGTTTGCCACAAATGATGTGCTTTGTCGATGTATTTTAACTGTTTGTATTGCGATGATACCCTATGATGGAAAACTTAATAAAGATTGTTTAAAAAAATAATCATTATATTTTTTCTCATTGTGGTATCTCCTTTTTGAATTATATATATGTTCTTTTTCTAAATTGTATGTTATAAATATATTTGCACATTTATTAATGTTGGTATTTATTGCAATGTTATAATTCAGTTTGTTGACTATGTATTCATGCTTTTTCTTTAGGGTTTTTAATTGCCTTACTATTGATTGTTTTTAATTAACAAAGAACTTTTTAAACAATAAGCAAGGTTTCACAGACTAGGGTGTAAGTGAAAGGTTAGAAGGGCTTTACTACCAATTGCTTATTTTGAAAATGTTCAACAGTATTCAGACAGAATATATCAATTAGAACACAACGTTATGAGATAGATAGGCACTTTGTACCAGGGATTCAAGATTCATGGTCACTCAGAGCCTTAATCAAGAGAGGAACTTTGTACCAGGTATTCAAGACTCAGGGTCATTCAGAGCATTAATCGCCTTTCCTTGCTGAAGACCACAAGTAAGGCACATCCAGGCTTCACTCTGCTTATCTGCCAGCTTGCAGATCCAAACACGGACATCAGTGATGGTTTCTTTGCTGAACATTGGTTTTATTGATCAGAAAGGTATATGGCTATGAGCCATTCATTTTACTTGTAGTAAGCATCTTTTGGTGAGAATGAAGCTTAGTAAGCTGAGAGAAAGGAGAATGAGGTGATATTGATGTAAAGAAACCTCATGATATCATCATGATGTGACAGTGTTTTATATTTTTCTTTCTTCTGATAAGTGTCATCGCCACCATCTTGTTTATTTTTATAATAGTTACTATTCATGTTGTATGCACTAGGTGACCAGTGTGTTGGCTTTCCTTGGGAGCAGTACCCACAAAAGGCCCACCTTCTTACAGCACCAACTCTAATACGCAAACGTTCAAAGTTTCGGAGAGGCCAGATGAGTGGAGGGGAATTAGTGAAGGTACTGCGGGTAAGGAGATCTGGAACAAGAGGTTTATAGAAGTTTAGAATCTTGAGCCTTTTCTCCTACGAGAAGTCTTGCTACTCTCTAACGCTTCTTACATTTACTGATACCTATTGTTTTACCTGTAATGGGAAATACAGGTATCACACCAGACCCAGACTTCATGGGAATATCTCATAGTTCAGGATTCGTAGAACTTCTGTGTAGTTCCTAGGGTGTTTGATGATAAATCTATTCTCCAATGCAATCAAGTACTCAACAATTTTTGCTAAACCACACATAAATCCGAGGTTAGCATTGTTATTCCTCAGAACTGTCAACAGGTGTGTTTAATACTCTTAGCGTCAGAGCATTTTAGTCTAAAATATCTCCAAGTATTAAATTCAAGCTTTTACGAAAGATTATAAAGGATCTCAACTTATTCAGCTTTAATAATGTCTACAACTATGAGTGTTTATTTGATTAATCCTCAGATAGCAATAAACACATGCTTTCAAGTTAGATAAGTTCAAAAGATCCTACCGTTAAACTCGATCGATTCCTCTTGCACCTTTGTTTCCGGACGCGTGGTTGTTGAAAGGTGCTCACCTCCAAAATGCAACATTACTCTAGTCACCAGAATTATTGTTAGTCCTTAGCAGGAACCAAATTCACCAAGATGAGCTGTATTCTCTTTGGGCTGCTGGACTAACAAACAACATGATCAAGGTAGGGACGTTTTACAAAGGATCAAAAATCCAAGGTGGTTGACAGGATTTCTAAAGTTTTGTGAGATATCCTCGTAGTCTCGCAAGATCTCGCTACTAAGACCACATTATGGTGAAACTTTAGAACCAGAATAATCCTTGGGGAAATAAAGTTATCATCAATTTCGCATGTCACAATATATTATTACCCATGTAACTATTACTTAATTACCTAGATTCACATGGTCAATAATGTCAAGCGTCCATCACACAGCAGTAATCACACCGAGTTTATAAAAGCAGCTTTTGGCACTTCATTTTAAAGGGCGGGAGTGTCTTTTGAGAGTACCGAAAAGGGTACAAAGTTACATTTCTAAAACCTTCAGAGTTTGTTTCTGATCAGTAAGCGAGTGAAATGGACTTTATTTTTATGGGGTTTCCTGACACTAGGAAAGGATTTTGAATGTAATAAATCTTGAAAATATTTTCCTTATTTCCTAGTGTTCTTGAGTGTGCCTATTCATTATAAAAGAGGGTTTGGGTTTCACTAACTTTCCCTGTCAAATCTTACAGGATTGATTGTCACCTAGAATGTCCCTCACTCAAGTAATGCTCAGTGAGTTTCCAGGTGGTTGCATTCCACCGGGTTTCTGTCTCATGTTGGCATATTGACCAAAGGCTTAGCTCTACAGCATCTAGAAAACCCATTTCCAGACCCTGTTCTGGAAAGAAATCCAGAATACATATCACCTCTTTACACATTCCACAGTAGGCCAGTATATGGGACATACTTCACATTCTTGGGTGCTCTTTGATGTACCTGGCTCTACAAACCATCAAATCCCAGGATAGAAGACAAATAAGTTGATTTTTCTGATCATGCACAAACTCACAGACAGCCCAAGAACTACTGAAACACAATGAGGGCATATCTCCCAAAGATGATGTTTCCACACCTGCAAAGCCATTTACACTGGTTGATTAATACTTATGAGTGAAACCTGTTTTAAGGTATGTACTTGGTTTTCCCAAAGGCTGGTCCCAATTTGATGACTTTAACTTCTGCCCATGTGACAGGCACTCCTGTCAAACCAATATTTACTTTATTGTTTTAGTGGTTCATATATATCTACAGACATGAACACATTTAGCCTCTAGCTTGTATGCTGAGTTGAATGTTTGTAGACATGCATTTTCAAAGCTCATGATGTTAGATTCCCACCAGGGGTTTGGGAAATTTCTGGTGGTCAAAGTAACAAGCATTTGCAATGCAATCGGTCTCACCTTTGGGACCTTATATGTATTTGGCTATGCAGCACATTAGCCTGGGTGCTGAAACATCTACTGTTCTTTAACATGGAGGGAAAGTAAGCACCAAACTGTGTGACATGCCAGGCATGGGAACACATGGGGAGAAATATTGCCTTTCAGCGGGAAATGGTGTAGTCCAAAGCTCTGTTTTTAACATAAAATCAGGGCCTTCAGTGGTCATATCACTGAAAATGCAAGATACAAAAAAAATATTATTGTCAACAGGTGCTCTTGGAAGACAATTTCTATGGACTGCAATCTAGAGAATGCTAAAATGATTCTGGTATTTTACTGACCTCTGCTGGTCGTTTCCTATCAAGAAAGTTAAATAGAGGCAGTTGCCAGAAAAATAAAAAAAATAAAGTCCCTCAGCAGAAAGCAATTCTGGTATTTTACTGACCTCTACTGGTCGTTTTTTATCAAGACAGTTAAGTAGAGGCAGTTGAACAGGAAAAATAAGTCCCTAAGCGGAAGCAGACAAGTCCTAGGGCTAATCTCCAGAGCCCACAAAGTACATACACATATAAGTATATACTATAGTATATACAAGAGGTCTCGAATGCTCAACCTAAAAATCAAGAGTGTGGCTTTAGCAAAGCCAAGTTCGTAACTAATTGACACAATTCCTTTGAGTCTATCATGCACAATCAATTATTTTGAAGATATTCTTACCAATAAAAAAACATTTACTTAAAAGATATGCAACTGAATTAGATTAAAGTCCAATTTTACAACATTTTGAATGTGGCTCTCATACCTTGAAAGATTCTTTCATTTAACAAAGCAGAATCATCATACCAAATAAATATATATTCATCTGCTTCCTGATTTCTCTTTTTCATTCTATCTCGCTAATTCCTTCCTTACTCAGTAAATCAGGTGGGTGCAAGGTTCATTTTCAGACTTTATTAGCAAAGTTACACTGTACCTTTAAAGAAGAGTGTTATGAAAGGGAGCTAGGAGACCGTGCTCTGCCTCTGATCCCACCCAGGCAGGGTTCGAGACCGCGTCGTGCCTCGTGCACCTTGCTGGTGCCCGTTGCTGCACTTCCCTTTTGTTGTGCTGGTATTTTTTTTCATTCCTTTTCTCTTTGCATTGTGCCCGTTTCGTTGTGCTGGTATTTTTTTTCATTCTGTTTCTCCTTGCCTTGTGCCCATTCTGTTTGACTCGCTTTCTGTGCCTGTGCCCATCCGTTTTTGTTTTGCTGTCTGCTGTTGGCTTTTTCTCCCCGTTCCTGCCAACACCTCTGCCCCGTGACCCCTCCCCCCTGACCGCCCCCGCCTCCCAGCAGCACATCCCTCCCCCCTCCCCTACTTAATGGCGGCTGCTGCGGGGGAGCGCGAACAAGACCTCTGACCCTCGGTTTGAGATCTGCTCTCCCCCAGCATCTCCGCTGTGCCGTGCTCTGCTTCTGATCCCACCCAGGCAGGGTTCGAGTCCGCGCCGTGCCTTGTGCACCTTGCTGGTGCCCGTTGCTGCGCTTCCCTTTTGTTGTGCTGGTATTTTTTTCCATTCCTTTTCTCCTTGCGTTGTGCCCATTTTGTTGTGCTGGTATTTTTTTTTCAGTCTGTTTCTCCTTGCATTGTGCCCATTCTGTTTGACTCGCTTTCTGTGCCTGTGCCCATCCATTTTTGTTTTGCTGTCTGCTGTTGGCTTTTCCCCCGTTCCCGCCGACACCTCTGCCCCGTGACCCCTCCCCCCTGACCGCCCCCGCCTCCCAGCAGCACGTCCCTCCCCCCTCCCCTACTTAATGGCGGCCGCTGCGGGGTAGCGCAAACAAGACCTCTGACCCTCGGTTTGAGATCTGCTCTTCCCCAGCATCTCCGCTGTGCCGTGCTCTGCTTCTGATCCCACCCAGGCAGGGTTCGAGACCGCGCCGTGCCTTGTGCACCTTGCTGGTGCCTGTTGCTGTGCTTCCCTTTTGTTGTGCTGGTATTATTTTTCATTCCTTTTTCTCCTTGCATTGTGCCCGTTCTGTTTGACTCGCTTTCTGTGCCTGTGCCCATCCGTTTTTGTTTTGCTGTCTGCTGTTGGCTTTTTCCCCCCATTCCTGCCGACATCTCTGCCCCCGTGACCCCTCCCCCCTGACTGCCCCCACCTCCCAGCTGCACGACGTCCCTCCCCCCTCCCCTACTTAATAGCGGCCTCTGCGCGCTCACGCAGCGGACGCGTGCAGCGAGTGCGCCGCTGGCGCGCCTAAGGCGCACCTAAGGCAAGCCCGTCTGCGCCCGTCCGCGACCCGACCACGACCAGTGCCAGGAACCCTGGATCTCCGACCATCCACCACTACGACACCACCACCCTCCTCGCACTCAACCCCGGAAGACCCAGAGACTGCCAACATGCCTCGCCGAATACAACCCATGGCCAGTTCTCCTGCCTCCACTGCCACCAGACCTTCACCACCACCCCGGCCTCCAACACCCCGACGCCAGCACCGGCGACACCCTAAGATGCATCCTCCTCAACGTGCGCTCCGTACACAAACACGCCATGGAAATCTGGAACCTACTCGACTCTCTCTCGCCCGACATCGCCTTCTTCACGGAGACCTGGACCAACGCCTCCTCCGCCCCCGACATCAACAATGCCATCCCGGACGGATACAAGATCCAGAGGAAGAACCGCCCAAACCACCTGGGAGGGGGCCTCGCCATCGCCCACAAGAGCACCCTCCACCTCACTACCTCCAGCGAAACCTTCCTCGCCGCCGAACACCTGCACTTCCAGATCCAGACCAGCCCCAACGCCACACTCCGAGGGACCCTCGTCTACAGGCCCCCCTTCGCCACCACCATCACCGACTTTATCGCACCCCACGCCATCGCCTCAATGAACTACATACTCATTGGAGACCTGAACTTCCACCTCGACAACCTCAGTGACCACCACTCCACCATCCTCCATGACAACCTCGCCGACATCGGACTTAAACAACTCGTCACCACACCAACCCACAGAGCAGGACACACCCTCGACCCCATCTTCACTGCAGGAAACAGCGTTCACTTCAGCCACACAACGCAACCGCCATGGACTGACCACCACTGCGTACACTTCACCGTCGACAAACCCAAGGCACCCAAACCAGCCCCATGCCCACCACGAAGGAACTGGAGCAAGGATACTGATGAGCAACTTAACTCCACCCTCACCCGAGACAACCACACCTGGGCATCCGACGCAAACAACGCAGCCAGAGGACTCCACACTTGGATCTCCAACTGCGCAGATGAGCTCATCCCGCTACGCAACCCCAACAAGCAGCGCCCCAGGAAAGCTGCCTGATTCACCACCGATCTCCAAGAAGCCAGGCACAACTGCAGACGCCTGGACAAGAACTGGAAGAACACCAAGACAACCGAAAACTACTCCACCTACAAGGACACCATGACGGGCTACCACAACCAAATCAGAACCACCAAGAGGAATTTTATCCACAACAAAATCCTCGCCAACTCAACCAACTCCAAGGAACTCTTCAGTGTTATTCAGGAATTCACCAACCCACGCAGCAAAGCCACAGACATCACCCCATCCCAAGACCTCTGCAACAAGCTTGGAACCTACTTCCACCTCAAGATCAAAAACCTCTACGACAACTTCGTCGACCATCCACCAGACATCACAGCCGGACCCCCGCCCCCCAGAGACACCAGCCAGCCCACCATCTCCAACTGGACACTGATCACGACCGAAGACACCGCCTCGACCATGAAAGGCATCCACTCGGGGGCCCCCACCGACCCCTGCCCCCCTCACATCTACCACAGAGCCGCGGCCGCCATTGCACCCAAACTACAATGCGCCATCAACACCACCTTCAAAACAGGCACCTTTCCAGATGACTGGAAAAGCGCAGAAGTCAGGCCCCTGCTCAAAAAGCCCACAGCGGACCCCACCGACCTCAAGAACTACCGGCCCATCTCGCTCCTCCCCTTCGCAGCCAAAGTTGCAGAGAAAATAGTCAACAGGGAATTGACACGATTCATCGAAGAGAACGCCGTCCTCGACCCGTCCCAATCCGGATTCTGAAGCAACCACAGCACCGAGACTGCCCTACTCGCCGCCACAGACGACATCCGCACCCTCCTGGACCTAGGCCACTCCGCAGCCCTCATCCTACTCGACCTATCAGCGGCCTTCAACACCATCTCCCACCGCACACTAATCGCCAGACTACACGACGCCAGCATACAAGGAACAGCCCTGGACTGGATCCGATCATTCCTCACCGGAAGAAGCCAAAGGATCAGGCTGCCACCCTTCCCCTCCGATCCCACACAAATCACCTGCGGAGTCCCACAGGGGTCATCACGGAGCCCGACCATCTTCAACATCTACATGGCCCCCCTCGCAGCCATCGTCCGACAACATGGCCTCAACATCGTATCCTACGCTGACAACACCCAGCTCATCCTCTCCCTCACCAAAGACCCCACCAATGCCAAACTCAACTTCCAGAAAGGAATGCAAGACGTCGCAGTCTGGATGACCAACAACTGTCTGAAACTCCACGCAGAGAAGACAGAAGTCCTCGTCCTTGGAACCACCCCCTCGGCATCGGACAACACCTGGTGGCCGACTGCCCTCGGAAGCCCACCTACCCCCCCAGACCACACCAAAAACCTCAGCATCGTACTCGACTCATTACTCACCATGAACCGATAGGTCAACGCCGTCACCGCCAGCTGCTTCAACACACTCTGCATCCTCCGCAAGACCTTCAAATGGATCCCCCTTCAGTCAAGGAAGACAGTCACCCACGCACTCATCACCAGCAGACTGGACTATGGAAACGCACTCTACGCCGGCATCAACAAGTCCCTACTCCGCAAACTCCAGACAATACAGAACACCGCCGCCAGACTCGTCCTAGGCATCCCCAGGCACAAACACATCAGCCAACACCTACGAAGACTCCACTGGCTCCCCGTGGAGAAAAGAGTCACCTTCAAAATCCTCACTCACACCTACAAATGCCTACACAACAACGGACCCAAATACCTCAACGACAGAATCAACTTCCACGTACCCAAAAGAAACCTCCGATCTTCCAACCTCACTCTGGCCGAAACCCCCCACATCCACAGAACCAGAGCAGGCGGAAGATCCTTCTCTCACATTGTAGCCAAGACCTGGAACGAGCTACCGGCAGACATCAGACGCGCACCCTCCCTGAACACCTTCAGGAAGACCCTCAAGACCTGGCTCTTCGGGTGAGCGGATCTGCGGAACCCCCCTCAGCGCCTTGAGACCCTCATGGGTGAGTAGCGCGCTTACAATCCCCTGATTGATTGATTGATTGATTGGAGACGAAGCTCTCTTAGTAAGCGGTGTACTTAAAATTGCAAGATGCTAAATATTGCATGACAGAAACGTTTGACTTGACCAAGGGCCAGTATTTTTGTGCTATAAATGTAACATGTTAAGATGAAAGCAAAGGGAAAGGAATGTATGTGCATGGGTTATTAGTGAATAGCACCAGTTCTTTATGACAGGCTTAGACTTACAAAAGGCTTAGACATACAAAATAGTAAGCAACTCCTAAACAGAAAACTAACATATCATCCAATCAAATGTTGTCATCTCAAACAAGTAAACACACACATTGACTTTCAGTTATAAGGGACAAAGCTGGTTGCATCTGCAGTCTAACAAAAGGACTACTTGATGACCACCCGCAAAAACTGCTGGGAACACAAATGGGACAATGCAATAACCAAGAAATGCCATAGTCTTTTAGGGCTGCCTATTTAACCAAAACCACATCGAAAACAACGGCTGAAGGGAATGACCTGAAGCCTCCCATTTCTACTTCTTATTTTTCTTTTTGGAAGAATTGATGTCATGAGGTTAAGGATGCAAATGTGGTGTTTAGCCAGACCCCAACATTTCCACCATAGTGCAAAAGAGACTATAATGTGAGTTAAATGAGTAGGTAGAAACAACTTTTAAAAGTATTTAAATGAGCTATTGTGCTAACGTTAATAAACTCCTTATTTCAAGACCGAAAATAAACAAAGATTTTGATTTTCACCAAGGCCAGGAAATCATCCTTCTTAGACAGAAATATATATCTGGAGGGAAAAATCACAGATGTTTTATCAAATAAATTTGTACTTGAAAATCATAATATTTTTGTTAAGTATATTATTTTGCATAAAATATAAACACATCCTGTGTCTGACTCATAACGGTTTGTTTATACAAACTGTAGTCTATTTGAAATTAACTATGAATATTATAATGAACACATATCCGAATATTTGAAGTAATTTTGACTGGACAGAAGAAAATGCAGCGTTCTAGACTGAACAGAGGGGGCTACATTTGTAATGGAAAAATGTTAAGGTTATTCTTCTCAAAGATGTCTAACCTCGAAAATAGTTCTTTATATCAAACGTTAGTATATGTTATCAAATAAAAACTAAAATATGAATTTTAACCAATGAATTTTACTAAAGGTGTAAAGAATCTCCTTTTCCTACAGTGTGGAAAGTATGACTTGGTGAAGACGATGCAGCCCAGCCAACTAGAGGTAGGCCCAGGTTAGTCCCTTCTTATTTACTCTCAGAGAGGGGATCTAAGCGCCCAAAAAAACTGATGTGCACCAGGAAAAATAGAGGGCTGAGAGCCTGTTTCAGGGATGTCTGCGTCCAAATACTTTCAGATCTGATCCCGCCCCTGATGCTCCTGAGTTTGATTACATCAGTTCCAATGAGCTGTGTCATAGTAGCACCAATGACTAATAAAGTCAAGGCACGTTTCCCTTTGTGTGCCTAGTTATTAATGTGAGTCTACTACACAATTTAAAACTTTTTTGTCAAAATAAATTACACCACGACGTATCACATTCAGAAGTTTCTTGGGCCTGCATGTTCTCATGACAGTCAAATAAACAATAATAAATATATATTCTGGCATTTTGCTACACATCATATGCAGGTTTTTTAGGTCTCGGCTACAGCCAGCTTTGAATGCCTGTTGGCCATACCTATTGTTTTCAATATACATAGAATGGGCTTTGTGTCAGCCCCTTTCTCGTGTTAAGGGGGCTTTGTTGTCTATCTAACTGCCCTGCTCCTAATTCAATGACTTTTCTCCCTATTATTGTGTTTGTCCTGCCCAGGAGCATTTCAGTCTCATATTGTTCTGATTGGACTTATGTCCTACGACTGCTGACATTGCTTGTATTAGGGAACCACTGTTTTCATTTATTTTCTTCACTTCATTTGAGTACATGTGTTTTGTTACTCTTACTCTTGTGTGGCTTCTTTCTTGCCTTCTCCCCTGTCGGCTGGTTCTTTCTCACTTCCCTCCTGCCCCCGAACCCATCTGCCCCAAGGTCTTCCATTGCTTCTGTGCAGAGTTTATTTTTTTATTTATCTATTTAAAGCATATCTCCTCTGTCGCACTCCACCTTTGCTGTTACCACTGGGAAAGGTGCACTTCCCTCCAGCCCACCGCCCACTTTACGACTACGACCTATTATTTATTTATATTTAAAAGGGCCAAGCAGCTGCAGTTTGCTGCAGAGCCGCTCTGTTTTTAAACTGTGCTTTCACAAGTGCTTTATTGCTTCAAGATGGCCATCCGCCATCTAGTGGTGGCTCCTCCGCTGTGGCAGAGGAGCGTCACCCCAGTAGTTAAAAGAAAACTAAAATGATAATAACCACGTTATTATCATTTTAGTTTTGCGTTTCCTGGTGAGAGGCGGGGCGGGGCTGGACTGCCAGAGAAGGGGCCATGAGGAGGAGTGGTTGCTCTACTCTAAATTGCGCATAACTGTTTGGCCAGCCCTCTCGGGCTGACCATAACAGTCATGCGCACTTTGCATGTGTGCACCCAGGCTGCATTACAGCCTGGGTGCAGAACATGCCCAGGCCCCCATTCTCTGTCTGAGCGCCGAACCACGGCACTCAGACCAATCACAATGCTGCAATACAGCATTGTGATTGGCCAGGGGAGTCAGGAGCCTTGGTGCTTCCTGGTTCCGTCTTCCGGGGAGCGAGAGGCGGCGGCGAGTGGAGCGAGAGGCGGTGGCCGGCCTGATGTTTTTTTGTTATTTTGTTTCATTTACAACCACCCAATTTGCGCCCCCCTCACCCTCTGCCCCGCCACCTCCGTTAAATAGCGTCCGCAACTGCTGCCATCTTTGAACAGTAAATTTTAAAATTACAAAAAATGGCAGCCTCATCATGATGCATGTGAACGTATACATCATGATCCATGCACACACGTGCCACAATGTACCCTCGTCTACACATCATGACACACATCACAACCCATGTGTCTGCCTGTGTCATGATGCATGCACATCATTATGATTCGCAGCAGCCATCTTGGAATCAATTTCCTTGAATAGGAAGAATAGGAAACCTATTCCAAGATTGCTGGACATGCCTGTGCATGCTTCCTGATGCCTGTGTTTTCATGCCGATGTAAACACGCTTTAGTGTAGCTATTTAAGCTAAGACCTATTTGGATTGCCATTGCTATGCTATTGATGCTATGCTGTAACCATCCATGTAAAAGACAACATTTACAATCATATATATATTGTGTAGGCTTTTGTTATTTTCAACTGAACCTAAGAAATTGGAATTTGAGGGGCACTTTTTTTGTATGCAGGCAGAGCGCATAATGTTAATAATGTACAAAGGTTGTGCACTTCACAACCTAGAGCACACCTGGCCAACCATGTCTCATAATATGGAGAAGGTACATATATTTTAGACAAGTCAGCACGTGGGCAATGTCATGCTAGGGAATGAGTTACAGAAAGCATTTATTTTTAATTACAGCAAAAATGAAGGGCTTCATATAGAATTTGGAGGTTGTAGGACACCCCCAAAAAGCAGCTGCTGATGTAAAATGTAATGCAATGTAAAAAGGATTACAAGAGGCAAACTGATGCCTAGAGCGATGCCCTGGCACTATGAGAAGAGGGATGAAAAATACATCCAGCAAACACACTATCCATGAGTTAGGTATTGTGGAGCCAATTTCATTTTTTCTGAAAAGCAGCAATTGGGAGCAAAATGCGGAGGCAGAGCGTTCCAGCCCCTAACAGCTACAATCTAAAAGGCCTGTGCTCCTGCCTTGCTGCATATATGTCACGATTCACTCCCTGTGCTCTCGTGCCCACCACCAGGGGGCCGAATTGTGGGGCTTTCCAGTGTTCTAATATGCTTCCAGACACTCCCCTGCATGCAAATCCTGACTTCCAGGCATTTGGACACGATTTAGGAATTGACATCCATTCCCAATCCATGCCGGGTTTTGTGGAAGCCAGTCTGCTCATACTGGAAACTCCATTACCTATAATCCCCTGCTCACTGCTTCGTCTCCACCCCTGCAGGCCAAGGATGGGTGGAGGAATTCAGCTCACCTGTGGCTGGCTGCTGCTAGCCTGCTCACACCCGATGCATGTGATTACTGTGAGCTCTTTTAAGCCCCAGCTCCCTTCAGGCCAAGGTTGGTCATTGTAGCTGTGTACCGGTGAGACTGATCCTTGTTTCCAGTGTTTGCTGAGCTTTTGATATCTTTCTTTCCAGTGTTTCCTGAGCTTTTGATATCTTTGTTTCCAGTGTTTCCTGAGCTTTAGTTATTCCTTGTTCCTGAGCTGCTGCTGTTTTCCTTGTTCCTGAATTAGCACTGCCTGCAGTGCTACCTTGACTCCTGAGCTTTAGTAATTTCGATGTTCCTGAACTAGCACTGCCTGCAGTGCTACCTTGACTCCTGAAGCTTTAGTAATTCTCTGTTCCTGAACCAGCACTGCATGCAGTGCTGCCTTGACTCCTGAGCCTTAGCATTCCTTGTTCCTGAGTAGCAGCAGTTTTCCTTGATCCTGAACTAGCACTGCCTGCAGTGCTACCTTGGCTCTTGAGCTTTTGCTCAATTCTTATTCTTGCTCCAGCACAGCCTTCAGTGCTACTTTGTTTTCTTGACTCCTGATCCAGCACTATTCTAGTATACCCTTGTAGCCTTCCCTACTGTATATCCTTTTCCAGTCCCTGCCTTTCTTCCCATTTCCTTGGTTCCAGTTCCTAGTTTGCTGTATTTCTATTCCTGCTGTCTTGCTTCTAATTACCTTGTATGTTTGTTACTTGTTTTCTGCCAAGTGTGCCCTGTGATTTCCTTGCTTTCCTGCTAAGCACTCCTCCTTGCTAGCTCCTTGTCTATCGTGCTTGTGTTCAGTTCTACCCCCTTGCTGTTACTGCCTTCGTGTTCCTGTTTGATCGCCAGGATCTGTGGGCACAGCTGACAACCTAGGTGGTGTTTCTTGTTCACTGTGAGTATTGTCTTTGAGTTGCATTTATAACATCACCATTGGTATCAGCTCCACAGACCCTGCCTTTGCATGCATATCCTATATGTGGGTATTTGCAGTCAGTATCTGTAACAGCAATTGTGGGTGAGGAACTTACTGAGCTTCAGTCTTACCGTGTGGAGCTCCCGAGTGCTTTACCCCACATTCCCTTTATTGTTAATGTTGTTTTATATATAAGTGTATTGCACATCCGTCCTGGGTGTAGTGATTCTGAATGTTGAGCCACCTCATGAGTGCCTGTCCTTTCTGAGTCTCACCCATCTTGTTCAATTGTACAGGCTTCCCCTTTGGATCCCTTTTTCTTCTCTGATTCCTGTGTGATCCTGGCAGCGCTGTACTACTCTTTCTGTGTACGTTTTCTACCCAGTTCCCAGTCCTTGCCCAAGTCCCCGACTGTGTTCCCAACATAGTCCCGGAAAGTCCCTGACAATATAGGGACTCTGAAAAGAGAAGAGTGGGACGACCTCAGGATTCTGCAAAGCTGGTAATGTTGCAATTTATACTGTAAATACAAAGGTCCAGAATGGTGGAATGCTTTCATACTAGGCAGAGAGCCTTAAAAAATTACTCTAATGACCACCGGTAAACAATGCACCCTCTTTAGAGCAGCAGATTTGAGGAAGATTCGGTGCCAACTTGGCTGCCATGTTTTGGATACTCTGCAGATGCTTCACATTCTTAGAAGTAGAAGTTGTGCCCAGGTATAGCACATTGCAATAATCCAGCCTGCTCAATATGATTGCTTGAACCATCAGTGGCTGTGCTAATGTTGGAAAATATTGTAAAACGTATTTTAAAAGTCTTAAGTGCAGGCAACAAGCGGCCAAGAGCTGAATCATCTGTATGGTCAATGAAAGTGAAGAGTCAAATTGAAAGCCATGGTTTGAACTATTTACATTAGCTCGGGGGGAGACCCAAGTTCAGGAGTTTATAAATGTGTAGGTAGTAAACCTAGACCACATGACATTGAAACAATCTGTTGTTCCCTTTTGTCAGAATTGAAGTTCAAGCAATGGTGTGACAACATTAACAGCCAGCATTCATTGATGAAAACTTTGTAGTGCATCAGAGTTATCCTTGTTCAGTGCAATCAAGAGCTGGTTATCGTCAGCATAGTTCATAAATCTACCTCCAAAAGAGTGAATTCGTGTCTCTAGTGGTTATATATATAGATTGAACAGTGTGGGGCTAGGTAACGAGTCCTGAGGAACACCACAGGTGAGATGTTTGATTTCAGACTGGAAAGGAGTTTGATAAACTGCTGGTGATCTATCTGCCAAGTAAGATCCTAACCGTTCCAGGCTACACATATTATGCCTACATCTCTCAGTCTGAGGATTATCCATTCATGGGAGACTGTATCGAAAGCACCTAACAGGTCATATAAAACCAGAGCTGAGGCTTGTCCTTCGTCTACAAAGGGACAGAGATCGTCAAGGACTGACCGGAAAGCAGTTTCTGTGTTATAGGCTGCTCAAAACCCTGAATGAACAATGTCCAGAAATGGTGTTTGCTGCCCAAAAGAAAGACTGCTGTTGATTGACTGTCTGTTTCATAATCTTTACTGGAAAGGGCAATAGAAATACAGGTAGGTAACTACTGGGGTTTTCAGGATTCACTGTGGCTTCTTTAACAGCAGTAACATCAGGGCAGATACTCAACAGTTTGCAACTTAAATTGCTCAGTTACTCAAGAGAAGGGCAGTTCTTATTAGCATAACCTCTTCTGGGATACCCACTGATGAGGAACCTGTGGAGGGAGCAAAAGAGTTAAATCTTTTCAATTTCATCTATGAAAATGCTTTTATCACAAAGTGATTGAGATTGTTCAACTCTTTGAGTTAGGTGAGAAGGGGCTGCTAAAAACTCCAAGATTAAAAACAATTCTCTCAAAGTATTTCTTGCTGTGAGGATACATTTGGCATTAAAGTTCAACTTCGCTGTCATCACTAATTTTATATATTTCAGCTGAGCCAGCTTTAGCAGTCTCTTACTATTTTCTGCATAATTTGAGTGCCAAATCCGCTCCAATTTCTTACATTCCAGCTTCACCTCCCTTAAAGCTGGACCATACCATGGGGCGGTGGTAGAACTGTGCCTTACTTTGGCCTGGCTCATAGAAAGAGTAGCATCTACCATCTTGATAATGCAAGTTGCCGGGTTTGCATTGTCACTGTCCATTGACATGTCTAGAACAGGCAAACCAAGACCTTTAAGTGCTCTAGAAAAGGTCTCAACAGAACATTTGCCACCCGAGCATGTAGGCAGAAGTGACTTGGCCTGACAAATCAACTTTGGAATTGGCATAACCATGTTAAATAAAACAGGTAAGTAATGAGACCAGGTGATAGTGATAGGCCGTATGAGTTCAAGCTAGTTATATCTGGTGTAGAGAAGATTAGGTTGAGACAGTGCCCTGCACAGTATGTTGCTCCCTCTACTATTCGTGTTAAGTTAAGGGCCACAAGTGACTTTACGAGGTTGCCGTAACCCAAATGTTGAAGTTGCCAAATACAATGAATGACTAATGGCTGATAACCAAAAGGGCAACCAGGTCAGCCAGGATATCACCAAAATCTGTGCACGCAGATGGGTGGGCGATAACTAGGAATACCACCAATATTGCATGAAGGTGAGGCTGAAATGGAAGACCCCAAAACCTCAGATTGGGACAAATGAGCCAAATTTAGTATTTTTAGCATAAATGAGTCCTATTACAAGGCAGCATCCGGACGGTAAAGAGGCCTAATGAGGTAGCCTAGCCATTCAGGCATGCGATATTCAGAGATAAACAGCAAGTCAACCATACTGCTTACTACAAGTTTGTGTACCTCCACTTCATACTTAACCCGTGAACAAGTATTAACTAATACACACTTTCAGCTTCCCTCCATTATATTACCTGATATTGAGCTAGGTTTTATCGTGTTCTGGGTAGATAAACTACCCAGTATTCAACTGCAATTGCCATTTTGTGATCTACATACACCCACATGTGGAAGAGGTGTGGCGCCACGGCCAGGGCGACTGACGCTGGAATCTGGGGCTCACGGTTCGATCCCCGGCACCGGTGGCAGGTCAGCCCAGCCCAGCACCATGTGACTCTGGGCAATAGCTTGCTTAATCTTCCCGACGGCCCCCAGCGCCGGGATGCCTTCGGGTAGCTGTTTGCGCTTTACAAATACTGGATTTACATTTTTTACACATTGTCCCTGATAGGCATTAGTTGATCGCAGGATTAATAGATCCTGCTCACGATACCAGTATGTCCCATTGAGGCCCCAGTTGATTGTCCACAAGCAGCATGGCTGGTGCTGTGTATGACTGTGTTCTGTCTGTTAAACTTTCCTTCTCCCCCTCTATTTAGAGTCAGGGGAAGCATCATGTTTCCAATAGAGGAGCCTCCACTAGTCCGCTGATCAGTGTCCAACAGAACAGCTGCCGTCTTTTGGGAGGTTTATTTGTCATATAGTATTCCTTTTCAAAGCTGCCAGGAAAAGACTGCAGCCCCAAGAGCTTCGTTGAGCAGGTGCATTAAACATGGCACACACTTACCAAAGCTTCAGTGCCTTTATCAGAGACACTTTATGGCAGCTAAGCTGAACGACAGTCTTAGACCTGACAGCCATAGGGTGGTCTTTCTCCCAACATTTTGCCTACCTCCTCCACTTTTTTTACCTAGTTTTTGCTGGCTTTAGGACTCTGTGCACTTTACCACTGCTAACCAGTGCTAAAGTGCTTGTGCTCTCTCTCCTAATCATAGTAATATTGGTCATCCCCAATCGTCATATTTAATTTACTTATAAGTCCCTAGTAAAGTGCACTACATGTGCCCAGGGCCGTAAACGAAATGCTCGTAGTGAGCCTGCAGCACTCATTGAGCCACCCACTTAAGTAGCCCTCTAACCATGGCTCAGGCCTGCCATTGCAGAGAATGTGTGTGCAGTTTACACTGCCATTTAGACCTGGCAAGATAAACCTCTTGCCAGGCCTAAACCTTCTCTTTTTATACATATGAGTCAACCCTAAGGTAGGCCCTGGACAACCCAGAGGGAAGGATGCAGTGCAGTTAAAAGGTAGGACATGTACTTTTAAGTTTTACATGTCCTAGTAGTGAAAAACTCTCAAATTAGTTTTTCACTACTGCAATACCTATTTCTCCCATAGGATAACATGGGGATTACCTTATTACATTTTATAAGTGTAATTCCCCATTAAGAAGAGATAGACGTTTTGAGTTTAGTCTCTCTGGAATCACAATTTAAAATCACAACTTATGATGAAGTCAGAGTTTTAAATTTCAATTCTGAAAATGCCACTTTTAGAAAGTTGGCATTTTCTTACTTTATCTATTTGGTGCCTGAGCCTGTCTCTGATACATGTCTGGGGCGGGTGACAGCTGGGCTTTGTGTAATTTCTCTAGACAGCCACACACAATCGGACATTAGGTGTGACTTGATGGGCCACCCTGGAAAGATGGGAGGCCTCATACTTACACCTGAATAGGCTGTGCCCTGTCCACACACAAAGGGCTGCATACCCCCCTGTGGTGAGTCTGGAGCCAGGGTAGCAAGGGTAGGATCTCGGTGCACTTCAAAGACCTGTCTTTGAAGTCTCCCCCAGTTCAAAGGCACAACTGGATATAACTGGGCCTCAGACCACACCACTTCAGTACACTTCTGGACCTGTGACCACTCTACCAGGAAGAAGAACTGCTGGCTGCTGTTCTCCTACCTGGATGTGAAGGACTGGACCTGCATCACTTGAACCCAGAGTGACTCCAATGGCTTGCTGGCTTGCCTCCTGATTTGAAGTCTCATGGACATAAAAGACTTCCAACTCTTTTGCTGCTGCACCTGGACTCTTCCATCCGTGAGTCTGCCCTGCCAAGTGGTGCCACCCCAGTCCTAAACCCTTGGAATTGAGGCCTAAGGTGCTTGCTCCAGTGACATTCATGCATCTGCTCTCGAACCAGCACATTGTCCCTGTTGCGTGGATCAGAACCAGCGGATCACCCCTCATTGTGTGACCACAGCCGGCGCATCAACTTCTGTTGTGGGGACCAGAACGGACGCATCTCTGCCTTTGGGTGGCTCTGGGACTCTGCCCCGCCTTCGGAACTAGCACTGCACGGAGCTCTTGTCTTTGCATCTCTGTCGACAGCAGCCTCGACGCTGCCGCCAAGAACTCTGCATCGCAACCCCATCACCTATAGAAGATGATCCGTAGTTGCTGTTGCGCGGATCAGGACAATGAATCGCTGCAAGGATCGACATTGACTGCATCCGCATCTTCTTCTACGCTGACGCAACCCAGATCAAGGTACTTTTGCTCAGCGGTCCTCACTGTGTGCTGCATCACAGTCGACCTGAACTTTTGACTTTGTCCCGGTCCTGCGCAGCCATATATCCAAAATAAGCGCTTATTGCTTCTAAGTGCTGTTTAACAGTTTATTCTTTAGAAATTCACATCTCAAGTTCTACTTATTGGATTGTTGTCAGTTTGGTCTTGTTTTAGTTATTAAATTAAGTTATATTTTTCTAGCCAAGTGTGGAACCTTATTGTGAGGTGTTTTCACTGTTTACTGTCTGAAATATTACACAAATACTTTACACATTGCCTCTAGGTTATGCCTGACTGCTCTGTGCCAAACTACCAGAAGGTGAGCACAGGTTAATTTAGGGTGTGCGTGCGTCTTACCCTGACTAGGATTGTGGTTGCTGCTTGACTAGGGCTCATACCCCAGGCAACCTACAACCCAATTTCTACCTCACAGAAGTATATGGAGGGCAGATTTCCATTAAGTCAGCTGAGAACATCCTTCCGCTAATTTAGTGCACCAGCAGACCATAATACTCTAAATAAGGCGCTTAGTTATAATAATCATTGTACACTATACCCTAAAACCTCAAAACATATCAGTAGCTTCATTTAAAAAACAATGTTCCCAATATAAACATTCAAAGTAAGTAAACACTGATAGAGTCAACATCTCTGGCTGTTTAAATACATGAAGGTGTTTCTTTAATGAGTGATGTCTTTGTGTGTGCTTGTGTGTATGTATGGATGGGTAAGTGGGAATAGATAATAAGTAAAAGGGTGGATCACTGGGACATTGTTGGAATGTAGGGGAATTCAAAGAAAACAGTAGACTAGAACAAAACCTGTGCTAATTGGCATGACTTTGCATGAATGGAAGGCTGAGTGAGTGCATGAATGGTTTACGTCAGTGCATGGGTGCTTGATTAAATGAATGAATGTATAGGTGGATAAACATGTCTGTGAGTGGATGATGAATGAGTGGAAGAGGGAATGTATGACTCAATGGATGAATGGGTGAGTGCCTGAGTGTACAAGAATTGTGCTCGATCATTAACAGTGAGTACCACTTATAGGAATGAAAAGTTATGAAGTTTCAAAACAAGCAACTTCAAAAATCTTTCTTTCACCTCACAAGCTTTGTGAAGTGCAAAGATATCAAAGATTTTAACATCCTAAAAAGGGGGTAGAAAATGGGCCCTGTGCGGAATCAGGAATGTCCCTTGCAAGGCTGTGAGCAAGTTACAATACTGCTGCTTGTAGTTTGAAGCCAGCATGCTGTGTAAATCCAAAGATCTGCTGCTGAAATCACAGGATAGGACTTCTGGCAGCAATGAAGGGGAAGATGTGGCCATTGTTTTTACAAACTACCACTCAAGGGTAACACAAACCTGAGAGACAGCAGAGATACACATTTTCCTGTGGCGGGAAGTCCCATACATCTTGGGCAGAACAAGCGGCTGCAGGAAATATATCATGTGAAGTGAAACTTCACCTTAAGCGAAGAGTGCAGTCTCCCAAATTTAAGTGCAGAGAGTTTTACTTTGGACACTTATAGTTCTAGAAGTGAACACATGAATAAAGTTGTATATGTGTTTGGTGACCAGCGTGTGGAGCTAGATTTGGAATTTGGGAGTGGAGAATGGAGGCTTCAAGTTGCTCTGCTTGTGTACAGACAAAACAGGTCTGTTGAGAAGGTACCAGAGCTTCTCCTGACACCTAGACATCTCTAATATAGCTCACATAGCTATGAGGAAAAAGCTCCTACCCACTTTTCTAACCTGACATAGCAAGTGAAAGGTGGCCCAGGGAAAGGTGGAGTGTCCTTGAAGGCAATAGAGGCAAAACTACCCAACCTACTTGTTAGAACTGGGGGTCTCTAGTTGGCAGAGGTAGGTACCTTTGTCCAAATAGGGACCCTTGCTTCTAGTCAGGGTAAGGGGGTACACTCCTGAAATAACCCCTGCTCACCCCCTTGGTAGCTTGGCACGAGCAGACAGGCTTAGTTCAGAGTCAGTGTGTAAAGCATTTGTGAACACATACAGTAATCCAGTGACAGCACTACAAATGGACACCACACAGGTTGTATTATAAAAATAAGTATCTTTTATATAGATTTACCACAGACCATAAACGACAAAAATAATCCACAATACTGTACTTTAAAGATGGTAGAATTAGCTTGAGTCTCTTAAATGGAAATGCGACACTTTGAGTTCAATGTACCTTAAGATACGTAACGCAGGGCAACGAAAAGTGTTGCAGGGAATGTGATGCGGTAGTCCCTTACACGCAAGGACGGTGATGCGTTGAAGATCTGGTGCAAAGAAACAAAGTGGCGTCTTCTTGATGTTGCGACAACGAAGGAGTGATGCGTGCACGCCCGACGGCCGTGCGGCGATTTCGATGAGTCTTTGGAGCCGCGACAGGCCCTGTGACACGCTTCCCTGGCGATGCGACGGCGTCTGATGCGAGGTCGACGATCTTCTCCTGGGATGCGGGGCGCCTCGTGTTGCGATGCGTCGGCGTCTGATGTGAGGTCGATGCTCTGCCCTTGGGATGTGACGGCGTCTGATGCGACGGCGACACTTTTCTCCGGTGCTGCGAGGCGCTTCGAAGGATGCGAGGGTGTCAGCGGCGCGCTTCTTCGGGGATGCGCCGGCGTCTGATGCAACGTCGACACTCTTCTCCGGCGATGCGAGAATCAGCGGCTGCGGCGACACGCTTCTTCGTCTTGAGTCGCGCTTCCAGCTCCCAGAGACATGCAAGTGTGTCAGAAGGTCCAAATTCCCAGCAAGGGAATACAGGGGGAGCTGGTGGGTGAAGTCTGTTGTCCCTGAGACTTCAACAGGAGGCAAGCTCTGAAATCAAGCCCTTGGAGATCCTTCACAAGTTGATGAAAGTACATACAAAGTTCCCTTCTCCTTTCTTTGGCAGTCAGGCAACCACTGCAGGCAGATCCCTCTAGCTTAGGGATAGTCTTCTCCTCAGTTTCTTTTTGGTTCCGCTCCTCAGCAAAGGTTTCTTCTTGTTTCCCAAAAGTGATCTAATTTCCTAGGGGTCTGGGTCCCTTTTTTATACACCTTTTCTCTTTGTTCTCTGAAGGCAGAGAGGCCTTTGCCTAGTCCAAAACCAGTTCTGGTCAGTCCTGGAGCACTTTGTGTACAGGACTCCTTCTTTCCTTTCAGAATGTGGGGCAGAGTGCTCAGCCGCCTGGCAGGAGGTGGAGCCAGCATTGTGGAAGGCAGGCACAGCCCTATTCAGACCCAGGTGCAACTCCTCCCTCCACTCTGGATGCAGATCTCTCTATTCAGCCCTGTGCTGACTCACCCTGTCTCCTGGAGTCCCCCAGCCCCTGTCACTCACAAACCCAGACAAGGAATACACAACCTAGCAAAGGCAGGCTTGGATAGTTAGGCAAGAAAATACCTACTTTCTAAAAGTGGTATTTTCAAACACAGAATGTTAAAACCAACTTCACTAAAAGATGTATTTTATCATCCTGAGTTCAGGCATACTAAATTCGTTTTTCTACCATGTTCCCTGGGTCAGTTAGGATTATAAGGTGTAATAATCAAACTGCCCATTCTGGCCTATGGGGAGCAGGTAGCCTTGCAATAGTGAAAAACGAAAATGGCTGTAATTCACTATTAGGACATGCCACACACACCAGGGCATGTCCTACCTTATACTTACAATGCACCCTGCCCTAGGGCCTACTTTAGGGGTGACCAACATGCAGTAAAGGGAAGGTTTAGGGACTGGTAAGTGGGTGCACTCACCAAGTCGACATGGCAGCCCTAGGCTGCACACAGGCTCTGCAATGGCAGGCCTTAGACTCACTTTACAAGCTGCTTTTGTGGGTGGCACAACCAGTGCTGCAAGCCCACCAGCAGCATTGGATTTACAAGCCCTGGGCACACTCAGTGCACTGTACTAGGGACTGACAAGTAAACCAATCATCCAATCATGGAGTCACTAATACATAACACAATTTATCATAGGGAACACTTGCACTGTGGCACTGAATAGCAGTGGCACAGTGCCCAAAGCATCTAAACCAGCAAAAACAGATCAATAACATTGGAGGCATCATCAAAAAATGGAAGGGAGACCCACGCCAAGGATGCCAGGTCTAACACGTGTCCCCTCCAGCTGAAATGTGGGGAGAACTATCCTACCTCTAGGGAGTTCTCTTCACTAAGGCGGAAAAATCTGGACAGACCATCAGCATTGGCGTGTTCTGTACCAGGGCGGTGTTCCACCATGAAGTCCATCCCCTGTAGGGAAATGGACCACCTCAACAGCTTTGGATTCTCACCCCTCATCTGCATCAACCATCTGAGGGGCCTGTGGTCTGTCTGAACCCAGAAGTGAGTCCCAAACAGGTATGGTCTCAGCTTCTTCAGTGCCCAGACCACAGCAAATGCCTCACGCTCAATAGCACTCCACCCCTGTTCCCGTGGAAGTAACCTCCTGCTAAGGAAGGCTACAGGTTGGTCTAGGCCCTCCTCATTCATCTGTGACAAAACAGCCCCCACACCATGCTCTGAAGCATCTGTCTGAATGATAAACTCTTTGGAGAAGTTGGGGGCCAGGAGCACGGGCGCCGTGCACATGGATGTCTTCAAGGTGTCAAAAGCTTGTTGACAGGTGTCAGTCCAAATCACTCTCTTGGGCTGCTTCCTGGAAGTCAGCTCTGTCAAGGGTGCAACCATGCTGCCATACCCCTTGACAAATCTTCTGTAATTCCCGGTGAGTCCTAGGAAGGCTCTCACCGCTGTCTGGGTCTTGGGGGGGCTCCCAAGCCAGAATGGTATCTATCTTGGGCTGTAGGGGCGCCACCTGGCCGCTCCCAACCTGGTGTTCCAAGTACACCACGGAACCCTGCCCGATCTGGCACTTACTCACCTTGATTGTGAGGCCTGCCCTCCGCAGAGCCATCAACACTTCCCAGAGGTGGCGCAGATGTTCTTCCCAACTGGCGCTGAACACTGCGATGTCATCCAGGTAGGCGGCACTGAACTCTTCCAGTCCAACCAACACCTGGTTGACCAACCTCTGAAAGGTGCCAGGGGCATTCTTCATCCCAAAGGGCATCACCCGGAATTGGTAGTGCCCATCTGGTGTGGAGTATGCTGACCTCTCCTTTGCCCCATCAGTCAAGGCGATCTGCCAGTACCCAGACGTTAGGTCAAACGTACTGAGGTACCGGGCAGCCCCTAACCGATCTATGAGCTCATCAGCTCTGGGGATGGGGTGGGCGTCAGTCCTGGTGACAGAATTGAGTCCTCGGTAGTCCACACAGAACCGGAGTTCGGGTGTGGCACCAGGCGCGGCAGCCTTTGGGACCAAGACCACTGGGCTGGCCCAAGGGCTGTGAGAGGACTCAATTACCCCAATGCAAACATCTTGGAGACCTACTCCTTGATGCAAGCTCTCACCCTGTCAGTCACCCTGTAAGCCTTGTGCTTGACAGGAAGACTGTCCCCAGTGTCCACATCATGGACGCACCAGTCAGTGACACTAGGAACCAGGGAGAACAGGTCAGGAAACTGCCCCAACAGTTGGCGACAGTCACCTTGCTGCTCAGGTGTCAGGGAGGTAGAGAGGTTCACAACCTCCACTGATCCATCTTGCTCTTGGGCTGACAGGAGGTCAGGAAGAGGCTCGGTCTCCTCCTCCATCCCAGCATCTGTAGCTAAGAGGATGCCCACTTGGGACCTCTCCAAGTGGGGCTTCAGGCGGTTGACGTGCAGGACCCGCAAGGGGTTCCTGGGAGACCGCATGTCCACCAAGTAGGTAACAGGACTCTTGCGCTCCACCACCTCAAAGGGTCCGGTCCACTTATCCTGGAGCGCACAGGGCTCCACTGGGGCCATGACCCACACTTTCTGACCAGGTTGAAGCTCCACCAGAGTGGCATTCTGGTTGTACCACCGCTTCATTTCCTCCTGGCTGGCTTCCAGATTTGCCTCAGCAAGTGCATGAAACGCCTAGTTTGGTTCCTGAAGGCCAGCATGTAGCTATATACATCCTGGGGAGGTTTCCTGGGAGATTGCTCCCAGCCTTCCTTGACCAAACTCAGAGGTCCTCTCACTGGGTGACCATACAGAAGCTCAAAGGGGCTGAACCCTAGAGACTTCTGTGGCACCTCACGGTATGCAAAAAGAAGGCATGGCAAGAGGACGTCCCACTTACGCCTCATGGGTTCTTCCAGACCCATAATCATGTCCTTCAGGGTCCGGTTGAATCTCTCAACCAACGCATTTCCTTGGGGGTGGTAAGGAGTGGTGAACTTGTACGTTACACCGCACTCCTGCCACAGTGACTTCATATACTTGGATATAAAGTTAGTGCCTCTGTCAGACACCACCACTTGAGGGAACCCCACACAGGAGAAAATTCCCATCAGTGCCCGTCCCACCACGGGGGCCGTCACTGTCCTCAGAGGGATGGCTTCAGGGTACCGGGTGGCATGGTCCACCAAGACCAGGATGAACCTGTTGCCCATGGCTGTCTTGGGGTCCAGTGGCCCCACAATGTCAATACCCACCCGTTCAAAGGGGGTGCTTGCTATAGGGAATGGCTGGAGAGGAGCCTTCTGCTTCCTCCCACTCTTTCCACTTGCCTGGCTAGTCTGACAGGTCCTGCAGTGAGTGGCGGCACTCCTGCGCATCTGGGGCCAAAAGAAATGGGTGACAAGCCTTTCAAAGGTCTTGTCCTGACCCAGATGTCCTGCTAAAGGCACATCATGAGCCAAACCCAGTAGGAAGGCTCTGAAGCGCTGGGGTACCACCAGCACACGGGCTGACCCAGGCTCAGCAACCTTAGGCTCGCTATACAGGAGACCATTCTCCCAGTAGATCCAATGTGATCCAGACTGATCACCTGCTGCCTGGTCTGTTGCCTCAGACCCACGAGAGAAGGGCACTTGTTCTGCTCCTCGCAGAACTCCTCCTGGAGGGTCCTCCATCTTGCTGCCAATGGGTCAGCTCAGGCAGGTCCCCCAGTTTAGCTACCTGTTCCCCTGTAGGCTCCAGGGCATCCCCCTCAGGGTCTGCCTCCTCCTGGACCGTGGGAACTTCGGGGGCCGGTTTCCCACACCCCCTGCCTCTTCTCTCTCCAGCAGGCACCTGGGCCTCCCTCTCAGGCTCCAGGTCCTCTTGAACACCTCTGGCTGCCATGGACCGGGTGGTCACACACGCCCAATCAGGCAAGCCCAACATCTCCAAATGAGCACTCCGCTCCACCTTAGCCCAAGGGGAGCTCTCCAAATCGTTCCCTAACAAACAGTCAACAGGCATGGCTGGCCTCACAGCTACTTGAAGAGTACCAGAGACCCCCCCCACTCAAAGGGAACCTGAGCCACCTTGCAGTGGCTCTCTGTGTTGTCAGCGGCAACAACTGGGTAGAATGCATCAGGGACCACCTGCTCTTTAGACACGAGGTGACACTTGACAGCTGTCACACTGGCTCCTGTGTCTCTCAGAGCCTCCACCCTATTGCCATTGATGGTCACCCACTGCCTGTACTTCTTAGTGTTCTCAGGCAGTTGGGTCCTAGGGACCATCTCAGAGTCTCCCAAAGAGACAAGGGACAATACTACAGGATCCCGCCCACCTTGGGCACCCATCTCCTCCCCCAGGGCTACACTAGCCAACTGCCGGGGGACTGCACCAGGTGGTGCTGGCTTTCCAAACAAAGGGCAACGGGGATCATTGGCCCTGTGGCCTAGGGTGCCACACTTGTAGCACACCAGGGGTCCCCTATGAACAGGTGGACCTGTCGGGCCCCGTGCTTATTCTCAGGGGGAGGCTGGGAACCTTTCCCTTGGTTCCCTTGGGGTTTACTTTGGGGCCCTCTCTGGAACTCCCTCTGTTTACCCTTGTCCCCCCCACTCCTCTGCTGGGGACCCTGCCCACCCTTGGCGGAGTCTCCCACGTGACCCTTGTGGACCCGGGTGCTCACCCAGCGGTCCGCCTCCTCAGCAAGCTGCCTAGGGTTAGTCAGCCTACTGTCAATCAGGTGTTGGCGTAGCTCAGGAAAACAATTACTGGACAAGTGCTCCCATGCAATCAAATTAAAGAGCGCCTGAAAATCATTTGCTTTGCTACCCTTTACCCAACCATCCAAGGCTCTGCAAAAAAAAAGGTCACATACTCAACCCAGGGACTGCCTTCAATCTTCTTACAGTTCCTGAACCTCTGCTTATAGAGTTCAGGAGTCAACCCATACCTGGTCATCAATGCATTCTTCATGTGGCTGTAGGAATTATAGACTTCAGAGGGCAAGTCCAACAAAGTATCCCGCCCCTCACTAAGGAACCGACCCCACAACCCGGCTCCCCAATCCTTCTCAGGGACCCGGTGGGAAGTCATGGCTACCTCATAGGCCTTGAACCATTGCCCAATATCATCATTCTTAAAAAACTCCTTAACCACATCCTTAGGAATATACACCCTAGCCTCAACAGGCACTGATGGTGTGCTGCCACCAGAGGGAGTAATCTCTAACTTCTTGGCTCTGAACTCCATCTCCCTCAAACTTTTTTCATGCTCATGATCCATTCTTTTCTCTTCTAAGGCCAACTTTCTAGATTGCAATTCAAATTCCAACTGCCCCTTGAACTTGAGCTTGGTCAGCTCCATCTCATGCATCCTACTCTTTTCTATGTCCTCCAGCTCTTCTGGGGACAGACCTCGGGCAGAAACACTGCTACCTATGGGGGAAGATGCTCTCCTCTCCCCTGGACCCACTGGCCCATCCAGCTGCTCATCTGCATTCTCAGCCCCCTCCTCATTCTCTTTTTTTTTAAAAAAAATTTATTGGTGAAGATATGTTTACAAATACCAAATTCAAATTCATATACATACTCAAATTCATACATTACAAATATAAGAAAAAGAAAATTATACACTTGGTCTTGTTTAAAACATATAACACATAAGTGAAAAGGAAAGGAAACCAACCATGAAGGAAAAAGAAAAAAGAATACAGTTCCTGTACTGAAAAATCATAATAAGAAAAACAAAAGGAAACCCTAATTTATATACAAACTGTGTTGGTTGCCTTTGTGGGTACTGAGGGGGGAGGAACAGGCCCTTCTCCTTAGACATCGTCATCTGACACGGCCCCTTAACTTCCTCCCTCCCCTTCTTCCCATTTAGATAAAGAGCTCCATAGTTTCGTACCCCATTTCCTGGCCTGACGGCCCTTACAATCATATAAGGCTGATTCCAATTTAGATGTAGCCATAAGTCTGGCCAGGTATTCCTGAAAGAGTGGAGGCAGTGTATATTTCCATCTAGTTGCAATAAGTAACCGAATAATAGTTACTGAGATGAATAACATACCGGATTGAGCCTGATCCAGTCCAGCGTTACTATCATATCCCAGCATCATGAGTGTGGGGGTCAGTACTACTTTTTTACTCAGGATCTTCTCCAAAAATTTAGTTGCCTCAGCTTTAAACAAATCGAGTTGTGGACAGCCAAAAAACATATGGATCTCCTCTGCTGGTCCCCTCCCACATCTTGGACATTTGTCATCTTCCCTTTTCCCCCATTTAAATAAATTATAGGGAGTAAAATATAAACTACAGATTGTTTTGTAGTGTTGTGCTTTTAAATTGGATGAGAGGAGCACTTTTTTTGCCAGCAATAGAGACATATCCATATCTACATCACTATTTTCTAGTTTATCTGCCCACTTAGCCTCTAGTTTCTCCATATCATCGGGGGCTGCCCCTATTAATATACTATACAAAGGCTTAAGCTTACACGTTCCCCTCTTAAGAATCTCAAATAATAATATCCTACTACTAGCTATAGCTTGTTGTTGTTTGCCCAGAAATCCCCTTATTTGAAGGTATTTGAGATAGTGTCCATCTGGTATTCCATATTTCTTTTGTAATTCAGAAAAAGAGTAATATGAGCCATTGGCCTGGATTTCCCCTACTACCTGCACACCGGAGTGCTCCCATTGTCTCCCTATGATATCATAAAGCCCGGGGAGCTTTGGGAAGACCTCCAGATAGGTGTATACCTAGTGTATTTCTCAATTTTCATGAATTTTTGTATTTTGCACCATGTTTTCCAGGCATTCGATATGATCTTAAATCTTACTTTTTTAAAGTAGCTAGGTTCTACCTGCCGGAGTAGTAATGCTCTTCCTTTATCTCCTAATGCGAGTTCATAGATAGTGGGGATACCAGAATTCAATCCACCCCCGGGCCCAGCATTATCAAAAAATAATACCTTCATTTGTTGCAATAGGGTTGCCCAATAGTAAAAGGTAAGATTTGGGGCTGCCAAACCACCCCGAGCCTGTGGTAGAGTTATCATTTTCAGTGACCTCCTAACCTTCCCATATTACCATATGAATTTACTGAATACCGAGTCAAGAGCCTTAAATATTGATCCTTCCACCTCAATAGGGAGTGTACGAAATAGGTATAGAATTTTAGGAAGCATCACCATTTTTAAGACATTCACTCTTCCTATGATGGTCAAATGCAATTAATTCAACCGTTTAAGATCAGTATCTATTTTGTTAATCATAGGATTAAAGTTTATTTGTCCAATCTGATCCACATCTGAGGTAATCTTAACTCTGAGATAAGTAACCGTAGAGATACGCCGGTGATCTTGAAAAATGATATTCTCAGTACACACTATTTGGGTTTTGGTTTTATTAAGTAAATACCCTGATTCTTCGCCAAACATAGTGGCCAGGGTTTCTATTTCCCCCATGGCTTCCTCCGGATTAGGGGTTAATATAGCGATGTCATCGGCATACGCAAGTACCTTGGTGCTATATCCCTGGGTTGACACGGGTGTGATAACATTATTCTCCATAATCATTTGTATGAATGGGTCAATATATAGAGCAAATAGGATGGGGGAACACGGACATCCTTGCCTTGTTCCCCTTCCGAACTCTTATCGTTTCTGACTCTCTTCCCATCATCTGAAGTTTGGCATATGGTGACTTATACATGGCCTTTATTGCAGTAATAATTAGTGGGCCAAAACCCTTAGCTGCTAAAATCTTCCACAGATACTTCCATGCCACCCTGTCGAAGGCTTTTTCTGCATCCAGTAGGATCATAGCCAGCCTGCTGTTGTTCACCCGAGCGATATCAAACAATGCCACTGCTCTTTTTACATGGTCAGTTGTGTCTCGACCTGGGACAAACCCGTGTTGCCAGGGTGACACCATACTGGCTATGACCCCCTGGATACGATTCGCCAAGATTTTGGAATAGATTTTAGCCTCTGCGTTGATTAAAGAAATAGGTCGATATGAGGTGGGTTTCTCTGGTGGTTTGTCCTTTTTAGGGAAGATAACTATATTCGTACCTTTCCATGACTCAGGAGGTTCTCCTGAATATTGGACCCCAGAAACAGATCCCAAAGAAGGGGAATAAGTTCTTTCTGGAATACTTTATAGAATTCCAGGGGGATTTTATCAGGGCCCGCGGCCTTGCCCGAATTAAGTTGCTGTATCACTATGTGCACCTCCTCTGCTGTGAATTCGGACTCCAGCCTGTCCCGTGCTTCCCCTTCTAACCTCCTATACCCCGCACTGGCATTAACAAATAAGTCTCCCTCCGAGCCTGGCCTCTCTTCATTATACAGATCTTGGTAAAACTCGTGAAATACTCCCATAATATCCCCAGGGTCTGTATATAAAACCCCCCCCTGTTTTTATAGAAGATATCTGATTCTGCATTGTTTTCTGTCTGATTTTCAGAGCAAGCAGCCTGCCAACAGAATCCCCATATTCATAGGTTGCTGCCCTTTGTGTTTGATACCCAGCTGCAGCTTGCTGTGAATAATATGTATTAATTTCAGCCTTAGTCAGAATGATGTCTAATTGAATTATAGCAACATCTCTCCCCTGGGCTATCTTACTCAGGTGTTCCTTTTCAAGATCCTGGAGCTTGGCACAGAGAGACTTCGCCTTCTTATGTTGTTTATGTCTCTTGTTGGCGGAAAAGCTGACCATTTCTCCCCTTAGAGCAGCCTTAAAAGCATCCCAAACCATATTACGAGATGCGCTAAATCTGTTTGTATCAAAGAATTTGGTTATCGACTTTCTAAAATAAGATATATACTCCTGATCTACCAGTAACTTCTGATCAAACGTCCACTGTGGATGCTGTCTAATTATTTGCTGTGATCTAATCTCCAGCCACAGAGGATTGTGATCCGAGATGATCTTTGGAAGTATCTCAATCTCCACCCCCCCAGAATTTGTTTCGAGATAAAGAAATAGTCTAGCCTAACATACTTCTGATGGGGGCAGGAGAAATATGTAAATCCAGGGTCGAGAGGGCGCTCAGCATCCCAGACATCTATTAGGCCGTGGCTTTTAATGAGTGACTCCAGAGCTCTAAATGTCTTGGGCTTCTTTTTGCCCTTGACCCCCCTCCCATCCCCCCACCCTTCCCCCACCTGCCCCTCGCGTCCTCCTCCCCGCCCCCTCCCCTTCTTGGCTGGGAAGCACCCAGACCACACGGTGGTCTGTTTAGGGAGATGGAGCGTGGTTGCCACACCGTGAGTTATTGAAAAATACAGAAAAGAAAATAATGAAAAGAGCAAGAAACCAAAAAGAGAGAGAGAAAGGGATACTTATCCCCCACCCAGCTATTTTCGTGCTTTGGTGCCCTAGTACACATCTTTATATCAAGGTTTAAGTTCAGTCAAATATTCTCCTGCTTTCACTTCTGAAGTAAAAAATTTTGTCGAGCCTTGCCAGACCACTTTCAGAGAGGCGGGGTTGGTTAGATAAGCATTTGCCCCCTTGTCCTGAAAAGGTTTGATTAGCTGGCGCAGACGCCATCGCCTCTCGACGGTGGCGTGACAGAAATCCGGGCGGACAAAAAAAGAGACATCTCCAACATTACGCCTGGCTTCAGGTCTGGCTTTTTCAAAAATTGCCTGTCCTAATAGGAAATTTCCGAAGAAGACCAAGATAGCTCGTGGTCTTGTTCCCGCTTGGCCCGGGTTTCTTAGTGTAAAAGGTGTCTGTGTACTCGCTGTACCTCAGAATAAATATCCAATGCAAACACTTTTTTGTTTTTTTATGATATGTTTTGACTCCATGATATTGTACAATTGTAATGTCTTCCTAAATTGTTAGCTTTATAACCACTAGCATTAGTTAAGATCGTTTAATACTTGTGATTGATTCTTCACTGCTGTTAGGGACCCATTTGTTTTATATACTCGCTGTACCTCTGCCTGCCAATTCCAGTCCGTTTGTTCCGGAAATGCTTTCTGGAAAAGATCAAGCATGAAGGCGCGTATATCTGTCCCTTCTTTCCCCTCCGGGACACCCAGGACCCGTAGGTTATTGCGGCGTTGCCGATTTTCGCTATCCTCCAGTTTCCACTGGATATCAATGATTCGCTTTTCCTGGTCCCCAGATTGTGAGAGTTTCAGGGCTACCTCAGTCTCTACTGTACTAACCCGGGTTTCCAATTCTGTGAGACGGTCCCCAATAACACTACATGTCTTCGTCAGTTTCCTCACAGCCCATGAACTTTCCTAGCGGCGTTCTGGGCTTTGCGGGCATCAGCCCGTGTTTCCTCCCGATGCTGAATAATGGTCTGTAAGACAGTCTCTAAGGTTGGGGACTGTGGGTCAACAGCACCTTGAGAAATGTTATTTGGCGTTGGATTAATTGATTCCGTCGCAGAGTAATCCCATTTCAAACTGACCGCTTTTTTCAAGTTATGGCCAGACTTCTTTCTGCCTACACGGCGGGCAGTATGGAAAGTTGAGGCATCTGTTTTATCTAAGTCACTCTCATTTTCATTCTCACTGGACAGAAGAGAGGACCCGGACTCATCTACCGACCAATCTGGACCATCTGACAGGGAGAAAAAACATTCAGCAGAGTCCGTAATAGGTGCTACATTGGCAACAAGTGTCTCTGTATCTTGGTTCTGGAAAGACTCCTTATGAGTATCTATTCCAACTCCTAATTCAGTTTCTGCTTCTTATGTTGCCCCAATACTCTCCTTATATTTTTCCCATCTTCTCCCCTCCTTTTCCTCCTTTTTCTCCCTCTCTCTCTCCGATATCATGGCCCCCCTTTGCCTTTGGGCTTCAGAGCCCTCACTAGCATCAGCAGTTGCCCCCTGGTGCATAGTACTTACGAGCAGAGTTCCAGGCTGGTTTACCTCCCCTAAGGAATTATCCATTATTATCTCTCTTGGCTCTTTATTTTTTGATGATTCATTGCCTTTGCCGTTGCCGTTACCGTTACCGTTGTCCTTTTCATGTTGAGCAAATGCTCCCGATGCTCCGGCTGCAGCGTCAGCACCAGGATCTGTGAGCTGCCTGCTGGAAGCGTGTAACATTTCCAGAACGGAGCCACCCGGTGCTCGGCGCCCGGACGAAGTTCCGCCCCTTCCTCTCTCAAAAGCGGCTTCCTTGGCGGGTGCTGGTGCAGGCATCACAGCCTGAGGTGTGCGCTTCCCTCCATGCTTAACCTTAACCTTGGCTCCAGTGCCAATACTCTCCGGAGCGGGGGCCCCAGACTTCCCTTTCACCGGTTTTGGAGCCATTCGTGCCTTCATGCGGCAGCGCCTACAGCAAGCGGCCAGTAATATCTCCCGCACAAGTTCTACAACAGCACCGCGCCACTGCAAGGATCCGTCCCGACACCAATCTCCAAGACCCCAGTCCGCTCCTGCTTCAAGGGTCCCGTTCTTTTGTCAGAGCATCAGGTAGGAATTGGGGGCCACTCGATCTCTCCTATTTTTCTTTTAAACCATCGCCCTTTTCCATCTATAAGAGCCTTTTCACGGTGCTTGAGACGGCACCTCCGCTGTTACAGCCTCACTCGGCCGCCATCTTGCTTCCCACTAGAGGAGCCCCCTCCTCATTCTCAGGGGTATTCCTTGCTTCAACCCAGGCCCTCAGCGCCTTTTGGAAATCATCCTTCTTGGTGATTCCGGTCATAGAAACTTTGAACTTCCTGCAGAAGTGCTTGAGCTGGTTAACGGTGTAGCATTCCAGTTTCTCCTCCTCCCAATCATTATCAACAGATACTATGGATGCTGCTGTATCCATGGTGATTAAACTTGGCAGTTTTTAGCAAAAATAGAAAGTCCCAAAAGAATATCTACCAAAAGTATGTGGTTGCGTTTTGGTCTGCACTCACTAGGTAGTGTTCACCAATCACTGTACATGAGTCACAAATGCAAGTCCAGAATCCCCACCGCTGACCACCAATGTTAGAACTGGGGGTCTCTAGTTGGCAGAGGTAGGTACCTTTGTCCAAATAGGGACCCTTGCTTCTAGTCAGGGTAAGGGGGTACACTCCTGAAATGACCCCTGCTCACCCCCTTGGTAGCTTGGCACGAGCAGACAGGCTTAGTTCAGAGGCAGTGTGTAAAGCATTTGTGAACACATACAGTAATCCAGTGACAGCACTACAAATGGACACCACACAGGTTGTATTATAAAAATAAGTATCTTTTATATAGATTTACCACAAGACCATAAACGACAAAAATAATCCACAATACTGTACTTTAAAGATGGTAGAATTAGCTTGAGTCTCTTAAAATGGAAATGCAACACTTTGAGTTCAATGTACCTTAAGATTAACCCTGGGCATAATACTTTGCTACGCTCACGAAGCATGCAAAGTTTGTGCTACTACGCACTACGCAAATTGCACGTAGCAGAGTGAATAACTGTACTAATAAACGTAGCGTAGCAGGAGTATAATAAACTCCTTCAAATGCTTTGATAAAGCAATTTTTTATGCTAAAAAGCATATAACCAATTCACAAAAATGAATGTTGACAATAAAATATCAAGCAATGAGAGAGGTGATGATTTTGGAGTCCCCCTAACCTAGGGGGAGGACCAAGCAGATGCCTTGAACACAAAAAGCATATCATGTGAACGATTCAATGGTGGTCCCTTCCTCCTAGGACCACCCCAAGCACAGTTATGGGCAAAAATACAATCCCAACCAAAGGCCCTGCAAAGCATTATGGGACGAGATTAGCAGTGGGCAGTGAATATTATAGTGTCCAATATCAAAATAATTCTACAAAGAGCTGCAGTTCAACTAGTCGTCACTGGGTGTCGTCCCTCAAGAGTGAAATGCAAAAGTATTGAAAACCTTTCATGAAGCTTTTGCATTTGACTCGTGAGGGACGACACCCAGTGACGACTAGTTGAACTGCAGCTCTTTGTAGAATTATTTTGATATTGGACACTATAATATTCACTGCCCACTGCTAATCTCGTCCCATAATGCTTTGCAGGGCCTTGGTTGGGATTGTATTTTTGCCCATAACTGTGCTTGGGGTGGTCCTAAGAGGATGGGACCACCACCTAATCATTCAATAAGATGTGCTTTTTGTTTTCAAGACATCTGCTTGGTTCTCTCCCTAAGTTAGCGAGGATACCAAAATCATCACCTCTCTCACTGCTTTTTGTTTTCACTTTAGTGAAATGACTATATGCAATTTTAGCATATAAAGACAGAGATATTTATTTTATCTTAACTTGCACTGTACAAGTTTGCTTTTGGTAATTATTGTACAGTGCAGTGAGTCAAGCACACAGCTAGCACTACGCCCAGGCTTAATAATAATAACAAACTCCTTCAAATGCTTTGATAAAGCAATTTTTTATGCTAAAAAGCATATAACCAATTCACAAAAATGAATTTTGACATATCAAGCAATGAGAGAGGTGATGATTTTGGAGTCCCCCTAACCTAGGGGGGAGGACCAAGCAGATGCCTTGAACACAAAAAGCATATCATGTGAACGATTCAATGGTGGTCCCTTCCTCCTAGGACCACCCCAAGCACAGTTATGGGCAAAAATACAATCCCAACCAAAGGCCCTGCAAAGCATTATGGGACGAGATTAGCAGTGGGCAGTGAATATTATAGTGTCCAATATCAAAATAATTCTACAAAGAGTTGCAGTTCAACTAGTCGTCACTGGGTGTCGTCCCTCACGAGTCAAATGCAAAAGCTTCATGAAAGGTTTTCAATACTTTTGCATTTCACTCTTGAGGGACGACACCCAGTGACGACTAGTTGAACTGCAGCTCTTTGTAGAATTATTTTGATATTGGACACTATAATATTCACTGCCCACTGCTAATCTCGTCCCATAATGCTTTGCAGAGCCTTATTGGGATTGTATTTTTGCCCATAACTGTGCTTGGGGTGGTCCTAGGAGGAATCGTTCAATAAGATGTGCTTTTTGTTTTCAAGACATCTGCTTGGTTGTTGGTTCTCTCCCTAAGTTAGTGAGGATACCAAAATCATCACCTCTCTCACTGCTTGTTAACTTTTGTTTTCACTTTAGTGAAATGACTATATGCATTTTTAGCATATAAAGACAGAGATATTTATTTTATCTTAACTTGCACTGTACAAGTTTGCTTTTGGTAATTATTGTACAGTGCAGTCAAGCACACAGCTACGCACTACGCAATTTGCATAGCTACGTGTAGTTGAAGCTGTACTTCACGTAGCTACGTGAAGTGCTACTACGCAAACTACGCCCGGGCTTACTTAAGATGCGTAACGTAGGGCAACGAAAAGTGCTGCAGGGAAGGTGATGCGGTAGTCCCTTACACGCAAGGACGGTGATGCGTTGAAGATCTGGTGCAAAGAAACAAAGTGGTGTCTTTTTGATGTTGCGACAACGAAGGAGTGATGCGTGCACGCCCGACGGCCGTGCGGCGATTTCGATGAGTCTTTGGAGCCGCGACAAGCCCTGCGACACGCTTCCCTGGCAATGCGACGGCGTCTGATGCGAGGTCGACGATCTTCTCCTGGGATGCGGGGCGCCTCGTGTTGCGATGCGTCGGCGTCTGATGCGAGGTCGATGCTCTGCCCCGGGGATGCGACGGCGACACTTTTCTCCGGTGCTGCGAGGCGCTTCGAAGGATGCGAGGGTGTCAGCGGCGCGCTTCTTCAGGGATGCGCCGGTGTCTGATGCGACGTCGACACTCTTCTCCGGCGATGCGAGAATCAGCGGCTGCGGTGACACGCTTCATCGTCTTGAGTCGCGCTTCCAGCTCCCAGAGACACGCAAGTGTGTCAGAAGGTCCAAATTCCCAGCAAGGGAATACAGGGGGAGCTGGTGGGTGAAGTCTGTTGTCCCTGAGACTTCAACAGGAGGCAAGCTCTGAAATCAAGCCCTTGGAGATCCTTCACAAGTTGATGAAAGTACACACAAAGTTCCCTTCTCCTTTCTTTGGCAGTCAGGCAACCACTGCAGGCAGATCACTCTAGCTTAGGGATAGTCTTCTCCTCAGTTTCTTCTTGGTTCCGCTCCTCAGCAAAGGTTTCTTCTTGTTTCCCAAAAGTGATCTAATTTCCTAGGGGTCTGGGTCCCCTTTTTATACACCTTTTCTCTTTGTTCTCTGAAGGCAGAGAGGCCTTTGCCTAGTCCAAAACCAGTTCTGGTCAGTCCTGGAGCACTTTGTTTACAGGACTCCTTCTTTCCTTTCAGAATGTGGGTCAGAGTGCTCAGCCGCCCGGCAGGAGGTGGAGCCAGCATTGTGGAAGGCAGGCACACCCTATTCAGACCCAGGTGCAACTCCTCCCTCCACTCTGGATGCAGATCTCTCTATTCAGCCCTGTGCTGACTCACCCTGTCTCCTGGAGTCCCCCAGCCCCTGTCACTCACAAACCCAGACAAGGAATACACAACCTAGCAGAGGCAGGCTTGGATAGTTAGGCAAGAAAATACCTACTTTCTAAAAGTGGTATTTTCAAACACAGAATGTTAAAACCAACTTCACTAAAAGATGTATTTTATCATCCTGAGTTCAGGCATACTAAATTCGTTTTTCTACCATGTTCCCTTGGTCAGTTAGGATTATAAGGTGTAATAATCAAACTGCCCATTCTGGCCTATGGGGAGCAGGTAGCCTTGCAATAGTGAAAAACGAAAATGGCTGTAATTCACTATTAGGACATGCCACACACACCAGGACATGTCCTACCTTATACTTACAATGCACCCTTCCCTAGGGCCTACTTTAGGGGTGACCAACATGCAGTAAAGGGAAGGTTTAGGGACTGGTAAGTGGGTGCACTCACAAAGTTGACATGGCAGCCCTAGGCTGCACACAGGCTCTGCAATGGCAGGCCTGAGACACACTTTACAAGCTGCTTCTGTGGGTGGCACAACCAGTGCTGCAAGCCCACCAGCAGCATTGGATTTACAAGCCCTGGGCACACTCAGTGCACTGTACAAGGGACTGACAAGTAAACCAATCATCCAATCATGGAGTCACTAATACATAACACAATTTACCATAGGGAGCACTTGCACTGTGGCACTGAATAGCAGTGGCACAGTGCCCAAAGCATCTAAACCAGCAAAAACAGATCAATAACATTGGAGGCATCATCAAAAAATGGAAGGGAGACCCACGCCAAGGATGCCAGGTCTAACACTACTCCTTTAAGAATTACCTCAAGGAGGTACAGCAGGTAACAGCAGCAACATTGAGGAGATATTTTATTTATTATGAGGCCTCAGGGAAGGAGAGTGAGGGACAGGTGCTGTGGAAATTGAGCAAGAAGAGATGTTTTATTCACAATCTGAGGCCTTGAAGAAGGAGAACAGGGTGCTGGTGAGGTGGAAATTAGGTTAGAAGAGGAAGCCAAAGACAAAGCTTTAATTATTGGAGGTCCCTTACAAGAAGTCGGGTTCATCTTCCCCTCCACACACTTATTATCCTCTGCAGCCTCACTGGTATGGAATTGATCTGCTAGTAATATATTTTTGACATGGGCTGGTCACAAGACCGACTGCCCAAACTAACCGACTCTCAACTCAATGCAGTCAGTTAAACATTTTCGTCTCTAACTTGATAATAGTCTTCACTCTAATTAATCTCCAAAACAAGGATGCAGAGTCAAATGTTGACATATATTTATCTAACAAGATTTTTCAAACTTCTCTTTTGATAGGTCCAACGACAATATAGGAAGCGTCCACTTGTATATCATAACTTAAGGAACGGATAGCAGAAGTTGAGTGTCAGGATGCATTTGTCAGGGACAGGGGCTGGAAGTACTTCTTACCGCTAAGTGTGATCCATAAGTGAGGAAGCAGTACTTTTAAGTGACTTGCACCGAGTGTCTTTCAGTGAAGTTATAGGCTAACAGGCATCATCACTCTGTGCTAGCACTGCATGGATTCAGGCTGCTCGTGTGCTTAGAATGCTTGGTGTGGCAATGAGCTGAAAGTAAACTATGATTCCCAGCAGGCCATGAACTCTTGCATGTCTAAAGAAATAGAGGCTATCTTGGATCTTCACATATAACTTTCTTTGTGGTTCATTGACTCCTTAGTTATGAAATCATGCTACTGTGGCAGTCTCAAGATCTTGAATTGCAATTGGAAAAAACTATTGCTTCCTAAGTATTGTTTTATGGACTTTTTGTATTACAGAAAAAGAAGTATCTTGAAGTGTGTGTTCTTGAAAATGAACTTTTGAACTATTCCGTGAACATTTATTTGAACTCTTAAGATTCATTTACATGCATCTGACCTCTTAAAACTTAAGGGTGTTTGTTCTACTAAAAGTCCCTGCGAAGGAACAGAAAGAGTTCTAATAGGAAAATGTCACATGTATGTATATTTATTATTGTTGTGTGATTTGTCTGTGTATATTTTGCTTAGGGTAGGGAACAACATGATGTTAATGGTATTCACTACTGTGCAGTTCTACAGAAGACAAGTAGAAACTACACTCATCTGCCACAAAAATGCATACAGTGAGTAAGGTAGGTAGTTATTCAAAACATAGAAAGAAAGGTAAGTGCACATGCATTTTCAAGGTACTTTTTTCGACATGTGTTTAGTTCCTCATCAAAGTACAGAGAGTTGGTTATAGGTAGATATTGATAAGGTATATCTATTCACATTTCTTGGTAGGCTTAACATTCTAAATGTCAAATTAATTACAATATCTCGTTATACTGCAGAGATCCACTGCATCCTACAGTTCTCTTTGATCTGAGAAGTGATGAGGCAGAGTCCTGCATCTCTGCTTGCTCTCTTATTTCATTTCTCTTTACTTGCTTCTACCACTGTCCTTCATATCCTTGTGTATGTGGTCATTGGAGGGGGCAGTGAGAGATGGAAAAGAGAATCACTACCATTGAATCCTGTGAATTAGGTTAGTGCAACCTGACAGCACTAACCTTGTGCTCTGAATCTTTTGTCTTTCACTGCCTCCACCAATGACCACATACATAGAAATATGAGGGCTAGTGGTTGAACAGGAAAATGTGGTTAGCATAAGAGAGATAACAGAGACAGTGGACTTCATCACTGTGACTCGTCACTTCTGCTGGTCAATGGTATCTCCTGTGTGTAGTGGATATCTAAAGGCAAAGAGATATATTTAGTAAATCCCCAAATATGGTTCTGCACTCAATTGTGATAGTGAATTTATATATCTTATTAGAACATTGGAATGTGGAGCACTCCATTGAAGACAATGGAGTGCTCCGTGCTTCTACGGGCCGGTAAAGGCCTGCAAAGCAATACTCCAATGTTGTTTTCACAAAGGCCTCTCGGAGCCCGAGGGGATTTAAACCCCCTCGAAGTCCGAGAGGCCTTTGTTTGATTTGTTAGAGCATTCTGCCCTCTAGTGGCAGAATGTTCTAATAGCCTTATAGCCCTTCGTAGCTAGGCTATACCGGCTATTAAAGTCCCGCTCCCTTGTTAAAGTCCCTCGCCTTCGGCTCGGGCCTTTAACGCTGGAGCGGGCCTTTATTAGCCGGTATAGCCCACTACGGCGGGTTATAAGGCTATAGTAATATCCATGTGTAGACAACTCCCTGTTTGTTGATGTGGAATTTGTAATTCTTGGAAGCTAAACATACAAAGAATGAGTATCTAAAAACATGTTCACTAACACTTTTTTCTCTGACTTCACTAACTACCTAAAGCTTGCTGACTATGCACGCTCAGTGAAAGATGAGTGATATTTTGACTCTTATAGCACTGCAAGATAATCAATATTCTTAATAGTTTCCTGTTCCCTTGCATTAGCAATTTTGTCACAGGAAAATCCTTAATAAAATGTAACACCCCTATCTTAGAGCAGTTCATGAAAATGTACAAAAAGTAGCTCAAGGTTTGTTTCCAGAGAGAACACAATGTCTTGAAATACTTCTCTGTGACTTCAGTGCCCTTTAATACAAACTCATAAGAAAACAAGTGGTTCATGGAAAGGGAAATCTGAGCTCTGCATAGCAAGGTCCTGGCCACAGCAACATTGTATCATGATTGCCTGCAAAGACACCATAGGCCACGAGGAACGTAATACTCAGATAACCAAGATGATGGTCATCTCTCCAGACTACACGAGAGTTCATACACTGCTGGTAATTATAGTTCATTTTTGGGATGCTTTCATCTAGTGCATTCTACAAGCATACAATGCTTCAGTCCAGACAGAGTCAACACTTTGCAGGTACCATAAACTCAATACAAGACAGTTTGAAGTGTTGCCCCACCCACACGTGCTAAATTACAAGCAATAGGCAATACCCCCAGCCCTGCTTTCTGACACTGAGATGGTTTATTCACAAACCAACCAGATACAGAATCCTTAACAGAATAGAGCAAGGATATTTATAAAAAATTCGAAGAGTTGCTGAATTAGATGAGAGGAAACAACCTAACAGTCTTCATTATAAAAGAAAGTATGGTATGAACTATATCAGGAAAATGTATAGCTCACTGAAGAGGAAAGCCTGGCCAAACTATATCTCTTGGAACTTTAACAAGAAAATTCAGTGGGTAAACAGATTCCCTTTTCAGGATAACTTTTACACTCCGCGAATTTCTACTGAGTGGTTGGCACAAGGAATCAGATGACCTCAGGTGGACCTACCTTCTTTTTCTTGATTCTCACCATGGACAAATAGTGGAAGATGAAGAACTTGATTGGCTAGTTGAAGGATGTCAGTGCTAACTGAGCACTGCAAGAGCCAGATAGAAGTAAGGTTACTTTGATGGGAAAAACACTTTCTGTCTTAGTGAACAATTTGTCTTAGATGATCTTAAAAAGCTGAAGGATCAAGCTTGTAAAGAGATGATCATCAATAATGGCTCTAATGGGTGTATGGTCTGACCGTTGGATGATGGGTGAAGGGCGGCGGCTGAGAATACATTGGGATACCTAGGATGCATATGTATAGTTTACTCTTTCAATGACACAATGCTTTGGCATGGAGGAAGGGTGGGTGGGAGGTGGGGGAGTTAATCTGTTAAATATTGGTATGGAGTTCCATGGACTGGATGAGGGGGTTGTTTCTTTATGTACTGTATAATGCAATTACAGTGGATCCTCTTTAATGCCGTTAATGTTTTAACCCGGGGATTGGGACCATTTATTATGCAAAGGACTGATGTGTTGCTGCTCTCCCCTGTTCCCCCCTTCCTGGATAATACGGGAACTAACAGTGATGCTGTATTTTTGTTCAGTTACAGCTGTATGGGGGGGAGACGGAAGGGGGATGATGGATATTCCTCAGGTGAAATCCTATAAAAACACTGTCTATGTTATTCTCAAACGCCAATAAAGTTATTAAAAAAAAATGGGTGCATGGTCCTCCCATATTCTTTTCAAAACTCCTCAGGGAGCATTAGGGAGCAAAAACACATCCTGTTGAGATGCAGTTCTAGAGGTTTTTGTGCATTATTAACAATGTGCAGAATTATAACACATGTATACACTTATATGATTTTTTTGGCTTTGAAATTATTTTTATATGTCCTGTTAAAGTGTCTTTTTTGGCTTATGCTAACTAGGCTTCAGCTAGAGCTTGAGGCCATCTTGTTCAAAATAGGTGCCTCATCTTGCTCATTTACTGTTTACTATTTCTGCTGCACATAGTCAAGTAATTCATATTTTGCTTATTTTCGATTGGCAATATTGTTGAAGAAAACTCTCTAGCAATAGCTCAGTAATGTAACTTTCCTTGAAGGTTTCTAATGCCTGTTCACGATATTGCATTCATTCACAAGGGTTCACTGTTGTTTTGTAAGTAGTTTGTTCTGACATCATCTGACATTAGCATAGAGGTGGCAGTATCAATATTTGTTTAGTGGGATAGTGCCTAGGTGGTAAGGCTGTATCACGCTTCTTAATTCTATGTTTTGAATAGCGGTAAATGTTTTGTTTTTTTCTCACACCATGATGAATCTGCAGTTTCATTATGTTCTATGAGAAGATTTCCTTTATAAACCCTCCAGTGTGGCCGGATGATTTTTCGATGGTACCAAAGATACCATCCGATTTCTTACTGATATAGCTGCTCATTTGGGACTTTGAATATTTATGATTTTGCTTATTATTCTCTATTGCCCTATTACCGAGAGCCTTCATGGCAATAGCTTTATGCATCAGCACTTTACACTTTCTGTATTGTAACTTTTGAATTTTTATAATAAATCCTTCTAAATTTTCTAATCCCACCCTAGAACTCACTTATTGAGTCTGTCCTTATTTAATTAATTGCATTTTTGATATGCTTATTTGCACTTTATACAGGGACACATTACCTCATGAAATTGAGGTTTAACACCATCCTGATCCACCCACCCGTGGGAATGTTATTGAGGTGCTTCTTGAGGTGTAAGAATTTAGGGGTACCCCATGCCCACACAGTTGAACTTCAAACTATATCACCTGGGACCTCAATAATAACTGCCTCCCTATCCTGATAGGGCCAATACCTGTAAATAAAGAGGCATCTAGACATATCCAGGCCCCATATAACCTTGTACCTGGGAACATGTTGAGCTCCCTGAAATTTTAAATGACAATATGTCGAAGAAATAGCAAAGTGCATCACTGCTGAAGTTGGAGGGGGGCCTACTTTCACAACATTCGATCGGATAAGATTGAGTTTATTTATCAAACCTATTTCACGTTACGCCTTCTAACCTGCAGTTTATGCTGGTTTCTAGGCCTCACCTGAAGTGCCAATTGAAGCTCAGAAAAGTTTTTTTTTTTTTTTTTTTTTATAAATAATCAGGTCCTCTGTGTTTCGAAGTGGATCTTTTCTGGTCAGATTGGCTGTAGGAATACCGGAGTATGAAAGAAAACACCTGCTGCCGTCGCTATCTTATCACTATCACGTTTTAAATCAGCGTTCATACTTCTGTGACTGTTATTATTCTCTCGTCACTAGTCTGCAGACTCAAATTCACACATCTAGAATGAAAAGGGAATCATTTACGTTTGCAGTTCTGGGCATAAACCTGCAGCTAACAATTTCGAACGCAGATTGCAGTTATTTTGTACAATCACAGCATACAGTTACATAATTCAGTTGTAAATCTGTGTATGTTGAAAATAGTTAATGTCTTCAAATCTCCAAAAAGATACACCCCTGTAACAAAAATAAGTAGGAGAATGCTATGTGTTGTTTACCATCGGGATACTACAATGGAGGAAGAAACTGGAATGGCTGCCTGCGCTTTTGGAAAATAAATTGAAATAAATAATAAAGTATAATCATGTCAAAAAACGATGATGCATGGTCATAAACCTATAAAGTAGATTATTGGAATTAAATATGCAATGGTTGCAAGTGCATTGAGCATCTCCCCTGCCTTCAACACATCAGGGCAGATATCATAGCAAAGCGCTCAGAGCAATAGGCTTTACAAGAGAAGTTTTAGAGATCTCAAACATTACATGACATGGAGTTTATATTTTAAACAGCTTTTAAGGCACCAATAAGCATGAAACATCTTACTTATTAAAAAGTTAAACTGCATTTACACGGGTTCTTTGCAGATTTGCCTTATAAATAGTTCAAAAGGCACACAAAACACATTCTCTGTTTATTCAATGGAGCATGAAACATGAGTTAGCTATTCAGCCATTACTTAATTGCTCATTTTCTCCATTCGTCAATGTGCTGTTTTATAAAGCAGCGATGAACTCAACGAGAAAGGAAAATGTGTAGAAGGGAGGTTATATTCATGAACGATTTTTGATTTAATAAATAACTTTATTTCCATGTATTTTAAATGTTCAAGATGAAAAGTTGACATGTGGCAAATCTTCTATGCAAGATTCTGGTGCAACCAAGTTATAAAAGTATATATTTATTATTATATAAAATTTATCATGTTAATATATTATAAATTGCTTTATATATGTTATACAATACAATGTGTTTGTGTCCACAGTTCCAATATCCTCATTGCTCTTTTTTCTGAGTGCCTTGAGCCACTCTCAGCTTGTGTGAGTGCGTAAAAAAACCTATAAATAACTAGGTGTGCCACAGTATAAACCTTTCGCTGGTTAATTCTTACTGATAACAGATGGAGACATTTTACCATATTATGGACCAGCTCACAGTTCATGTTAGAAGGTTTACACATAAATGGACACTGGATTTTTGAACTCCTATCCCACCTTCTTCTTTTTTACAGAGTTTTATATAGCGCGAACTTGACCCGAATCGGGCATCAGAGCGCTTTACATAGCACCAGTTGCATTACATGATGACGCATTGAAATTTGATTTTCTCTGGATCCACTGAGACCCTAATTTGTAGTGATGGTCGAATGCGGAAACTATTGTGGTAAATATCTGGCATGGTCATTTTCATGCATTGGACACAATTTTTTTATTTAGAGTAAAGAAATGTGACCACGGTAGGAAATTCCCATGTATTCCCATGCCACTACACAGGACATCGGCCTGTGTCAGCAAAAACATAGTACTAACTTTGCACCGCTACATGCGTTAAAGAAAACAGAAAAAAAACATGATCTGCCTAATCTGAAGTAATATAATTACTGTTTGCAGCAACACAATAAATGAATCCTAGTATTGGTGGTGGTGGTGGTGGTATTGGTGGTGGTGGTGGTGGTGGTATTGGTGGTGGTGGTATTGGTGGTGGTGGCATTGGTGATGGTGGTAGTATTGGGGGTGGCATTGGTGGTGGTATTGTTGGTGGTTGTGGTGGTATTGGTGGTATAGGTGGTGGTGGTATTAGTGGTGGTGGTGGTGGTGGTGATATTGGTGGTGGTATTGGTGGTATTGGTGGTATTGGTGGTGGTATTGGTGGTATTGGTGGTATTGGTGGTGGTATTGGTGGTGGTGGTATTAGTGGTGGTATTGGTGATGGTGGTGGTATTGGTAATGGTATTGGTGGTGGTATTGGTGGTGGTCGTAGTGGTGGTATTGGTGGTGGTGGCATTGGTGGTGCTGGTGGTATTGGTGGTATTGGTGGTGGTAGTATTGGTATTGGTGGTGGTGGTATTAGTGGTGGTGGTGGTATTGGTGGTGGTGATATTGGTGGTGGTGGTTTTGGTGGTGGTGGTATTGGTGGTGGTGGTGGTATTGGTGGTGGTATTGGTGGCAGTGGTATTGGTGGTGGTGGCATTGGTGGTGTTGGTATTGGTATTGGTGGTGGTGTTATTGGTGGAGTTGGTGGTGGTATTGGTGGTGGTGGTGGTGGTATTGGTGGTGGTATTGGTATTGGTGGTATTGGTGGTGGTGGTATTGGTGGTGGTATTGGTGGTGTTGGTGCTATTGGTGATGGTGGTATTGGTGGTGGTATTGGTGGTGGTGGTATTGGTGGTGGTATTGGTGGTGGTGTTGTTAATAAAACAGGCTTTTGAAAACAACCCGCCAGGTGGCTTAGTGCAGATGACATGTAACACAGATGTGCTGTTGTCAGCTTCAGCCTATTAGCACACGATTATGTGCTACCTTGAATTCACATGACTTAATTCGCTAATCATTTCTAAATCCATTTTACTTGGGGGGGGGGGTTGAAACAGACAAGAGATAATGCGGGTTAAAGTGATTGAAAGTGGGCGCCCGTGTTACGGGGGCCGCCGTGCTGCTTTAAAAAACACAAGCAGTTTCAGCTGAAGCAGCGCATGCTCGGCCTGCAGTAAGAGAACTCAATAAAGTAAATAGTACTTACAGACTAAATAACAGGTCCCGTGTAACAACCGAAGTAAAGGGGCCAGTAACCATGGGAGGTTACAAATGAAGACAAGGCCGTACTAAGGAGGGACTAACAAGCCTATTAACTAATCTGAAGGCAGCATTCCCGAAAGACAATGTCACAAGCCAATGAAAAATATGGGCGGAGAGTGGGCGCAGCTTCTCTCCCATACTCTACTACAGCAGTCTTGCAGAGAGAGCAGCGCATGCGCACTGCCGCTAGGCTCGACCTAAAAAGGAGAAAGCAGGATCGAAAAAGAATATTTAAGAGTGAGGTAAAAGATGGAGGGAGTATCTGGTGGTGGACTAAAGAGTAAAGAGGTAGAATCATGACCATGCAGCCTTAGTATTCAGCCACCAATATTGAGTAGCATCGCCGAGGGCTTCTGAGCAAAACTTTGGTCTCTGGCACTAATTCCTTTACAAATTAAGCTTTTTCTGATAAGTAAAAATGTCATGCACTGTACAAAATAAACCTAGGCAGATTGCTGCACAACATTGTATTGGGTTGTACTTCAACAGGTTATAGATTTTAGAAAGCCAGGTACAATACTTTGGTCATCGTAGACAAAGGCACATTTTAACATATCTCCCCCATCCTTCTCGAAGCAGTGATGACATTTTCTGCTTGTATCTTCAACTTTAGACCCCTCATCTGCTATTGGCACCCATGCTGGCGGTCTAGAATTGCCTTGTGAAAACAGGTTCTGAAATAGAAACATTCTTTTGCAGGTATTTGTAGAAGAGTGTGCCATTTTTCAGGGATGCGGTGTGCCATGTATGCTTGGGCATTTCAGGAGGTGGATATACTACTGCCTCCTCAAACTGCAGCATCTCTTGTTATGCTTTAGTTTGAGGGAAAAACAGGTTTTATTTCAGATAACAGATGGCTAAATAAACAGAGATACAGATAAGGTTTATCTTTCACTGTTATTGTTAGATGCAGGGCGTTTGCTAAGATATATCCTATTGCTTTTAGATGCCCAATTCGTCATGTGTATGTCCAACAGTAGAGGCGGTGAGAGATATAAGAGTGCATTTTTCCTGTTAGATTCAGAGTACAAGGTTATTTCTACCTGGCAGGATCCTCTGGAACTTGAATTTGGTCACCTGAAATTTAGATTTTTGTGATGTACCTGTTTCCAAACACTGAGTTTATCTCAATGTAATTGCTTGTTATAGGTACGTGGAAATCCTTTGGATACTTCTCTCCAAGCTCATAGACGTTTATTACAATATGTAGGATTTCTGAGTGAAACACCATCAGTGAGTTCTTTATGTTTAACCCTTTTTCTCCCTCTACCCTCCCCTTTCATCTCTAGGGCTTCAGGTAAGTAGTTATTAGGCAGCAGTTTAAACAGACACTTTATTACAATATGTAGGATTTCTGAGTGAAACACCATCAGTGAGTTCTTTATGTTTAACCCTTTTTCTCCCTCTACCCTCCCTTTCATCTCTAGGGCTTCAGGTAAGTAGTTATTAGGCAGCAGTTTAAACAGACACTTTATTTATTCTTATATTTGATAGTGCATTTAGATTGCTGACAAATTAATTGTGATATCAAACTAAATAAAAATATTTTAGCCTAAAATATTCCAAGAAGCACAGACCCTTGAACATAGTGTAGACATTACAGAGTATATGTATAATTCCTTGGAAACACCGTTAAGAAATTGCCCAACTTGTGCTGTTAGGTATTGATGTAGAAGGATGCTACTCAACAGGAATGCAGCCAGAGTCCTATAATTTTATGTCAAGGCCCGGAGGCCAATATTATGCATATATCTTTTATTGCCCCATACACAGCAGCAACAAGGAACATAGAATTCGAACACAACAAATTTCTAAAACATTTAGAACATGCATATATTGTAAGAATGTGCAGCCATTTTCCTTCTTTTGTTGCTGCTCATACACAGATTAGTACATGTTATCTATACTTAAGGGTGTATGAGGTTTGTGAGAAATAATGAGTCTAAAGTTTGTGAATGTGAGTTGAGAGATCATAGATTTTGGTTAAGGGTGGCATACACTTATATAACTAAGAGATTTAGTTGGTGGTTTATGTACTTGCAGTAGAAATAAATAGGGCTTTAACGAGTGCGAGATATAATCATTCAAGATTTTTTTTTTATTGGGCTGTCAGCACATGTAATGTGTCTTTCAGTTTCATATTTAATTTGAGTGTGATTAATGTGATGCTTCGGTGCGGCGGTTAAATACTCGGGCAAGACTTGATTTAAATGCTTACCGTTACCAAAGACACACGTGGCTTGAAGACGCCTCGGTGGTGAGCTCAAGCAGGATTCTGGCATGGGAAGGAGGGAGCGGAGATCGGCGTGAGGTCAGCCTTGAACTTGCAGTGTAGAGTACGTGCGAGGAGATTTTAGCTTTGCTATTTTGGTCGGAGGTTGCCCCCTTACGCGTTGCGGCCATTTTGTGAGTTTGGAATCAAGGGCATTTTTTGGCAAGATATACTGGGTAACCATATTTAGGGCGGTCACGTCTAGGGTGTTGTGAGGAGAAGTTGATCAGTTACCGATAGGAGAGGATTTATTCAATTCAGAATTTTTTTAAGAGAGTGTCGTTTTTTGTTGGTGGAGTTTGACATGGAGCAGAATGAGGAAACAGGTTATGAGGGGAAAATGAAACAATATATGGACAAAATGTTTGGAGATTTGACAATGTCTATGAAAAAAAGATAGAGATTTGTGTGGAAAAAAAGATTAAAGAGAAAGGGAATAATGTATAGGCCTGGGCGGTAAATTCCGTTCCGCTCGCGGAATTTGCGGAATTTGGGTCATTTCGCGTTCCACGGAGAACGCGGAATTGCCAAAAATTCCGCGATCCGCGGCTTCGCGGAGTTTTTTGCTTGTTCGCGCTTTCAAACTGCGTGTTCGCGAGATATTTCTCCCCGAGCACGCAAACAGCGTTCGCGAACAGGAAAAAAGCATCGCGAACGGGCGGAACAAGCAATTCCGCGTGTTCGCTGAACTTTTTCGTGCTCGCAGAGATTTTTTACCGTTTCGCGGAGCTTTGCGTAGCGCGACTACGCAAATTCCGCCCACCCCTAAGTACAGACAGTGGAGAGTTACTGGTCTACTGAGATGTGGAGTTAGTGCCTAGTGGATCACGTACAGTGTTAAAAAAAGACACAGAAAAATAAGTATATTGAGGTGCAGAAGAGTGGTAAAGGGTCTAGACGTAAGGATCCAGAACAAGATTAAGCTATAAAGGCTAAAGATGGTGTTGCTAAAAAGGTAAAAACGAGGAGCCATCATGTTGCGGCTTGCGACACTTCATCCACTAGTGGAGATGTGGAGTTAACATGTGCCTCATACTTGGAGGAGTCTGATATTGAGGAGAAAGATAAAAGAAGAAGAAACGCGGATGCTAAGAGTATTAAGTTAGAAAAAGGAGATTTTGTGAATCCCCTAGGGGAGGAAATGTTTGATCCGCTGTTGATCCAGCATCCTTTATCTCCACAATGGATGCCAGCAGAGCATGTGACACAATATGTTAGTTATTGGATTTGCAGGGAAATACCGAAGGAAGTACGGAATCATCTTAGGTCAGAGTGTCCTAGGCCTGCCCTACAATAAAAGGTTGTTTATACTCCTGAATTAGATTTGAAAATGTTGAGTTTCCTGAATGAAACAGGGTGCGACCTGAGGAAAGGGTTGGATAAGGGTCTGAAGGGTTGCCAGGAGAGATTGTTAGATTTTCTGGGGCCTTTAACAAATGTTGTTGACATGTGTGAGGAAGCACATACAAATAATACAGGTGGCGCTGTGTATTGAAAGGCGTAAAAGAATTTTAATGAAGAATGACCCCAAGTTGGCGGAGTTAGCCAACAATGAGTTAGGGGTGCAAAGGGAGGGAATGTTGTTTGGTGAAGAATTTGTAAGGGACATGTCGAGGTATGTTGGTACCTTCAATTCACTGCAAAAAGTGCAGAAAGACATGAGGAAGGTTTTGGTACGACTGAGAGAATGCGGGGTCGATTCCCCGGACGATGACAGGGAATCACTCAGGGATCTTTTTCACGGGGTTCAGACCCTATAGTTATGGATATGGCCATGGATCCAAGTTAGATCAAGGAGGGTTTTACCCACAAAGACAGAGGGTGAGATCACGAGGTGCCTGTAATGAAAGAAGAGAAATAGGAGCATCCGGTGAGATTAAACAAAGACCCCTCATGTATCCATGTAAAGCTGGGTGGCAGACTAGCTCAGTTTGTTTCAAGGTGCAGAGTGATTACTCAGGATCCCTGGGTTTTAGAGACCATACGGGGTATCATATAGATTTTATAGAGGTTACGGTTCAAAAGGAATGTCCAAGGTTGTTGAGGTTTTGCAAGGAGCAGGAGTTTTTGGTGACTCAAAAAGTGAGGGCACCACTGGAGAAAGGTGCAATAGAACAGGCCATGGAGGTTAGAGGTTGTTTTGTAAGCAACATTTTCTTGGTCGAAAAAAAGGACGTAGAAATGAGACCTCTAAATAATTTGCAAGAGTTGAACAATTGGGTGTGTTACAACCACTTTAAAATGGAAAGTAATACACATGCTGATGGATTTGTTGAGCAAAGGAGACTGGATGACGAGACTGGACCTAAAGGGCGCATACTTGACAATTCCAGTGTGTGTGGAGCACTGGGATTATCTCCAGTTCAGGTGGAATGGGAACTGTTGGCGATTCAGAAGCCTTCCTTTCGGTTTGATGTCAGCCCATGGTGTTTTACAAAAGTGATGAGGCTGTTCATAGCGTGGTTGCGGTCCAGGGGGGTCCGTCTAGTGGTGTATTTGGACGATGTTCTGATAAGGGCAGAACAGAAATAGCTGGCTTTGGAACAGACAGCGTTGGCTGTGCGGATGTTGGAGGATTTGGGATTTGTTGTAAACAGGGAGAAGTCGTGTTTAATGCCAGCTCAGGCGATGAAGTTTTTAGGTTTTCAGATACAGAGCTTGGAAGATGTTTGAAATTTGCCAATGGAGAAGGTGAAGAAGATTTGCAGGAAATTACAGAGAGTGAAGAATTCAGATTGGATAACGTTGCAGAAATTAGCAAGGTTGTTGGGGTTGCTTTCGACATCAATTCAGGCAATTCTTCCGGCACCCCTACATTACAGGGCTCTTCAGAGACTGAAGGCCTATTATTTGAAGTTAGGGGCAAGGTAATCCCAAAGAGTGAGGATGAACACAGATACTATGGAGGAGTTGGAGTGGTGGGTGATGAACATGGATGCATGGAGTGGGAGAGCGATATATGGGGAGGTGCCGGAAGTGGTGATAGAATCGGATGCAAGTCTGTATGGCTGGGGTGCAAGATGTGGAACAGTGACAACTGGGGGTCAGTGGTCAGAGAAGGAGTTGCATATGAGCTGTCTAGAACTATTAGCAGGTTTGTTTGCGGTGAAACATTTTCTGAAAAACCAGGCAAAATGTTGTTTACTGTTGAAGATGGACAATGTATCGGCAGTACGTTATGTGAACAGATTAGGGGTCCTTGTTCCAGAGGCCTAGCAGAGATAGGAAAGGGGTTTTGGAGTTTATGCTTGGCAATGGAAATCATGGTGCAGGTGCAACATATTCCAGGGAGGAGCAATTTAGAAGCAGACTGGAGTTCAAGGTTTCTGACAGATGCAAACAATTGGAGGTTGGACAGGGAGATGTTCAGGAAACTGGAAATGAGATGGGCGCCATTGGAATGGATTTTTTGCAGACAGGTTGAATGCCCAGTTGCAGAACTTTTACAGTTGGAGGCCGGATCCAGAGGTGATGGGAGTTTATGTTTTTCTGCAGGACTGAAGGACAGGGAGACTGTATGCTTTTCCACCGTTTTCCATGGTACAGAGGGTGCTCATGAAGGTGAGGAGAGAGAGAGAGAGCGAAATTGGTGTTAATCACTGCATTTTGGCAGTTTCAAGTGAGGTTCTCGGCTGTAATGGATTTACTAATGGACAATCCAGTGTTATTGCCTTATTTCGCTCAAATTCTGTTGGATGTCCAAGGGAATTGTCACAAAATGGTGCTACCAGGTCAGTTGAGACTGATAGGTTGGCTGATTTCAGAAGAGTGTGGCAAGTGTCTGGGTTATCAAAAGAGGCTGAAAAACGTATCAAAGAGCCGTGGACTCCAGGTACAACTAGGGCATAGAGGTTGGTATGGCAGGGATGGACTAGTTGGTGTGTTGCGAGGGATTTGGGTCCCATATCAGCTCCTATAGTGGAGGTTGTGAATTATTCAACGATTTTGTTCAGAAGAGGACTAGCATATAATTCGGTAAACTTAAGTAGGTCTGCAATTTCAGCAGGACATGAGTTAGTAGATGGATTTCCGTTTGGGCAGCATGTTTTAGTGAAAAAAATAGCAAAGAGTATGCGGATGGAATTACCACCAAGGGCCAGGTATGGTTCACTATGGAATGTTTCTAAAGTCCTTAAAGAGTTAGAAAAATGGGGAGAGAGTAAAAATTGAGTCTGAAATTATTATCTTGGAAATGGCAATTTTGCTTTGTTTAATTTCCTTTAGGAAAGTGTCGGATATTAGAGCATTGGAGGTAATGTCTATAAGTTTCCAGCCTGAGGGTGTGTGTTTTGAGTTACACAAAAGGACAAAAACTATGTCTAGGACAATTTTCTACCCTAGCATTGAGGGTCATGATAATTTATGTGTGGTGCATTATTTAAATGAGTATGAGAAGAGAACTGAGAAGTTGAGGGGGACAGCATGTTCACAATTATTGATTTTTCATAGGAAACCATTTAGACCTGTGTCAACGCCCACTTTAGCAAGGTGGGTTAAGGAAGTGATGAGAATGTCAAATATTGATACAAATGTGTTTGGGGCTCATTTGGCTAGAGGTGCTATGGCTACTAAAGCCTTTTTGACAGGTTGCAGTTTGAGTAGTATTATGAAAGCTGCGGATTGGTCGAGCAAGTCAATATTTAAACAGTTTTACTTTAAGCCTGTGGAAAATGCTGCACAGAAAAGTTTGGATGGGCTTTGAACATGCATAATATTGGCTTCAGGGCCTTGCCATAAAATGCAGATTTTCCACAGTTTTAATTAGAAGAAAATCATGATTTTATTAAAGGCAAGGAGGCTAATATTATCCCACCATTGTAAAGCCCAACTCGTCTGATGTGTTTGATTTTGAATTTCAGGTCAAAGTTTAGAAGAATTACGTTGGTGAGAAATACAAAGTTTTGGATGTTATTTGTTTCCATTGGAGTATCGAGTTACTATGAAGAGAAGTTTTGGTTTAATTCGCAGCAAGAAAAGAAGGAAGATGGCTTTGCATTCTTACAATATATGCATGTTCTAAAGGTTCTAGAATTTTGTTGGTGTTTAAATTCTATGTTCCTTGTCGCTGCTGTGTATGGGGCAATAAAAGATATATGCATAATATTAGCCTCTGTGCCTTTAATAAAATCATGATTTTCTTCACATTAAAACTGTGGAAAATCTGCATTTATATCTAACTTTGTACCATTCAATTATGTGCTGGGAATTGGGTTATTAATTTGAGAGGGGGTGACCACAACAAGTGATGAAAAACAACCTGGATAGGCCAAAACACAGTTCTTAGAGAATATCTGGTGTATTATCTGGTGTATTCCTGGTTGCTATGGCACAAGTATGAAGCAATCCCCAAAGAGGTGCCTGTGTTAACTTCAAGCAGTACCAACAACGTTAAAGTTAAGAACAAAATGCAATAAAATTACCAAACCAATTTTTTTTAAAAGAACAATGCAATGAACAAAAGGACACCAAAATCATTATATTTGCATGAGTGGGCTACAGATAAGAATTTAAAACATTTAAAGCCAAAAAGCCACTAGAAATAGTAAGTGCCATTGAAAAACAACAGCTTGTGGTTGACTGGGCACTAAGCGCGCGCTGGAGGGGAATCATTTCTGGTGATTTTATGTGTGTTTCTTTTACTGTGACTAAACTTGTGCTTTTAAACGTTTTAACTGCACTGTACCTTCTGCTGAAAGCTTTGCTGATCCCCGGTCCACCTCGGCTCTACGTGCCGCTCGTGTGGAGGGACGTAGTTCCTCCCCCTACCCTCGATACTTCCTGGTAGGGTCAGAGTATAAAGACACATGACTGGCCGGCCGCGCAGTGACAGCGCGCGCTGGAGGGGAATAATTTCTGGTGATTTTATGTGTGTTTCTTTTACTGTGACTAAACTTGTGCTTTTAAACGTTTTAACTGCACTGTACCTTCTGCTGAAAGCTTTGCTGATCCCCGGTCCACCTCGGCTCTACGTGCCGCTCGTGTGGAGGGACGTAGCTCCTCCCCCTACCCTCGATACTTCCTGGTAGGGTCAGAGTATAAAGACACATGACTGGCCGGGCGCGCCGCTGGCGTGCCTAAGGCAAGCCCATCTGCGCCCGTCCGCGCCTGGGTCGCGCCCAGCGTCAGCCATGCTGTCCGTTCCCTAGCCACAAGAACTATATTGACTAGGGACCACATTTTTGAGCTTCAGCCTAAACAATGCTCCAATCCTATACTTATTAATCCCTGTACACTAGATAATGAAGGTCATAATCAGAGACTATACTGTAATGACTGTACCTTTGAATTTAATGATACCAATACCGATTTAGGCAATATATGTAAACCCTTGGATAAAGTCCCATTTGTACACTCTTTGACCGCCAACAAAGAATGTAATGTTAACATTAAAGCATGTCTTATAAACTGCAGGTCTCTTCCCAAGCACGCAGATGATATCTGGCTACTTTTAGAAACAGGAGATTGGGAGATCATATTCCTCACAGAAACATGGTTAAGAGAAAGCTCCACCCCGGATATTAGTCTGGCAATCCCCAAGGGCTATAAAATAGTCATAGAAAATCGAATTGGCAACAGACTAGGTGGTGGACTTGCCATAATCATAAAAGAGGAATGGGAAATATTATATAAAAGGATTGAATCCACGGACCTGCTTGAAGCAATGTTTTTTAATGTTATAATCTCCTCCACTCTTTCCATCACAGGAGTATTGGTTTACAGACCTCCAGGATCCAAACCCATTGAATTATGGGATATTTGTGACCTGATTGCTGACCTTTCATTGAAATATGCAAATTTGATAGTCCTGGGCGATTTTAACGTCCATATGGACAACATACTATGTCCTCTGGCCTCTCAATTAGAGGACACTCTCAGAGGATTAAACCTTAATCAACTGGTCACTATGCCTACACATGTGGCAGGTCACATATTGGACCTTATTTTCACCAATATTCCATCCCTCACCACAGAGAACCCCATCCCTATTGCATGGTCGGACCACAGCCTAATTTCTTTTAATTTAACTTTTACTACAAATTACTATCATAGGGAAATTAAACACGAGGTTCGTAGAAACTGGAGGAAAATCACTCCTGAAACTATGGGCCCTGAGTTATCTAACACCTCCTTACTACTCACTGGAGAACCTAATAAGGATGCGGAAACCTTTAATCATTGGGTTACCTCTGCCATAGACAAAATAGCCCCTTTGAAAGTAATGAAATTAACCAGGAACAAACCTTCAGCTCCCTGGTTCACACCTGAATTACAAGCAGAAAAAAGCCGCTGTAAAAAGCTGGAACGGATATGGCGCAAGACTTACTGTACTGAGATGAAAGACATCTATAGGAAAGCAGTTAAGCACTTTCATGGGATAAAACACACTTGTATTAAGGATTTTATTGCCAACCAAATTAGACGATCAGATAGTTCGACCAAAGAAGTCTTTAAAATTGTTCAAATCTTCTTGCAACCAGAGACCATGAAAAGTAATATAACTCCGTCCGATACTCTTTGTGAGAATTTATCTAGTTTCTTTCAGGAAAAAATTCAAAATATTTACTCCTCATTTTCGGAGATTAATACCTCCAATACTCCTCTGAAATCCCCTACAAATACCTGGTCGGAATTTACTCCTTTTGACTCCGACTCTTCTCTCAGTCAATTGAAAAAAATAAGATCTGGATCCCCGTTGGATCCTTGTCCCGCTAGGTTTTTAACTTACTTGCCCCTTTGATTAACCCTTCTCTGAATCAGCTCTGGAATACTTCTCTTACATCTGGCACATACCCGTCTATTTGGAAAACTGCAATTGTCCAACCTATCCTTAAAAGGAGAATGCAGATCCTACAGTACTAAAAATTTTTAGACCTATCTCCCTCCTGCCAGCACCTGCTAAAATCCTTGAGAAAGAAGCACAAAAGCAGTTATCCCACTTCCTAGAAATTAATAATTTACTACACGACTCTCAGTCTGGATTCAGAGCTGGCTATAGCACCGAGACAGCTCTGTTGGAGGTAACTGAAACAATCCGGGAAACCTTAGACAAGAACAACTGTGCAATGCTGGTGCTGTTAGACCTGTCAGCAGCATTTGACACTGTGTCACACAAGATCCTTCTTGGCAGGCTAAAACAATTGGGAGTTTTAGGGACTACTTTGGCCTGGTTCAGCTCTTTTCTTGAAGGGCGGTCCCAGAAAGTAAGGCTGCACCCTTATGTCTCATCACCACGATTGGTGAAATGTGGAGTTCCTCAAGGGTCGGCTCTCAGCCCTACTCTTTTTAACATTTACCTTGCGCCCCTGGCTACTCTTATAGAGCAACATGGCGTGGGTGTCATCTCATATGCTGATGACACCCAGCTAGTGTTCTCTTTTAAAGATCATTCAGAGGCCGCATTCACACATTTTAAGGAATGTCTGATTGACATATCCACCTGGATGACAAAGAATTGTCTGCAGCTGAATGCCGACAAAACTGAGGTTTTGTTTTTTAATCAGCCTTCCCTCCCCCACTCTGATCTCTGGTGGCCTTCCCTGCTCAATCCCCTCCACAGCCAGTGCCCTCAGCGAGAAATCTGGGTTTTAAGGTGGATAACACTCTTTCATGCAAATCCCAGATAAGTCTCGTGACATCATCCTGCTTCTGGAAAATGAAGGCATTACGTAGATTTCTTCATTTTCTTCCGATAGATTGCAGGAAAACTATTGTACATGCATTGATAACCTCAAAATTAGACTATGCCAACAGTCTATATCTGGGTATACCAATGTATCTACTAATGAGACTGCAGATAATTCAGAACGCAGCCGCAAGGCTTATTAGAAATGTTCCTTTAAGACATCATATCTCTCCCCATTTGCTAAGTCTTCATTGGCTGCCCGTAAAAAACGTATAGAATTTAAGGCGCTTACTATTGCCTATCGGGCAATAAATGGAAGTGGCCCCTTCTATCTTCGGAAAAGAATTCATAAATCCCATCAAGCAAGAAACCTAAGATCTAATCATCGTGAACTTCTTACCATCCCTCGTTTTGCTAAGGCAAGAATAGGAGGAAGATCCTTTACCGTTAGAACCACAACTCTGTGGAACTCTCTGCCCATGTACATCAGAAAGGCTAACACAGAGCTATGCTTCCGGAAACTTTTGAAAACATGGCTCTTTAGTCTTCCTTAACACCTGTGAAGTCACTACTTCCATTCCCTCCCACCTCCCTTTCTGTCTTAAGCGCCGGGACACTCCCGTTGGGAGTAGCCGTGTGCTCTAGAAGCTACATAACATAACATAACATAACAGGATGACCACACTAGAGCGGAGGATGACTACACCAAGTGGGTTGTCTGGGTCAAAGTTTTACATTCAAACTGCTTTAAAATTGAAGTCAAAATACTTCAGTGGGGCAAGGTCCAAGAGTAAGGCAGATGAGTTTTCCTTGAATTCAGATACACCATAGTTGAGCTCCCTCTTAAGCACTGATTTTGGTAGGAAAAGATGCTCTAAGCGGGACAAAGCTAGATTTTATGGCCGCCTCGTCGGTCACATAGATTTGCCAGCTCACCCTGAACCAAGGCTTTACCTTCAGATATAGGGCTTTGTTAGAAATTGGGTTGTTGGTTGACTGGGGTGTGAGCACTGGTCGAGCAGCAACCACAATCCTAGTCAGGGTAAGGTACAATCAAACTCCAAATTAACCTATGCTCACCTTCTGGTAGCTTGGTACAAAGCAGTCAGGCTTAACGGGGGCAAAGTGTAAAGTATTTGTGCAACACTTCAAACAGTAAATCAGTGAAAACACCACAGAAAATGATCCCACGCCAGGTTTAGAAACATACAACGTATTTTAATAAATAAAACAAGATCAAAACGACAAAAATCCAATAAGTAGAATTTGAGATATTGCATTTCAAAGTTTTTAGGTAAAATAGTGGCTAGAAGTAAAAAGAGCTATTTGGGATATCTGTTCACACTGGACCAGGACAAAGTCAAAAGTTCAGGTCGATGGTGATTGAGCGCGGGCTGGCTACAGGGGCCCAGTTAGGTCACTAAACCAAATTACCTTAAATCTTGGTTGCGGAGCGTTGTGTGGATCCGAGGCAAGAAGCGTTGCTCAGTTGAAACGATTCATCGGTTCCGAGATGCAGCAAACCAGTGGTGTGAGGTCCTTTGCATTGTAGTTGAGGATCGCATCTATTGGGGTTTGCGATATGAAGGCCGGGCGTCAAGGATGCGGCACGCAGCCGAGGTGATGCATCAGTTCCAATGAGCTGTGAGGCTGCATTGCAGAGGTTGTCATCGTCGTTGAGCGGCCTTCGACAAGAGATGCGAGGACTTGGATTAGAGATGCACTGCACCATCGGTAATGCATTGGTTCTAAAAATGTGAGGGTGATGTGGAACTTCTGTGCTGGGCCCATTCCACACAACAGCAGGGATGCGTCGGTTCTGCTCAAGGATACGCCTCTCAGCCGAGGAGATGCGTTGGTTTGGCTAAAGGAAGCGCCGCTCTGCAGAGAAGATGTGTCAGTTCTCTTGGGAAGTACCTTATCCCCACTTCCAAGGGTCCAGAACTGGGGTGGCACCACTTGGCAAGGTGGACTCACAGATGGCAGAGTCCAGGTGCAGATGCAAGGTTGCTGGAAGCCTATTATGTCCCTGAGGCTTCAGATCAGGAGGCCAGCCAACTAGCCCTTGGATTCACTCTGGGTTCAAGTGATGCAGGTTCAGACCTTCTCACCCAGACAAGAGGGCAGCAAGCAGCAGGTCAGCACAGCAAACAGGAGTCCAGCAGAGAAGCAGTCCAGCAGGGTGGCAGTCCTTTTCAGTAGCACAGCAGTCCTTCTTCCTGGCAGAGTATCCATAGGTCCAGAAGTATACTGAAGTGGTGGTGTCTGAGGGCCAGTACTTATACCCAGTGGTGCATTTGAAGTGGGGTAGACTTCACAGACAAGCCTTTGAAGTGCACACATGCCCTGCCCTTCCTGTCCTGGCTCCAGGCTCACTACAGGGGCTATGCAGCCATTTATGTCGGGACAGGATACAGTTTATTCAGGTGTAAGTGAGACTGGGTCCAGCTCCTCCTTCCCATCCTGCCAGGATGGCCCATCAAGTCACACCTAAGCTACTATTGTGTGTGGATGTCTAGATGGAATAGATAAGGCCCAGCTGTCACCCACCCCAGACATGTGATCAGAGACAAGCAGCAGGCACCAACTGGCTAAAGCAAGAAAATACCAACTTTCGAAAAGTGGCATTTTCAGAATTGCAATCTAATATCCAACTTCACCATAAGTTAGGATATTAAATTGTGATTCCAGAGACAGCAAACTTGAAGGGATCATCTTGTCCCATTTGGAATTCACGCTTATAAAATGTAATAAGGCAACTCCAATGTTATCCTATGGCAGAGACAGGCCTTGCAGCAGTGAAAAACGAATTTAGGGCTTTTCACTACCAGGATATGTAAAACTTAAAAATACATGCCCTGCTTTTTAAATACATTGCCCCCTACTCTCTGGGCTGTCCAGGGCCTACCCTAGAGGTGACTAATATGCATTAAAAAGGAAGGTTTGGACCTGGCAAGAGGGTTAGCTTGTGAGGGCGACATAGCAGTTTAAAACTGCACACACAGGCTCTGCAATGGTAGGTCTGAGGCATGTTTAAAGGGCTACGTAAGTGGGTGGCACAATCAGTGCTGCAGGCCCACCAGTAGCATTTAATTTACAGACCCTGGGCACAGGTAGTGCTCATTATTAGAGACTTATAAGTAAATTAATTATGCCAATTGTGGGTAAGCCAATATTACCACGTTTTAGAAAAATATCACAAGCACTTTAGCACTGGTTAGCAGTGGTAAAGTGTGCAGAATCTCCAGGCTAACATAAATGAAGTCAGCAACAACAGGAGTTCTGCAGGCAAAAAGTTAGGGGAGGCCACACCATGGATGCCAGGTGTAAAATGCTTGTTTTAGAGTTTCCCAGCAAATGCACACTGACCATCAAAAACTGGCTATTCAATCACCCACCCCCCTGGAGGGCCGTCCGTCTGTCCTGTTAGAATATTTCAGTTTGATGGACAAAAGTTTCATTAGCTGCATTTTGCTAACTCAGTTGACAGTGGTGTTTCCTAAACATGGCAGAGGGACCGATGGAAAGTGAATATTCCATCTGCTGCATTTAGAGTATAATTGTCTTCCATGTTTGTGCTGGAGGAAAAAGAGTATAAATAACCAAACCCTACCCACGCTTCTACATAACCTACTCAACATTCCCTGCACCTACAAGTTCTGGGACTTTATTTGGTAATGGTGGATGGACAATAACAAATTAGAAAGTAAGTACAACTGTTTTAACTTTTTGAAATGCACTATGTTATATATCAATGTTCCTTAATTTAAGTTTATCTAAATTAAATCATATGAAACAACACATTAACCTGTCTTCCTGTCTGTCCATCTGCCTCAACCCACATAAAATACTCACCTAACACAATTTTAGCACCCCCACCTCAAATCACTAAGATACTGCACATTTTTGTTTTAAATGTACATGGTCCAACAAACATATATCGACTGTAACTAACCTATTTATATTTGTTACTGGATGTATACTAGTAATAACTCTAAACAGATGTGCTTCTTTTGAAAAACACAGCTATTATGTGGCTTGCCTTTATCCTTGTTGACCAACTTACCTCACACACCACGATCATATGAATCAACCATGTACCTTGCATAGATATTATCACAACTCACTCACTGCTATACTATGTGTTTAAATATTACACATAATATCAAGGGCATGACACACCCACATGTCAACCATTGTACTGGTATAGGGAACTTAGGTGTTTGCACCCTTCATGTATTGCATGTACTTTGTGTGAACCCCAACACCTGAAGCTAACCCCTACATTTTATCACTCAAACAGTAATATAAAATGTAGTCACACACACTCCCACTCTGCATGCCAAATACACTGGCCCCTCACTCCGTCAATCCCAGTTCCTGTAACAAACATGGAAAAGAGAATGAACCACATCTCACACAATGCAAATCATAAGAATGGGGACAAATGCTGGAATGGGGTAAGGTGTTGAAATGGGGCAGAAAGAGGAAAAGGGACAAGTGTGCTGGAATCACTGATGTCAGAAGAGCCACTACTAGAGACAAGACCTCTTTGTGTATTCGACATGGCAGACTGCATGTCATCCATGATGTCAATAAAATGGCCCAGTGAGTGATTGACACCATGGATGGCATGCAATAATCGTGTCTGCTCCACAGAGAGATTCTTAAGAACATTTAGTTTGTCTTCTAACACCAGTGGTTGTGGGATGGGAGCAGAAGGAGAGGTGTCTAGGGTGAAGGAGGTCCCAATCTGTTTTCAGACTGGATGCTGGCTTGGTATCGAGGGGCAGGAGTGAAGGTGGTTTAGGTGCTGAAGCTAGTGATGTTGGTGGTCAAAGGTGCAGAAGTGACCACACAAGAGGCCACTGCAAGAGGATGTCCAGAGTCAGAGGCCTCAGATTATGGTGGAGATATGGCCCACTGGCCAGCCTCCTCACCCTCAATGCCACTGGGTCATTCTGTGTCGGTAGCTCCACCTTCAGACTCCCAGTTGCCCTGCTGATGGTCCCGCAAAATGTGGTCAGCGTTACCTTCACATGATCAATGGGAAACTGAAATCAAACATGCGCACACATCAATTACACAGTACAGAGTGCATTAACAAACTGTACACACAGCAAAGATGCCTCAAATCATTTTAATTAATGTTAATATTCTAAAGAAATAACACCTAAAGTGATGTCACAAAGACCAGATTATGAGTTTAGCGGACAGGTTACTCGTCGCAAAAGTGATGGATATTCCATCCACCTTATATTTTGGTTTGTGTGAAATTTAAGTTATGCCGCTGTCATTAGTGTAATTTTGGGAAGTTCGCATTAGACTAGTTAGGCAATATTCCTGACATTACAGTGCTAGGCAACTTCATGTATTTATGGACCATTCCGTGTAAATATTGACCACAAATGGTGCCATTCCTAGTAAAAATTCACGGGAAATGCACGGGAACAACAGAATGCAGTGCTTTTGTTTAACTGCGTACTTGAGCCAGGAATTGACGCAAGGACACATTTAGCGCTAAATATAGCACACAATGACAACTTTGACTTTCACATAATTACATGTAATTTTGCCATAATTTCGCATAATTACATGAAGGCGAATTATGCAAGTTTTGCACACCTCTACTTATTACATTAGGACATTATATCCTGTGACACTTGTAATAGGGCAGGCGGGATAACCGTCATGTTTGTGATCAGCAGGTCTGCCAAACTCGAAATCAGGCACTCATTTTCTGCTATCACAATTTATATGCTATATAGACCTATGCTGAAACAAAACCTGAGCGAGCGTGAAGACTTAGACCTGCTTTGTGACAATAGTATGGTCATACACTTGTCTGGGACCTGGATGTCCACTACAAGCACCCCCTCATGTAGAGGGTATTGGACTCTATCTATGTCGCAGAATAGTGTTTTTTGCAACCAACACATCCTGTTTAGTAGAGATCTGAGCATGGCCAACATTTTATACCTGCACCAAGAGAGTGTGCCCCTAATTAACCACTTTATGAAGGGCCTTGTTTCATAAAGTAGTATACCCTTGTGTATATGGTTAATCCGTCTGAGATTTAAATAGTTTAAATTGCTTTTCTTCCAATATATAAAGTTCCCTGTGACCTTAGCAGTAAACAAATCAATTCCAAACATGTACCTCCCATGTGGAATACATTTAGAAGACAAATATAAATCGCTATCGCTATCGCAATCATAATCAGCTGAAATATCCGATGTTGCAAATAAATCTTGTACATCCACATCATTCTCATAATTTATTGACAGCAATGTTTGTACATCATACACATCAGAAATTGTCAATTCTGAACATTGCACTCTCACAGGTACAACTGCTTTTTTGTCGACCATGGAAAAGAAACTTTAAAGTTTCAATTTTCCAACAAATTTAACCAAGTCCACATGGACATTTGGGAAATCACAATCATTGGAGGGACAAAAATCCAACCCTTTACTAAGTACATTCAGTTCAATTTGTGTCAAAATCGTGTTAGACAAATTCATGATTACCGGTCTCGTTTTTAATATTGGAGGTGGAACAACTCTGATCCCCTGAGGTAATAAAACTTATTTCTATCCTGACTACTGTGTCCTCGACTGATTGTGGGTTTGTAACCCTGCTTCTTGTGTTCCTTGGTTTTTTCTCCTCCCTTTCCTTGTTATGTTTCTCTTTTTTTGAACCTATTAAGAAACTGTGAACCTCCTCTAAGAAAGACAAGGGGGCATATTATCTAGGAAGTGGCGGTGAGAGGCGTAAGCCTCCTTGGCTTAACGCCTCTCATCGCCACTTCGGAAACGCAAGGCTGCACCATGTGTGTGCTGCTTCATGCAGCACACATGTAAGTTACAAAATGGCATTTTAAAAAAAGGTTTATGTACAGGAAGGGACACCTTCCTATACATAAACATACCTTGGCATTTTGCTTTTTCCATGTGTGCTGCACATGGCAGCACACATAGAAAAAGCAAAAACGAGGAGAAATGAAGCATTTCTCCTCATTTCGCCACCTTAAGACCAGGATTTTCCTGGCCTTAAGTTTGGCGCTGCCACCTATTATCGCCTCTCTTGATAATAGGTGGCAGCGTCGAAGTGAATGGGTGTTGTGGTGAAATGCCCACCGCAACACCCACTGCACGCCCCTTTCACGCTAAGTTTAGCGTGAAAGGGGCACTATTACCAAGGCAGCGTTAAGCCACTTAACGTAGCTTTTAGCCACGTTATGTGGTTTAACGCTGCCTTGGTAATAGGGCGCTAACCCTATCGCCACCACAACGTCACAAAAAGTGACGTTGTGGTGGCGATAGGGGCTTGGTAATATGCCCCATGGTTCATGAAATCATATGGGATATTTCTAAATTACTGGGTCCAGCCTCCTCTAGTGAAGACAATTAAGAGCTACTACATGAAGTTGAAGCATCTTCTACCACATTTTGCTTGGTTACTCTATCTCAATTCACTTGCATATCATTGGATTTATTTGCAAATGTGACAATTCTTCCCCTATTGAAGTCCTTTTCATTCTTCCTGATTTTATTCATATTTCTCTCTTTCAGAGCTATTTATGCCCTTTAAGTACATCATTTAGAATTTCATAGTTCTTTTTAATGGCTTCACCTAAATTAATTTCTTTGAACTCCTTTTCTGATGTTGCTATCTGATCTTTAATTTTTGCCACTTTATGCTCCGAATTTTTGATAAGTATCTGCATCATAGTGAAGGATGCACTGTTTAAATTGTCTTCCCAATCGTGGAGAAGGTCTTCATCAAGATTTTGAAAGGTGGGAAATATCAAGATTCGACGACGTAAGGCACCCATATATTGTGTATATAACTTTGAAGTGTGACTCAATCCCACCACTTAGACATCTCTATTTTCATTAATCCGTCTAGCCATATAAAATTACTTTTTAGACTATCTCTCACAATCGGTTATTCTTTTTCGGTTTCTTTCCCTGAGTAAATTTTATCCAAGCTTTCCTTTGATAAAACTTCTGCTAGTTTTTCTCTGTTATCCTTAAATGAAGGCTTAAGGAAATACTAGTTGTTAGATTTGGTGGTCTCTAGTTGGCATAGGTAGGTACCTGTGACAAATAGGGACCCTTGCGTCTAGTCAGGGTAAGGGGCTACACTCCTAAAATAACCCCTGCTCACCCCCTTGGTAGCTTGGCACGAGCAGGCAGGCTTATCTCAGAGGCAGTGTGTAAAGCATTTGTGAACACATACAGTAATACAGTGACAACACTACAGATGGACACCACACAGGTTGTATTATAAAAATTTTATTTTTATATAGACTTAACACAAGACCAAACGACAAAAATCCACAATACTGTACTCAAAATTAGACTTTAAAATGTTATAAAATAGCTCAGTTCTCTCAAGTTGTAAATGCGACACTTTACTCTCAATGTACCATGAATACGTAACGCAAAGAAAACAAAAGGGTCGCAGGGAAGGTGATGCGTCGAGGTGCCATCTTGTCGCATCGTACCGGAGAGCAGTAAGAAACCGACGCATCAACTCCCCACACAGTAAGGAAGCGAGCATCAACTCCCCTGCGCAGTTGTAAGGAACCGACGCATCACCTTCCCTGCGACCCTTTTGTTTTCTTTGCGTTACGCATTCAAGGTACATTGAGAGTAAAGTGTTGCATTTACAACTTGAGAGAACTGAGCTATTTTATAACATGTTAAAGTCTATTTTTGAGTACAGTATTGTGGATTTTTGTAGTTTGGTCCTGTGTTAAGTCTATATAAAAATACTATTTTTATAATACAACCTGTGTGGTGTCCATCTGTAGTGTTGTCACTGTATTACTGTATGTGTTCACAAATGCTTTACACACTGCCTGTGAGATAAGCCTGCCTGCTCGTGCCAGGCTACCAAGGGGGTGAGCAGGGGTTATTTTAGGAGTGTAGCCCCTTACCCTGACTAGACACAAGGGTCCCTATTTGTCACAGGTACCAACTAGAGACCCCCAAATCTAACATTGGTGGTCAGCGGTGAGGATTTGGACTTGCATTTGTGATTCATATACAGTGATTGGTGTATACTACTAGTGAGTGCAGACCATAACGCAACCACATACTTTGTGAGAGGATTTTTCCTTGGAACTTCTTTTCTATTTTTTATTCCTGAGAACTGCCAGTCTTTTTGCTACCATGAGCAAGTCAGCATCCATAGTATCTGTAGACATTGTTTTGGAAGAAGAAAGAATTGATACTTACACTGTGCCTCATCTCAAAGCTTTGTGCAAGAAATTTAAAATCTCTGTGAAAGGCCTCACCAGGAAAGAGGAATACCAGAAGGCGCTGAGGGCCTGGGTAGAATCTAGGAATGCCAGTGAGCATCCTGAGGAGCCAGCAATGGAGGCAGAGGATTTAAATGGGCAGCTTGAGGGGCCAGTGGGCCTAACTGGAGGGAAAGCACCTTCAGGGGCGGGCAGCAGTGTTTCTTCCAAGGGATTGTCCCCAGGAGAGCTGGAGGACAGAGCAAAGGAGAGGATGCATAAGTTGGAGCTAGCTAGGCTCAAAATGGATGGTCAGAAAGACATAGAAAGCAAGAAAATAGAGCTTGGGATGGAATTAGAGATGAAGAAGTTAGCCTTAGAGGAAAAGAGAATGCATTTTGAGCATGAGAGAGGATTGAGGGAATTGGAACTCAAGGCCAAAAGTTTAGAGGTTCCTCCCTCTGGTGGCAGCACACCGCCAGTGCATGTAGAAGCAAGAGCCTACATTCCCAAAGATGTAGTTAAAGATTTCCACAAGAATGAGGATATTGGTCAGTGGTTTAGGGCTTATGAAGCTGCAATGTTGGCCCACCGGGTCCCTGAGAAGGATTGGGGAGCGGGGTTGTGGGGCCGCTTTGTTAGTGATGGGAGGGACACTTTGTTGGATTTGCCTACAGAGGAGCAGATGTCCTATACCCACATGAAGGGAGCCCTAATGTCCAGATTTGGTTTGACCCCAGAGTTATACAGACAGAGGTTTAGAAATTGTAGGAAACTGGAGTCTACCACTTGGGTGGAATATGTGTCTTTCTTTTGCAGAGCATTGGATGGTTGGGTGAAGGGTAGCAAAGTGGATAATTTTGAGGCGCTCTATGATTTGCTTGCATGGGAGCACTTGTCAAATAACTGTTTTCCAGAGCTATGCCAGCATCTTATTGATAGCAAGCTGACTAACCCTAGGAAGCTTGCTGAGGAGGTGGACCGCTGGGTGAGCACCCGGGTCCAGAAGGGTCATGTGGGAGACTTCGCCAAAGGTGGGCAGGGTCCCCAGCAGAAGAGTGGGGGGAACAGGGGTAAACAGAGGGAGTTCCAGAAAGGGCCCCAAAGTAATCCTCAAGGGAACCAAGGGAAAGGTTCCCAGCCTCCCCCTGAGAAGAAGGCAGTGGCCCCGACAGATAAGCCTGTTCACAAGGGGCCCAAGACCTGTTTTAAGTGTGGTCTAGTAGGCCACTGTTCTTATGATACTAGATGTCCCTTGTATGGGAAGACAGCACCCACTGGTGCACCACCCCGGCAGTTGGTTAGTGTAGCCCTGGGGGAGAAGATGGGTGCCCAAGGTGGGTGGGGTCCCGCAGAGATGTCCCTTGTCTCTTTAGGAGACTGTGAGGTGGTCCCCAGGACCCAGCTGCCTGATAACACTAAACAATACAGGCAGTGGGTGACCATCAATGGCAAGAGGGTGGAAGCTCTTAGAGACACCGGAGCCAGTGTGACAGCTGTCAGTTGTCGGCTGGTGTCTGAAGAGCAGGTATTCCCCAATGCATTTTACCCAGTTGTTGCCGCTGACAACACAGAGAGCCACTGCAAGGTGGCACAGGTTCCCTTTGAGTGGGGGTCTCAGGGACTCTTCAAGTAGCTGTGAGGCCAGCCATGCCTGTTGAATGTCTGTTAGGTAACGATTTGGAGAGCTCCCCTTGGGCTAAGGTGGAGCGAAGAGCTCATTTAGAGATGTTGGGTTTGCCTGAGTGGGCCTGCGTGACCACTCGGTCTATGGCAGCCAGTAAGGGTGTTCAAGAGGACCTGGAGCCTGAGAAAATGGCCCACGTACCTGCCTTAAAGAGAAGAGGTAGGGGGCACGGGAAACCGGCCCCTGAGATTCCCACGGCCCAGGAGGAGGCAGACCCTGAGAGGGATGCCCTGGAGCCTACCGGGGAAGAGATTGCTGAACTGGGAGACCTGCCAGATCTGACCCATTGGCAGCAAGAAGGAGGTCCCTCCAGGGAAGAGTTCTGTGAGGAGCAGAACAAGTGTCCTTCTCTTGTGGGTTTGCGGCAACAGGCTGCAAACCAGGCAGCAGGTGATCAGTCTGGATAACATTGGATCTACTGGGAGAATGGTCTCCTGTATAGTGAGCCTAAGGTTGCTGAGCCTGGGTCAGCCCGTGTGCTGGTGGTACCCCAGCGCTTCAGAGCCTTCCTACTGGGACTGGCTCATGATGTGCCTTTAGCAGGACATTTGGGGCAGGACAAGACCTTTGAAAGGCTTGTCACCCACTTTTATTGGCCCCAAATGCGCAAGAGTTCAGACACTCATTGCAGGACCTGTCAGACTTGCCAGGCAAGTGGAAAGAGTGGGAGGAAGTGCAAGGCTCCTCTCTAGCCATTCCCTGTTGTCAGCACCCCCTTTGAAAGGGTGGGCATTGACATTGTGGGGCCTCTGGATCCCAAGACAGCCATGGGCAACAGGTTCATCCTGGTCTTGGTGGACCATGCCACCCGGTACCCGGAAGCCATCCCTCTCAGGACAGTGACGGCCCCCGTGGTGGGACGTGCACTGATGGGGATTTTCTCCCATGTGGGGTTTCCCAGAGAGGTGGTGTCAGATCGAGGTACCAACTTCATTTCTAAGTATATGAAGTCCCTGTGGCAGGAGTGTGGTGTAACCTATAAGTTCACCACTCCTTACCACCCCCAAGGAAATGGGTTGGTTGAAAGATTCAACCGAACCCTAAAAGGCATGATTATGGGTCTTGAGGAACCTATGAGGCTTAAGTGGGACGTCCTCTTACCATGCCTGCTGTTTGCATACCGTGAGGTGCCACAGAAATCTCTAGGGTTCAGTCCCTTTGAGCTTCTCTATGGACACCCAGTGAGAGGACCTTTGAGTTTGGTCAAGGAAGGCTGGGAGCAATCTCCCAGGAAACCTCCCCAGGATGTATATAGCTACATGCTGGCCTTCAGGAACCAAACTAGGCAATTCAGAAAACTCGCTGAGGCGAATCTGGAAGCCAGCCAGGAGGAGATGAAGCGGTGGTACGACCAGAATGCCACTCTGGTTGAGCTTCAGCCTGGTCAGAAAGTGTGGGTCATGGCCCCCGTGGAGCCCTGTGCGCTCCAGGATAAGTGGACCGGACCATTTGAGGTGGTGGAGCGCAAAAGTCCGGTTACCTACTTGGTGGACTTGCGGTCTCCCAGGAACCCCTTGCGGGTCCTGCATGTCAACCGCCTGAAGCCCCACTTAGAGAGGTCCGAAGTGGGCATGCTCCTAGCAACAGATGCTGGAATGGAGGAGGAGACTGAGCCTCTTCCTGACCTCCTGTCTGCAACAGAGCGAGACGGGTCAGTGGATGGAGTGAACCTCTCTGCCACCCTGACCCCAGAGCAACAGAATGAATGTCACCAGTTGCTGGGACAGTTTTTTTACCTGTTCTCCCTGATTCCCAGTGTCACTGATTGGTGCGTCCATGATGTAGACACTGGGGACAGTCGCCCTATCAAGCACAAAACTGACAGGGTGAGAGCTTGCATCAAGGAGGAGGTCTCCAAGATGCTTGCGTTAGGGGTGATTGAGTCCTCTAACAGTCCTTGGGCCAGCCCAGTGGTCTTGGTCCCAAAGGCTGCCGCACCGGGTGTCACGCCAGAACTGCAGTTCTGTGTGGACCACCGAGGGCTCAATTCAGTCACCAGGACTGACGTGCACCCCATCCCCAGAGCTGATAAGCTCATCGATCGGTTAGGGGCTGCCCAGTACCTCAGCACGTTTGACTTAACGTCTGGGTACTGGCAGATCGCCTTGACTGATGGGGCAAGAGAGAGGTCAGCATTCTCCACACCAGATGGGCACTACCAATTCCGGGTTATGCCCTTTGGGATGAAGAATGCCCCTGCCACCTTTCAGAGGTTGGTCAACCAGGTGTTGGCTGGACTGGAAGAGTTCAGTGCCGCCTACCTGGATGACATTTCAGTGTTCAGCGCCAGTTGGGAAGAACATCTGCGCCACCTCTGGGAAGTGTTGATGGCGCTGCGGAGAGCAGGCCTCACGATCAAGGTGAGTAAGTGCCAGATCGGGCAGGGTTTCGTGGTGTACTTGGGACACCAGGTTGGGAGCGGCCAGGTGGCGCCCTACAGCCCAAGATTGAGACCATCCTGGCTTGGGAACCCCCAAGACCCAGACAGAGGTGAGAGCCTTTTAGGACTCACCGGGTATTACAGGAGGTTTGTCAAGGGGTATGGCAGCATTGTTGCACCCTTGACAGAGCTGACTTCCAGGAAGCAGCCCAAGAGAGTGATTTGGACTGACACCTGTCAAAGAGCTTTTGATGCCCTGAAGACTGCCATGTGCACGGCGCCCGTGCTCCTGGCACCCAACTTCTCAAAAGAGTTTATTGTTCAAACAGACGCTTCAGAGCATGGTGTGGGGGCTGTTTTGTCACAGATTAATGAAGAGGGTCTTGATCAACCTGTAGCCTTCATCAGTAGGAGGTTACTTCCACGGGAACAGAGGTGGAGTGCAATTGAGCGTGAGGCATTTGCTGTGGTCTGGGCACTGAAGAAGTTGAGACCATACTTGTTTGGGACTCACTTCTGGGTTCAGACAGACCACAGGCCCCTCAGATGGTTGATGCAGATGAGGGGTGAGAATCCAAAGCTGTTGAGGTGGTCCATATCCCTACAGGGGATGGACTTCATGGTGGAACACCGCCCTGGTACAGAACACGCCATTGCTGATGGTCTGTCCAGATTTTTCCACCTTATTGATGAGAACTCCCAGGAGGTGGGGTAGTTCTCTCCACATTTCAGCTGGAGGGGACACGTGTTAGACCTGGCACCATTGGCATGGGTCTCCCTTCCATTTTTTGCTGTTGCCTCTTATGTTTTTGCTGGTTTTAGATGCTTTTGGGCACTGTGCCACTGCTGTTCAGTGCCACAGTGCAAGTGCTCCCTATGGTAAATTGATGTATGGATTAGTGACTCCATGATTGGCTTGATTGGTTTACTTGTCAGACCCTAGTACAGTGCACTGCGTGTGCCCAGGGCTTGTAAATCCAACACAGCTGGTGGGCTTGCAGCACTGGTTGTGCCACCCACCGGAGCAGCTTGTAAAGTGTGTCTCAGGCCTGCCATTGCAGGGCCTGTGTGCAGTCCGGTACTGCCATGTTGACTGGGCAAGTGCACCCACTTGCCAGTCCCTAAACCTTCCCTTTTATACATATTAGTCACTCCTATGGTAGGCCCAAGGGCAGGGTGCATTGTAGGTAAAAGGTAGGGAATGCTCTGATGTGTGTGGCATGTCCTAATAGTGAATTACAGCCATTTTCGTTTTTCACTATTGCAAGGCTACCTGTTCCCCATAGGCCAGAATGGGCAGTTAGATTATTACATCTTATAATCCTAACTGACTCAGGGAACCAGGTAGAAATTCGAGTTTAGTATGCCTGAACTCAGAATGATAAAATACATCTTTTAGTGAAGTTGGTTTTAACATTCTGTGTTTGAAAATGCCACTTTTAGAAAGTAGGTATTTTCTTGCCTAACTATCCAAGCCTGCCTCTGCTAGGTTGTGTATTCCTTGTCTGGAGTTTGAGTGTCAGGGGCTGGGGATTCCAGGAGACAGGGTGAGTCAGCACAGAGCTGAATAGAGAGATCTGCATGCAGATGGGAGGGAGGAGTTGCACCTGGGACCTGAATAGGGCTGTGCCTTTCCTCCACAATGCTGGCTCCACCTCCTGTGGTGTGTCTGATGTCCCTGGCCTGCACTGTCAAAGGAAGAGAAGGAGTCCTGTAAACAAAGTGCTCCAGGACTGACCAGAACTGGTTTGGACTAGCCAAAGGCCTCTCTGCCTTCAGAGAACAAAGAGAAAAGTAGTATAAATATTGGGACCCAGACCCAAGAACTTTAGATCACTTCTGGGAATCAAGACGAACCTTTGCTGAGGAGAAGAACCAGGAAGCTGAAGGAGGAGACTACCCCTGTGCTGTGTGTTTGGGGGTTGGCCTGCAGTGGTTGCTTCATTACCAAAGAGAGGAGAAAAGGACTGAGTGTGCTTTCTATCAACTTGAAGAAGAATCTCCAAGGGCATGAACTAGAGCTTGCCTCCTGCCTGAAGTCTCAGGGATACAAGACTTCACCAACCAGCTCCCCCCTGAATTCCCTTGCTGGGAATTAAAGTGCCTGCTGTTGTGCTGGGCCTTCTGAGAGACTGCGTGTCGCTGGGAGCTGGAAGCGCGACGCAACGACGAGAAGCGTGTCGCCGCCGCAGCCGCTGTCATCGCATCGCCGAGGAAGCGAGACGCCGCTGCCGCTGTCATCATCTCATTGCCGAAGCGCGGTGCATCGCCGGAGAAGCGGGACGCTGCCACAGAGGTCATCGTCGCATCACCGGAGAAGCGCGTCGCAGGGCCTGCCGCGGCTCCAAAGATCATCGAAGTCGCCGCACGGCACACACCAACGTTGTCGCATCACAACCAAGACGCCATTTTGTCGCATCGCACCGGAGAAGAGTATCGCATTGAGGTGCCATCTTGTCGCATCGTACCGGAGAGCAGTAAGAAACCGACGCATCAACTCCCCACACAGTAAGGAAGCGAGCATCAACTCCCCTGCGCAGCAGTAAGGAACCGACGCATCCACTCCCCTGCGTGTAAGGAACCGACGCATCACCTTCCCTGCGACCCTTTTGTTTTCTTTGCGTTACGCATTCAAGGTACATTGAGAGTAAAGTGTCGCATTTACAACTTGAGAGAACTGAGCTATTTTATAACGTTTTAAAGTCTATTTTTGAGTACAGTATTGTGGATTTTTGTCGTTTGGTCTTGTGTTAAGTCTATATAAAAATACTATTTTTATAATACAGCCTGTGTGGTGTCCATCTGTAGTGTTGTCACTGTATTACTGTATGTGTTCACAAATGCTTTACACTCTGCCTCTGAGATAAGCCTGCCTGCTCGTGCCAAGCTACCAAGGGGGTGAGCAGGGGTTATTTTTGGAGTGTAGCCCCTTACCCTGACTAGACGCAAGGGTCCCTATTTGTCACAGGTACCTACCTATGCCAACTAGAGACCCCCAAATCTAACACTAGTATACACCTGGTGCATAGCTAATGTTAGCATAAAACAAAATTTAGAAATGGCAGCTATAGATTAATTACTTTGCCCATACTCCTCTAGTTGCTTATAGTAATACAATGCTCAACCTCATGGGTTCAGTCACCTATGTACCCCCCTTGTTCATCGATAATAATATATCCAAGAAGATTCACTCTAAAGTTTCAGTTATTAGTTAAAGCAGAAGGTATATTCAAAGTTCAAATTACAAATTCTGCATTTTTCATCATTCTCCACTCCATATGAGTCATGCAGGAGAGGCGTGTAGCCCATTCAAATGTTCTCAAGCTCATAAAGAATTCACTGCCAGTTTATTAATTCATATGAACTTCTTTATAATAAATACAAGTTTAAAAAGTTGTCCCTTACAGGAACTTCATCAGGGCTGCAAAGTGCATCTAAACACAAAATTGCAAACTCATACAATGCATATTAAAACACGGAATATGAAATATACATACAAAAATAAAAAGAAGCTTCATTTGTTTCTAGTCTGGTAATTGATTCAGTGAATCCTTTGCTTACATCATCTTTCTTCTTCTGAACATAACCGATATGTAGCATCTCATCATATTTATTGATACACTGGAATAAAAATGTCCTTTTTTAGTATTGTGATTTTTCAATTACTGCATGCACCTCATAAATTCATGTATTATTTCTAAGCTCACCCATAAATATTTCGAAACCTCACATCATAATTACTGATACATTTAAATGAGGGTAGTACTTCCGGGGGCGGAGCTTGGAGATGACAAAGATGGCCACTTTTTGAGAGAGCTCAGCCATATTGTCATATGCCACAGCCCTATTTTCGGTCGGCCAGGGCTAGTACTCTCTCTACATCGAGCGGCTGATGTGTCGCGACCCCTGATTGTGAGGAGGAGCCCAGACCTCATCGAGTTTTAAGGGCCAGCTGGTCTGCCTACCATCTTGTCATCTTGACTGCATGCCCGACCGTATGCCTCCTGCAGCTTGAAGCACACCTTTCCAGTCCAGTCTTCAGGATCAGGGATCGCATCCTAAGATCAGAGGTTGGGAGTTCCCCATTATTACTGGCCAGCCCAGTGTTTGAGGGGGCATGAGCACCCTGAGAGGTAGCACTGGGCCTGTTGATGTGGTGAGGCCACAGACTATGTCACTCTAGGGAGGGGGGTTGCTAACATACCAGGCTCTATCTTGGTGGCTATTCTCCCCCCGATGACCTATTGGAGAGCGCTTCAACCCAGGTGAGTGGACACTACATGTGCCCCCCTCCAGGTGAGATTCTATTTGCTAGCCCATCATTTCTACTGGCCTAGAGACCGATAAAGCAATCATAATTTGCCTCCTCTCACTTCTCCAGCCTGATTTTCATGAGAGCGAGATGGCACTCCAAGGGATGGGATTGAGAACCTACTGGGCTCTATGTAGGTGGCTATTCTTACTCCTGATAACCTGTTGGAGAGCACTTCAACACAGGTGAGTGGACACCAGGGGAGATTCAATTTGCTAGCCCATACCTTACACTGGCATAGAGGCTGATAAAGCAAATCATAGTTTGCCTCCTCTCACTTCTTCGGGCAGATTTTATGAGAGAGAGACGGCACTCACAAGTTCTCTGGAATGCTTCATACAAGTCTTGTGGCAGAGCTGGTAAGCCCTGATGCCCTTATAGCGACCTTTTCTACCTTCTTGCAGCGCAACAGTTTAATGAGGGATAAAACGCTAGAGTGACTTGTGGAGGGGGATACCCCGACAGCCCTTCAGACTGCTTATTAGATGCCTGTAAATTGGTCTACAGCTATTACAGGTTTATATTATTGGTTACTACCCAAACCACACAGTGGACTGGCCTCGTACCGATGCACTTCATACTCCTTAGTCTTGAGTGGGGGGCTACCCGGGGCTGACCCAGTGCAGACGTGTCCCAAACTCGAACTGGCGCTAGTGGGCCTCAGAGATTATTGAAGGAGCAGTGAGGCTTCCTCATCAGCCTGCTCATAAGGCACATGCTGGTGAATGTTTTGTACTGCATACTAGCCACAGTTGTGATTGTTTACACTGGGGCCTGCTCTGACAAAATGATACTGTCTTCGGTATGGGCTGAGAGAACCTCTCTTGATCACAAGATGTAGAATAAACCGGCAACTACTGTTCTCGGAAGCAATGGGCTGCTCCAAAACACCCTTCGATGACAGATGCTTTGAAATCACAGGGCCCTGCCATGGATATCCTTCTAAAGGGGGTCGCGACCATTGGTACAAGCTTATTAAAGATGAACTGTAAAATGACGGACTTAATGACTGAAGTTAAATGGATGAGGCAGGAGGTATCCATGTTCCAGGCACGCTTGGACAAAGTAGACAAAAGGCTTTGCCAGAGATATTGAATTTTGATGGCACAAGGCCACAGACCTTGAGGATAGAGCCTGGCAAGACAACTTCCACATTTATGGAATCCCTGAGGATGCAGAGAAAGGGGACATGTTGTGCTTCCTTCGTAAACTGATCTCAAGGCTTCTGGTTCCGCTAGAGAATTTCAGAGAGCCCCTGTATTCTGACTTGTGTGGCAACCCAGCAGTACCTTCTTCATCTGATCAATATGTGCCCTCTGACATCAACAGACCTGGTCCATCTTACAGGCAGCGAAACTTGCTAAAGACCCAATACACTTGGAGGGACCCCCTAACACCTTCCCAGCAGATCATTCTACAGAGACAAACCTCAATTTCTCACACTCAAACTCCAACACTGGGACTTCAGGTATGGCCTCTTGTCCTCATGATAGTGATCACTGATGGCAAAACCATAGACTTTTTCAATCCCAGGCTTAAGAATCCTTTTTAGGCAGACTTGAGGTGTCCAGTATGTCAGTCGTCCTTGGCCATAGCCGCCCCTGTTCCCTGGAAACTATCACACCATCAACCAAAGCATTAGCGAGTTGGAGGATCAATGTGCTGAGAATCAGACTGAGGTGGTCTTCATCAGATTGTAGATGCTCTTTCCAAAAACAGAGACAGAAATAAGTCACAATCGCCTCTTAAACAGCCACCAATTGAGGGACCGAATGACGATAATACTGGATGAGCGTGCATTTTTTGTATGCATCTGTGCTGAATGTACTGTTTCCCATCCTATGATTCTATATACCAGTTGCATTCTCCTCATCGTGTGTGGGGGCTTATTGAGTGCCTTACCAAGGGGGCCAAGGACAATGAGGTTGGGCTAGTGATTTTACTTACGTCCAGTTCTTTTCTTCATTTTGAATATGTACAGTTATTGGATATACCATTACCTACCCCCCACAAGAAAGTTCTGCCCAGTGCAGGGCCTTGGGAGTGGGACAGCATACATTCCCCTTTTTATTCACATACACTACCCCCACAACTCTCAAACCTCCCTTCACATATCAAGACATGGATGCAGGATTGCCCCACTGTAGTAATATCCGCCCTATATGTTTTGGTCTATGTGCAAGTTGTGGCTGCCGTTGTATTCACCCAGAATATTCTATAGCGGCATTTATGGCCACCATTGATGATTTTACCCCCCTTTCTGGCTACAAGATTAACTGGTCTAAATATGTGGCCCTGCCACTCTCCAGGGGTACCACTAATGGTTGTATACAAGCTAATACTATGAGATGGGTTCCCAAGGGACTCCGATATCTGGACATGCATATCAAGAAAGGACACACAAACATGGTAGAGGATAACCCTGGGTAACTCAGTGAGAGCTCTAAACTGGACTTCTTAAATTGGAAACATCTGAATCTAGCACTGTGGGCTATGGCCAGATGGTCACTATAACGGTCGGTCCCAGGTCTTACTGTGTTCTTGGGATGCTGCTTCTGTGAGTCCCCTGACCCTGTCTCTTGGGAATCATGGCTGAAATTCATTATTATATTTAGAGTAGCCACAAGCCAAGGCTTCCCATGTCAGTATTTTTACCACTTCAAGCATAACTGTAATTAAACTGCATATTTTGTCAGTAAATTTCTGAGTTTTTTTAAAAACAGTTCGCCATCACAGGTGCATTCAACCTCCACCATGCACACCCTTTGTCCATGTGTGGTTGGGTTAGATGTACCCACATGGTTGGACATGGGGTTGGATGCAGTGTCTGGTTTGGCAGCTATATCCAGAACTCAATTGCCTATGCATTCATGCGATTGAGTGCATGGCCTGGCCAATGATCAGACCCTCCATTCAAAAACGTATGCATCCTACAAGGCCATACATGCAATCACAGTGCTGATAACTTAATCCCTTTCTTTAAAACTAATTTTTTTAAAGTCACAAGATTCATGAAAATCTTGATTCCAAGTTTGTGAATCTTCATTTTTACTAGAGCATGTTCCATTCAAAAGTTTAAACCAATGATAATCCTATGCCTTTCATTATCCACCCTTTCTCTGTCCTTCAGTCACGCAAACAGTTGGTCCATATATATATATTATCCCTAGGTTTTAAATTCTTAAGATTTCAAAAGTCAATGAAAGTCATAAACTCTGGAAAATGACACCTGTTTCCAAATACAAAATGGTGGCTGCGTGCTTGTGATTTATTTAAAATTCACAAGTTTGCTAACCTACAAATGAATGTTTTCTTCATTTTCTTTTAGCTATTTTACATGTTTCTGGGAGCCTATCTACACCATGTGGAGTCTTGGACCCGTCAATATACTTGGCCTCCTCCCTGAATCTTTTTTTCCATGACACTGAACATGGAGTTTAGCCAGATTCACAAATTTCAAGAAGATGGAATTAAAATGATGCAAGACCCTCATCAGCAAATCAAATTTAATGGACAAATCAAATGTGATTGACAGAATTTACAAGTTTCACGCACAGGAGTTTAACAGTCAAGATTGCTTTAACTTTTAACCCCCAAGTTTGGTGTAAATAAGTTCAGTTGGTAGAGCAAAGAACAACATTTCCTAATGAAGCTAAAACCGGAAATGGATAGTTTTTGTGACCCACTCATTACATGTTTTTCCCTGAACAGATCAGTGTGGAAGGCCATCCACCTAATAAGCAGCTGCAGTTCTTGATGCAAGTAGTTGTATGTTTTTATATTGAGTTTGAGGGCCTCAGGTCGGGTTTGCAGGTCTGATGACTTCCCATGGTCCTCTTGGGCAAACCCTTTGAGCCTTGGAAACCAATCTAGGACCCTCAACTCTCCTGTGAAAATCTGTGTTTTCTTTAAATTTGGAATCATCCCCAAATGGGCAGGGGGGTCAGCAGATGTACTTCTTGCACCCTTCCTTATAGGCCCATCAAATAGTTGTCACACAGGCATCGAGCCCAAGATTGCATAATGGCACCTGCAATATATTTTTTTCTGTTTTAGCCAGCGAGTCAGAATGCTGTTGACTGTGAACTAGAGATGGGCATAGCTTGCGTAATTCTGTGTAACGCAATCATGCAGAATTACCTAAATATGCTGCAAGATTTTGCGTAATTACACTAGAAGAGTGACTGCATTTAGTGCTATTTTCATAGCACAATAATGCCCCCCTCACATACAAAATGGACAAGAGTATGCATTTTGCGCTAAGAAATAGCGCTAAATGCTTCAGAACAGGAATAGCAGCATGAGCAGCTGCTTGCGCTCCTTAATGTGCATTTGGGGGTGGATTTTTCCCCAATCTACTCCTGGCATTTAGCGCTAGTTTCTTATCGCAAAATGAAGCCTCACATCCAAATTGAAAGCGAGTATGCATTTTACACACGGAAAATAGCCCTAAATGCAACAAAACATAAACAGCAGAGCGAGCATCTGCTCGTGCTCACTAATTGTGCTCTCACGGTTGGATTTTTCCCCCAAATACTCTTAATTATGCAAGAAGGCGTAATTGTGTTATTATTGGTAATTCCGCATCAAAGAGTAATGCAAATTACCAAAATTACTCCAGCAAAATTAAAATTACTCCCAGCTCTACTGTGAACCAGGTATTTGGTGCATGAACCACAAGTGGATGATGGGAGAAAAGACTCTTGCCAATTAGCTCTGCCAATTTTTTGCCTCCCCCCTCAAACCCTGGACCTCAAATATTCCTGGAATTATTGGTTCTGATATACAAAAGCATTGGCATCCAGCCACCAACTTTTCGTACTGCAAATATCTGAAAAACGACTTAATAGATTTACAACAAAGGAAATAAAAGATGCTAGTCTCTGTAGTTTTAGTTTCATGCCAAGTCTGATGTAATTCTATTCAGAGGTGTATTCTCCATCAAAGTGCAAACATTCCTTTGAAATGTAAAATTTCAAAAGCCAATTGTTTGCCCCTTTTAAATCTACCCCCTCCCCAGATGGATCTGCATTACCTTGAAATGTTGAAAATTAGCTACTTAGGGGCCCGATTCCGATGTTGTTCGGAAGGCCTCCGAATCGGATTTGGCTTAGCCGGATCCGATTCGTAGCCCTTATTTCCGACTGAATCGTACAAAGGTCTGAACGACCAAGTATGATGCGAAGATCGCGTAAGCGCCGACCAAATCGTTTCCGGACCCGAACCACTCCGTACAACTCGTTTGTAGCCGAATCGTGCCGCGCAATGGAGCCGATTTCCAACCGAGCGAGTACGATGCACGATTCGGACACTCTTCGCCTCGGTCTCAGTGAGACGAAACGGCTGTCGGAAGCGTACTTCGGGGGGCTGTAGCAGGCCCCCTTTCACCCGGGGCCCTCCGAATCTGTCACGGGGGTGTGCCCATGGGTCCCCCCGATACAGGCATGCACAGTGTGGCGAGCACCATGGGGTGCCCGCCACAGAGTGTACGCTTTTCCCCACCCTCCCCTTTTCTGCCAAGGGAGCCTGTGTAAGCGTCTGTACACAGGCTCCCATAGAGTTCAAAGGGAGACCAAGCAAACTGAGTCCGTAAGCCTACGGCAGCATCATACTCGCTCGTCCGGAATCCCGGAGCACGCTAGGCTCGGAAAGCCCTCCGGATCCAAGTCGTACCTCGTACACACAAGCAATGGAAAACACTCTCTATGGAGAATCTTGGGACCAACTTCACAAAAAACATGCAGATGAACTACATAAACCTAACAGAGAGGATATATGACTGGCTGAACACTGCCTTCAACACAGTTATCCCCTGATAATGCCAGGACAACAAAAAGCAAACTGAAAAAGCCTTGGATGATTAATTAATCATGATAAAAAAGTTGCAAATGCATGTATGTACCATTTAACGATCTTACTAAACCAACAGCTTAGACAAACCATGCCTACTAAGACACAACAGGATGAATTTTATTTATTTTATTTATTTGAGTTTTATATAGCGCTGGCTAGACCCGGAGGTATTAGAGCGCTTTACATGAGGTTCCACATTGTTACAAAGATACATCAGTTACAAATTACATCTGTTGCAAGCATTAAAGAGCATAGAAAACAAGATGAAAGGGGCATAGAAGGGTGAGGTAAACAGGTGGGAGGGAGATACGGCGGAGAGACGAAGGAAAGTCTGCCCAAAGTCCGGCTGGGTAGGTGACGGCCAGGGGGGAAGTCCACAGCCCATCTTCTCTAAAGCTATCAAGGTAGCTCCACCGGGCATCGGTCAAAAATCAAGGTCTCAACGGTCGGTGGTAAGGTCAGTGAGGGAGGAAGTAGACACAGCGGGGAGACATGGAGAACTATGCCCAATGTCCGGCTGGGTAGGTGACGGACAAGGGGGTGAACCAGGACCAATCTCCTCTATAGCTGTCTAGCAGCTCCACCGCGCATCAGCCATGTTGCTCAGGTCTCATCGGAAGGGAAGAACAAGATTAGTCAGACATAGAAGAACAAGACCCCAGTAGAGGATAAAGGGAATGGGGGAAGGGAGTAGAAACAGGGGGCAGGGAAGGAGATCAGTTCTGGAATCCCAGCAGTGGACAAAAAAGTATCTCAAGGGGAGGAGAGGCCAGTCTGCTGGGACTCAACGGTCAGGGAAACATCTCCCCCGGATGACGCTGCTGCTGAGATCTCCATGGAAGAGGAGATGATGGTGGTTGGTGTAGACCAGCTCGGCATCGGAGAGGGAACTGGGGTCAGCCATTGTGTCAGCTGGAGAAACTAAGGCAGCGGAGGCCGCCATATTAAGGACAGGCACGTCATGACCGGGGCTATATAGATCCTTGTGTAGGAGTAGATGCATGAGTTGGTCTCAGCCACAATGAAGTCCTTCTCGTGTGAGACCACAGACGGCCCAGATGCCAGGCTGATGGGGAGAAGCGTGGGGTAGATGTAGCGGGACTTCATCTTTCTCTGGAGGACCGGGCCGAAATTCATGGAGGTGTTGCAGGAAGGTGAGCAGCGACTCCCCATGCCCTCAACAGAGTAATCCTTGCCGGGAGTAGAGAGAGCTGAGCTATATTGTACATGGGGGACCCCTCAGGGTGTACCGCTAAGCCTCCCGTGGCCGCCTGTCTGCGGGCGCCATTTTGGGGTCAGGCGTCGATCCCCGGGCTCACCGAGAGCACTGCAAAATTACGAGAGCACAATTGGATTTCAATCACCAGCGTGGCCCAGGCGACCAGGCAGCCCGAGTTATTATTACTGCCCTCCCTTGCCTCCTTGTTGATCGTAGCTGGAGCCCTCCTAGGCCGAACCTCTTTCCAATAAGCATGCTTGCGGCAGTGGCCGGGGCCCAGGATCATCCGCCCGCAGCTCCTCCGAGCTCACTCGAGCTCCGTGTTATTCTATACGAGGGGCAGGCACCACCATTTTAGGGTCAGGCAGGCCGCCTCCTCGTAATACTTTTAATCGGTGTCCCATTGCAGGGCAGCACCGGGGGCCCCCTGTATCAACCACACCAGCTGGGCCCAGGATTCTTCTCGCACCACCTCTGGGATGCAGGAAACGGTCGGAGACATCGATTAGCAGGAACCACAGGCGACCGACCAGGCAGCGTGAAGGCCGGCGGCTGCAGTAGCACTCACCTGGTCCTAGGCTCCTCCGAGGCCAGCAGTCGAGACAGCGCCTCCAGCCAACGCCGCAGGGGGGATCCGACGGTCGGAGCCTCTCACCAGGTCGCACAACCAGAGAGCCAGCAGCCGACTGGCAACGTTGCAGACGAGGCGATGCACTCGGCGGGATCCACAGGCAGCCGACCAGGCAGTCCGATGGCCAGCGGTCGCAAGGAATAAAACATACATCAATAAAAGCAAAGAATGAACTACACAAGATTCTATTATAATTTCGCAATTCAGATTGCACAACAGCAAGTCTCCAATCATTACACCACTAAAGCCAAAGCATTGAACTAATACTTTTTAAATAAAGGTAATAGTACTCAGTCTCAAAACCTCCTCAAAGGGAGCTTACTACCTGTCTCTCATGGAATTTCTTAACCTAGTGAGGTTGGGTGCTCCAGCTGGTGTACCCTCGGACCTTTGCTCCCCAATTAAATTAAAGAAAATCCTACTATCAACCTCCACAGCAATCCCAACACTGACTATCAATCAGGCACTAACCACAGGCACCTTTCTTTCAGAACTCTAAACATCATACATACAATCCCGACTTAAAAGGGATAACTTGAACCCACCAGATGCCAATCATTAAAGATCCATTTTCAATGGGTCTATACAATGCTGCAGACAAGGCTATTCCCCATCTGATACTTGGAGTATAAAATAGAGTAAGGATCTTACTATCAACAGGACACCAGAACATAGTGTAACTCCAAGAAAATAGAAGGATCACATATCTATACCTAAAAAATGACCCTTCACCAGAACAGCATATCTAACATATTAAGATGGAATATAATGGAATATAAAATTGCATCTTGAAAAAAGAATGAAGATCTGCTTCTAACATTCATAAAAAACATTTGTATAGATATCTAATATACCTATACACATTGCAAGATGCAACATGTGAACCATTACCATGTGTCTTTGATGTGCTGATGCTCTAGCTCAAGAGGTTCTGAGTGAATTTGCTTTGTTCTACCCGGTTCTAATTGACAGAGCAGTATTCATTCCATTTCTGGTGGAAGCTCATACAAGTGGTGTCGAACAAGATCATTATTAATATTCAGTATTCCACATGCGGCCACCCTATCAGCTTGGGTCCTCTCGTCTTCCCAGTCTTGAGGAGTCCATTAATGAAGACAGGCCGAAACACGTCGACTATCTAGTATTAGGAGTCAAACAAAATACATTATTATCAAATTTATTTCAGTCATTACAAGACATTTAAAAGGGTGAAAGCCCCAGGACGTTCTTGACTATAGGATTACCTCCAGGTGGATCGTGGTTGCACTTATTTCACCACCACCCATGTATTCTGAGAAATAAGGATGCAAAGAGGAACAAATGGACATTCAGTTTATCTGTTCCTTACGGACAATTGGAAAGTAATGAATTTTCCTGCTAGTGCGGATTTTTGTGCACTGTATGTATGTTTACTTATGTAATTGAAATTGAGTTTGCCCTTTATTCACTTATTCACTTCATCAGAGATAAAAAAAAATTTAATGAATATGGATGCACAGTTAGGTTTAAATTTATGAATGCGTGACTCATAATTCCGATGGAAAAGCATTGTTTCATTGTGGAAATAATGTGTAAATGAATCTGACTCTATGGTATACCACTGTCTACTTCAGACAATCACCAAAATGAGCATGATTTGCATAAAAGCTTTATTTTATATCCGTACAACCTGAATCCATGTCATTCCATGTCACCTTTGACATACACTTCTAGAACTTCCAAACTAAATTCTACTGAGCTCTTCCTATCAGACTCACTGACCTAGAATATGTAAGCATGAACCAAAACACATAAAACTGTAGTCTCTAACAACACTACTGACATCCATTAGGACAGTGTACTAAGACAAACAATAGAATAATTCATTCCATACTGAATGCCTTTTATTACAGTTACCCACAGAAACACAATTAGGAATATAAATTGTTTCATAATTAAACATCTGTGTTAATATCAACAATTAAGAACTAACTTTCCAGTAGACTTAAAACTGCATACAACTAATCAGTGTAACTGGAACAATGTAAATGATATGCAATTAGCTGCAACCCTTATAACCAGCACCTCAAACTAACTATGGATTCGTTGGAGTAGAATGCTACTCATCTGCATAGTGCTTTAATGCCTCGATAAGGGTAGCAAGTACTGTGTAAATCTACAACAAAATACAATACAATGTCTTTTCTGTGCTCTCTTGCCATCTTAGACCCATTAGCCTATAGAGAAATGCTTGGTCTACAGTACCACAATAAAATAAAGATGTTGACTATTATAGAACACATGGTCTGTAGACATATGGTCCACTGAGTGCTCATGATACACAATGAACAAAATTAAGCCACTATACTGTATGTTCCATCGGCATGCGATCAACACTGTGAAGTATTTTGCTGGAGACAATGTTTAATGTATGCTATTTATAACCTCTGTGTAGTGTTTGAGCTAGTGCATTGTAAAAATCAGTCACATGCACTTTTTTTCAAGTGGACTCTGTTCAGCATATGTTAGTAACAAAGACAGTGCACATATTGTGCTAATGTAGTTTATATGACTTCAGCATGAACTAAACAAGGTCTGTAGCATTTGGCTATTGAAAGTGTATTCCACACAACTGTGCTAAACATTGGCTCTGAGAAATGTTTAGTGTATCTCAGTGATATAAACAGTGCATGACCTCACCCCAGGCACTATGTACACCACACAACTACATCAACCATGTGTCTATGTTTACTACACTGTGGAGCAGTAAAGCTGATTAATGCAGATCTACTCCTTGCATAGCTTACAGGCCATAGGACTAGTTTTGAAGCCAGCGTTAAATACGGAGGTAATAATTTCTGTGATAACAGCATCATTATAGCCATTACCGCTGACCTTAAAGGTTGCCCATTGCTTTGATGGAATTGCTGGTGATGCAATTGTTACAAACTAGCATATCTGTATGCTCACTCTGGCAGCCATTAGCAGTTAGAAACGTACACTTACATTATTATTAGGTGTGAGATACCACAGTCACACCGTCCTGTCATTTCTGCAAATGTTATAAAGTGGCGGCTCCAAACAAATAGTCAGATGCTAGATTCTAAATGACTCCCTTCCATTCTTATTGTATTTGAGAAGTACAGTTTTCATAGGTATAAGTTGTGCATTTTGCCAACCACTCAGTTACAGCACACGAGTCACAGGATACAGTACATGGAGAAAACACACATAAAGTGTGGTAGACCTGGTTATTGAAGGAAATTAGTATTACTTTGTTGATGATTTTTAAAGGAGGCATGGTAATAATCAATTGCCTAAGTGGTGTTCTTCGTTACTGACTACATTCCTCCCCCTGGACATTATGGGGCACATTTACTAAACTTTAACGCAATGCAAAGCAGCAAGCAAAGTTGCTGCAATGCATTGCGGGAAAGGGAGAGAGCAGAAATGCTCCATATTTACAAAGATGTGGAGCATTTCTGCTCTTTCCTTGTGCTGGTGCACTGTGAGCAGCCTAGGGCTAATGCAGGCACCCTTGCACAATAGTGCAAGGGTGCCTCCGTTACAGGTAGAATTATTTTTGCACAGAAAAAACAATCCTTAGAGGCATTTTCCTCGGTCTATGTGTACTAATGCAGCACACGTGGATATTTCTCCTCGTTATGCCTCACTTAAGAAGGTGTAGCAATATGACGCATTCCCAGGTTACAAGTCTTTGTAAATCCGGGACTGCGCCAAAATCCATGGGTGGATGCATGGGACTGCCCATACTCCACCCGTGGAATGCCTCCCAAGTTGAAATGTAATGTAACACAGCGCAAGCAGCTGCCTTGTGTTACATTTCTTTACAACACTACGCAAGGGCACTCAAATCAGTCCTTGTGGGCTTTGTAACTATTACTGAAGCCTTTACATTGTTCTGTGTCATCTTGCATGATGCAAGGACAATGCAAAGGCTTCATAGATGTGCAACAAGAATAAGTACAGCTCGGCATCAGAATGCATGAGGGAGCTCCACTGGCTGCCTATGCGCCAAAGGGCTAGATTTAAGCTGCTGGGCCATGCACACAAAGTTCTACACCATCTTGGCCCCAGAATTCTACAAGGCAAAATTGGAAAGTCTTGCCCCTTATACTTTGCAAGCTGATAGTTTCCTACTTGTAGGAGACTTTAATCATCATTTAGATTCCATTTCTAACCCAGACTCCGTGTGTTTAACAGCATCTATGGAGTCGTTAGGCCTCTTCCCGAGAGTACTTAGTCTGACACACATAGCGGGACATATGCTGGATACTATTTTTACTAACATCCAGGATCTAATAGTAAACCCCCCCTTGGCGCTAAGCTGGACTGACCATCTGGCTCTTGGATTCTCGCTGGTTATCCCGAAACCAGTATGCCAGCCCCTACGCCGTAAGAGTTTCCGCAGATCCTGGAGGAAAGGGACATTAACAGCATTTAGCGCGGCGTATACTACCCCGTCACTTAACAACTGTGCGGACAGTGACATAGCACTGGAAAGAGTGGAGGCCTCTGTAATTGAGGCCCTTGATACCATCGCCCGGCTCAGGGTAGTTACTATCTGGGAAAGGGCCGCCCCTGCTCCTTGGTATTCAGAGAGCCTCAAGAAAAAGTTACTTGTAGAATCAGTGAAAGGAAATGGAGAAAAACAAAGTTGGAGAGGGATAAACTGGCATACAAAACAATTCATAGAGCTTATCTAAATAGTTGTAACATAGCCACGAGATCGTATCTAGGCACACAAATCTCCGAAGCAAAGAGCTCTTCTAAAGAGCTCTTTAAGATTCTCAAGGAGTTCTCCAATCCTAGAGCTATCAACTCGTCCCTCCCGGCGACGCAAAGGCTATGTGACGACCTAGCCCATCATTTTAAACAAAAGATAGATAAAATCTATAATTCCTTCAGCTCGGAAGAGGCTCCTAGGGTGGTAGCACTGCCCCTGGAAGACCCCCTCTTGTCCAGCATAAAATCTTTTGCGGCTATTACCTCTGAGCAAGTACTGTCCTTGTTAGTACACATTAAATCAGGCTCCCCGTTAGACTTGGCCCCTCCTTTCATTAGTTCAGATCTTGCACCGGCCTTGTCTTACTCTGTTATGGAAGTCTGTAATATTTGTTTCGCTACTGGCTACGTTTCCTTCTAAATGGAAGAAGGCGCAAATTAAGCCATTATTGAAGAAACCATCAGCCGATCCCTCAGATTTACAAAACTACAGACCTATCTCCCTTCTCCTGTGCTGCTAAAAAATTATGGAGACTCTGATTAATAAACAACTTTCGGATTACTTGGAACAAAATAGCCTACTTGATCCTTCCCAGTCAGGTTTTCGTGCTTGCTATAGCACCGAGTCCACACTGACCGAAGTAACAGACTCAATAAGGATGTCACTGGACATGGGAATTCCCACGATCTTAGTTCTCCTTGACCTATCGGCAGCTTTTGACACCATCTCTCATAGAATCCTTCTGGATAAGCTACGAGAGATTGGTGTCAGAGGATTAGCCTTGAAATGGCTGCAAAGTTTCCTGACCAATAGAACACAATGTGTCCAATTGGACACCTTTGTGTCGCAGACCACAGTAGTGGACAAGGGGGTACCTCAGGGTTCCATCTTGAGCCCCACCTTGTTCAATATCTATGTGTCCTCCTTGGCCACCATTATCAAATCGTGTGGGTTTGAGACGATCTCATATGTTATGTTATGGGGTATTTGTAGAGCGTACAGCTACTCCAGGGAGTGTCCCGGCGCTGTCTTGACCCCACGACAGAGCACAGGAAAAATGTAACAGCAGGACGTCTTTTCTATTGTTGGAAGAGCCAGGTTTTTAAAGTTCGCCTGAATCTAAGGAGATCATGTTCTTGTCTAAGAGAGAGTGGCATACTGTTCCATAGCTTCGCGGCTGCCACCTGAAAGGATCATCCTCCCTTACGTGAACGACAGAACTTAGGTACAATTGTCAATTGCTGGGTCGATGACCGCAAGGTTCTAGACGGTTTGTAGGGCTGAATTTTATTCCTGATATAAGGGGCCCCGATGTTGTGAAGGGCCTTAAAAGTCAGCACCAGGGCTTTGAAACTTACCCTTTTTTTCACTGAAAGCCAGTGCAGGGACTTAAGGTGAGTGGTCATGTGTGACCTGTATCCGACCATAAGTACGGCCCTTGCCGCCGCATTTTGAACTACCTGGAGGCGGCTCAATAAGTAGTCCGGAAGGCCCAAGTACAACACGTTGACATAGTCCAGCCTTGACGTGATCAGTGCTTGGACCACCGTTTTCCTATGTGTAATAGGGAGCAGGGGAAGGAAGTTCCTCATCATTTTTAATAACCCAAAGCAGGTGCCAGCCACAGATTGGACCTGGGATTTCATGGACAAGTCAGAGTCCAGTTTCACCCCTAGGTTTTTTACGGTGGTCACTGGACTTACCGGGGGGGACAAATTTTGTGGCCACCATTGGCGCCATTCGTCGCCAGGAGTATGTCCGAAGAAAATGATTTCAGACTTGTCTGAATTGCACAGTAATTGATTTTGCCTGAACCAGGCAAACACCTTAGTCAAGCAAGCATTGACATCACTTCCTTTGAGCGCCTTATGCGGACGACACTCAGGTGATAGTCCCCATAGAGACGGATCCGGCTCTGACTAGAGAAAAATTTAAGAGCTGTATGCTAAAAATAGCCACTTGGATGAGGAAGAATTTTCTATAACTGAACTCCAATAAAACGGAGATTCTGCTGTTTGGCAAAGCAGAGGAGTTATGGACCTCTGATTGGTGGCCTGTAGAACTAGGGGTAGCCCATACACCAAAAACGTGGGCGAAAAATCTGGGCATCGTAATTGATGACAGACTTTCCATGGAGGAGCATGTAAAAACTATCTCAGGCACTTGCTTCGGCATGATGCGAATGCTGAGAAAAATCTTCCCGTGGATTCCCCACTTTGCCAGAAAGACCCTCATACAGGCGCTTCTAGTCAGTAGACTAGATTATGGAAACTCGCTACTGGTAGGAATTAGGGAAGATTTATTATCAAAGTTGCAAGTTGTCCAAAATACAGCAGCGCGCCTAGCCCTCAACAAACCTGCTCGAACACCTTCACTACCTCTTCTGCGTCAACTGCATTGACTTCCTATTAGGAAAAGATCAGTCTTTAAGCTCTTGTGCCTAGTGTTCCAATCACTTCAGGGGAAGGGCCCGCCTACCTAAGAAAGAAATTAGATCCCTATATTCCCGCGCGCCAACTGAGATCGAGCAGTCGTAACCTGCTCTGCATGCCGAGAATCAGGAAAGTCAAAATGGGCGGTCGTGCCTTTTCTCATCTAGCCCCCGTCCACTGGAACAGACTGCCAGACGAGATTCGAGCCTGCTCTAATTTGGTGCAATTCTAGAAACTGCTTAAAACCTGGCTGTTTTAATGAGCACTTTAATAGGTTGCCTGCTACCCAGGCGCCGAGAGATCCCCTTGGGGATGATTCACTGCGCCTTACAAATAATAATAATAATTCTATGCCCCCACACGGAACCTGAGGTCGTGCAATCAGGCACAGGCAAAAACCAAGCGTAGCAAGATAACCAGGGCAGGGGGTCGTTCCTTCTCCCATCTGGCAGCAACTTACTGGAATGAATTACCACTAGAACTCCGACTTACCGATGACTACCTGGCATTTAGAAAGAAGCTGAAAACCCATCTGTTCCCCAGGGTCTGATCGGTGACACAGAAACCTCTCACATCACTTCACTCTCACCTAGGTTTTCGCTCTCCTAAGCGCTGTGATATCCATTCGGATGAATGTTGCACTATATAAATAAATAAAAATAAATATGGGCCTATGTTTTTGAAGGGGGGTCCTCAATAAGAACTCCTAACAGAAGACTTCTAAGATGTTTTATCCTCTCTCATGTATATTTCTGCCCTTCACTAATAGGTCTCTCATATTTCCCATTAATTCAGGAATGATAGGGAATCTCCATGTATATATACAATTACCCCGTAGTAAACTGTGTGTATTATTTTATTTTCTCTATGGAAAGAGTAAAATCTAGTATTGGACACTAGGGTGAAATCATTACCTACTCCCTGTCAGTGTAGGATTTGTGATGTGGTGTGTACCGTTATAGGTTACCATTAAAAGTAAATACAATGGCAGTAGAATATTTCTGCTTCCAGAGTTGTTCGTGCTGTGGAAATTAATAAGGACAGCCAAATTAGGTATCAATGATGGCTTGCAAGGCTCTTTTGGTAAATTATACACCAAAAACATATTGTACTTCAAGTTTTAATCCTTCATGTTGTAAAAACATAAAAGGACTAACTCAGGTCTTGTGTTGTGTATTACCCTTTATCATTTATAAATCCACACATACCTGGCACAGAGCTTAAACACAACATGCAGTTTGAAATGTAATGAACAACATCACATGTTTTCATTGCTGTTGTGCTGTTGTTTATGATTGAATTTGGACACCCAACACCGCCAACACCACCGACGCCCTAAAGTGCATCCTCCTCAACATCCGCTCCATGCACAAGCACGCCGTAAAGATCTGGAACCTCCGTGACTCCCTCTCACCTGACGTCACCTTTTTTACAGAAACCTGGACCGATGCCTCCTTCACCCCAGACATCGCCATCCCGGAAGGATACAAGATCCAGAGGAAGGACCACCCCAACCACACGGGAGGAGGACTCGCCATCGCACACAAAAAATCCCTCCACCTCTCCACCTCAAGCGACACCTTCCCCGCGGCCGAACACCTGCACTTCCAGGTCCAGATCAGCCCCAACTCCACACTCCGTGGCACCCTCGCCTACAGACCACCCGGCCCCCAAGCCCTCTTCGCCGACACCATCACCGACTTCATTGCCCCCCACGCCATCGCCTCCATGGACTACACACTCAGTGGAGACCTCAACTTCCACCTCGGCAACCCCAGCGACCCTAACTCCACCACCCTCCTGGGCAACCTCGCCAACATCGGACTAAAATAACTCGTCACCACGCCTACCCACAAGGCAGGACACACCCTCGACCCCATCTTCGCAGGAGGAAACAACATTCATTTCAGCCACACCACACAACCCCCTTGGACTGACCACCACTGCGTACACTTCCTCGTCGACAAACCTAAACCGCCCAATCCCGCTCCACACCCGCCACAAAGGAATTGGAGCAGAGTCACCGAGGAGCAGCTCAACTCCTTCCTCAACCGCAACACCCCCACCGCTGCAACCGACGCCAACCTCGCAGCCAGCGAATTTCATACATGGATCTCCAACTGCGCAAATAAACTCGCCCCGCTACGCAACTCTGACAGACACCGCCATAGAAAAGCCACCTGGTTCACCACCGACCTCCAAGAAGCCAGACGCACCTGCAGACGCCTCGAGAAGAACTGGAGAGACAGAAGGACACCCGAACACCACACCACCTACAAAAACACCATGACAGAGTACTACCAACGCATCACAACCACCAAAAGAACCTTCATCCACAACAAAATCCTCGCCAATGCCAGCAACTCCAAGGAACTTGTCAGCGTCATCAGGAATTCACCAAGCCCCCCAGTGAAGCCACGTACATCACCCCTTCCCAGGACCTCTGCAACAAGCTCCGAACCATCTTCCACCTGAAGATCAAAAACCTCTACGACAACTTCAACGACCAGACTCCTGACTCAACAACCACCCCGCCCTCCGACAGCACCAGACAGCCCACCATATCCTCCTGGACACCCGGTCACGACCGAAGAGACCACCTCGACAATGAAAGGCATCCACTCAGGGGCCCCAACAGACCCCTGCCCACCACACATCTACCTCAAGGCCTCCGCCGCCATCGCGCCAGAATTAAGACGCACCATCAACACCACCTTCAAGACCGGCACCTTCCCCGACAACTGGAAACGTGCAAAAGTCAGACCCTTGCTTAAGAAACCATCAGCAGATCCCATGGACCTCAAGAACTACCGGCCCATCTCGCTCCTCCCCTTCGCGGCAAAAGTCGCTGAGAAGACCGTCAATGCACAACTAACTAGGTCCCTCGAAGACAATGCCATCCTCGACCCCTCTGAATCCGGGTTCTGCAGCAACCACAGCACCGAGACCGCCCTACTCGCCGCCACAGACGCATCCGCACCCTCCTCAACCAAGGCCACACCAAAGCCCTGATCCTACTCAACCTGTCAGCAGCATTTGACACCGTCTCCCACCGCACACTTGCCGCCAGACTACACGCCGCCGGCATACAAGGAACCGCCCTCGACTGGATCCGCTCGTTCCTCTCTGCCGCCATCGCGCCAGAACTAAGACGCACCATCAACACCACCTTCAAGACTGGCACCTTCCCCGACGACTTGAAATGTGCAGAAGTCACACCCTTGCTTATCTCGCTCACCTGTGAACCTATTGGCCATCTGTACATCTTTGACATAATTTCCAGTTACCCTAGAACGAAAGTGTGCTCTTTTCTGTTTTTAGTTTAGGCGTGCCACACAGCAGGCTAACATTCGGAGGGCATGCTATGCTATAGGTGTACAGCAGAGACCGCCCTTTGACGAAGTAAGTTGGGACACTGGTGGGCGTTTAGAGAATCTACGTATCCTTTGCTTTGCCCACTATTGATAATATTGGGAGAGGAGTTGGCCTAACGGTTAGGGCAGTCGACCTCGAATCTGGGGAACTGGGTTTGAGTCTCGGCAATGACGCTGAACATCCTGTGATTCTGGGCAAATCACTTAATCTCCCCGTGCCTAACAAAAATGAATGTGTCCTGGTACTATGTAAAGCGCTCTGATACCGGATTCGGGTCAAGTTCGCGCTATATAAAACTCTGTAAAAAAAGAAACCATCAGCAGATCCCATGGACCTCAAGAACTACTGGCCCATCTCGCTCCTCCCCTTTGCGGCAAAAGTCGCCGAGAAGACCGTCAATGCACAACTAACCAGGTTCCTCGAAGACAACGCCATCCTCGACCCCTCTCAATCCGGGTTCCGAAGCAACCACAGCACCGAGACCGCCCTACTCGCCGCCACAGATGACATCCGCACCCTCCTCGACCAAGGCCACACCTCAGCCCTGATCCTACTCGACCTGTCAGCAGCATTCGACACCGTCTCCCACTGCACACTCGCCGCCAGACTACACGCCGCCAGCATACAAGGAACCGCCCTCGACCTGATCCGCTCGTTCCTCACTGGCAGGAGCCAGAGGATCCGTCTGCCACCCTTCCTCTCTGAACCCATGGAAACCAACTGCGGAGTACCCCAGGGATCATCGCTCAGCCCTACCCTTTTCAACATCTACATGGCCCCCCTCGCCGCCATTATCAGACAGCATGGCCTCAACATAGTGTCCTACACCGACGACACCCAACTCAGCCTCTCCCTCACCAAGGACCCCACCACCACCAGATGCAGTTTCCAGGAAGGAATGCAGGACGTTGCATCCTGGAAAAGCAACAGCTGTCTGAAGCTCAACTCGGAAAAGACAGAAGTCCTCGTCCTCGGAACCACCCCGTCAGCATGGAACAACACCTGGTGGCCCACTGCCCTCAGCACCCCTCCCACCCCCATGGACCACGCCAGAAACCTCAGCATCCTACCCGACTCCTCCCTCTCCATGAACTGATAGGTCAATGCCGTCACCTCCAGCTGCTTCTACACCCTCCGCAAGACTTTCAAATGGATCCCCCCCCGAGTCAAGGAAGACAGTCACCCACGCCCTCATAACCAGCAGGCTCCACTATGGGAACGCTCTCTACACCGGCATCAACAAGTCTCTACTCCGCAAGCTCTAGACGATACAGAACACTGCCGCCAGACTCGTCCATGGCCTCCCCCGACACGAACACATCAGCCACCACCCACGGAACCTTCACTGGCTCCCCATCGAGAAGAGAATCACCTTTAAAATACCCACCCACGCCTACAAATCCCTCCACAACACCGGACCCCAATACCTCAATGAGAGAATCACCTTCCACGTACCCAAGAAAAACCTCTGATCCGCCAACCGCGCCCTCGCCGAAACCCCACGCATACGCAGAGCAAGAAAAGGGGGAAGAGTTCTCTCCTACATCGCGGCCAAGACCTGGAACGTGCTCCCGATCGACATCAGACGCGCCCCCTCCCTGAACGCTTTCAGGAAGGCCCTCAAGACCTGGCTCTTTGACTGAACGGAACTGCAGACCCCTCCCCCCCAGCGCCTTGAGACCCTCGCGGGTGAGTAGCGCTCTTTACAATTCCCTGATTGATTGATTGATTGACAGGTTCTATCAAAATGTGCTCCCCTAACCGTTAATAAGTTCCGGGAGGTTATCGAACACGCTTGTGTGTGACTTTACTATTTTTTTGCTATTCACAAACTACGAGTTAATACTAAGTTTATGGCTGCAGAGATTCAGCAGTCAGGTAAAGAACTCCGCACATAAAAACATAGAACAGCCTATCTTTTTATTTGAGGAGTTCTCTGCCCCAACTGTGGAGTCATGGCAATTGTAAACTTACTATTCAATCCTAGGGCCCGATTACAATGTTGTGCGGACCGCCCGTTGTCTAGGGCAGCGGTCCGACTGCCAGATTAAGATGCCGGCAGTCGGAGCGCAGCAGGCGGGTGAAAGACTGCAGCTTACAACAGGTAGCCTGTCGGGGTGGGGGTCAGAGCCTAATCCCTACAATGGAGGCAGTGCCCACAGAGGCACCGCTGTAGGGATTAGGATGTCAGTTTCCGACAGCCTTTTCATGGCGTTCCAACCACCATGAAAAGGCTGTCAGAAAGTGACTTAGAGGACCACTAGCAAGGCCCCTATCCCCCGTAGGCCTCCGCGATGTGGCCTGGGGGGCACATGTGGTGCCCTCCCAGACATCCATGCACAATGTGCCTGGCACCACATGGTGCCTGGCACACGGTGCACGGATGTTTAACAACATCCCTTTTTCAATTGCGGCCTGTGCTACAGCCCTTTTCCGGCATGGCAGTCATACCATAATTGGTCTGTCGGGACAGCCAACTCCTTGTCGGATGGTCTAGAACCAGAAGTGAAGCCATCGTAATGAGGCCCCCAGTGTGTGAATAGCAAAAACATAGTAAATTTACACAGAGATGTAAGTTTACCTTTGTGACTCAGTCAATAAATGTACTTATTCACCATTTAGATGAGATGAGCTGCAATGTTTAGTTTGAGAATTAGTTTGGGTTAGCACTTAGAAAAGAGCAATGGCATCAAGGTGTATCAATTTTAATACGATTCTCTGTTTGGTGGTGTGCCCTGAAGTTTCTCTAGGACAACCTAAAATAGGTTTTGACCTCTGATATTGTGGTTGTTAAAGTTTGGTCAAGCTTTTTGGTGAAAGGCAGAGGTAAATTAAGTCAACTTGCCTTCTTTGAAAGGCTGTATGACAAAATGTCGACCACAAAAATATTATGATTTAAAAAATCTTTACAAAACAGCAATAGACAAACTATCAATTTTTGTAAACTCCAGGGACACAACAAAAATACTGACTACAAAAATATTGTTATTCAAATAGCAGAAGACCTTCAATATAGCAAACAATAATACAGACTCTCAAAATATCGAGAAAATATTAAAATAAACATAAAACAACAAAAATATTGATGACCAGCATATCGACTACAACAATATAATTAAAATATCAAATAAAACTCAAGACACACAAGACACACAAAGTAATAAACTTCAACACAAAATAAAAAGCAAATATCCAAATAATAAGTTATAAAAACACAGGAACAAACCTAAGTAAAAATTTAATTAGCTTCTTACATATTTAGTCCCTGAAAAAACCTCACTAAAACTTTAACCAATGGCATTTAAAGCCAAAACCGGTGACAAATAGGAGAGCAGAAGTAATTTAAAGGAAGCATATATACATAACATGCCAAACAGACTGACTGCTCCACTGCTAGCCCCCAACAAAAGAGACCCTCACTCTGCCCGAATATAGGCCCTTCGGCACTTTATTAAGAAAGTAATTATTAAATGCAAAATGGCTCGAATTGTTAAGCTTAAACCTTTAAACCCTATAAACAATTTTATTTTAATAAAATGAAATTGATATTTTTCAAATTTATACAATTCGCAATTTACAAAATGCTCAATATAGCTACTTCCATGACTTTATATTGATTGAAACCCCTGCAAACATTGTCAATATACCTATATTAAAGAAAGCCCTACCTATAAACAAACCCACTGTTTGGGTAGTAAATATTATGCAAATGGCTGCTATGGTTGTGTAGCTACCATAATCAACACTGTTGTGAATTTAATAGAAGACAATCATCCACCTAATATAGCTGAATACACTTTTGCAGTTTAGCGCAAGACTTGAAAAAGGCAAGCACTAGCTGGTCAACACCAACAGGAACAATTCTAAATGACTATAGGCCAGATGTATGGAGATACTGGTTTTAATTTGCGACCCATTGTTTTGCGACCAGTATCTGTTTTTGCAACTGACTGATGCACTAATAGGGCAGTGCACAAAATTCTTGATCGAAGGGTGTCATAGCACAACCTAACTAGTTAATAGTCATTAGGTAGGTCACAAATTGCAACTAACTCTGATTTGTTAAATTCACAGAGATCGTGGCCTGCAAGGGTCAACAGACCTCCATATCTGTGATTGATTTTGAATAAATAAAACCTTTTTTTTTTTAAAGTAGCTTAGTTTCCTTAAAGAAAACTGGGCTACTTAAAAGAAATTTGTTTTAAAGTTTCCATGAGAGTGCAGTGGACCGCTGCCTACTTAACTTGAAAGCTTTTCCACCACTTAAAAAAGGGAAGGGGGTACAAAGGGCACCCTTTTCCTTTTGCAAATAGGTTACCCTAACTTGGGAGTCTGTAACTTTTCAATGCCTTAAGTCTGGAATGATATGATATGTCTGGTACCAATTCACTAGAATCACCATCCTATCAACCAAATGAAGAAAAACTCCCTTCTTAGACAACAGAGATAGACACATGCAGCATTCAAGGAATAGGCACCACCCAAGTTCCCCATACCCTAGTAGAATGTGTACAAAAGTACACTAACTCAGGAAGCTTAAAATAATAATGCAGTGGTAGGGTGATATAACTCCTTCCAAGGCACTCTTCTACAAAGCCACACTACCCTATATCAATATATAGACTTTTTTTTTTTTTTAAAAGAAGGTATGCAGAAAGCAAGTCCTAGACCAACATTTATGCCCTAAGGTTTCTAAACGAACTAGCCAAATTCATGAAATATTAGCTACTAAAGTCCTACTCTATCCAAACAAGCACCTCTCAAAATCATAGCTAAAACATTACCATTACCTACTTTGCCATAAACACATTAAAATCATACTAAGAAAAATAATAAAGCCATACAGAAAACCTCTGTAAATAATTAACATTTTCAAAGTAATTAAATTATAATTTATTTAATAGCATTCTGAAGAAATTTTAACAAAAAATGAAATACTATAAAATAAATATTTTTTACAACTTTTCTATTTAAACATGATATTAATCAAACAAAAATACCAGTACAAATCTTTCATAATTCTCCCAATTAAACCATAGTCAGACCATTTCAGGGGAGGACATATGGGAAACAGGTGTGATTAGGCAGCTTTAATAAACCAAAAAGAATCTGCAGGTCTAACTCAGCTTCAACAAGCTCAAGAGCACAAACAGTACAGGTTTATGTATCCCTCTTAAATCTGAGGGGAGTCCTTTAGAGAGGACGGAATCCCATCACCCACCGAAGTGGCATGCTTCATCATCTGGGATCTCCTCTGGTTGCAAAACCTAGTGCAACCAAGGGCTACAACCCCCTCCCTGGGAGGGAGGATCTCAGGGATGTTTTCAGTGATCAAGACTAGGATCTACTAGAATCCACTAGAAGCGAAGCAGTGTAGATAATGTTTTGGGTAATGGTTGCAGTGCGTGCAATGATAAAGTGAAAGGTGATCTAAAATTGGCTACCAGGTAGGAAACACCTTTAATTCGATCTATCCTGGTGTCAAATATAAAACCAGTGCGTATGCAGCTTAGAAAAAATAACTGCATTAGTCCGAAAAAACAGGTCTACATGTTTCAGCCGTGTTGATCAAGATATGATCTCGGCCTTCCTCAGGACCTAGATATTTTATCGCTATTGCAAAAGGAATTGTGAAAAAAAATATATAAAAATATATATACACCACCAAGTGCTGACCTATGTAAAAAGTCAGCGGGACACATGCTCCGGGTACAAAACAAAGGATTTATTTGGCGCAAATAAAGCACTTCCCTGCAGTCCGTGAAACGCTTGGCAGACGCGTTTCTGGCCGGAATGGCCGTCATCAGTGCCGATCCCACAGGCTGTTGGATTCTCGTGGGCTTCCGAGACCACTCCTTTTCAAGTAGTCTCTCGACTCCTCCTCCCACTGGCAGGTGTGTGGAAAAATATATATATACAAATACAATTGTCCAACAATTCAATATATGTGGTTGGATTCAATACAACCTACATAGTCCTGTGGCTTCAAAATTTTTTGGAAAGATGTCACAGGAAATTGGACGACACTTGTAAGGGAAGAACAAAAACACACACTGACATCAAAGCCATGACACAGTGGAATCGATAAAGTTAAATTGAAATTAAAACTTGTACTGTAATAGTGTGCTCCGCGATGGCATCATGTTGACATTGCTAGATATCAAAATGTATATCACATACCCATTAGTGTATGTTACTACAATGTAGTGAAACAAATATATGTTTACCCGTTGATATACGGGTGCACTCCTCACCTCACCTGGCAGCAGCTCAGGACGCTATGGGACATGCCAGCAGTTCAAGGTCATTATCCGTGTGGTTCGTGCACTGCCTGCCCTCTAACTGAACATACATCTACAGTAGATATAGGCACTGCAAGACCATGGATACAAACAAGGCACACCAATTGTAACAGTGACAAAGTCATATATCTAATAACCTGTCCATGCCTACTCCGATATGTGGGCATGACCACACGTAAGGTCAAACTACGGATAAACGAACATAAAAGCACTATTAGGTGCAAAAAACAAGCCACCAGACTTACTAATCACTTCTTGTTGCAGAAACATCAACAACCGTTTATTCCTCCCCACGTGACAGACATCACTAAATTTCTGTTTGTAAAAGAGCAAAAATTGATTTTTAAGCTTAAAAGTGATATTCGCTGGCTTAACGATGATATTCCGTGGACCTTACTTTAGTTATGTCAAAGCCCCATATCGCCTATTAGTATCTGTTGACTTTTTTGTGACTTTTTTGTGGTAATATGAAAAATACTGTTTTAATATCCTATGACATACACTAGAGATAGGTGTTTTGCAACTTAGTTCTTGCATATAGAACTCAGCGTCCTCCTGTTATTTATCTCTTAGGCCTATGTTTTGACTTTACGCTTCATTAACATATCAGTCAAACATACTGATTTATACTATACATCTTCTTCTATTGAGGTGTTATTCCATCTATGGTCCCAAGCAAGCATTTACCTACATTTCCGAGAGGTCATTAGCCTTTTTCTGCCACTGACGACAGGAGTATCATTTCAACACGCGGGATCTCCTCAACTACATTTCCCATGACCCTCGAGCTTTTTTTAAATCACGTGCTTCGAGAGTGACTTAATTACGATATAGCATTATCTACATTGTTTATTAACAGAGGAGGTGCGCTTGTTATAGCTAAGAATGCGTGTTTGGCCAAAATCGCTTATAAATAAATGCGTTCTCTCATGAATTTGAAGGCAACATCACTGCAACGTGTAAAGCGCGTATGCAGGAACTACATTTCCCATGAGCCGTAGGCTCTTTTTGTAGTTTTCGGCAGCTGTCATGATCTTTACGCATCATAAGATACGTGTTTTGCAAGCGTCGATTTGCTGGCCCACACCGGTGCAAAATTAGAATTCTTGAGTATTTAAACATGGGTCTCACCTTCCGCCGGTCACCTCCGGTTCCAGCTCGTGTCCGGCCCGAGGTACCGACGGACAGGTGAGTAAACGCTGACGCGATCGAACGCGTCTAGGAGCTTTTTCAGATAAACGCTCATCTAGTGATGGTGTTTGCAAGAAAGGGGAACACGACACTAGTGGTTAGTTAGAGCCATTTTTTAAGTTCGTGCCATATACGCTATCTGGGGTAAACCTTTTTTTAGTAGGAGATGTGTTTGTGATAGCTAGGAGCGCGTGTTTGGCCAAATTGTTTTTAAATAATTGCGCTCTTTCACGAATCTGAAGGTAACATCACCGTAAAGTGCTAAGCGCTTATGTAGAAACTACATTTTCCATGAACCGTCGGCTCTGTTTGTAGTTCTTGGCAATTTTTGATTTTAAGAATCTAGACATGAATTATAGATACGAATGGGCATTTGGTGACATCATCCAAGACAGTGCCATTTATGCCTTGTGAGCCACAACATGGCTTGTAATTTTTATTCTATCTTTGAAATTCCATCATGATCATGCAAACTGTTGACAGCAAAACTATTAGGTAACCATTTTTTACAGACTTCAGGATGGATCTGTGATTATGGTTTTTCATTCTTTCCTTTTTGAACAGAGCGGTGCCTCACGTCCTGAGCTGTTGCCAGGTGAGGTGAGGAGTGCACCCGTATATCAACGGGTAAGCATATATTTGTTTCACTACATTGTAGTAAGATACACTAATGGGTATGTGATATACATTTTGATATCTAGCGATGTCAACATGATGCCATCGCGGAGCACACTATTACAGTACAAGTTTTAATTTCAATTTAACTTTATCGATTCCACTGTGTCATGGCTTTGATGTCAGTGTGTGTTTTTGTTCTTCCCTTACAGGTGTTGTCCAATTTCCTGTGACATCTTTCCAAAACATTTTGAAGCCACAGGACTATGTAGGTTGTATTGAATCCAACCACATATATTGAATTGTTGGACACTTGTATTTGCATATATGTATTTTTATATATATATTTTTTCACAATTCCTTTTGCAGTAGCGATAAAATATCTAGGTCCTGAGGAAGGCCAAAATCATATCTTGATCAACACGGCTGAAACATGTAGACCTGTTTTTCGGACTAATGCAGTTATTTTTCTAAGCTGCATACGCACTGGTTTTATATTTGAAACCAGGATCGATCGAATTAAAGGTGTTTTCTTCCTGGTAGCCAATTTTAGATCACCTTTCACTTTATCATTGCACGCACTGCAACCATTACCCAAAACATTATCTACACTGCTTCGCTTCTAGTGGATTCTAGTAGATCCTAGTCTTGTTCACTGAACACATCCCTGAGCTCCTCCCTCCCAGGAAGGGGGTTGTAGCCCTTGGTTGCACTAGGTTTTGCAACCAAGAGGAGATCCCAGATGATGAAGCATGCCACTTCAGTGGGTGATGGGATTCCATCCTCTATAAAGGACTCTCCTCAGATTTAAGAGGGATACATAAACCTGTACTGTTTGTGCTCTTGAGCTTGTTGAAGCTGAGTTAGACCTGCGGATTCTTTTTGGTTTATTAAAATATTGTATTTGGGGATTTAATCCATGCTGGTCTCTAAACCTTTCCCTTAGACCCTCTATCTGTAGTGGTGTTGTGATTGTGATTAGGCAGCTACCATGGTGGCTGAGGTCATTCGCCACTGTTGCCTTGCAGTCCATTCTACTATGGCTCTGCAAATACACCATTTCCACACTTGATTCTCAGGGTAGCAAACGTGAGCGGTCCAAGGCATCTCAATGTTTTGGGTAGAGACTCAGAACTCAAACAATAACACAAAAGGTGAAATGTACATCCCAATGCTTGTCTTTTTTGAAAAATATAGGTATTAGTCACAACAGAACTTGATACGGTGCATAAGAGTAAGTGTATCTACAGGGGGGCACTAAGGGGTGTAAGGGATTCCCTGCAAAATGCAAACATGGAAATAATCAAAATTAAATCTCAGGTGCAGGCGGTGGGCAGCTTCCTAGTGTTCTGTGATATGGTTGTTAGTCCTCTTCAGTTCTTGTGCTGGGATACCAATATACAAAAAATATTCCCCCCAAACCCTGTTAGCCAGAGGTTCTGAGTCAATGTTTCGTTGGCGTATGAAATTACCAGATGTGGTGCGCACTCAAAATTACCAAGCACAGGTCTGCTTTTGGACTGTGCATGCTACGAGCTGCCGTGTGCTGGTAAACCCACCTCCTTCCCCCCCCCCCCATGGCAGCAGCTCCACAAAGATGCTTCCAGCAGTCTGATTCAATGGTTGTGGTGGACAAATCTTCCTGCTTTGGCCCTGGTACTTCAAAGGTCTTCACAGTTCTTCACTATACCACACTTCCTCTGCTCCCTCTGAGCCACTTCTAACACCAGGCTTGGCAATTGGGTTCTTCACCACAGGCAGGCAGACTTCGGAGGGACAAGCTACCTCCTCTCCGCTCTCAGGAAGGCAAGCAGATTCCAGGTTAATTGACAGAACCAACCACAGTGTCTTCCTGCAAGGCTTGTAGAAAACAGGTGATGTCCCCTCCGCAATGGGAGACTGGCTATTAGCAAGACCTTGGATCATGAAGGCTCTTCTTTGGACAGTGAAGCAGCAGAAACTAGAACAAAGTGGGGATGTTTGTCATCCACTTTTACACAAAACTTTCAGACATGTACTGGATTTAGAATCTGGCTTGGTCTGTTTTCTTTTCATGGTTCATTTTTCCTCTGGTGTTTGGACAGGTTATTTGAGCAAGGTGATGGCTTCTCATAACAGGTAGTGACAATGCTGACTCCAAACAGGAATATCCACAACATAAGCACAATAAATATGTAACTCTGATCCTGGCTCTCATCTGCCTTCAATGATTGGCCCTGCAAAGGAAAACCAAGGACCCAGACTTTCCCCAGAAACACCTCTTTCAATTGTGACTGTTGCTGCTGACTTACACCCATTCCCCTACTGTTAACCAAATGGCAGTGCACAGGAGGGATTAATCAGCAATATCTATATATCTATCTAAATGGTAGTCCTTTCTGAATCCCTTCACACACTGTATCTAGAATTACACCCTCTTCCTCAGGTATAGAGGCATACACTTCCAGTGTTTGGAAGCTGCTTCACAACCTTCATCTTGTGCCATGTCATACAAGGGGCGATCCAGAGTAGATCCCCCTGGTGATAGCATACACTCACACTCGCAAAGAATATGTAGTCCTGTTACAATACACAATAAATGCACACATGAACTCAGCATACACACATTGATATGAGAACAAGGGCTGGTTGAGATGCATAAGTAGGACATTAATTAAGTGAGCCTGTAGGTAAAAAGGCCTATTCAGCTACTGATCCTTAAAAATCTGGTATGATACAACCTTCACTCAATCACTGTATATGGCAGGTACACAGACAGCAGTTGTGTGTCCAACCAAAAGAATGCTTTTGACACCCCCTTGTGACATGAAAGCAAAGCCCAAGGCTCCCTTGTCAACCTCAGGCCTAGGCCTGCAACACACATGCAGGATTTCATTTGTGCTGAGGCCAAAGTAATATCAGATTCACTTGCATTTGGGTTACACAGGGTAGGGGTATATGTCCTTTACCATGCAGGGGGGTATTCCCATTCCAACAATCTTATTAAAGCATGGAAAACTTATCACCTTCATTCTAAGATACAACATACTAATGCACTACCACAACATACAATAAAACACACATCATCATAAATATTTAAATTATAAAGTAAAAGTGTATCCCACTCAACATATCAACTTTAACAAAATCTTGTCCATTTAATAGCTGAAGATCCCTTGAAGTTCAAACTCTATAGCACATGTCAAAATACAAAATAAAACTTCCGTAAAAATGCAAAGATATATATTACAGCGTAAAATAATTTAGTCTATTGAAAGCATTCATATCAAATCCTATAAATCCCTTTAAATCCAGAAAAACTGATTTAAAAATTGAAACATTCCAAGAAAACTCGCTAACTATGCAGAGGCTTTCGCAGAAGTAATGGGGATGGACACCCGTAAGAGGATAAAATGGATCTCAAATGTCAAGGCATTGATGATAACCCTTGGTCTTAAAGAATCATGGGACACCCAAAGCCCACCGATTAAGGCAGAACTCAAACGCATCTAATGGGACTGGATAGACGCCAGAGACCTCAGTAACCCAATCTTAGGAAGGCTTACGGAAGAATTCTTCCAACATAAACAATCTAGAGGCCTCGAACCTTACCTGGACATAATTCAGATCCCAAGGGATAGGGCATTATATACCCAATTCAGATTTGGTTCACTTCCAGTCCATGAATTCACCGCGAAGTGGCGGCTCCCTTATCAGACTACTGAAGAATGCCCATCCTGTGGGACCTCTAAAGAGAGTATCGCACACTTCATGTTCGCTTGCCCTGCGTATGCAAGTGCTAGGTCCTGTTGGCTTGCGCCAATCTGCAAACAATTAGGCACTCTCGACTATCGAGTTGCCTTACGCATACTAAGAACCGACCCGAGAACCCTTCATGTTTGCGGAGTTGCCAAGTTTCTGGGCCGAGCCTGGTTAATCAGGCACAGGGCTATACGAAGGGCGACCCAAAACTGATCTAGATACCTAAGAGCATGTACACCGGACAATTGTAATCTGCAATGTTATACTCTGTCCCCGATAAGGAATATTATACACTTCATTTTTAATTATGTTTTATTGTCTTAAATCGTATCAATCAAAATGAAATTCTTTTATATGCAGGAAATAGCTTTATATTTTAATTGTCTTGAAATATTGCATTGCTACATTTCAATAATTTTAATGTAATGAATTGCACCTTCTTCTTTGTAATATTGTTGAATCGTGATGCTTTTATGATATTTATATCGAAATAAAGCTATTTGACTGACTGACTGAAAATAAAATGATTGCAAAAGTTTGGATATAAAATATTTCAAACTATTTTCTAAACACATCCTTAACCAAAAAATATCCTTCCAATAGCATGACTTCACCTCTAGCCAAAAACATACAAACCCACCAACAAACTGCGCCCAAAGTCCGCAATACAACCTACATGCACGCACTATAAAACATAACTAGAATAACATAACTAAAATATAATAACTAAATAACTCAATACAAGAAACACAAGGCTCTAACATACTAAGAAAATCTAATATAATGATTTACTAACCTGACTAACCAAATCACTATCACAAACCCATTGAGCATCACTAACCTGACTGTAGACCCACCAAACTTGTACTATTAGCTGAAAATCAATAAATAAATGTCCTATACTCAAACACAAAGCCACATTCCTGAAACGACCATTCACGTCAGCCACTGCTGTATACTGAAGAAAAATAAAGACTACAGAATATAGTTAATGGTAAAAAAATAATTGGTGGCAAAATACAAATAAAAATATTTTTTTACATTGAAATCAATGAAGACATTATTTTATAAATTGTTTACAATTATAGAAATATCAAAAAAATGACCTGTTAGATTATTAATAAAAGTTTGCAACATAAATATTAGAATTTATCAGTACAATCTTAATCTCAGTAGTTCTTAAAGTATTACCAAGGTATAACATCATGTAAAACCTATTTTAATGTAACACTTGGTTTCCCCAATGAAAGAATGATATTTTATTTTAAATCTACATTATTTATTGTTTAAACTAAATAAATAACTATCTTGCAATTGTGAATGAATGAATTAATGAATGGAAGGATTTCTAGAGCACTCGGCTACTACGAGAGTTTCCCGGTGCTGAGGCAGATGGCCACAAGGAGGATGACAAGCACCCTACAATTTAAACAGATGACTTTTCAGTTGCCTTCAAAACAAATTTTTCTCCGGAATGAATCTGAGTGGGAAGGGGAGCTCGTTCCAGTACTTTGCTGCCAGAACCGAACAGGTGGTACCTCCTCTCTTCTTCCTTTTGGTGTCGGGAATGATTAGCAGCTGGGCAGACTGTGAACACAGAGATCTTTTAGGGCAGTATTCAAGGATCCTTTTGTGCAGGTATTTAGGACCTGTCTTATAGAAGGCCGAGAGTGCCAATGACAAGGCTTTAAAAATTACCTATTTTTTGCTGGTAGTCAGTGCAAATGGTTAAGGTAATGGTAAATTGAGACATGTTTGAGAGGGTTGAACAGAAGGCGGATTGCCATTTTTGTACAATTTGCTATACCTGAATAAGGTAGTCTGAGACTCCTAGGTACAGAATGTTAGCGTAGTCCATCCTTGAAAGGATCAGTGTCTGGACTACTGGGCAGGAATTGAAAAAATTTCCTTAGCATCCTTAGTATCCAGCATGAGGTTTTAACCAGTGCTGAGATCTGGAGTCTAAAGGATAGTTGCGTGTCCACATGCATCCCTAAATTCTGTGAGTTCTGCTTTAATGTACATTATAAAAATATATATTAATATTTATGTTTAAATGTAAATGTACAAATAAATGTAATACAAATATAATTAAGCAAAATGTCACGTGTACGTCATGTTACTTCATTAAAATATATTTTTATAATGTTTATTCAAACACTAAGGGGCCAATTACGATGCAGCTCGTAAAGGCTTCAACCTGTGATCAAGCCTTCAGGGCCACATCGTAATGGGCCGTGCGGTTTACTTTCCGACCGCCTCATTATGATGGAGGCGGTCCGAAAGTAAACCGGCCGGTCATTCCGACTGGCTTCTGAGCCCGTCGGCCAGTCAGAAGCCGGCTAGTAATCTCAAGGGTGGGCCTTTCCGCCCTTGAGATTACAATGCACACTTTCCAACATAGTTTCCATTCCGGCCTGTCCGATATGGAAACCAGTCGGAAAGGGTGTTAGTGGGCCCCATGCAAGGCCCCCTTGGGTGCACGGCCTCCGGTTAGAAGGTTGAGTGTTGATTCCTGCACCCCGTGGCAGGCACCTTGTGGTGCTTGCCACAGGGTGCAGGGATGAACTGCACCTCCCTTTTCTCAATGGGAGCTTGTGTTACACCCGGTTTACAGCCGTAACATGAGCTCCCATTGAGGAAACAGAGCATGCGACTGAACATTGTAATTAGTCGCTCGGGACCGCCGACAGGTAGTCAATGTCGGGCGGAAGCATTTCCGCCCAACATCCAAATCAGCCCCCAAATTGAATATGCAACTGTAAAAATGTTAAATAGTTTTAATAATTTTAAATATATTTTATTACTAATACGTACAATAATATCACATTTTAAAAAGAACTAACTGTACTCTACCAATGTATTTGATATATAAACATCTAATAATATTATGTTAAGCATTTTAACTTCCTTCATAAAGTTATGTAAACATGAATTTGATTGGTTCAGATTTACTATTCTAACTCCACTCCCACCCTCTTTGGGGATAGTGTGCCATTTTGAGTAGTTAAGATTTACTATTCTAACTAAAACCCCACCCTCATTGGGCTAAAAGTCTAATGATGGGGGTTCATATTTACTATTCTCACACCAAACCCAAACACATTGAGGGCAATGTTTAGTTATGAAAAGTTAAGATTTACTATTTTAACTCTTACCATACTCTGTTTGGAGAACATGGTTAACGTTTCGGAGTTTAGGTTTACTATTCTAATATAAAACACACACTCATTGAGGAAAGTGTTTCACACTGGAAAATTTATAAATACTACTCTATCTCCAACCCCCGTCTATAAGGGAATCTGTTTAATTTTAGTGAGTTCAGATCTACTATTCTAACTGCAACCCCACACCCACCGGGTAAAGTGTTTCATTTTGGGGAGTTTTGACTTACTACTCCAATTCTACCCTACCCCTGTTAGGGAAAGAGCTAAACTTTGGGGGTTCAGATTTACTATTCTAACTTCAAACCCGTAAACAATGGGGAAAGTGTTTTATTGGGAGAGTGGGGGAGGGAGGGTGTAATATTTACTATGCTAACGGAAAACTCTCACGCATTGGCTGAAAGCGTTTAATGTTGGGGTCTTCATATTTATCATTCTAACTCCAAACCTATCGTTTTTTTTAAACTTTTTTTTTTCATTTTATCAGTAAAAGAAATGAGCGTACAAAGTGCAACAGTAGGCATCAGAGTTCACAGGGCACAACAGGTGCCTAGGGTCAGCATACAGGCCCATTCCCCCTCCCTTCTCATACTCTTCCCATTAGAATTATCCATGTCCCGCCATCTCCAGCTATGTAAACTCATGCCTGGGTATTCTACAAACTATCTCAGACACGTGAGAGTAGCCAGGCTAGGCTCAGAGACCCCATCTCATGGCAGAACCAGGAGCTCCTGTAGCATTCCCACTCCAAACCTATAGTTAATGGAAAAGCCTTAACTTTACGGAGTTCAGATGTATTATTCAAACTCCAAACCACCCTCACTGGAGAAAGTGTTTCATTTTGGGAAGTTGACCACTTAGGTGCTGGGCCATCTCCCTCTCTGCCACCAGTGCTGAGCCTTTTTTAATGTTTGGGACAGTCCATGCTTAATTATTCATAGCTCTTTTCCACAATAGATTTCAGACCACATTTTTGTATCTCTCCCTTTAGATTGTAAGGGATTCTAAAGGTTCTTAGGGTTTATGGAACTAAGAAAATATAAAGAATGTAACAACGTTTTTTTAATGGAAAACTGCTGTGCAAGTAGGTATATGTTGTTTCTCTAAAATGCAATCAACAAAAGCTTTGCTGTGCTAAGATCTCCCGCTTTCCAGCTTACAGGAACAGGAAAGCTATGGTGTTGGCTACAACTCCCCTCAGGAGAGGAGGTCTTTGGATGGTTAGACCCTATGTGGGCTGCAGGTAAGGGTGATGGCGAGTAGGGAGCCTCTTCAACCCAATTGTAAGTAAGGGATCAGCATATTTTAGTCTGTCTACTACCCTTTAGTAGTTGTGTGAATCCATGTTGTCTAAACCCTCAATATTCAGGTTTTGAGCCATAACTCGAGGTTATCTGGTAAGTAATAACAGGGCTGCAACATTGCACTATACTGTAGACTGCTGTGTTCCTGCCGGGTTGGCCCAAGTCTCCTTTTATTCCTATACCTCGGGGACACAATAAAGTAGTTTTAGCTCCACCAAGAGGTGGATTTATTCTAACTTTCTGATCCTTGCACTTTTCTCTGTCACCCCTGCCTCTAGCCCACAAAGGGACTAACCATCCAAAGAGGTCCTCTCTTGAGGGAGAATCATAGCCCACACCATAACCTCTGTTCATGGTGTGAGGAGGAACCCTATGATAAAGCATGCCACCTAAGTGTGGGTGAGGGTTTTTGTCCTAAAGAGAAAACTGCTTTCAGAGTGATAGAGACAGAGCTCCAACTTATAGATTGGCACCACCCTGCCACCTTGTGAACAGACTAGGATCACCCTGTTGTTTTGTGTATATATTGGGAGTAAGTACTCATGGGTCTCTAAATACTCCTTGGCTTGCTTCTGTGTTTTTGGCTGGGGTATTTGTGTAAGGGAAACCTACCAAACCCAGCCATTTCTGAAACCAAGACAGCAAGGGGAGCCCAGGTTGGTGCTACTTGCTTTGATCCCACTAAGGTTTCTCACACAGAATGCCCTGCAAACCTTAAACTTTGACTAAAATCTGAGATTGTTCTCACATTTCTAAGAGGGAAAGTTCCAGAACCTGTGGAAATCCACAAAACGTTTACGAGATAGTGTTCTCACACACCTCCAGATAAAAATGGTATTCCAGTTGTGTGGCTGGGTCTATCATCGGCAGCATGAAAGAGCCCCAAAATACAATCAGAAAAACATCAGCATTTTCCCATTTCAGTTTATGTAGTCAGTGGTGGGTAGGTGCAAAGGGTAGGGCTGTACACAGTTATTACTTCTGGTGGGAGGGCGGGTGCTCATGTGACATCAAATAATGAAGGATGAGGTAAAGGTTATGCACCATCAGTTTTTGAAAACTGATTGCAGGAGGGTGGACTGGAGGGTACATCAGGGATAGACTGGTAAGAGAGTTCAGGTCAAGTAAAAACTAGAGATAGGACAATGAGGGTGGAAAACTGTGCAATCTCTTTTTGACGGGCCAGCTTTCAGTAGGTACTAAACCTAGAAATCTCTGAAAACTACACACCCAGTGGAGTACAGGGTGGTGTGACTTGATGGATACCACTATGTTTTCTTACCCAAAATGCCCTGCAAATGCCAAACTTTGGCTAAAATCACAGATTTCCCTCACATTTCTTTAAGTTAAAGTTCAGAATCTGTGGTGATCTTCAAAATTCCTACCACCCATCGTCCGCACACTTCTCCCAATCACAATTGTATGCCACTTGTATGGCTGGACCCGTAACCAGTGACAACAAAGGACCCAATTTGCCACATGGAACCATCACAATTTTGCCTTTCAAATTGATCCATTCTGGAAATGTGGGTAGCTGAGGTATTCGGGCCAGGGCTTGTCCCAGACCCAGCAAAACTAAAGTCAGACAATTCTGAAAACCAGATACCCTTTGATAACTTTATTCAAAAGTATAAAAACATCCATAAAAGCAACATTTAAAACAAACAGCATTATACAGTACTTTTCATATATTGATAGACATCAATTATTGGTTGAAATACAGACTAAAATTGTTAGATCTTTGAATAATCAATTACCAGCAGATATTTATACATATATGAGTATCCTAATTGGATATAACAAACAGCCCACTTTGCAGGAACACCTCCGTTATCAAACATTGCCAGAGACAATTTGTAAAGTGCCTACATATTAACATTAGTTGTTATACACATTTCATCATATCTCTAGATAAAATAAGGGACGGTGTTTTACAAATCTCCATTGTTCCATAATCCTGTAATTGGACCTATGCTTGAGCGCGACCAATATAAAAGGGGGGGTCAAAATAACCTAAAACCTGGTCCAACTAGACACCCATGTGTCTTGCTTGAATACCACTCTGTTTTCTTATACACAATTACCTGCAAACATCAAACTTGGGCTAAAATCCCAGCTTTGCCTTATATTTCTGTGAGGAAAAACTCCACAATCTTTAAGGATACACAAAATCTCCACCACCCTCCATCCCCACACTTCTCCCATTAAAAATAGTGGCTTCCTTGTGTGGCTGGGTGTACCACCCGCTGCAGCATAGTTTCAAACACTTAACAGGGAAACCTCAAACTTTTGCCTTTCAAATCGACCCATTTTGGTGATGTGGTATTTGGGCCTAGGCTCAGCCGGCACCCAGGGAAACAAACCAAACCCTGACATTTTTGAATGCTGGAAATTCAGTGGAGTTCACAATAGTGTGGATCCACTATGTTGAAGGCCCTGCAAATGTAAAACTTTGGCAAAAATCACAGTTTTTTTCACATTTCTGTGAAGAAAACTTCTTGTATCTATGGCAATACAAAGAGTTCCTTCCACCAACCATTCCCCCACTTCTGACGATAAACTGTGCACCCACTTGTGCAGCTGGGCCTATTGCCAACGACAGTAAAGGCCCCAAAAGACAACAAAGAAAAATCGAGGTTTTGCTTTTTGAATCGATTCCTTCTGGCGTTGCGGGTAGCTGAGGTATATTGGGCCTGTGCTCTGCCAGCACCCAGGAAATTCTTCCAAACCCACACATTTATGAAAATGATTCACCCAGAGGAGACCAGGGCCATGTGACTTGTGTGGATTCTCCTATGTTTTCTTACCGAGAATGTCCTGCAAATTTCATATCTTGGCTAAAACCTCCAAATAAAATTTGGAACCACTTGTGTGACTGGGCCTACAGCTCACAAGAGGAACCAGTCAAAATGTGGATGATGCAATGTCAATGTGTTGTCAGTGAGGTTTTGGTCCATTCCTATGACATGCCTTAGGTCCACTCCTTCAGGAGATACAGCATTTCAATCAGGAGAAGACTGGGGCCGTAGACTGGTAAACATTTTGCCATTGGCTGGAAGTGCCTGAGTTTTGGTCACAAAAATATAGTATTAATAGAATTTTTGTCCCATACTTTGACTTTGGTATGACATTCTGGAAAGAAAAAGTGCTGCAATCCAAGCAAGCCACACCACTCTGGAGTACTCTGTCTCTAGCTTTCGAAAATGCTCATGGTTTGTAGGCTCGGCACCCACTCCATTCTTCTTCTTAAAAAACAAAATCTATCTCAGGCATCCAGTAGGCTTTTATGCCACCCTCAGGGGCAGACTGTGGATAAATACTATAGCCTCCCTTCCAAGGGACAAAAAGATGTTGAGGCTTTAGGGGTGGGGGCATATACATATTTTTTTACATCTATCCCTTGTGTCCTGTGGGCTTTTGCCCTTCCGAGGGGCAATAAGACTGATGGAGCCTTTAGTGTGGGGAAATGGACCTAAGCTAGACATTGCCTGACCCCCACCCCATTTCTTTTTACTAAATATAAAAACCCTCATGACTAAAGGGCTTTCTGCCCCCAATGTAATGCCTGAAGCAGGTAAGAAGGACTGTTGAGGCCTTTAGTGGTGGTGGTGCAAATATAAAAATAAAGAATAAACAAGGGAGGTACCCTTAAATTCCAGTCAGGGACAGGGTAAGTACATTAAAAAAATAAAAAAATAAAACAAGCAAGTCCCTATAAAAAATTAATTTTTTAACTAAGGTACTACACAGTGCTGGTGGTCAGAGTGAAAACAGGAATCCATACAATTTTATACTCTACAATACCAGTGGGTCAATGCAACATAGAATATTAAAACCAAACTAAAATAAGGCATATAAAATGTAATATTTATTTGCAAATATATACACAATCAAGATTAAAAACATTTCATAATAAAATACAAAATCACAAGAAAACAGAGTTGTCGACGCTGCGTTTCGGTGAGTAGACAAATGTACACCTTCTTCAGGACAGTTTTCTAAAAACACTTTAAAACGTTGCTAGAGTTCAATTTTACTAGACTTTTTGACAAATCAAATTTGTAGGAATGAGGGATTGGAAATGTTCACCTCATCAAAAACCTTAGAGTTAGAAATCTTATAAGTTTAGGAGTGTTCGTTGATGCCACCGTTCTATTATTATGCACTAATTGTGCCCGAGTTCAGTGATAAAAATAAAAATAAACTGGAACATCAATAGAATCAAAGGATGCGCCGTGATCGGAAATATAGAATCCAGAAACAAGATCTTCGCCGTTATTTTGATCAATATATATGGCGAATGATCTGTTGTGGTTGCTCTGGCACTTATACAGCCGGTAGTTTAAAAACCTTTTAAAATTAGTCCGGCCTCCTTGCCGGCCTGACCCGGAAGCTGTTCATTGGCTGCACAAGAAAATCCTGCTTAGAACTAACCCTGGGCAAAGCACTACGCTACGCTCGCGTAGTTTGCGAAGTTTGCGCTACTTTGCACAACGCGAATTGCACGTAGCACAGTGCAAACACGCGTAGCGTAGCGTAGTGCAGCGGTCATTTTGCTTGCTCGCGGTCCTCAACGTCAAGTTGGCGACCGCGAGCAAGCAAAATGACATCCCGGCAAGACTTTTTCTCGTTCGCGATCAGCAACATCAAGTTGCCGATCGCGAGCGTGGAAAATAAACCTCCGGGCGAGATTCTCAACGCGGGAGGTCAGGTTTCTCATTGCGAGTGGTCGCGTATGCTCGCGACCGCTCGAGATGAGAAACTACCAGTCCGCGTTGAGAAAGCTGCCGCTCGAGTAAAATCTACTCGAGCGGCAGTAAAAGACAGCTCGCACTGTGCAAGATGCCGTTTTCAATGATTGCACAGTGCGGACAAGCATCTGGCACTGTGCAATCATTGCGAACAGTGCACTACGCAGTTCGCGTAGTGCTACGCGTAGCTCGCGTAGTGCGAACTGCACTTTGCGTAGCTTCGCGTAGCGCTACTTCGCGAACTACGCCCAGGCTTACTTAGAACGCAGACACCCTTGCACCATGGTGCAAGGGTGCCTGCATTGGTGTTAGGCAGCACATTCTGTGCCCAGTGCTGGGAAAAAACAGGAATAGCCATATTATGTTAAATACATCCCATTCCTGGCCTTTCCCTGTCACACAGCGAAGCAAGGTGACTTGCTGCACTACACTACATGACTTTTTGTTAAGTATGCTCCTTAGTTTCAAAACTGCATAAAGACAGTTACTGCCTGGAAGCACAAAAATTGTCTTAGGCTTAATGACAAATATTGTAATCTTTGGCAAACTGTTAGAAATTGGGGTTTCTGGTTGGCAGAGGTATGCACCCTTTCCAAGCAGGATCCACAATCCTAGTCAGGGTAGGTCAAAACACAACCTATATTATCCTGTGCCCACCCTCTGGCCGCTTGGCACAGAGCAGCCAGGCTTAACTTAAGAGGCAATGTGTAGAGTATTTGTGCAACACTTCATACACACTGAAAGCACCACAAAAAGACTCCACACCAGGTTAGGACAAATAGACTATGATGTTATAAATACAACAAGACCAAAATGACAACAATCCATCCAGTAGAAGTTGAGATATGAATTTTTAAAGATTAAATACAAAATATAGCTCTTAGAAGCAAGTAGCACATAAAGAGTTAATTGGTCACGATGGACCGGGACAAAGTCAAGAATTCAGGCTGACTGCGAAGGAGCGTGGACCGGTTACAGGACCCATGCAGGCCCCGGAACTAAAGGATCTTGATCCGGGTCACAACAGCAAGATGCATTGGTGATCCTCCCACAAGTGAGGTGTTGCACCAAATTTCTTAACGCAACAGCGGCGATGCATCTGTTCCGTGAGCGAAGCGTTGGTTCTGAAGTGTGGCGGTTCTGAATGCGATGTGCCGGATTTCTCCATGCTGTAGAGGTGATGCGTCTATCTTCTCCATGCAGTGGCGGTGATGCGTCGGTTACGAAGTTGGGGTTCCGAGTTCAATGTGATTGTTCTGAGTGCGTTGAGCCGGTCTGGTTCCCACAAAAGCGATGATGTATGGATTATGCTCTTGCAGCAGAGGATGCGTCTAGTCAACTGGAGCAAACACCTATGTCCACTTCCAAGGGTCCAGGGCTGGGGAGGCACCACTTGGCAGGACAGACTCACAAGCAGTTGAGCCCAAGTTTGGAAAAGGAGAGTTCTAAGTCTTTAGTATCCCCGAGACTTAGGCAACAGGACTCAAGCCAGCAAGCCCTTGAAGTCACTCTGTGTACAAGTGATGCAGGTCCACTCCTTTTCACCCAAGCAGCAGGCAGCAGGGCAACACAGCAAGACAAGACTTCAGCAAACAGCAGTTCCTGCAGAGTGGCAGTCCTTGAGCAGCACAGCAGATCCTCTTCTTCCTGGCAGAGTGGTCACAGGTCCAGAAGTGTACTGGTTTGGTAGTACCTGAGGTCCAATACTTATACCCAGTGGTGCCTTTGAAGTGGAGGAGACTTCAAAGAAAGCCTTGAAGTTCACAGATGCTCTCCCTTCCTGCCCTGGTTCCAGACACACTACAGCTGCCCTGGCTCCAGACACACTATAGGGGGTAATCAATCCTTTGTGTGGGGACAGGACACAGCCCTTTCAGGTGTAAGTGTCAGCCTCTCCCTCCCAACCTGCTCAGGATGGTCCATCTGCATTCAGATGACCACTCAGGCACGCATACCCTTCCTTTGTGTGTGACTGGCTAGAGGGAATGCAGGAATCCATCTGTTACCCACCCCAGACGTTTATTCCAGAGACAGGCTGAAGGCACCAAGGGCCAGATGTAGGAAATTGCATGTTTGTGATTTCCTAATAGCGAATTTTAGCGATTCGCTATTAGGAAATCGCAAACTGCAATTTACAATAGTGTGTTTGACACTGTTAGTGATTCGCACTTGGTCGCAAATGGACTGCCTCATCAAAATTCAAGAGGCAGGTCGCAATTTGTGACCCATTGTGAATGGCTACAATCACAGGGATGGTGGCCTGCTGGGGTCAGCAGACCACCATGTCTGTTTTTTAAGTAAAGCAATATTTTAGGGGGGATTGCAGCCTGTTTTCCTTAAAGGAAAATGAGATGCATTCCAAAAATAAAAATGAAAAGCTACCTTTTCATTTTTTAAGAGTAGGCAGTGGTCCAAGGGACCACTGTCAGCTCTTAACAAATACTGGTGCCCACATTCACAAAGGGAAGGGGTCCTTTGTGGACCCCTTCCTGTTTACGAAAGGTTTACCACCAACTTGAAGTTGGTGGTAACTGCGAATGTTTTGTGACTGCATTCCCGGTCGCAAAACATTCATAGTTACCAGTGCTATTCGGTATTAGGAAGGGACGCCCTAAACAAGCCCCTTCCTCATACAAATTCGCAAAAGCAAAATGCGATTCGGTAACAAGTTACTGATTCGCATTTTGCCTTCTGGTCATGGCAAAATGCATTTTAGCTGTCGCAAACGGCCCGATGGGCCGTTTGCTTTGTACATCTGGCCCAAAATGGCTGAAGTAAGTAAATGCCAGCTTTCTAAAAGTGGCATTTGCTAAACTGAATTTAAAATCCAACTTCACCATAAGTTGGGATTTTTAATCGTGAGTTCAGTGACACTAAACTTGAAACGTCTATCGCTTCACAATGGGGAGTTACACTTAAAAGAGGTAATCCTGTTGCTTGAACATGAAATACCTTGAAACAACAAGAGACAAGAGGCATTTGGCAAAAAAGGAACAGTTTGTTTAATTGAACAGTGCGGCCGGGAGAACAGCCACAGGCATAGGGCCTGAGGACTGTCTCAACTTACAATCGATCTTACAAGGGTTTTTATACATATACATTGAATGCCATAAAATAGTTCCAGTGCTCCTTTTTTGGTAAAGAATGTGAACTGCTATCTTTTGAGTCAAAAATTAATGTATTCGTTGAGGAATCCAGGTGGGCCTCGGCCTTGCATGGACACAATGCAGCCAGTTGGTAATGTGTCCAGATTTCCGTCATAGGGAGCATGTGATCACTGCGTGTACTGTGTGTGCTGTGTCCTGATTGGATATGTGTTCCTAACTTCCTGTGGCATCTGACTTTAGGGTGTCCATGTGTGCTTTATTGGGGCCAATCTCCCTGGACCATTGTGGTGTCGCTGAGCCTATCTGTGTGATTGATCTGGGGTTTCCTGTTTGCACATTTGTCCGCCGGCTACATGCCACCCCACCTGTGACCTGTCAATCAGTGACCTCGGCCTGGGTTTCAGAGCCTGGCAGACTACGTTTTTCTGAGTCAGGGTTGATGTGGAGTTCATAGCGGGTGAGTTTGTCAATAAAGATGCGATTTCGGTTTTATACATGAATGTATCGCTATTCATATTGACATCAACTTTCTCAATATCAACAATCCCAATGTTATCCTATGGGAGAGATTGGCCTTGCAGTTATGAAAAATTAAATTGGAATTTTTCCACTACCAAGACATGTAAAGTTTAAAAGTACACGCACTGCCTTTTAAATACACTGCACCCTGCCCTGTGGATTATACAGGGCCTACCTTAGAGGTGACATATGTATAAAAATGGAAGGTTTAGGCCTTGCAAGAGGGTTTACTTACCAGGTCGACATGGCAGTGTGAAACTGCACACACGGGCTCTGCAGTGGCAGGCCTGAGAGATGGTTAAGGGGCTACTTATGTGGGTGGCACAATCAGTGCTGTAGGCCCACTAGTAGCATTTAATTTACAGGTCCTGGGCACACGGTGTGCACTATACTAGGGACTTATAAGTAAATTAAATATACCAAGTGGAAATTAACCAATATTTCCATGTTTAGGGGAGGGAGCACAAGCACTTTAGCACTGGTTAGCAGTGGTAAAGGATGCAGAGTCCTATAGCCAGCAAAAGAGAGGTCAGAAAAATGGAGGGAGGCAGGCAAAACATTGGGGGAAGACCACACTAAGGCTGTCAGGTCTAACACAAACGAAATTAAATCTGGATATTTGACTGGTGGCCAAGCCTGCTGCCTCTCCTCCACACTCACCCCCGCCCCATTCAGTCACCTCATCCATCAACTCATGAACAAATCTTGGTGTCTTGTTCGACACTTCAGTTCATTTTCACTCTATATCTCCAAAATGGCCTCCACTTGCTTTCTTATTCTACAGACTGCACAAAATCTTTCCTCTACTTCCATTTGACTCTAGAAAACCTATTGTTTAAGCCCTTATCTCCTCAGAAATTGACTACTGTAACTCTTTATTTCTAGGCACTCCCATTACAATCCTCAAGCACCTGCAGATTATCCATAATGCTGCTACCAGGATGGTTTTTGATATACCTAAACACACAACAGTGGAATCTTACCTTTCCTCTCTACATTGTCGTCCAATCCATAAAAGAATCTCATTTAAATCTCTTTGTTTTGTACACAACAGAACTGCTGGACTTAGAACCAATTTCTCTATCTACAAACCCCCACGCAGTCTCAGATCAGTGTCCAAACATCTGATTTGCATTCCTACCATTAAGATCTGCCAGCTGGTAGGCAGATTTTTCTCCTACCTCTTGGCCAAATTATGGAACACTCTTCCTTCACCCCTGAGATTTCAACAAGATCATATTCTTTTCCAGAAAAACACTTAAAACCAGGCTTTTCTCTCATCAATAACATCTGTACGCCTCCTCTCCAACAGCATTTACCCTAGCACCACAATGCCTTTAGGGTATCTGCATGCTTTAGGAGCCATATTCATACACTGGAAGGAAAGAATCTTGCTACGTATTTCTTTTCCATCAAGAGGTTGTCCTTGATCATTGAATAGAAGATCAGTTTATGGACGAGCACAGACACCATATTAGAGTCAGATGTTACCAAAGTCGGCTGGAGATTAAGGTGTGTAAAGGTGACCACAGAAAGGGACAGTCATTTGAAGGAAGTTATTTTGGAGATACATTTCTTAGAGGTGTCTCTAGGTCACTTTGTGATGAAAGGCAACACACAGCATCATAGCAAACTCCTAAAACATACAAATTAAATGTTCCATTCTTTTGCTGATGGACCAAGTTTCCACATTGTGTTACATAAACAAGGTTGAGGAAGCTAAAATAAAAAATATTACTAAATGTAGTGAGAGATTTTTTCCATATCAGATTTTACAATAGGATAATGGCGCAGACAGAATCATTTCAAGGTTTCTCCACCGAATGGCAAGCTTCACACATCAATTTGAAGTTTCCACAGTTCTTCATTTGGAAACCACAAGCAGAGGTGCTAGCGATTAGAGCATTTCTTCAGCCATAGCAAAACATATGTTGATACACATTTCTCCCATTCTCAATTTTTTCAGATCGCTGGTTCATGTGAGGAGTTACAATGCTTGTTGGTGTTGATCATTCCATCTGGCCAGCCCATTTGGTTATCTCAAAATATAGAACTGGCACCACCAACAAGTCGTTCGTGAGCTACTGGTAGCTCCTTAGCTACCCGAAAGTAGCTCTCTTGTGTGCAGCCCAGCGTCCTAAATTAGAAGCTTTTGGTAGGTTGAAATAATATATGTATAACAACATTGAAAAGAGTGTAGTTGAGATGATAACGTGTCTATTTTCTGAAATTCTATGCTAATGTTTTGAGAAAAATGGCAGACTTTGTAAAATATATATAAAGAAGATATTTGAGTGATAAATTGTGCAGCATGAGGGAGACTTGTGGCTCGTATTATTCACTGTATTGTACAAGGGGCGGAGCTAAGATGGCCGCCTTTTAGGCGAGCTCCTTCTGCCACATCCATTATCCTGCTTTGTCCTCTAGCATTGCGCCACTATTTACATACCTAACCCCTGCCAAACAAGTATGCTGGTCCAGTGACCCTGCTGCTGCTGAGAACTCCCAGCGAAGACAGCCCCTGCGGCTTTGTTGTGACCTACCGCAGCCTGCTGCATGGAGATGTGACGGCCTGAGCTGCGGAGCCTAGTGTTGGGGGCAGCTTGGTCGTTGTCCCTGCTTATACCTAAATCAGATCCCTTCCGGCCCCTGGCAAGGACTCCATGTTAGTGCTCCAAGGCTTCTGCTGTGACCGATCCATCATCCTCCTCAGACTCTCTGCCCCGTTTCGGCGGTCGGCCAAAGGCCGGGTCCTGGGGTGTTGGGACCGCACATACCCTGGACTCCGCTGAACGTGGTGGCCCGTCTGGGCCTGTTGACATGTAACTGCATGGCGACCCTGTGGAGGCAGACTACCTAGAAGTTGGAGGCGGGCTCTGCAGTGGCGTGACCTGCATTTTTTCCCTCAGCCTGGGGGCACGCTGCGGGCCCCGGCCTGACCATACCTTTGCCCTGCTGGCATAGAATTTGCCCGAGACTCACAGGGGAAGGCCTGCAGAGCAGTTGTGCTCCGCTGAGCTAGAGGGAAGTGATTGCCCTCTTAGACTATCCGGCCCACAGAACAGTACTGGAGGAGGACTGGCCTTTCATGGTGCATGGAGCTCGACTCGGCTGGGGTGCTGGCCTGCGGTGGCTGAGACTGCAGTCCTCATACTGTGACCTCTTCAATACCAGGTGCTAAGGAGACCTGGACTCATAAGTGGTCCCTGGGGTATATTGCTCATCAGTGGAGAGCTGTGCAGCCTGTATAAACTTTGCCACACCCTCAATGGTGCACTTTCTGCCACTGACCCACTGACACTGCATAGCTCTGCCCTGGTGGCTACCACCACCTTTCTATCCTATGTTGCACTATGTTCGTGCTTTCACTCTAAGGCTCCCTTCATCAGTGAACATTTACTGGGCTGACAGCGGTCCTTTAGTGAGGACGTATACTCCGTTTATTAATGGCGGCCATGGACTGAGCCCACCCTGCCCTAGCCTGGTGATTTTTGTTGGGATCTAGGGGGCTTTGGGTGGTGGTGGGACCCATATCGCTCTTAAACGCCGACTATAAAATCTTTGCTTCGATTTTGGCAGCCAGGCTGGGGTCAGTGGCAAATGATATCCTTCATTCGGATCAAAAAGGGTTTGTGAAAGGAAGACAACTATCAGACCTCACATATGATCTGGTCGGAGCAATAGATAGTGCCTCCACCTATTCACTCCCTCTTGCAGCCCTAACTTTGGACGCCACGAAGGCTTTCGACAGGGTGAACTGGGTTTACCTGTCGGAAGTCATGGAAAAATTCAATTTGGGTGAAAAGTTTTGTCGTACCATCCAGCTGTTATATCAAGCACCGTTAGCTAGGATACTGGTCAATGGCAATCTGACCAAACCACTTAGGATAACCAGGGGTACCAGACAGGGCTGTCCTCTCTCCCCTCTCCTTTTTGATATGTACATAGAGCCTTTCGCTCAGAGGCTCAGAGAAGATCTTAGTATTGTGCCTTTCAGACATGGTGAATGGGAGAGGAAGGTGGCCCTGTATGCGGACGACATTTTGGTACTGTCGGCAGATCTGGAAACAACCTTTCCGGCAGTCATCAGACTGGCAGAGGAATTTGGTCAGGTTTCAGGCTATGAGGTGAATGCCGGAAAGACCGAGATTATGACCTGGAATATCATGAGGAATCAACATCAGCTTAGTCCCAATATGCGATACCTGGGTGTCAGAATTGTCCAGGACATAGCCAAAATTGCAGAAGTCAATTTAGAGCGAGTTTCAAGGGAATGTAAAAAACAGATGAAATCATGGGCCCATCTCCCTTTAACCATCCTTGGGAGGGTGAATCTGGTCAAAATGGTGGTTTTACCCAAGATAACCTTTCTCTTTAATTCAATTCCCCTACACTTTGACAAACTAGCTATTGGTAAATTCCAGCAGGAAATAAATTCCTTTATTTGGGCGTATAGAACTACTAGAATAGCCTTGAAAAAACTAAGGCGTAGGAGAGAGAAAGGGGGTCTTGCGCTACCTGACCTACAGTATTATGCTTGGGCATTTCAATTTTCACATTCCCGGATGCTGTTAAAAATGCCTGCAAGCACAGGGGCAGGAGGTATGTTCTTGGCCATGTTAAGAGGAGCCAGTCTACCGGAGGAGGGCTTTCTGTATAAATTTGGGGTCCAAAATTCTTTAAGAAGATCAAACTTAAGGTCCTCCAGGCAACAGCAAGAGCATGGGCTAGACTAAAACATTTGGTGGGCCTTAGTTATTTCTCAAGTTTGGCGCCACTTTGGGACTCACCGGGTTCACCGGAATGCCTCCAGGACAGACTGGCTTTACCACTTAAAGAAGCAGGTCTGAAAGTATGGGGAGATCTTGTTTACGAGGACACACTCATCTCATGGGAAGAACTGAGAGAGAGAGTGGGTGTGGGTCTTTCAAAATTCAAGTACATCCAGCTACAGAGCTGGGTACAATCCCAGCGAAGACAGAAAAAACCCATAGGTGGGGGCAACAGTTAGTTGCTAGGACAGCGGGTAAGAAGGAGGTTTCCCATTGGTACTGGGCTATAGAAGAGGCTGTGGATGGCGAATTCAAACTTGCAAATGAAACATGGAGTGAACACCTCCCAAACGCACAGTGTGAGCAATTGTGGCAGAACTCATTTAAAACTCTCTTTAGTATAATAAAACCTGCTTGGCTGAAGAGAAACCACTTATTCACCGTGCATAGGGCCTATTTATAACCCTGGGCGTAGTTCGCGTAGTCGCGCTACGCGTAGCTACGCGAAGTGTACTTTGCACTACGCGCGCTACGCGTAGCTACGCGAACTGCGTAGTGCGGTAGGGAAATGCTGTTCGCAATGATTGCACAGTGCCGGATGCTTGTCCGCACTGTGGAATCATTGCGAACGGCATCATGCACAGTGCAAGCGGTCGTTTTCTGCCGCTCGAGTAGATTTGTACTCGAGCAGCAGCTTTCTCAACGCGGACTGGTAGTTTCTCATCGCGAGCGGTCGCGAGCATACGCGACCACTCGCAATGAGAAACCTGACCTCCCCGCGTTGAGAATCTCACCGGGAGGTTTATTTTCCACGCTCGCGATCGGCAACTTGATGTTGCCGATCGCGAACGAGGAAAAAGTCTCGCCGGGATGTTGATTTTGCTCGCTCGCGGTCGCCAACTTAACGTTGAGGACCGCGAGCGAGCAAAAAATGCCCGCTATGCTACGCGTTTTTGCACTGTGCTACGTGCGATTCGCGTAGCGCGTAGTTGCGCAAACTACGCACACTCCACGAGCTTAGCGTAGTTTTCCGCACAGGCCTACCTATTTATCTCCCCTTAGGTTATCTAAGTTTCTAAATGGGTCCCAAGTTAGTTGCAAGAAGTGTGGCTTAGTTGAAGCCTCAGACATCCATATGTTTAAAGATTGCCCTGCTATCGCCTTATTTTGGGAAGAAGTACGGAATACATTGGAGAACATTTTGAGAGCCCCAATCCAAATAGACTTAGCCCTGATAATCTTTGGTCTTAACAACCAAGTCGCTGGTCCAGCCAAATCTCTCTTATTTTATGCCATGTTGCTAGCCAGGAGGCAAATATGTAAGCATTGGACGGATCTTGTTTTTTAACTATACTGATTTTGGATGTGTTTTAAACAAACTGTCGTACCTACCTCACAGCAGTAAACTGCCTCTCCCCGGTCCACCGCGGGATCATCCCGTTTGTTGTGGAGGGATTTGGGCATCTTCCGGTTTCAAGGGAGGTTGGCGTTTTAGCGGCCCCTGCCTCCCTCGATAAAACCGGATGCTACACAGAACGCGCAGCGGGCGCGCCAAAGGCAAGCCCGTCTGCGCCCGTCCGTGCCAGACCGGGCCCAGGGACCAGAACCCTTGCAGGTATGGAGCACCAGAAGAGAATTAAATATTCAGGGGATGATTTACTTAAATTGGATAAGCCTGTCTCACCAAAATGCAAAAACAATGTGAATGCCGATAGAAAGTCATTAAAATGCGCACATTGTAATTATAACCTAACGAGCTGGAATCACTCCAAGAAACAGGATAGGAAGTTGTGTTTAATGCTATTAAACTGTCGGTCTATGACTAAACATAAATATGAGATTTGTGATATTTTAAAAGATAAAAATCCAGACACGTTATTTCTAACAGAGACCTGGCTAAATGACAGCTCTGATCCTGATATTTTAGACGCACTCCCAGAGGGTTATGAGATACTAAGGCAAGATAGGGAACAAAGAGGGGGGGGAATTGCTATAATTCATAAATCCTCCTTGAAGTGTAGTATAAGGGAAGCAAACATAGAACACTGTGAAGCACTCCTCTTTAGACTCTCAGCGGCGGATGATATGACCATAGTAGGCTTCCTAATATACCGTCCACCAGGCCCAGCTGCCCAATTTATAGCAAGCTTAGGAGAAAGGACTGTCCAACCAGCCTTACGCTATAAAAATTTCTTTATACTTGGGGATTTGAACTTGCACTTCGATAACAAAGAGAACAAGGAAGTCCAATCCCTATGTATGGATCTTATGGCAATGAACCTTATTCAACAGGTGAAAACAGCAACGCATCAAAAGGGCCATATTCTTGATCCCATATTTACTAACCAAAAGGAAATAGAAGTGGAAACACTGTGGCCTATCCCTTGGACAGACCACTACCTAATCCCTTTTTCAATATCTGTGAGCAGCTCAAGGATAGAGGGACCAGGGCCGAAAGCCACATACAGGAAATGGGCCGGCTTCAATCCCAGTTCCTTTTCACAGGCACTGGCAAAAAATAAACCGATATTAGGTACGGATATAAATACGGCCAACTCCCAATTCGAGAAATGGGTAACAGATGCTGTAGATGAGATAGCACCTTGGAGTACTAGGAGTCCTAAGAGACAGAAGGCAACAGCTCCATGGTATAATAAAACTCTTGCCAAATCAAAGAAAGAGTGTAAGAAGTTGGAGCGGACTTGGCGTAAAAAAATTTGTAACAAGGCCAAGGACTGTTATAAAAGAGAAATAAAAAAAATCATACATTAATTAAGAAAACGAGGTGCGAGTTTTACACGGAAAAAATAGAAAGAGCGAGGAGTTCCTCCAAAGAAATGTTTTCTATACTAAAGTCGCTCAAATCCTATGAAAACCAAAAGGAGGAAGGAACTCCTCAGTAGAAAACTGCAATAAAATTGCCGAATACTTTGCAGAGAAGGTGGCAAAATATATAATGTCTTCCCAGCAGAAGCATGCCAGGGGAAGAGCTTAGAACCTAGGAAGGAGAAGAAATTCACAGGGGAAATGTTCAATGAATTTAAAATGTTAGAACTAGATGAACTAAAAACTATAGCCAAAGGAATTAAATCTGGCTCCCCACGAGATCCTGCCCGTCCAGAACAACTACTGATGGGAGCAGATCTTATCATGCCTTATATTTCTGAGCTAATTACTACCTCCTTCCAGAAGGGAGAAGTTCCCACTAGCTGGAAACAAGCGATAGTGCGTCCGTTGAGAAAAAAAACATTAATAGACCAAGCAGTCTTAGAAAATCTACGCCCAATTTCGCCGCTACCATTTGTCGCGAAGATCGCGGAAAAAATAGCAAATAAACAGCTAACCAACCATATTCAGAAAAATGATCTACTACACCCCTCCCAATCTGGCTTTAGAGCAGCCCACTTGACAGAATCAGCCCTGCTCCTGGCTACTGACACAATGAGACGCTGTGCGGACGAGGGGCAGACAGCGGCAATGATCCTGTTAGACCTAAGTGCGGCTTTCGATACCGTCTCACATGGGCTGCTTTTGCACAGACTAGAGGAATGTGGTATAGAAGGTACCGTATTACGCTGGATGGCATCCTTCCTCTCGTCACGTAGTTTTCAAGTCTTACAGCAATCGCAACTATCTAAGAGAATCTTATTGACCCAGGGAGTCCCACAGGGATCAATTCTGAGTCCCACGCTATTTAATCTATATGTGGGACCACTGGCAGAGCTAGTGGAAAAACATCATGTTACCATCGTATCGTACGCTGATGACACTCAGTTAATTGTGACATTATCAGGAAACAATAAACAGACAGCGCTCAATTTTACTAGGTGTTTAGAAGAGGTAGAAAGATGGATGTCTAATCACTGCCTGAAGTTGAACGGGAATGAAACAGAGGTAATGATAGTGGGCAATGCACCGAATATATGGTCCTCTGCATGGTGGCCGGAAACACTGGGACAAGTACCTACTCCCAAAATGGAAGTAAAAAATTTGGAAGTTTGGTTCGCCCCTAAACTGTCTTTCGATGCCCAAATACGGAAAGTAGTGGGTAAATGTTTTGGCATTCTAAAAATTCTGAGAAAAATTCTTGACCTACTACCACCCAATGCAAGGAAAACCATAGTGCATGCCCTGGTGAATGCACAATTGGACTATGGGAACGTACTGTATCTGGGAGCACCAAAAAAGGGGCTAGCCAAATTGCAGGTGGTGCAAAATGTGGCGGCCCGGTTGGTACTGAGTCTCCCCAGAAGAGCTTCTACAAGGAAAGCCCTGCAAGACTTACATTGGCTGCCGGTGGAGAAAAGGGTTCTATTCAAGTCAATGTGTTACTGCCATAAAATTCTTGCAAAAAAAGGTCCGCGATACCTGCACCCTTTAATAACACAATATATTCCAGGCCGCAATTTGCGATCGGAAGAAAGGGCGCTAGTGAAGGTTCCAAGAATTCAGAGCGCAAGAATGGGGGCATGGTCCTTCAGATATCTTGCGGCAAAATCTTGGAACGGGCTCCCAGAAACCCTAAGAATGGAACCATGCGAAACAAAATTTAGAAAAAAGCTAAAAACATGGCTATTCTCCTCTGCATCTTAAAGTGAATGATAGCGACAGGATTGTGTCGGTAGGTAAATCAAGTGACGTGTCTAGGGCCGTCTCTAACTAGCGAGTCCGTTCAGCGCGGGGACACGCCGGGTGGCGTAACCATGCGCTTTAGAAATGGTTAAATAAATATATACTTTCATGAAGGGCGGGTCCTATGATTATGCCTCCTGGTTACTCCTTGGACCATGTTGGGTTTCCCCGTGCCAACAAATGTGTTCATCAGGTTCTTGTGGACCTAGTCGGAGAGAAACCTCTCCCCTTTTTAAGGGGAAGTAACATTCATGTCTGATATTGTACCTTTACAGGCTGAAGGCACCGAGAGATTCCACTATAAAGCCATTGTCTCCTTAGATCGTTGAGTAAAGGTACGGACAGACTGTATGTTCAATGTGGCTGGAGGCGAATGATGACAAAAAAAAAAAAAACAGACAAATGGCAGCCCAAGCTGCAATTCAAACAGCGCAAGATGCCAAGGTTGTGCAAGGAGGCACCGGTGAGGACCGAGCTGGGGGCAGACAACTCTGGGCCTGAACTTAGCAGTGAATTGTGCCAAATCTTAAATATCATGCAGCATAGCCTTACTAAGATTGATGGGAAAATAGATGCTCTATCGTATCAAATGGAGAGGATGTCAGAGCGTGTGGGTAAGCATGCGGGGTGCCTGGATATGGTGGAGCACTGGGTATCGGAGGCTGAGGATGAACAGGCCTCATCTACAGCAATGCAGAAACAGCTGGAGAGGGCTCTATCAATGCTGCAAGCCAATACAGAAGACTTGGAAGCCCGCTCTCAGTGAATAATCATTGAATATATTCCAGGCCTCAATTTGCGATTGGAAGAAAGGGCGCTAGTGAAGGTTCCAAGAATTCAGAGTGCAAGAATGGGGGCACGGTCCTTCAGATATCTTGCGGCAAAATCTTAGAACGGGCTTCCGGAAACCCTAAGAATGGAACCATGCGAAACAAAATTTGGAAAAAAGCTAAAAACATGGCTATTCTCCTCTGCATCTTAAAGTGAATGATAGCGACAGGATTGTGTCGGTAGGTAAATCAAGTGACGTGTCTAGGGCCGTCTCTTACTAGCGAGTCCGTTCAGCGTGGGGACACGCCGGTTGGCGTAACCATGCACTTTAGAAATGGTTAAATAAATAAATAAATATATACTTTCATGAAGGGCGGGTCCTATAATTATGCCTCCTGGTTACTCCTTGGACCATGTTGGGTTCCCCGTGCCAACAAATGTGTTCATCAGGTTCTTGTGGACCTAGTTGGAGAGAAACCTCTCCCCTTTTTAAGGGGAAGTAACATTCATGTCTGATATTGTACCTTTACAAGCTGAAGGCACCGAGAGATTCCACTATAAAGCCATTGTCTCCTTAGATCGTTGAGTAAAGGTACGGACAGACTGTATGTTCAATGTGGCTGGAGGCGAATGAGGACAAAAAAAACCAGACAAATGGCAGCCCAAGCTGCAATTCAAACAGCGCAAGATGCCAAGGTTGTGCAAGGAGGCACCGGTGAGGACCGAGCTGGGGGCAGACAACTCTGGGCCTGAACTTAGCAGTGAATTGTGCCAAATCTTAACAATCATGCAGCATAGCATTACTAAGATTGATGGGAAAATAGATGCTCTATCGTATCAAATGGAGAGGATGTCAGAGCGTGTGGGTAAGCATGCGGGGTGCCTGGATATGGTGGAGCACTGGGTATCAGAGGCTGAGGATGAACAGGCCTCGTCTACAGCAATGTAGAAACAGCTGGAGAGGGCTCTATCAATGCTGCAAGCCAAGACAGAAGACTTGGAAGCCCGCTCTTAGTGAATAATCTTTGAATTGTTGGAATGGCAGAATCAACATATGTAAAAAATATGGAATCCTTTGTAGAACGGCTCCTAAAAGAGCTGCTAGGGCATGAAATCTTCTCTGATATATTTGTAGTGGAGCGGGCTCACTGCTTATTCACGCCATGGCCAGTGCCTGGAGCTTGGCCCTGTCAATTCATTGCCAGACCACTCAATTACCGTGCTCGCGACACAGCGCTTTGCCACTCCCGTGAGTTACAAACTCTCCACTATGAGGGCGCAGATCTCTCAATTTTTCCTGACTTCACGCCGCAGGTGCAGTAGGTGTGGAGACAATTTCTACCCGCTAAGCAGAAATTACAGGAACTACAGCTTGACTATGCCATTCTCTATCCTGCCAGACTGTGTGTGACCGTAGATGGGAAAGCCAAACTTTTCATTGACCCTAAACTTTTGCAGCAATTCCTCAAACAACGCGAGTCGGAGAGTGGATGACGGCGATCGCCGGGTCGGAATGACGATGGACCTGCAGCCTCCCAGGACTTGGAGGGCCTGCACTGATTATGTCCTGCTACCTATCAGAACCCTATTGTTGACCTTTTAATCTCGTTAGACGCAATGTATCATTTGAAAGTTGTTGCTATTCTTACTGCCGCTATCATGTCTGTGTGTGATTAGAGATTAAAGCTTCTTGGTGAATGACGAAGACGATTGATGGGTATGCTCTCTGGTTATGGTGACAATTTATACTTTACAGTTATTGCCCTCTTTCGGGCTGTACTGTGACCCTGCAGGGTCTGGAGTAATAGAAAAATTATGTGTGGCCAGAGAGATGTCAACTGTAAATCTAGAAATGGTTGTATAAATGCCTAATGGTGCAGGGATTCATGTAGGTACTGACGAACGGTTAACAGTGTTAAACTTCCTTACATAAAATGTCAGGGTTTGAATGACAATAGAAAAATCTGAAAAGTGATCTCCTATTTACAGCGTCATCAAACAGATGTAATTATACTCCAAGAGACACATTTGCCACCTAGCAGCGGGCAACTTACACAAAGGCACATGCGAGGGACCTGTTATGCAGCTGGATTCATGCAACACGCATTCAGGGACCTTTTATGGACTAGACGTGGCTCCGGTCTCAAAATACAGGATGTGCTTGTTGACACAGGGGCGTTTCGTGGCAGTGGCTTGTCACGCAGAACACTTAGCTGTACTACTGTTGGGGGTATATGGCCCAAACTACGATGACCCACAATTTTATCATGCATTGCAAGCCAAGCTAGCCCAGTACGGCGACCATCCACAGATTTGGGGTGGTGACTTTAACTGCGTTCTATCTCCTGCCTTTGACCGCTCATGGGTTCCGCCTTGATGCCCCTCAGCGGCCGCCCGAGTTATATTATCAATGGCTGAATACGTAGGCCTGGAAGACGTCTGACGGCACTACTCATCTCAGGGCATCTCTTAAAACTTGGTTCTTCCAGTGCTAGGTGTGGTAGTCAGGTCTGATAGTTTGAGACTATTAGCACCGGGACACTCTTTCTGAGTAGCTGTGCGTGCGCTCTACAAATATGATTAATTAATTAATTCATTCATTCACTATGCTCACTATTCCACAGTGCACTATATCCATACACGCATCGACTACTGGCTCGCCTCATGCAGCCTCTTATCCAGGATTCAGCGGTGTAGTCACCTATCTCGCACTTATTTGGATCATTCCCCAGTCCAGCTGGTTCTGCAACTCGAGGATCCGTGCCCTCGTGCTTTCACCTGGGGCTTCCGGCAGTATTCCCTGATGGATGCAGTGTTCCACGAGGAACTGGCCCAGGCCATCGATGAATACTTCCGCACCAACCTTGGATCAGTAGATAATAAATTTGATACACTTTGGGAGGCGTTCAAGGTCTATATCTGCGGGGTTCAAGCATGGGGGTGTTCTTCACTCGATCCGAGGCAGACTGCAGCAGTTGGAGGAGGAGTTGGCTGAAATGGAGCGTGCACACAGGGCGACAGCGGAGCAGAAACTGCTGGGGGATATTAAGGCCAAACTAGAGGAATACCATGAATTGGTCAAAGCGAGGTCATCCATTTAGGTAAATACACGATGGCTGGAACGTATGGGGAGGGTGAGCGGCCAGGCGCCACACTGGCGTCCCTTGTTTGGCCCAACAGCGATTATAGTGAAATACTGACCATTGTCAACTAACAGGGCACATTCCTTCATAGGGCTGACCAGGTGACAGATCAGTTTTGCCGGTATTACTCTGACCTGCACACCTCCCGAATCACATATGACTAACAAGCTACAAACGACTATTTGGCCAACATTACTATGAAATGGCTGACAGACGGGCACAGGGAATGGCTAATGGCACCACTCCCTCCCGCTGAGATTTCCGCTGCACTAAAAGATATGCCGAACAGGAAGGCCCCACGTACTGATGGCCTGACGGTTGCCTTTTACAAGGAATACCAAGACAGTCTCATGCTCCACTTGGTCAACCTATTCGAGGAAATGGTACGTGACAGTTGTATGCCCCCGACTATGAGGGAGGCATCACTGGTCACCCTGCTCAAACAGGGAAGCCTGCTGAGCATTGTTCATCCTATAGGCCGCTGTCGTTATTGAACACTGACACAAAGATTTTCGCAAAAATCTTAGCCAATAGAATTATGCCTGGCCGACCTCCCACGTACAATCTTCCTACCCTTTTTGGTGCGATCTCCCGTATTGATCCAGAGGTGGGCACAGTGGCGTTTTTTTTAAACACAGAAAAAGCCTTTGATTCTGTCGAATAGGGATTCATGTTAATGGTACTCCGCTGAGTCGGTGTAGGTAACTCTTTTTGAAACTGGTGCAGGTCCTCTATAAAGATCCGATGGCGAGATTGCGAATTAACAGCCGAGTGATGGCCCCAATAACCATCAGGAGAGGCACTCGTCAGCGTTGCCCCTTGCCTTCGCTGCTCTATGCGCTTGTGGCGGAGCCCTTAGTCTGTGTGTTATGGGAATACCACGCTCACTGCGAAATTTGTTGCCCATAGTATAACCTAATCGTGTCTGCTTATACTTACGATACAGTACTATACGTTCAGGACCCTGACCTTAACCTTTCGCTGGTCCTCCGGGAAGTCGTTCTTTTTGATGGCCATAAAGGACTGCGCATTAACTGGGACAAATCCCTTATATTTCCACTCACTGCCACCACAACGGTGGTACAGATAGAGTTCAGACTTAAATGGACAACTGAGCCAGTGCGCTGATTCATTCCAATCCAGAGGTGGTGATGCAAGAAAACTATGGTAGGGCAATACATCGTCTCACGGAAGCCATCGACCGCTAGATTCGCCTTCCCCTCTATCTCTGTGGCCGCGTAGCCATCATCAAGATGGTGGTGCTGCCCCGTTTTCTCTTCCCGTTCGCGAATATTCCTGTGCTGCTCTCGAGTGAGATTTTCTGAATGTTGTGCACCCTACTGACGCACTTAGTGTGGGTTGGTAAACAACTGCTCGTGAGAATGGATGCGCTCACTTTGCCATACATGATGGAGGGACTGAACGCCCCAGATTTTGAGGCATATTGCAGGGCAGCACAATGTGAGTTCGCTCACTACTGATACATGGTCCTGCGGACCTGCCCCATCTCTGGTTGGAGAGGGATGAGGCATCTCCTTTAACAGTGCCCCAATTTAACAAATCGGTGCATCGTTTTCATGTCCTAGACCCCATAGGCATTAAGCAATGCCTTTGGAGGAAAACAATGAATTCACCTTACAGGCCCCTGCTGTACCCACCACAACTCCCTTTGGAGTGGTGTGTCTGGTTTCCACTGGGACAGGAAGAGGCAGGTGCAGTGGCCCTGCGGGAACTGGGTATTCAGCATATCGGTGATCTCTTTGATGCCAGAGTTTTGCATGACTGACCCCAGGTTGATGGGGGTGAATGTTTGATTTGTTCAGAATTTCATCCATCCATTGTTCTTTTTGCTTTTGTCGCCCTATGCCCAGACGTGAGTCCCTTGCTCACTGTGTCACGGGATTAAAGCTAGCCTGGCTGATGAGGGGTGATACCCCGAAAACGGTCTCAGGATGGTTGTTTCTGGTCCAGGGAGGACCTGGCCTGGCAGTTCGGGCTGGACTGTTCCCCCATTGGGAGCAGGGTCAAGACAGATTTGCTTATGGCTGGGTCCAAACTGGGGTGGCGTGGTGAGCAAAAATATGATGGATTAAACCCATATCTGTGACTGGGGTGAATGTTTGATTTGTTCAGCATTCCGTCCATCATTTATTCTTTTTGCTTTTGGCCCCGTTAGTGCACAATGCAATGCACCTACTAACCTCGCGCAGTTTCACTTCTACAGAGTGCGTCCCATGATGTGGGCCCTATTGGACGATTTGTTGGCAGAGCCCTTAAAACTGCCAGACCTCACTTACTTGCTGCAGGCGTCATCTCCCACGCCTGTGGTCGCAACATTATATGCTCTATCACAAGGGGCCCGACAGCCTGCCAATGTAAAGGCTCACTGCGACTGGCAAGAAGACCTGGACATAAATATTGCCGACATGCAATGGGCACATTGTTGGTCTGTAATTTGCACAGTGTCACTGAATGGACGCCATCGCCTTGTACACTTTAAGTACCTCAATCGGATATATTACACTACGGACCGACTCTACTGTTACGGCCTAAGCGAAGATTCCAGCTGCTTGCAATGCAGGACTAAGGAGGCTGGTTTCACACACGTGGCATGGCACTGCCCCAGTGTGCAATGTTTTCGTTTGGAAATACTCCAGATTGTGGGAGAGATCACTGGGATGGTGGTACCACATACACCATTGACGGCACTGTTGGGGTACGAAAGAGATGTCCCCAAGGGCAGTCAGCTACTTGTGGCTATAAGTCTCTTGCTTGCACGAAGGATGAAGGGACCCCTACCTACTGTAAAAGAGTGGCTCACTGATATGACATACTGTATTACTCAATCGGACGTCTATCACGACCTTATGCTGCCACGCAGCCGCGCAAAAGATTTCTGGAGCCCATATCAGGAACACCTAATACGTATTCAGAATTCGGGGTGCACTCATGAGAAGTAGAGTGATGTTGAAGGATGAGTACTGAGCTATGGCCACACTTGACTGAATACTGCCTAAGTCTGACTGTGCTTGTAGTCTGCGAAGGATTGTGTCATGTAAAGAATGCTCCTAGCTGACTGCTGTCCTCTAAAAGCACGCTATATATGGTCATTTCTAACGACTATGTTACAAATATTTATGCCTCTTTCAATTATACCCGTGCAGATTGCTATATGTATACCCCTAGACTTTGTTTTTGGCCCGACCCGAAGCTCGTACATTTGCAGTGTCTCCTCGATTTGTCTATAATGTCTATAATGCCTGTGCCGGAAATGCCGTTCCATGTTGACTGACTGACTGTTAATTTACTTTAAATTAAAATAAATTAACTATTTTTCTTGTTTCTTTTTAGAGGGAAATAGAGTTTATAGTTTTAGATATTACACCAGCTATTCTTCTCTAGTTTGGGTATTTTTTAAACTAGAGGCATTTAACCATCTTATCTACAATTTCTAACCCTTGATTGCACATAATGAACAGCTGTGTAAGGTGAAATGTTTGAATGTTTGATGTTGTGAGCCTAAGACGTATATATTCAAGCTTCATAGAGCCTACCAATTATTGATGTTGCTCAACGGACTGTTTACATTCTGGCAAATGGGTCATCAAGAAAGCAGGGTTTGGTATCTCTGTTTTTGGGGCTTATTCTTCTAGGAGTACACTGGTTCCTTATTCTCTTGCAGTGCCATTGTGGCTGTAGGATATATTAAAGTAATTGGCTTTTATGTGACAGACTTTCTTTAAAACTTTCAATAGAATGTGAAGTCTCCATCCCTAACATCACTGGAAGTTTTGTTTTTATTAGTGACAAATATGTCAAGATTTTTCCTTCCATATCCCTCTCTCACTGGTATTAGTTCTCAGGGCCTTATTAATGAGGCCTTGCGGCACTTTTACACCGCCGTTGCGTCACTTTTTGTGACGCACCGGCGGCGTAAAAAATGGGCCAAGTTGCACCCTATTTACAAAGTGACGCATCTAAGCAGATGTGTCACTTTGTAAAGCCCTGCGCTACATTATACCTGCGTCAGGTATAATCTATGCAGGGGGGGCGTGCCCCCGCAAAAAGCCTCGTAGAAGTGGCACAGTGAAATCTATCAGATTTCACTCCTCCACTTCTAGGACGCAACTGCATCAAAACCTAATGCCTGCCTCACAGTAGGTGTAAGACTGACATAGGTCATTTCACATGGGGCTTGCCCCATGTGAAAGGACACACTGCTGGAGTTGCGTCTGTGCTCAGACACACCCCAGCAATGCGTCACTTTTGCACCAACAGGTACCTCAGTAATGCTGACGTATCTGTAACTCCTTACGACATGGAGCGCCGTACATTAAATATGGCGCATCCCTCATGTCGCAAGGAGGGCGCAGTGAAAACTGTTGAATCGCTGTTTTCACACAGCGATGCAACAGTTTTCATAAATGAGGCCCTCAATCTTTTATCAGGGGTGTTCGTTAAGAGCGAAGAAGGTTGAGGAGTGGTTTCGGAGCTCTATGGTTCGGGCTGATTTCATTTGTTGTCTTTAGATGCACGGCGTTGGTTTTGTGCTTCGAAGAAGAGGAAGTGATAATGCAATCAAAAAGATAAAATGAAACAAGTGAACTGATTGGTGGAGTGAAGGAGACTCCTCCCCTAGACCTGCTGCTCTTAAAATAATGCAAACATGCTGTTATTTTCTTCAGTGAATTTGTAATTTATGTCTTTTCCCTTCCTGCTATACTGCGTAGTCCATACGTCAGCGCATGAAGTATACATTATTGTCTTTGATAAATGAAAACCTCCACTTGTATTAATGAGCTAAATTTTGCATTGTTAGTAGTTACTTATTATTGTGTACCTTCACCACTAAGAAGATTTGTGATGCAACTACAGCTTCAAACCACTAGTGTTAAATCATATAGTGGCTGTTCTACACACAGAAGAAATGTTGGGGTGATTGGGGACATTTTGGATGCAGAGTGAAAATGCTAGAACTTTAATGTGACGGGGTAGTTAGTATTCGACACTTTAAAATGAATATTGCACAGGGTTCCTGGCAAATCATTCAACTTTCACTGTAATATTTATTAGGACCTGTGATATTTAATTGGGCTAAAGCATTTATCTGTTCTTGTTTAAAATCTGCAGCAAACGGAAGACAACTAGCACAAAATGTTCAAAATATTCCCTGCTGTCTTGTTATGGGTCTGGGACAGTATTTATATGTGCATGCCACGTATTACAAACTTGTGCCTGTGCAGTGCCATTGTGCACCAGCATTTGAAGCCACCGATTAAGTACAAAATGACATTTGGACCCATCTACGGGTGCACTGTTTAGCCACAGGTGCAAAATTGGACCACACCATGCATTGTTAACCACTCCTTCCCCTAGTCCCGAGACAAAACTACTTGAAGGGCGGGTGATGGGTGTACAAACGGTGCCACAGTCAGAGATCTGAGGGCCTTCTCTGGCTCATTTAAAAAGTGGTGTCTGGTAAATATCACCTGGGTGCCTGGAAGGAGAGTTGCCATGAAATGAAGGGGCAAGCCCGTGACTCGAGCTATGAAGGGTCGGTCTGTTGCACGGCTGGTGCTGGGCATGGCAGCTTCTCTGTGGCTGGCTAGATCTGCACGCGAGCAGCTGGTAAGGGGTCATCTTGATTAATGGAGATAAGCTGGAAGGCAGTGGATAAACACATTAAATGGCTTTTGCTGTAAATAGTGACGATTATCAGCGTGTCTGCAGTTTCCAGCGTAATAAGGAGGAAAGGCGGGAAAGTAAATCTAGTAAATTCTTAGTGATAACGAGAAACGTCAACCTGGCTTTACAAAAACAGTGTATGACAAAGTAGGAATTTGTAATGGAAAGCCTGATTTCCTCGCTTTGTTGAAAATGAACTGTTTAGTTATGATTAAACTAAGCGGAAAAGTGGCGCAAGCCAAAACCTGCAAAAATTGTTTACTACGGGGCCTTGGAGAATGGCTAAAAAGAATGATTTATTCCTCAAGGAACGCTCACAGACAACATAGGCATCTTCTTAATCTTTTATCGGGTATAAAACAGCAGTGGCAGCTGGATGAAACACAGACTCAGGCCACCGATGGAGCAGAACCGTGAAATGACTGACTGCGTTGGTCAGGGCTTACATAATCGCTGTATTTATTTCATCTCTATGAGAGGACGGGCCACTGTGTGGTGTTTAAATGGCCGCATGGACTACATTAACCTATGTCTCAAATAAATAAGCATATTTCTATATTTCTCACATAATATACCAAAGGCACTCCATGTTACTTTGTGCCTTCATAATTTTTTTTTTCAGGTTATTTATTTATTTTTTAGAGTTTTAAATAGCGCGAACTAGACCCGAGACATCGGGTATCAGTATTGAATGAGCCAAGTTTGTAAAGAGGTCAGAGCGCAGAGCGAATCTCAGCGTCATTACAAAATAAGAACACACATGACAACACAACGTGATACAAATATTATTTAAAAATAACAAATTGAGGTGTGAATATAAAATATGTTGGCGGAAAATTCACCTAATAATACGTGAAGCTGCGTGCTGCAAGAAGGTAGTACAAAACACAAATTCATAAACCCTCCATGTAGGGTAAGAACAGCAACACTTCTTTAATGTAAGGCCAAAGTTCACCAGAACTAGTTATTTTTATAGGTTAGCTGAGAAATTAATTTTTCTGGTGCGAGATTCCAGAAGTTCTTGTTTGTGTAAATTGTTCCTATAACTTCTAATTAATTTTTAGTACGGCTAAGAATGCTAGTTCATCTGTGATGTCATGAGTGAAATAATATGTGAGTTCATAAGCAATGTATGACGGAAGTGCAAGTTATAGTTAGTTCATTGAACTATAACTGGAACATTTCAGGGGGTTTTCGGTTCCTAAACAAAAGTTATTATCTCATTTCAACACCTAAATATAACATCACATTAACCTTTGTTTTTTTCAGTGAATTTCTGTGTTTTTTTTTAATCATATTCAAAGCTGAGCATGAGCCCAGCCTTCTCAGGCACACTGCGGCCTCGCAGCTCATGGCCTTTGTCTGTGCAACGGGGATTGTTGGCTGCAGGGCCTGGCTCCTGGTCATGCCCTGTGCCAAACCCCTGTGGGCTCTCAACCCCCCCTGCACACAGTCAAAGGGCAGCCAACTCCCCCCCCCCCACCCCACTGTGACTAGCCTTCAGCCATGCACAGAGTTGATATGGCTGGCAGCCAATACCCCCCTCCCCCCAGCCTGCACAAAGGTGGTTGGCCATAGGGTCTGATCTATGACCAGAGTCCTCCCATGTTATGTTTTCATTTTTTTGGGTTTTGCAGTACCAGCCCCATCAACAGGAGAACCCTGATGGGGAGTCATCTCGTAGTTACCTTGGCATCATAAGGCTGTCCTTATCTTGGGCAGGCTTTAGCACCATGCCCACAGTGTTTTTCCTCTATGGGACCACCATGCACAACATGGCGGTCCCAGATCGTAAACACCAATCAATAAATTAATATAAGCTTTATTCAGATTTTGAAAAAGACCATGAAAGTGAACATCATAAAAACAAAACTTATGCTAAAATCCAGTCATAAAAATGTGTAGAATGCATACAATATAACATGCATAATAAATTCATTAGAAACAAATACAGCAACCATAATGTTCCTAAAATACAGTCAAAATATACAGAAAAAATTAAAACAAGCCCTGAATATATATAAAATACGACCCCCTACTAAGCATATTGATTAACTAACCACAACTGTTTCTCAATCTCATTGCGGATTTCAAAACGCCGGTACCTCACTGGATAGCTACAGTCTGCGATGAATTCCCTGCGGGTGCCCAACCTCTAGCCAGGCATGCACCCATCCCCTGCAGGCATTCAACCCCATGTGGACACCCAAACTCAAGGGGGCACCTTACCTCCCCATGTGTGCCAACCTCACACTGACCGGCCAGGCCCTGTGCCCAACCCTGCAATGGCACTTAACCCCCTCACACCCACTATGCACAACTTTTGGCTGTGATCAGCGAGGGCTCATTGCCAGACATTCCTTACTATGAGCCATGTGGCCAGAATTACTACAACAACAAGAAGCTCCCCTATATTTCAAATTTTGTCTAGGATGTACAGGCAACTTGGATTTCACAACAATGGCATGAACAGTATTATTCTGCAGTTTTCCTTTGCCTAATTCAGCTGGAGAAAGAGAAAAAGAAAAGTAAAAGAGAATGTTCAAATTGTTTGCAACAGTTACAAGCTCAGTTAAGTTTGGATTCTCCTTGTACCAAAGCTCCTCCCTAACTCTATCTTTAATGCACCATAAGATAAGTTAGGCTCTAATCCTTTCAGCAATGCTATCACCAAAACTGCAGGTGGAAGCAAACTTTTCAAAGAGCCATAACATACTCTTAAACCATTTCAGTTTCCCTTTGTACCGGTTTGCCAAAATCATACCTTTACAAATTGGTGGAGATTTGTAGCAGATAATGCCTGTCCAACTTTCTACTGCACACTTCAAATCATTAAGATCTGTGGAAACATTTTCATCGTTATCGTCTGTGAGGTCTGCCAGGTTCTCAAATACATCTTGCCCTTCAATGCCAAGACAGTGTATTAACATGAAGGCTTTTTTTCCAGCTGTTAAGTTTGAACCACAAACACATAAATAGAAAAAACTGAAGGAAGTATTTAGAATAGCAGGACATCTTATGCTGGTTTTGACTGTTAATCGTGTTCAGCCGAGTCTGGTGGCTTAGTGGACTAATGCATCCACTGCAGGGGGCTATGTTCGACCTCATGGTCACAGGTTCAAATTCCCACGGGTCCACTCAGCTTCTCATCTTTTCTAAGGTCGATAAAATGAGTACCATTGAGTTGGGTAACAATAAACATCTGTTATTCAGCTCCAAGATTCCCCGTTACGGGTGAACGTGCGTTTTACAAATACACATGTTATGTAGTTGACTTCACAAGTGGTAGAAACATTTTGAAGGAAAGAGGTATCACTCATACAAAGTTGTCTTTGCCATCCCCAATACAATGATATGCCTGAGAGATTTAACAGCTAAGAGCGTGAGCAAGGATTGGAAAGAAAAAAATCAAAATATGAATTGCAGCTTTTATATACACTCCTCACTCCACCAACAGGAATCACATTGTTTGATTGTTCAAAATAGGGAAACCCTGTACCACAATCTGTCCACCATGGGTAGAGAGAGTTTGGAGTCTCAAGAGAGTAATATTGTGGATCTTGGACGTATTCGAGAAAAAGAATTATCTACATGAAAGGCTCAGAAAATGAATGATGATGTAAGAAGAGCCGCTGGTAGTGTGTGAGTATTGCTGGATGTGGTGCAGGCAACAAGGGAAGTGAGCTGAGAGAGCTGCAAATACCATCTTGTTTCCGGAATTGGAATTCTTGGTGCTGAAGATTCTGAACAAAAGGTGTAGGAAGAGCTGTGTGTGAGGCATTATGCTGGAAGAGCAGAGAGTATAATAGTAGAGTCAGTACCTAAATAGCATACTTAGCATGGAGGTTAGGAGTTATTGTGCATTAGTAGCTCTGTATGTGAAAAACTCAGAGCTTCTTCTTCAACTATTTCTGCTCCATATGGATTGCCCCATTGCGCAATTCCAAGTCTCTCTGATTATGGAATTGTCGGGCCTGCAAACTCTAGATCCGATCATTCTGGACCCGGAGACACCAGGCCTGTATGTACTCTGTGGGCAGAATCACAGCCTAGCTCCTACCTGGCCTTACAGCAGTATGGGAGAAGCAGACACTGCCCCCCCCCCCTCCGAGACAGGCACAAACCTGCCCTGCACCCCTGCCTCCTTCAGAGCAGGTGTAAAATGTCAGCAGTTATTCCCCTGGAATCAGGGAAAACTGTTCAGAAAAGGGCCTAGTATTACAGAGTCTGAGAGTTATTCCCCAATCCGTCTGGGGGGATGAGGGGAATCATAATCATTGCAAATTGATGTAGGGATACCATCCAGAATCATAGGTTAAGGCCCTTCCAGTTTCTGAGCCCCAAATTCTATGATACTTGTAAGGAGGGCCCTAGAAGCCCTGTGCTGACAGATTTCAAATCCGCCATTTGTAAAGCGTTTTTGAGCCAAGGGGGCAGTCAACCAATCAAAAACATTGTGAGAAACCTCAGAAGATGAAAACAAGGCAATGGCAACTATTATTTGGAGTTCTGAGAAACTATGAATTCAGTTTTTGTTGAGTTTTGCTGCTGTTGCTTCTCTTAGTGCAACTATAGATGTGTTCATTTGAAATCACTTGCTTGGCTGTAATCCTTGCTTAGATGTATCTTTCTTTGTACAACACTAGGAATTTCCCATGTGCCCTGCCCAGTGCATTTTTGCTAATGGCTCTGATTAGACGTACAGTAAATATCAAAAATGATTTCGATTTATTAATTACAGTTATTTTCTCTGTTTAGAAATATTATTGTGAAATGGATTATTTACTTGTAGGTGAACAAGAGATGAGTTCCTACAGAGTCAAGCAGTCTGAATAGCTGGAGGTTAAACTTCAAGCAATGATCTTCTCTCAGAGAGAAATATGAGCAAAGTACATCAGCAGCACCACAACAACATTAACATCAAGGACAGATGCAGTGAAATTCGCTTATCAGTTTAGTTTTAAAATGTACGCAGTAAAACTATATTAATAACCTGTGTGCCTTACTATTGGAGCCATTGAATAGAATGCACATGCGATAAGGCAGACAGGATAGCTATCTTCCTGGTGACCAGTCCCCCAAACTCTAAATAAGTCCCATCATAATTTTTCTGGAGCCCAAAGTCCTCCAGTGAGGCAGGACAGTGCACAATGACTGAGGAGAACTTCACGTGCTGGATAAATCAATTTTAAATTCCAATTGAAGCCATGGATTTTGGAACCAAAAGGTCAGAATGGGACAGACTTGAAAATCATAGTGCCAGAAGTCCTCTTATTTCTGGGGTCACATTGCCACCTTCATCTCCACTCGTTCTCTTGGTACGGATTTATAACTCAGTCAGTCACCCAATGCCTGTCTGCATCCCAAAGAACCCAATGGGGGAAAGAGCAACCCCACTGGGAGTTGAAGACATTACTCCAACAACTGGGTTTTCAAGGCCTTACGGAAATGTTTGGGGCCCAAAATCTTTCAGCAGTGACTGACAGGACTCCATGAGGCCAAATATTTTCTCCATGTGGTTCTGCCTGCAAAAAACATTTCTTGTTGCAAAAACCTCAAAGTGGGGACAACCAGAGCATCCTGCCAGCCAGCACTGTGTCTTTCTTGGGTAGCATTAGCACTTTGTCCCAGTCCTGCAGAACCTCTTCCTCTTCGTGACATCTAAAGCTGTTAGATTTCTAAGGTTAGCCTCTAGGCCTCCAGGGTAGTGGCAGTATAGAGAGCGATAAAATGAGCCACTTACTCAAGTCAGGGACCGGCAAAGCTGGTCAGTCGGTTCTTCCACAAATATGCTGTTCTTTGTCCTTTATTTCTTGGGACTGAAGGAGGTCAATTGGTCTGCCTGCAGCAAGCCTGAAGATTAAAAAAAATATCTAAGTGAGAAACTACAGGAGCCTAACAATAATTGCCATTGTTTTGGATACCTTTCCACATATACCTTCAGGCTTTTTTTTTAACTATGGCCAGTGGTTATTTAGTGAAAATGTCTGAATTGAGAAACTACAGCTCAGCACAGGGTTGGGTTTGCTTTGTCATTGTATTCCAACTCAGCTAATAAAACCATTAAAAAAAATTGGATCCATCTGGAAACGTTGGCTAGTTCTTTAGTAGAGGCTAAGGAAACGTGGAAATGGTCCAGTGGTAGTATGGAAAAATGGTGGTTTGCATCTCGTAATCACAAGAATGCAAAATAATTTTGCAGAATTAGGGGAGTTGAATAGTGCCCATATTTCTCTCCAGCGGATAAAAAATACCACACACACAAATACTCTTAGACAACAAGATTGTAAGTCTATCTTTTCACAGGATTTTGAGGCAGAAAACATGCTTTCCATCACTGTCCCAAAATGATGGCAATTTGTGCAAGAGTAGACTGTTTACTGCCAAGCATTCAAGGTACTTTTCTCTGGTAGCTCTTTGTTCTTATGCCTGTCCTTTACCTCATTATATTTACATTGTCATCAATCAAGATCATTAAGATCCTTGTGTATCAATGCATTTCCCCATAGACACAGAATGGGTAGAACCCTTTGATGCACCAGGCCCTAGGGGTTTAGCACTTAAATACTTTGTGGGTGTTTGCATCCCACTATGGAGAATAAAGCAGCAGGTGATGTTTTATTTATTTCGTTCAGCTAAAATTCGATGCCAGTTTGCAGACGATGATCAGTGTTTGAATTGTGAGGACTGGATCAGAAAGGTGTTCTTCTGTCTCTGCTCAACCACTTAAACCCCTCAGTTTGTGCTAGAATTTCGTAAAGATGGTTCAAGAGATACAGAGGTCCCAAGCTGCAGAGCTGCTTTATCATTTACATTCATGTCTATAAATTAAAAATAGAAGTTATTCTCAGATACTCTCATAAATATTCCATACATTGAACCCAGCTAATATAGATTAGTCAGCCTTTGAAACCTTAAATGAAATAGAATTAAACTGCATTACCAGGAAAGAAGGGCACAGTTGGTTGAAACTATGGTATAAATGATGGAGATATTGGAGCATTAGCCAAAAACAATTGGATGCTCAATCAGCCACCATCTTCTGTCGCTGTCTCACTTACAGTGCCGTCTTAGCTGTTCTCCGAGCTGCCACCAGCCCCATCACCAGGAGAACCTTGATGGCGAGGCATGGGCAGTCATCTGGTCGTTACCTTGGCATCATAAGGCTGTCCTTATGTGGGCAGGCTTCGCACCATGCCCACAATGTTTTACCTCTATGGGACCACCATGCACAAAATGGTGGTCCCTGATCATAAAAACCAATTAATCAATTAATATAACCTGTATTCGATTTTTGAAAAAGATAATAAAAGCAAACACCATAAAAACTGAAAATATGCTAAAATCCAGTCATAAAAATGTGCAGAGTGCAAACAATATGGCATGCATAATAAATTCATTAGAAACAAATACAAAAATCATAATTTTCCTAAAATACAGTCAAAATATACCGAAAAATTTGCAAAAACAAGCCCTGGATATATAAAAAATACGACCGCTACTGAGCATATTGATTAACTAATCACAACTGTTTCTCTAACTCATAGCGGCTTTCAAAAAGCTAACTACGTTAAAAATGGCGTCTCCCGGGAGCAGTTGAAGGTACATTAATGCAGGACTACTTGGGAAAAGTTCGCTTGTTTTAATATCGGGATGATAAAACCAACCAATGTTCCCCACTGTAATGGTACAAAACTCCCAGTGATCCACAGAATTTATTTTTCATTTAGCAAAAACGAACCTCTGCTTTGGGGGACTGTTTTCGAGAAATGTATAAAATGCCGACTCATCCAGCATGCCACGAGTGCATGGCAAAGCTTCACCCCATGCACTGGGAGGCCAATCCAGCAAACTAAATGAGGAACTTACCCCTCTTGTACAAAATGGAAGAGGAAAAGGGTATCTTCAGGAATGACACAGAGAGGCACGCATAGATAAAAGCACCCGACTTTTAGCTGGTGTCCTTGGTGGTTTAGTCTCCATCCAATGCCTATCACTCCTAAGCTGTGCAAATGGGCACATGTCCACATTTCCATTCCAGTGCATCCACAGGTCATACTCCAATAATTAGTATAAACCGAGTGACAGGAGCTTCCTCCCAAATATTCTGCGACTGGAGTTAAATAATGGCCGACCCAGCACAGAGAATAATTAGGAACTATTTTCACGCCACCCTTTCGCAATTGCATGTCATATATGTGCATGTGTTGGAACTGACTCCTAAACACACATTCCACTCTACCACACCGCGGACAAAAAAATGGCACACTGGCCTCAAACAAAAAACATATGTTTTTCTACGTGGCTCAATACAAGCGCCTTGAAGCAGGTTAGAAAGTGACTTATATTGACATGCCGTATATTCATTGATGCTAACCATATTTATAATTTGTATTATGTTTACAAATTAGAAAGTAGAAAGATATCTATCTGTATTAAAACTATGCAATAAATGTGAACTGATTTATCTATGCAATTTTCCTTCCGTTTTAAAAGTGCAAAGTTCAAAATTGCACGTATGCGTACCAAAAAATGTATATTGTATTTCCCCTTTAAGTGTACGCTAAACATGTTCTCTAATAAATAATCACTGTCTTCACATTACAGCACTCCCTGTGCGTATTTGTATTTGCTAATCGTGTATTCCTAGTTCAACAATCAACATTCATATATTCGCTTGATTTTATTTGTGCAGACACAATGGAATTTAGAAGTTGAAAATTATTCTTCAATTTTCTCTGTAATTACAAACAAGACTCCTGATTTTATAGACAACACAGCTGATAGCATATGCTCATACACTGCTTGCTTTTTTTTTCTTTGTAGCTTCGCGCAACCCGCTCGATTTAGAGTGATATTTTAATGCATTATTATGAAAGGAACAGCAACTGGTTTTGTTGGTTACAGGATGGTGACTCCCAGCGCTGTCCCAGATGCTGTCGCCGTCTCTGCGAGAGCAGATTCGCAGCATCTTGTCTCCGGCACACATCGATGCCCACGCCTGCTGCCTTTGTCCCAGAGGAGGGGCAACACCTGCTGCTGGCAGTGTGCCGGGCCCGGGGGGAGGGCACGTTCTAGCGCTGCTGGGTGACGGGACGGCGCGGGCCCCGGATTCCAAGTGAACTGGCTGAAGGCACCCTAGGGCTCCCCGCACCCCACTCTTGTACCCATCTGGTCCCCTCTCCTGTTCCAAGACGGAAGACACAGTGAGGGATGACTTGTCAGAAGCGCATCAGTGTCGAAGGATAACAAAGCAAAACGTAACTGTGCTGATAGATGTCAAGTAGTGCGCCCTGATGTCTTACAAACCGTCATGCAGCGCTGACAGGTGGCTTTACGTTGAAATAGCATATATCATGCAAACGGCGGTGAAAGAGGGAGCAGGAACAAGAGACAAGTATTTGCCATGTGAAACTCTCTCTCATGTACCCACACATAACGGAGGTACACCAACCATAAGTTTTCTTTTCTTCAAAAAACAAAAATATTTAATTATTTATATTCGGAAAATGGATGTAGATTCAACAGAATGCCAGAGGTAGTGGAAGTGGCATCACACACCCTTAGAACTTCATGACATCACAGGAAGTGACATCATATGAACCCATCACCCCGGATCCTCCCAGAAAGCAATGTCACATGACCATAACACTAATGCTACCACGATAATTGACATAGCTAATGTTCCATAGTAACTGCATGATTAATAAAATAACACAACACCGACAAATAGCTGGTTTAGATACCACATATGTTAGGATGCTCCCATAATCTTTGAAAGTGGTGGAGTGTAATACTTGCCCTGATTTGTAGTGAACGAGTGAAGCCAGTGAGCCCGAGCTCCTCCAGGAGGACTCAAGGGGCCTCATCCCCAAGAACATGTAGAAACACAACTGGGTCATATTTTTATTTTTTTTATTTTTTTATTTTACAGAGTTTTATATAGCGCGAACTTGACCCGAATCGGGTATCAGAGCGCTTTACAAGCACCAGTTGCAATACATGAGGATGCTGGTGCTTTTAAAGCACAATTTTCACATACATTTGCTAAAATACCACTGGCTCTGAAAGGGCTCTCCTTAAATATTCAAGTCTTTTCATAGTGTGCTGAGACAATGAAATCAAACATTCCTCAGGTGTTGACCCAATTTTTTTCAAAATGTGCTCTGCTACCCCTATATGTCAAAAAGTGTCTCCATTGTGCCAGGACCAACATATTTTAATGGGTGCCCTAAATACGCCTTGGATGCCCTTATGCCAAAAATAAGTGCCAGACGTTTGCCATGGGTGCCCCATATGTCAAGAATGACCTCCAGTATGCCAGTGCCAGTATTTTGTTGTAGGTGCCTGTCATATGAAGAATTGCCTGCATCATTCCAGTGCAGGAATTTTGCCATGGGTGCTTCCCTAAGCCAAAATTACCTTCAGTATGTTATGGACAATCGCAGACTTCCAAGCATAATAGCACACTTTTACCTATGCATTTACACTCATTAACACGCACTCTCATTTATTTGCACTCATTCATTCTCACTCATTCTCTTGCACTAACTCTTTCTCGCTCATTACACTCATTGATTCTTACACTGAATCACTCATACTTTCTCACTCACACTGTCACTTTGTTATACCCACTCACTCTCATTTATTCTCAGTCTGACTCACTCATTTTTCCTAATTCATTCAAACTAACCCACTCACATTCAGTCTTAGCCTCACTCACTCATAATTTGCCACTTACTCACAATCACTTGCACTCACTCTCCATTATTCTCCCTTATTCTGGCTCACTCTTAACATTCTCTCATGCTCATTCCTATTCATTCTCATTTGTCCACTCACACTCACTCTTACTCCGACTCACCCTGACTCACCCATACTCCCTTACTGAAACTCAATCTAGCTAATTCTAACTACCTGTTACTGACTCTCACCCACTCACTTTTACCTACACACATATGCTGATATGGAGGTTAGAATGGGGGTTTTTGTGTTTAGTCAGGAAAATGGCGCTCAGGCTATTGCGTGTGCTATCAATGGACCTATGGTAGTGCGGTGCTGCCAGGTCAGGGGAATAACCCGATAATCCCTGGGGAATCTGTGAATCAAGGGATCCACAGTTTATAAAGTGAGCGTAGTCCTGGGCACACGCGGTGAGGGTATTAGTAATATAATATGTATTATTGATGCGTTATTCAAATACAATGGTCAACATCAGTATTTGTCCAAATAGGTATTTTTTTATTTCAACAACAACTGTGTTGAATATAGTGAACCAGCCGACACGTGTTTCGTCACTGGGAAAGGTCCCGTGACTCATCAGGGCTGGGAAGGATACAAAAAATAAATTAAATAATAAGTGAGGAAAAACAACGATGAAACAACGGGTACCTAGTCTGAGCTAGACACGTTATCTAAAGTGGAAAGGGATCACCCGAAGTGACTGTTGGGAACATAAACAACTGAAAGTGACCAGTATGGTGTTTGGTGACACTCGTGAAGGTGCCGCTGTTCATGGATCAAGACTCTGGGTGAAGATGCAGGGAAACATTTCAAAATATTTCAAATTATAGTGACAGGTGTAACGGTGCCGCTCTCATGTACAATAGAAAACATGAGGAAAACGCGGGAAAACTGATACATAGTGTGAGTGAACAGTGCTAGAATTAGAGTAGAATAGTTCAAGAGGGCAAGAAGTGAAGAAAAGATATGTGAGGACTAAGAAGGGCTGGAATAAAAGAGAAAGGGGAGAAGAAGCGGGTAAACTAGTGAACCTGAGCTGTGGAACTACTAGAAGAGTACTAGAGAAAGAGGGGAGGGGACACAAGAGGAATGTGGAAAGTAAGGTGCAGAGGTCGTGACACAGGAAGCGAGGGAAAAGGAAACAATGAGTACGTGGGTAAACTAAAAAACCCGTGATCATGAACTACTGAATGGATACTGGCGATAGAAGGGGAGGAAACACAAGAGAAGGGTGAGAAGTAAAGGTCGTGGCACAGGTGACAAGGGAAAAGGAAACCACTGAGTAAGCTTACCCGAGGACCGGATAAGAATACAGCAACCCGTTGGGGGTTAAGCCGAGATCGGGAGTAACAAGAAGATGGCGCAGAAGAGGCGCTGCGCTGGCATCAAGGATGCAGCGAGGAGGGAAGCCACTGAGGAAGAAAAGCAGGAATGAGGGTGACGAGAAAGGAGAAAGGAAAATTGCCAGGATGGCTAAGAACATGAGCGGGGTGGGAAAGTCTTACCGGGTGGTGATCTCCCTATGCTGATAAGCGTGATTGCGCTGGGGCAGGTACGCCACGGCAATCATGGAAGGCAGGAATCAGGGTAGCGGAGGGAGGCTGTCCAGTGTCCGGCTAGGTGGATGAGGTACCAAGTCAAGCAGGCGAGGTACGAAGGTTAGGCTATAAAGGAGGACAGGGAGGGGAGGTTACAAGGAACGTGGACATTTGGGCGGAAAAAGTGGAGAGAGGAAAGGAAAAGAGAAACTTACCCCGGGTACGGGAAGTTGAGTAGTATCAAGAGTTGTATAAGGCTGGGTGAAGCAGACGCCTGTCTGAAAAAACAGAGGAGAAGGACACTAGAGTAATGAGGGATATCAAGGAGTGCGGGGGTGGAGGAGACAGGTCAAAACTTCAACAACTATTACCTGGGGTCCGGATCGGAGAGCTGCGAGGACACACTGGAGCCGAGGAAACCGAGTAGAAAGAGAAAAGGGAAACGAGGGTTGGGAGCTATATCCGGATTAGATAAGGAAGACTAGACCGAGAGCAAAAGGAGATCCGGCCGGGCGGTCACCATATTGAAAACTCGGGGGAAAGTCGAAAAGTATTGCGCATGTGCGGAGGACGTTACACTGTCAATAAGGCACCCGCAGCCTCGGGAAACCCGCACAGTGGTAAGGACGAAAAGCGGAAAGAGTAGACAGAGGTGCGTGTCAGTGAGCAAACATACATCTGAAGGAAAGTCAATTACGAACGGATGTGACAATAACAAAAATGATAAATACATCATAAAATGATGTTTGTAGCAGGTACATGTGAAAGGATACAAAGGGGGAAATCACTGTAACAAGGTATTAGGTATACTGAGTCATATAGGAAATGCAATGAGTGAATGCGGTAACACAGGTCAAAAATTACATGAACCTAAATCATGGGAGGGTAAGTCAATAGGGAGATATTGGCACATGAAATGGAGTAGAGAAAAGACATGCAAGTATTACTGAAAAAAAGGGGGGGAAAGGGATAGGAATGCAGACATTGGTAAAGTACACATCTTGAGGTGCCAAAACAGAATTATGTAATAATGACCAAAAGCACAGGAAAAGATGTAACGGCAACATAGGTTAGAAATACATGGCTCCTATTCATGGAGGTTATGTAACAAGGAAGATGATGACACGTGAATATGGTATGGAGAATAGACATGCAAGTTTCAACTGATTATATAGGAAGAGGACAGGTATCATACCAAAGTAAATAACATAAAATGTAGTTCCAAACAAGAAAATTGTCATAATGTTCATTCACCCAGGAAGTAATGCAGTTCGTGATCAGTGTTCAATCCGTGTTGTACTGTTCGCAGACGCATAATCCAAGTGGCTTCTAGGCGTCTGAGTCTGAGTTCTCTGTTGCCACCTCTCACATTGGTGGATGCCATGTCAAATCCGAAAAAGGAAATCCGTTTCTTGGGGCCCTGGTTAGGACAAGTGGCAGCATGGATCGCCATGGGATATCTAGTGTCAAGATTGTTTAAAGCTCTGACGTGTTCTCCTATCCGATCTTTTAGTGGTCTGATGGTACTTCCGATGTACCAAAGTTTGCAGGTGCATTCCAGAATATAGATCACAAATTTCGTGTTGCAGTTGATGTTATGTCTGATCTGGTACTCTTGTCTGTTCACGGCCGTGAAGTTTCTAATTCCATGTTGGGCTAGTTTGCAGACCCCGCGGTGTCCGCATTTGAAGAAGCCGAGATTATGAGTCGCTAGCCAAGTAGGCCTGGTGCTAGGGCCAGGGATGCTGGGGCTGAGTCTAGTTTTCAGGGTTCTGCCTCTCCTGTATGTGATTTGTGGTTTAGGAGGTACGATCTCTTTAAGTGTGTTGTCTGCAAGTAGTACGTTCCAATGTTTGTTTAGGCTTTTCTTCATTGTTAACCCCATGTCGCTATAGTCAGTGATAAGTCGGACAGGTTGGTCTTGCTCAGTGATTGTCCGTCTGGTGTGTAAAGTATCTTCTCTTTTTATGTTCCTGATTCTTTTTTCAGCTGAGCTGATGGTGCGGGCACTATAACCTCTGTTTATGAATCTTTGTTTCATGTTGGTTAGGCACTTTTGAAATTCCAGTTCCTCACTACAGTTTCTCCTGGCTCTCATGAATTCCCCGTAGGGAATCGCCTGTGTTTGGTGAGGGGGATGTGAGCTATCTGCATGCAGGATGGCATTGCATGATGTTTCTTTTCTATATAGACGACTCTCAATGGTGTTGGACTTGATGTAGATTTCCACATCTAGAAATGTGATGTTGGTGGCACTAGAGTTACCTGTGAATTTCATGTTCATGTCGTTACGAATACGATTGAGGTGTGCACAGAATTTGTCAAGTTCAAGTTGTGACCCTGACCAAAAGAGTAAGCAATCATCTATGTAGTGACCCCAGTATATTATGGAGTCTATCCATTGTGCCCCTTCCGTGCCCCAAATCCATTTAGACTCTAGGACGCCCATGTACAGGTTAGCAAAAGAGGGAGAAAATTTCGAGCCCATGGCCACTCCTTTGTTCTGTTTATACCACATACCGTCATAGATGAAGAAGTTGTTGTTTAATATGATGTCCATCATTGTAACTAACATCTGGGTATGTTGCCATAAGTTGGCTGGTCTGTTGTTGAGTATGCTGGTGACAGCCTTAAGCCCTAGGGTAGGTTCAATAGTGGTATAAAGAGAGACTACATCTAGGGTTGCCAGGATCATATCCGGATGCCATTGGACATCTGATAAGATGCTGAGAATGTGTTTGGTGTCCTGGATGTATGATGGCAGATTTATGACCAGAGTACCAAGAAAGAGGTCAACGTATTGTGCTATTCTTTCCGTGGGTCCACCAATGCCCGACACAATAGGTCTCCCTGGAGGAAAGGGAGCAGTCTTGTGTATTTTGGGAACGGTGTACAGACAGGGGAACGTTGGTCTGTGAACTTTCAGATATAATAGTTCTTGGTCATCAATGAGACCTTGCGTGTGCCATTCGGATAGGTGTTTATTGATAATGGTGACAAGAGGGGCTGTTGGGTTGTAAGGGAGCTGCTCATAGCAGGAGTTGTCACCTAGTTGGGACAGGATTTCCGCATGATATTCTGATCTGTTCATGATGACTACATTACCCCCTTTGTCCGCCTCTTTGATTATGATGTCTCTGTTGGAGGTGAGTTGTTTCAGGGCTACTCTTTCTTCTCTGCAGAGATTGTCTTTAGTCCTATGCCTGATCTTCGATCTTTTTATTTCGTGTCTGTCCATATCATTTAACACTAGGTTGTAGAATGTGTCAACAGCATTGCCCCCTGGGAGCATGGGTGTCCACTTGGATTTGGGTTTAAAACCACAGTGCAGGCTAAGATCTTCCTCTATATCTAATTCCTGGAGGAGATTCTCCATGTTGGTAGGTATATCGTCCAGGTCAGTGAGTGAGAGCAGTAGGTGAGTGACCTGGATGTCGCTTATGCTTTGTGCTCCTGACGTATAGTCGGAGCAAATCTTACTACCTCTTCTTAAAGTGGGGGGAATGCCACTAAAGTGTTTTTTGATTTTGATGCCCCTGATAAACTTAAAAAGGTCGATCTTGTGTCTGCAGGTGTCTCCCTGTTCATGTGGGTTAAAGCTCAGGCCCTTGCTCAGCAAAGAGATCATGCCACTATTGAGGTCTAGGGAGGAGAGATTGACGACTTGTATATCCAAATTTTCTGGATCTACTTGTCCTTCTCGTTCCCGGATCTTAGTTTCTTTTTGTATTCTTCTGTGTCCTGCCCTTTTGCCCCTGCGGGTCTTCTGTCTTGGGTGGTTTGTCTTTGTTGCGTTCTGTTCTCTCTCCTTATGGCCTGTACCTCCTTTAAAAAAGACGATGTGGTTGGTGGTGTCTTGTTGGAATTGCTGCCCTGGTTTTCTCCCTCACTGTCGCTAGTGGCAATGGTGTTGAGTGATGTGGAGCTGGATGAGAGTGAGGCAGTTTCTGTTCTGGTTTGTCTGTCGCCCTGTCCTGTGGTGCTGATAAGTTTGTCGTATTTTCTAGCAAAGGTGTAAACTCGTCCTTCCCTGTAGTCAGCTTCGTCTCTTTTCAGTTGACGTGTTTTTCTGTCTTTTATTTCGTTTTGGTGTTTTGTAAGAATGTCATTCAAGATGACGTAGTTTTTACTAGTGGCTTCTTCCAAGTTTAAGTCCACTATATCTTTCTCGAGATTGGTAATCTCGATTTGTAATTTGGCTACTTTTCTTTCCGCGTTCTCTATCAAGATGTTGATAAGTGTGTTTGAGTTAGAGTTTAAAGTTTCTTCCCATTTACCCAAAAGATCGTCGTCTAAGTCGTCAAATGTTGTGAAAATCTGTGAACGGAGTCCCCTGGGGACTCTGTTCAGTCTCAGGTATTGTTTGAGTGTGGCGCTGTCCCACCACCTGGAATTTTCTGTTTTTTTGAGTGTTTCTAATTTCAGAAATTTCTCTTTTAGACCTTCTTTGCGTGTGGGGTGATTACTAGTTGTTGCAGAGGTGTTAGTGATCCCTTTGGATAGATTCTCAAAAAGCTCTGATGCGACCTTGTCTCTATCCATGCTCTATACTAAGAGACTGAGTGTACTGGGGTAAGACGCTGCGGCTGCCCTTCCTGAAACCGTGAAATGGAGGTTAGAATGGGGGGTTTTGTGTTTAGTCAGGAAATGGCGCTCAGGCTATTGCGTGTGCTATCAATGGACCTATGGTAGTGCGGTGCTGCCAGGTCAGGGGAATAACCCGATAACCCCTGGGGAATCTGTGAATCAAGGGATCCACAGTTTATAAAGTGAGCGTAGTCCTGGGCACACGCGTTGAGGGTATTAGTAATATAATATGTATTATTGATGCGTTATTCAAATACAATGGTCAACATCAGTATTTGTCCAAATAGGTATTTTTTTATTTCAACAACAACTGTGTTGAATATAGTGAACCAGCCGACACGTGTTTCGTCACTGGGAAAGGTCCCGTGACTCATCAGGGCTGGGAAGGATACAAAAAATAAATTAAATAATAAGTGAGGAAAAACAACGATGAAACAACGGGTACCTAGTCTGAGCTAGACACGTTATCTAAGTGGAAAGGGATCACCCGAAGTGACTGTTGGGAACATAAACAACTGAAAGTGACCAGTATGGTGTTTGGTGACGCTCGTGAAGGTGCCGCTGTTCATGGATCAAGACTCTGGGTGAAGATGCAGGGAAACATTTCAAAATATTTCAAATTATAGTGACAGGTGTAACGGTGCCGCTCTCATGTACAATAGAAAACATGAGGAAAACGCGGGAAAACTGATACATAGTGTGAGTGAACAGTGCTAGAATTAGCGTAGAATAGTTCAAGAGGGCAAGAAGTGAAGAAAAGATATGTGAGGACTAAGAAGGGCTGGAATAAAAGAGAAAGGGGAGAAGAAGCGGGTAAACTAGTGAACCTGAGCTGTGGAACTACTAGAAGAGTACTAGAGAAAGAGGGAGGGGACACAAGAGGAATGTGGAAAGTAAGGTGCAGAGGTCGTGACACAGGAAGCGAGGGAAAAGGAAACAATGAGTACGTGGGTAAACTAAAAAACCCGTGATCATGAACTACTGAATGGATACTGGAGATAGAAGGGGAGGAAACACAAGAGAAGGGTGAGAAGTAAAGGTCGTGGCACAGGTGACAAGGGAAAAGGAAACCACTGAGTAAGCTTACCCGAGGACCGGATAAGAATACAGCAACCCGTTGGGGGTTAAGCCGAGATCGGGAGTAACAAGAAGATGGCGCAGAAGAGGCGCTGCGCTGGCATCAAGGATGCAGCGAGGAGGGAAGCCACTGAGGAAGAAAAGCAGGAATGAGGGTGACGAGAAAGGAGAAAGGAAAATTGCCAGGATGGCTAAGAACATGAGCGGGGTGGGAAAGTCTTACCGGGTGGTGATCTCCCTATGCTGATAAGCGTGATTGCGCTGGGGCGGGTACGCCACGGCAATCATGGAAGGCAGGAATCAGGGTAGCGGAGGGAGGCTGTCCAGTGTCCGGCTAGGTGGATGAGGTACCAAGTCAAGCAGGCGAGGTACGAAGGTTAGGCTATAAAGGAGGACAGGGAGGGGAGGTTACAAGGAACGTGGACATTTGGGCGGAAAAAGTGGAGAGAGGAAAGGAAAAGAGAAACTTACCCCGGGTACGGGAAGTTGAGTAGTATCAAGAGTTGTATAAGGCTGGGTGAAGCAGACGCCTGTCTGAAAAAACAGAGGAGAAGGACACTAGAGTAATGAGGGATATCAAGGAGTGCGGGGTGGAGGAGACAGGTCAAAACTTCAACAACTATTACCTGGGGTCCGGATCGGAGAGCTGCGAGGACACACTGGAGCCGAGGAAACCGAGTAGAAAGAGAAAAGGGAAACGAGGGTTGGGAGCTATATCCGGATTAGATAAGGAAGACTAGACCGAGAGCAATAGGAGATCCGGCCGGGCGGTCGCCATATTGAAAACTCGGGGAAAGTCGAAAAGTATTGCGCATGTGCGGAGGACGTTACACTGTCAATAAGGCACCCGCAGCCTCGGGAAACCCGCACAGTGGTAAGGACGAAAAGCGGAAAGAGTAGACAGAGGTGCGTGTCAGTGAGCAAACATACATCTGAAGGAAAGTCAATTACGAACGGATGTGACAATAACAAAAATGATAAATACATCATAAAATGATGTTTGTAGCAGGTACATGTGAAAGGATACAAAGGGGGAAATCACTGTAACAAGGTATTAGGTATACTGAGTCATATAGGAAATGCAATGAGTGAATGCGGTAACACAGGTCAAAAATTACATGAACCTAAATCATGGGAGGGTAAGTCAATAGGGAGATATTGGCACATGAAATGGAGTAGAGAAAAGACATGCAAGTATTACTGAAAAAAGGGGGGGGAAAGGGATAGGAATGCAGACATTGGTAAAGTACACATCTTGAGGTGCCAAAACAGAATTATGTAATAATGACCAAAAGCACAGGAAAAGATGTAACGGCAACATAGGTTAGAAATACATGGCTCCTATTCATGGAGGTTATGTAACAAGGAAGATGATGACACGTGAATATGGTATGGAGAATAGACATGCAAGTTTCAACTGATTATATAGGAAGAGGACAGGTATCATACCAAAGTAAATAACATAAAATGTAGTTCCAAACAAGAAAATTGTCATAATGTTCATTCACCCAGGAAGTAATGCAGTTCGTGATCAGTGTTCAATCCGTGTTGTACTGTTCGCAGACGCATAATCCAAGTGGCTTCTAGGCGTCTGAGTCTGAGTTCTCTGTTGCCACCTCTCACATTGGTGGATGCCATGTCAAATCCGAAAAAGGAAATCCGTTTCTTGGGGCCCTGGTTAGGACAAGTGGCAGCATGGATCGCCATGGGATATCTAGTGTCAAGATTGTTTAAAGCTCTGACGTGTTCTCCTATCCGATCTTTTAGTGGTCTGATGGTACTTCCGATGTACCAAAGTTTGCAGGTGCATTCCAGAATATAGATCACAAATTTCGTGTTGCAGTTGATGTTATGTCTGATCTGGTACTCTTGTCTGTTCACGGCCGTGAAGTTTCTAATTCCATGTTGGGCTAGTTTGCAGACCCCGCAGTGTCCGCATTTGAAGAAGCCGAGATTATGAGTCGCTAGCCAAGTAGGCCTGGTGCTAGGGCCAGGGATGCTGGGGCTGAGTCTAGTTTTCAGGGTTCTGCCTCTCCTGTATGTGATTTGTGGTTTAGGAGGTACGATCTCTTTAAGTGTGTTGTCTGCAAGTAGTACGTTCCAATGTTTGTTAAGGCTTTTCTTCATTGTTAACCCCATGTCGCTATAGTCAGTGATAAGTCGGACAGGTTGGTCTTGCTCAGTGATTGTCCGTCTGGTGTGTAAAGTATCTTCTCTTTTTATGTTCCTGATTCTTTTTTTGCTGAGCTGATGGTGCGGGCACTATAACCTCTGTTTATGAATCTTTGTTTCATGTTGGTTAGGCACTTTTGAAATTCCAGTTCCTCACTACAGTTTCTCCTGGCTCTCATGAATTCCCCGTAGGGAATCGCCTGTGTTTGGTGAGGGGGATGTGAGCTATCTGCATGCAGGATGGCATTGCATGATGTTTCTTTTCTATATAGACGACTCTCAATGGTGTTGGACTTGATGTAGATTTCCACATCTAGAAATGTGATGTTGGTGGCACTAGAGTTACCTGTGAATTTCATGTTCATGTCGTTACGAATACGATTGAGGTGTGCACAGAATTTGTCAAGTTCAAGTTGTGACCCTGACCAAAGGAGTAAGCAATCATCTATGTAGTGACCCCAGTATATTATGGAGTCTATCCATTGTGCCCCTTCCGTGCCCCAAATCCATTTAGACTCTAGGACGCCCATGTACAGGTTAGCAAAAGAGGGAGAAAATTTCGAGCCCATGGCCACTCCTTTGTTCTGTTTATACCATATACCGTCATAGATGAAGAAGTTGTTGTTTAATATGATGTCCATCATTGTAACTAACATCTGGGTATGTTGCCATAAGTTGGCTGGTCTGTTGTTGAGTATGCTGGTGACAGCCTTAAGCCCTAGGGTAGGTTCAATAGTGGTATAAAGAGAGACTACATCTAGGGTTGCCAGGATCATATCCGGATGCCATTGGACATCTGATAAGATGCTGAGAATGTGTTTGGTGTCCTGGATGTATGATGGCAGATTTATGACCAGAGTACCAAGAAAGAGGTCAACGTATTGTGCTATTCTTTCCGTGGGTCCACCAATGCCCGACACAATAGGTCTCCCTGGAGGAAAGGGAGCAGTCTTGTGTATTTTGGGAACGGTGTACAGACAGGGGAACGTTGGTCTGTGAACTTTCAGATATAATAGTTCTTGGTCATCAATGAGACCTTGCGTGTGCCATTCGGATAGGTGTTTATTGATAATGGTGACAAGAGGGGCTGTTGGGTTGTAAGGGAGCTGCTCATAGCAGGAGTTGTCACCTAGTTGGGACAGGATTTCCGCATGATATTCTGATCTGTTCATGATGACTACATTACCCCCTTTGTCCGCCTCTTTGATTATGATGTCTCTGTTGGAGGCGAGTTGTTTCAGGGCTACTCTTTCTTCTCTGCAGAGATTGTCTTTAGTCCTATGCCTGATCTTCGATCTTTTTATTTCGTGTCTGTCCATATCATTTAACACTAGGTTGTAGAATGTGTCAACAGCATTGCCCCCTGGGAGCATGGGTGTCCACTTGGATTTGGGTTTAAAACCACTGTGCAGGCTAAGATCTTCCTCTATATCTAATTCCTGGAGGAGATTCTCCATGTTGGTAGGTATATCGTCCAGGTCAGTGAGTGAGAGCAGTAGGTGAGTGACCTGGATGTCGCTTATGCTTTGTGCTCCTGACGTATAGTCGGAGCAAATCTTACTACCTCTTCTTAAAGTGGGGGGAATGCCACTAAAGTGTTTTTTGATTTTGATGCCCCTGATAAACTTAAAAAGGTCGATCTTGTGTCTGCAGGTGTCTCCCTGTTCATGTGGGTTAAAGCTCAGGCCCTTGCTCAGCAAAGAGATCATGCCACTATTGAGGTCTAGGGAGGAGAGATTGACGACTTGTATATCCAAATTTTCTGGATCTACTTGTCCTTCTCGTTCCCGGATCTTAGTTTCTTTTTGTATTCTTCTGTGTCCTGCCCTTTTGCCCCTGCGGATCTTCTGTCTTGGGTGGTTTGTCTTTGTTGCGTTCTGTTCTCTCTCCTTATGGCCTGTACCTCCTTTAAAAAAGACGATGCGGTTGGTGGTGTCTTGTTGGAATTGCTGCCCTGGTTTTCTCCCTCACTGTCGCTAGTGGCAATGGTGTTGAGTGATGTGGAGCTGGATGAGAGTGAGGCAGTTTCTGTTCTGGTTTGTCTGTCGCCCTGTCCTGTGGTGCTGATAAGTTTGTCGTATTTTCTAGCAAAGGTGTAAACTCGTCCTTCCCTGTAGTCAGCTTCGTCTCTTTTCAGTTGACGTGTTTTTCTGTCTTTTATTTCGTTTTGGTGTTTTGTAAGAATGTCATTCAAGATGACGTAGTTTTTACTAGTGGCTTCTTCCAAGTTTAAGTCCACTATTTCTTTCTCGAGATTGGTAATCTCGATTTGTAATTTGGCTACTTTTCTTTCCGCGTTCTCTATCAAGATGTTGATAAGTGTGTTTGAGTTAGAGTTTAAAGTTTCTTCCCATTTACCCAAAATATCGTCGTCTAAGTCGTCAAATGTTGTGAAAATCTGTGAACGGAGTCCCCTGGGGACTCTGTTCAGTCTCAGGTATTGTTTGAGTGTGGCGCTGTCCCACCACCTGGAGTTTTCTGTTTTTTTGAGTCTTTCTAATTTCAGAAATTTCTCTTTTAGACCTTCTTTGCGTGTGGGGTGATTACTAGTTGTTGCAGAGGTGTTAGTGATCCCTTTGGATAGATTCTCAAAAAGCTCTGATGCGACCTTGTCTCTATCCATGCTCTATACTAAGAGACTGGGGGGCCGATTCCGATCTCGGTCGGAGGCGCACCCAATACCATTCGGTCGGGAAAAAAGCCATGCGAAAGCCTGTTTTCCGCCCGATCCGTACAGCACACCGAACGAGCAAGTACGATGCGCACAACAGCAAAAAATCCGGCCGAGCCGTACACACCCAAACCAGGTCCTGTTCTCCGACCGAGGCGAATCCGGAAACGCCGAATCGAGTCGCACGGAAGGAAAAATGCAGCCCCGTCCGGCCGGACAAGTACGATGCGCTTCCCGTACGCGCCGAGCCCGTCGCTACGCACGGCACGTTAAAGCTTCCGGGAGAGGCGCACATAAGCTCCGATTCGCGCCACAACACGATCCACGGCTACGAGACGAACACGGCACCGACGAGGACGACGCGAAGCGACGAGGACGAGGCGAAGCGACGAGGACGAGGCGAAGCGACGAGAAGGACGAACGACATGAACCAACCATGAATCCCTTCGTCCCGATCATACCAATATTCTACATCTACTACCGGAACAGGCACGGACGCGTACGGCGCAGAAGGTAAGCCAGACACCAACCACAAAACACATACAACACGTACACGACACATCACACACATACACGGGGATGCTGAATATACTTACACCAGCAACAGCAGCACCATAGGGGCGGGATGCCCATCACCAATGCCACATATGCACACAGGGGCCTGAATGCGCACCACCACCCCTACCCAGGGGGGCAGGATGCCTACCACTACTACCACCCTTAGCCAGGGGGGCTGGATGCCTACCACTACTACCACCCTCACCCAGGGGGGCTGGATGCCTACCACTACTACCACCCTCACCCAGGGGGGCTGGATGCCTACCACTACTACCACCCTCACCCAGGGGGCTGGATGCCTACCACCACTACCACTTTCACCCAGGGGGGCTGGATGCCTACCACTACTACCACCCACACCCAGGGGGGCTGGATGCCTACCACTACTACCACCCTCACCCAGGGGGGCTGGATGCCTACCACTACTACCACCCTCACCCAGGGGGCTGGATGCCTACCACTACTACCACCCTCACCCAGGGGGGCTGGATGCCTACCACCACCCTTAGCCCGGGGGGCTGGATGCCTACCACTACTACCACCCTCACCCAGGGGGGCTGGATGCCTACCACTACTACCACCCTCACCCAGGGGGGCTGGATGCCTACCACTACTACCACCCTCACCCAGGGGGGCTGGATGCCTACCACCACTACCACTTTCACCCAGGGGGGCTGGATGCCTACCACTACTACCACCCACACCCAGGGGGGGCTGGATGCCTACCACTACTACCACCCTTAGCCAGGGGGGGCTGGATGCCTACCACTACTACCACCCTTAGCCAGGGGGGCTGGATGCCTACCACTACTACCACCCTTAGCCAGGGGGGCAGGATGCCTACCACTACTACCACCCACACCCAGGGGGGCTGGATGCCTACCACTACTACCACCCTCACCCAGGGGGGCTGGATGCCTACCACTACTACCACCCTTAGCCAGGGGGGCTGGATGCCTACCACTACTACCACCCACACCCAGGGGGGCTGGATGCCTACCACTACTACCACCCTCACCCAGGGGGCTGGATGCCTACCACTACTACCACCCTTAGCCAGGGGGCTGGATGCCTACCACTACTACCACCCACACCCAGGGGGGCTGGATGCCTACCACTACTACCACCCACACCCAGGGGGGCTGGATGCCTACCACTACTACCACCCTTAGCCAGGGGGGCTGGATGCCTACCACTACTACCACCCTTAGCCAGGGGGGCTGGATGCCTACCACTACTACCACCCTTAGCCAGGGGGGCTGGATGCCTACCACTACTACCACCCTTAGCCAGGGGGGCTGGATGCCTACCACTACTACCACCCTTAGCCAGGGGGGGCTGGATGCCTACCACTACTACCACCCTTAGCCAGGGGGGGAAGGATGCCTACCACTACTACCACCCACACCCAGGGGGGGCTGGATGCCTACCACTACTACCACCCTCACCCAGGGGGGGCTGGATGCCTACCACTACTACCACCCTTAGCCAGGGGGGGGCTGGATGCCTACCACTACTACCACCCCCACTCATAGGATGGACAATGCATGACACAACAAGCACACCACAACCTAGGGGATGCAAGATAAAGACATCCCCCCACCACCATGACAAGCGTGTGTAGGCTGTGTCAAATGCCTACAACACCGAACATGACTTTGAACATACAATGTGACCCCCTAGCACATGTGCCACACATATATGTGTGTGGCACCCACAATGCAAGCAGCCCATGACCATTGTGGCAATGGGGCCTAAACCCCCATCATCACAGTGACCAAAAGGTAAGTGTGGGGTCCATAGCCGAAGCACATTCTGACCATTGTGGCAATGGGGTCTAAACCCCCATCATCACAGTGACCAAAAGGCAAGTGTGGGGTCCATAGCCGAAGCACATTCTGACCATTGTGGCAATGGGGTCTAAACCCCCATCATCACAGTGACCAAAAGGCAAGTGTGGGGTCCATAGCCGAAGCACATTCTGACCATTGTGGCAATGGGGTCTAAACCCCCATCATCACAGTGACCAAAAGGCAAGTGTGGGGTCCATAGCTGAAGCACATTTTGACCATTGTGGCAATGGGGTCTAAACCCCCATCATCACAGTGACCAAAAGGCAAGTGTGGGGTCCATAGCCGAAGCACATTCTGACCATTGTGGCAATGGGGTCTAAACCCCCATCATCACAGTGACCAAAAGGCAAGTGTGGGGTCCATAGCTGCAGCACATTTTGACAATTGTGGCAATGGGGTCTAAACCCCCATCATCACAGTGACCAAAAGGCAAGTGTGGGGTCCATAGCCGAAGCACATTCTGACCATTGTGGCAATGGGGTCTAAACCCCCATCATCACAGTGACCAAAAGGCAAGTGTGGGGTCCATAGCTGAAGCACATTATGACCATTGTGGCAATGGGGTCTAAACCCCCATCATCACAGTGACCAAAAGGCAAGTGTGGGGTCCATAGCCGAAGCACATTCTGACCATTGTGGCAATGGGGTCTAAACCCCCATCATCACAGTGACCAAAAGGCAAGTGTGGGGTCCATAGCCGAAGCACATTTTGACCATTGTGGCAATGGGGTCTAAACCCCCATCATCACAGTGACCAAAAGGCAAGTGTGGGGTCCATAGCTGAAGCACATTTTGACCATTGTGGCAATGGGGTCTACACCCTCATCATCACAGTGACCAAAAGGTAATTGTTGACAAAGAAAGAGCTGCAACTGCCAAACTGCATGGATCATTCCTGGTCACAGAACCAAAAACTCATCTGTGGCAAAGTAGTGTATGTGTCCCATTGCAACATAAATTGGGGGAGCCAAATACTGCAGTGCAAATGAAACATTCCTTTGGCCATGTGCAGACAAACAACACCCATGGGGGCTGAGACCGTCAACAGTCATCAATGACACAATGACAGAAGTGACCATCAGAATGCAGAACCACATATTTGCACCAATGGGCACACAAATGCAGATATCCTGTGGAGACAGCAGATGTGAGGTGAACAGATACCATACCATGGCAGCAATGGGACACACAAACCATGATCACTGTGCTGACCGATGACCTAGGAGTCCCAGGGACAGCAGGGGAAACACACCAAACAACATACAGCCAATTGCACACCCAAGATATGCCAATGCAGTGGTGCAGATGCACAAACACAAACAGGCAGACCAACACTGTCATCATACACAGCAGGTGAGGGGTGGGGGTGCCAGTGTCCCCAGGCAACCACACAACACATGAGGAGAGCTGAATACCAATCATACAGATGTGCATACACTGCCACACTAAGGTAACTCATGGATCCAAATCCCCTATGTGGGCAAGCAGGCATTGTCAGATGAGAGGGAGCACAAAACACACATGTCACACAGGCACGTAGGAACAACAACTGACACAGCAAGACACAGACGCACCACCCCCAGGGCCCCCACAATGTGGTGACCCTGGGCTGAATAAAAATCCCACTGTGATGACAAAGCTAAATGTCGTTCACACTGTGAACCACAGTCAGGTGTCCTGAGCAACAAACTACCATCACACCTACACAAGCACAAATCAATCAGCATGGCCAGTAAGCCAAGGCCAACATGGAGGCAGGGGACTAGCTGGGCAACAACTCCCATCTGCACACACTCAAGACCACACCCTCGACCTCTAACAATGTGCAGCAGTGAAGTACACATGCACTGGTGACATTGCACATGCACCCATGACTATTCCAGGGTGGTGGGTGGGAACCAAGGTGCAGAAACACATCACACATGGCCACTCAACAAGACTCCTGAATGTCTGACACACTGCACACTACGCTGTACATGGACATGACGGCGATACCACACCAACCAATGGGATCCCAGCCACAGTCACACACCAATGAAGAAGCCAAGGTCACCCACAAAGAACACACATAGACAACAACCAACATTGCAGCCCGGACCCTGAGGAGTGCCAGCAGTCACACACACAACGTGTCACAATCACTGAAAGACAACACGAACTGAAAATCACATGACAGGGGCAAACAACAAGTGCCAAGGGGAAACCTGACTGTGACCCATCTGCGTCTGCACACAAACTCAGCCCTGACAGCAAACACACCTATGGGTGACACCCTGATGACCAGTAATGTGCCATGCACCCACATCACAGAGAACACAGGGAGAAGACTTTGGGGGAACATAGCTCAAGTCAGCAAGCATCACAAACAGGTACAACACTAGGGATCACAGCATGCGCAGATAAATGGACGTGAACACACAGACATGCACATACAACACACACCTTGGGCGCAGGCAATGTCACACGTGTACACACTGCCATGAGGGGACTCCACTCCTGTGTGAGGAAAGCTGTGCCATATGTTGCCTCAGTAGGGCCCCATCATGTCAGCTGAGCACTTGGTCACACAATCAACAATTAGCACCAAATGAGGGCTCCCATCACATCAGCCTGGTCATGGATGTGCCAACGGAATCATCAGCACAGATCCAACACACTTGTATAGCAATGTTGCACTGACTACACGGATGAGTCCTTCCCCATTGATGCCCAAACCTGCATGTCCACTGGAGATGGCAACACGGTCAGGGAAGTAGACAAATGCAACGATGGCAGGCACAACAGATGTGCAGGGGTGGAAGCCACAGATATGAAATTGCTAATGTAAGTAGGAAACCCATTGCCAAATACTGAACACATGACACCCTCAGATGCTGCTATTGATGATATGGATACACCACATGATAGGACACATTCCCCCTGGACCACATGGGTTCCTGCACAGTAACACTTCATAATCATGAGACCAGATATCACCATCACTGCAGCAAGGGCATGGTTAGCAGCACCAACAACATGTACATCTGAAGCATGAGCACTAGAGAAAAGAAAGTTGCTTTATTCAGCATATGTGTTGATTGAAAACGACGTCCAGAAAAAATAGAGCAAAGGCCAATGGCCAGTCCATTGTCAAAGTTCAAACAGGGTGACACTGGCAGATGTCACCCTACGCATGCCTGCACAAAACCAGGGACAATCCACTAGGAGGGGCAACCGGGGGGCAGGCCAGGCACCGCAGGGACAGGATCAGGGCTCACCAGGGGAGTCAGGGAAGGGGTGGTGGGTGCTGGCGAGCCACTGACAACTGCAGTGGAGGTGTCTGACATGGTGTGTGCCGGCACAACTGGGGGCATGACTCAGATGTCGTGGGTGCCGGCACAACTGCAGTGGACCCTGCAGATGGAGTGGACAGGTCCGCCACTGCAGTGCCCAAGTCAGACAGGGCGGTAGTGGACTCCACTGCAGTGCCTACCTCCAGGGGAGGAGAATGGGGAACAGGCAAGGTGGGTTGGACAGAGGGGGAGGACACCCTCACCACATCAGTGGCACAGACAAGCGCAGCGGGGGTGTGGTGCTGGGAGAGCAAGTGGCAGGGGGAGAAGGCCTGATCCTCTTGGGGATGGTATATCTGTGGGTGGGGGAACCTGGGGCAGGGTGTGGTGGGGGCACCTGTGCAGTGGGGGCCTGAGGGATGGAGGACGGAGACCTTGTGCCTGAGCTGCAGGGCGGTGGCGGGGTCTTGCTCTTAGGACTCCGGGGGACTTGCGGGTGGGGGCCTCAGTCCGTCTGCGCCTGGGGGAGGGTGTCCGGGGGCGAGGGGCACTCTGCTCCGTGTGGGTGGGCTTCCTCTTCCCCCGGGATGCTGGAGCAGCTTCATCGGTGGGGAAGAGGCCGAGGTCACAGAGGAAGAGCTGCTGTGACTTTGGGGTTGCAGGTGAGGCAAGGGAGGGTGCTTTGGAGGGAGAGGGAACTGAGGACTGCGCAGTGCATGTGGATGCGTGTGTGTGTTCCAGGGCCCCATCCCCTGTGAGTCTGGCTTCAGTCCCCTGAATGTGCGTGCGTGTGCGTTTTGTCATTGGCGTGTGTGTCAGTGTGCTGGATGTGTGTGTGCTGGTGTTAGCCTGTGCCGGTGTGTGTGTGCTTGGGACGGGTAAGGTGCTGGGGAGTGTGGATGGAGCAGAGGCAGGAGGGGTGATGGACCGTTTGAGGAGGGACACTGCTGCCGTCAGGGAGGAGTCCATGGACCTATTGCCCCTCTGTAGGTCAGACATGCCCGATGAGATGCCCTCCATGAACGACACCAGCTGAGTCAACAGCGCGGTGTGCGCATGGAGGACACTCAGCATGGCTGTCTGCCCTACATGGAGCTGGCGAAGGAGGTACACAGACTCCTCACTCAGGGCAGCAGGGGACACAGGGGCAGGGGGTGCGGTGCCTGGCCCAAAGGAAACACGCTCCCGGACATGGGAGCCTCCACGGACCTGGGGAATGGGAGCCGATGGGAGGGCGGTGGTGGTGCTGGTGGTGGCGGGGACAGCAACACTAGCTGGGGTGTGGTGGCTGCTGACACCCGCCTCCACAAGGGAGTCATCCTCCGAGTTGCTCTGGTCCTCAGCTGAGGTGGATGCTGCTGAGGACTCCTCGGTGTGGCTCCCCTCGCCCTCCGTGCCACTGGGTCCCTCCGACCACTCCTCGGCTGCTGACCCAGTCTGGCTCTCTGGCTCCTCCTGGTCCGTGGAGCTGTCCCCTTCCGTGGCCGTGGATGTATCTGCAAACAATGGGGATACAGACAGACATCAGTCACCTGCACATAACGCACACACCACTGTGAGCACAGCACATCACAGAGCAAGCCCTGGCATCATCAGTTGTACATTGCTAAAAGTGCCCTAATTGAACAGGAGAAGTCAATTGTCAGTCTGATGCCAAGCATGGCACTCACATCCCACATGGCCTTGCACCCATCTGTCTGGTGTCTGTTGGATTGCAACACCCCAGTGTTGACACATGCACCAAGTACACAGTAGTTGGACAGTGCAGAGGACACGGTGTGGCATGTGGACATGCACACATCACAGCTCTTGCCACTGAGTCAGTACAGGTTTCCGGATGAAAGGGATGCCCAGAGTCAAATAGGAAATGCATGTGATGCATACCAGCGACAGACACCATGATGCACCCATGTCCTGATAGCCAGCGCCACTATGGTGTGCATGTAGCACATGTCACTCCCCTGCAGGCTCACCAATCAGTAGACACATGCCATGGCGGAGGCATGACTGCAAAGTCATACATCACTGTCTCAGTGATGTATGACTTTGCAGCCAGACAACAACACTCTGCACTGTGTCACAATAGTAGGTCATGGGGAATGCAAGTCCTGGAGCTGCACAAGTGCACATGTACATCCCCCCACAACACATCCTCTTAACCCTCATCTGTCCAGGTCATACCTATTGGACATATGGTAGACCTGTGACACTACCCTCTGAACCTGAGCCCCTCACACTCTGCTGTGCATGGGGAACAGCTGCCTGAACTTCACATTCACATGCCCCAGTCTGCATGGGCAGCTGATCAGACACCTATGTGTCACACAAGTATCGTCTCCTATGGTCACATCTCCAGTGGCATGCTGAGCCCCTACCAAGAAACTCCACAGCAGTCCTGGCGACTAATCCACAGCACACTGACACAGAGGCAGACACCTGAGGGGTCAAATCACTGCGCACAATGTGTCAGCTGATACACGGGAGTGGGAGTACAGAGTGTATTGTATGGCCTGGAGTAGGCATGACTGTCCAGCCCCACATGAATGAGGGATGAGCCCTGGACTGTAGGCAGCTGGCTAAGTATGTGTGACACACGTCATATACATACTCCTGGGGCCCAAACATTGTTCCCACCCGCAGCATGGGTGTGTGCCAGATACCCCAGCCACATGTGGTGGATCAGCTCAGCAATTGGACCACAGATCAAAGTAACACGCTGAATACATGTCAGAATACAGGCATTGTGTAAGCAATGGACCCACCCATGATGCCCACCACAGAGTCAGGGAAACAGATGCTGTCTCCCACCTTGAGTCAAGCAAACTGCAAGGACACAGTCCTAAGTGACAGAATTCCCTGCATGTAAGGGCCACACCTGGGTATCAGATGAGGAGTGGGCAGTGCACAATAGAGGGACATGGCTCCTGGACAACATGACCGCTGTACTGTGGCAGTTTAACCAGGCCCGAGGAGGGCACATAGCATGTTAGACAGAGTACACAGTGCAGTCTTTGACTCACCCCCTCCTTGCTGCTCTCTGGCCTTCAGCTGCCCATCCAGGTCTGGAAAGACCACCGCCAGGATCCTGAGCATGTGGGGGGTCAGGGTCCGTGTTCCGCCCCTCCTGCGAGGAGGCGACAGCTTCAGCTGGACCCGTGCAATCCTCCGGGTCCAGCCCCGAAGGTCCTGCCACCTCTTTTGGCAGTTGCGGATCCGGCGCTTGTAGACCCCCACGGACCGGACAGCCCGGACGATGTCCTTCCATATCTCCTGCTTCCGATGGGCAGAAGCCTGTCAGGATGACAAAGTGATAAGGCCATTACTACACATGCAACATATCCGTGCATGACACAGTTGCATATACATGTCGCAATCACAGGGGCACATGGTGTACACAGGCAGTGCACGGCTGCCCATGGACAGTTTTCCAGAAGTCACTACATGGTATCATTGCATGGGGAGTAAAACCCTGTTCAGAAGCACTGTCACTGCACCATACCTGTCCAGTGCAAGTCACTACACACTATGGGGGGTGACAACTACTCAGTGAGCCTGCTAGCCAGTGGCGTGCAGACTCTCAGCCTTGCTAGTCAGACAAAATGCACATTCAGAAAGGCAGTGCACAGGACACTCACCTGCTCCCCTGGTGTCCCATACAGCTTGCTGTACTGTGGAAGTAGGCTGTCCAGCAGGGCCTGGTTCTCCTCAAGGCTGAAGGCTGGGGCTCTCTCCACAGTACGTGCCATTGCAGGGTCCAGAGGGGCAGAGACAGCAGCAGTGCAGTGGCAGATGTCGTCCTGGAGCATGTAGTGCAGGCAAGTGGGCTCTCAGGGGAACAGCCAGCAATATATATGTGCTGGAGAGGCAGATCCTGTCCCTTGTGTCCAAAGTGATAGGTCCAAGTCGTTTGCATCTTCTGAATCTGGCCAATCCATGGAATAGCAGCACCAAAACACGCCCACAGCATCCTTCAAATCTTCAACTTCATGACATACATGATTTTGCAACATTGTTGTGGGTGACCAACTGAATTCCCAGCAACCGACTCGTTCGAAATTCGAAAACGCGTCCGTTGCCAGGCAAGCCCATTGTCAATGGGTGCGCACCGATCGGTCCATTGCGGTTCAACGCGCACAGGGGTACAACGCGTACCCGCACACATTGAAGGCAATGGGCCGGCCGGAGGCACCGATCGGTCCATTGCGGTACAACGCGTGCACCACGCACACATTGAAGGCAATGGGCCGGCCGGAGGCACCGATCGGTCCATTGCGGTACAACGCGCACAGGGGTACAACGCGTACCCGCACACATTGAAGGCAATGGGCCGGCCGGAGGCACCGATCGGTCCATTGCGGTACAACGCATCACTGTACATGTGACTGGCATAGGTCAGCATGCCTGTCTCAGATGGACATATGCCAGCCACAGATAGCTCCCAGGGAGTGAGGGGCACACCTACATCACGACAGCCTGTCCAAACCTTATCATAAGGCATGTAAGGCTGCATTTCCTATTGTGTGTATGTTGGTGTACATGTTGTCCTGTGGGTGTCACCTGTGGGCAGCCACCCCCAGGCTGTGCACGTGTTCATGGGGACAGGATCCTGGGTGTTACGTGTACGTGACCACTGTGATGTGCAACTGTTCATATCTGTGCATGTGTCATGGTCACATTTCACAGTGGTGTTTGTGTATGTCATGTCACATACCCCGTGAGTCCCATGTGGGACGGTATGTTTGAGCCAGGGTGTCCCAGTGGCACAATAGTGATGGCCCTCCACAGTCTTTGTGCATGTAGTGTTTACAATGTCTCTGATTTCATGTGCACAATGGGAGACAGTCTCCACATCCACGTTGTGTGTGCATGGACTCTGATGTTGTGCGTGTGTGTCACAGACGTCCATGTCTGTCCTGCCATGGCAAGTGTGGCCACTACCTGTGGGGGTCATGTTTGTTTTGCTGTGGTGTACACATGATACTCCAGGTGATGCCAGTGTCCATGTGGCATTACAGGGTCCCTGGGAATGTACCTGTCGTTGAGCTGTGGTGCCTGGGGCACATCTGTCCTCACATGTCACTGTGGGGGGTGACTGTGACACGGCATCATGATATCCAATGGGCCAACCTGGGACAAATTGATGCCACCTGTAGGACCGTGTTGACAGATGTTGGCCATGTATGTACCATACATGTCCTTCCGGTACTGCACACTTCATGTAGTTGTGCCTCATGATGATGTATGTTGGGATCTTGAGTGTGTTCAATGCCGCATATGTGGGGTGACTGACGATCTTGCTTACTTCTCCTCTGCACTGCAGGGCTCCTGCTGTCCATCGGCCATTCCCAGACCTGGCAACGATGGTGGAACGGGACAGCATCCGACGGTACCGCTTCACCAGGCAGCTGATTGAGGATTTGGCAGTGCAGTTGTCCCCACATTTGCAGCCTGGCCGGCCGTATCCTACAGCGCTGACCCCCAAGGTGAAGGTGATGGCAGCCCTACACTTCTTTGCCACCGGTACCTTCCAACATACTGTGGCGTCTGCTGGTGGGATGTCACAGACCATGTTCAGCCGTGTGCTCCGCGATGTTTTGGCGGCAATGTTGCTCTTCCTGAACCGGTACATCTATTTCCCTAGACTGCGACGACTCACTGACGTGAAGAGTGACTTTTATGCCCTGGGGAGGATGCCGCATGTCATTGGCTCCATTGATGGGACACATGTGGCTTTGGTACCACCACAGGCCCAGGAGCAGGCCTACAGGAACCGCAAGCACTACCACTCGGTCAATGCACTGGTGGTGTGTCTTGCAGACATGACCATCACACACGTGTGTGCCCGTTTCCCTGGTTCAGCACACGATGCCTTTGTGATGAGGAGTAGTCGCATCCCCAGGATGATGGCACAGATGCAGAACCAGCGTGCCTGGCTTGTCGGTGTGTACTGACTTTGTGCCATTGTGTGTGATCTGATCTGTAGTATTCCGCCCACTTTTCCAAGTCAGCTGATGTGCACTTGTCTGTCCGTAGGTGACTCGGGATACCCCAACATGCCGTGGTTGCTGACACCCCTCAGGAACCCTGTGACACCTGCCCAGATGCGCTACAATGAGGCACATGGTCGGACCAGGAGAGTGATTGAGCGGACCTTTGGTCTCCTGAAGAGCCGCTTCCGCTGCCTGGACAAGACCGGAGGGTCCCTCCCATATGCCCCTGCGAAAGTGTGCAAGATTATCATCGTCTGCTGCATGCTACACAACCTGGCAGTGCGGAAGGAGTTGCCTCTCATCCAGGATGACGATGACCAACATCCGCCACCTGTGGAGGATCCTGGCCTGGACCAAGATGCCAGTGACGATGATGATGATGATGGTGATGTCCGCACACAGCTCATCACCAACTTCTTTAGCTGAATGTGAGTATCCTGAGGTGTCATGTGAATGATGTGAGTTGGCATGATGTGTGGGTGGGGCTCTGGCGCTGTTGGAGTGTGTCCATGGGCTACTTGACTGGATGTGTGTTGCGATGTGTGGTTACAGGTGGGCTGTACTCCCCAACAGTGTTGACATGCTAACTTGGTTCTGGGTGGGTATCTTGTAACATGTATTGTGCATGAGTTTTGCTGTTCTGTCCTGTACTGCATTGCTTTTGACTGTGTGTCATTTCTGTCCTTCACAGGGTACTTTCAGATTCGTTTGGTCAACTGTGTCCACCGACGACGTGATTGCACATCCAGGCTGGTAGCTGTTGTGTCCCTACAGGTGATGTGCGCCACACCCATGGACTTCCTTCCGTCTACAGTTGTTGACTGCGTGCCCGCTACCAGGTGGGGTTACCTTGCATCTGTAGTGGTTACGGCATGTTGCTACTGTGTAATAAACCTGTGCTTCACTTAGTGATGTGCGTTGTCTGTGGTCACACATTTGACTGCCATTTGCTTACTGCACCTGTGGGCTACTTGACTACAACTGGGAATGGGTGTGGTGTCTGTGCATTGCACCGTCTTCCCTGGCAACATCAGTGTAGGCAATGAGTCAGATGGCCTAGGTGTGTATGTGTTGTGTAGCCCTGGTGGTGTGTCTCCCTCATATGTGTCACGTTGCCTTTACTCACATGCCTGTGTTGTCCTTGCTGTTGCAGTTCGCATACACAGTGTAATTTTGCAGTTCATCATCCCCATAACAGCACCCACGTTGGAATCACGACAGAGGCAAGTATGGTGTATTAGTGTGTTTATTGTGATACATTTGTGTAAATAGTGCATAGGATGTGTTGTGCTGTACATGAATCTTGCAATCCCAAGTTCCTAGGTGAATTGAAAGTCCGGGTAGACAGGATCCCCAGTATCGGGGCCACAGTTGTCTGACACATTGGTCCAACTTGTACTCCCCATGCAATGTGTGGGAGTAGTGTTGCCGTCAACAGGGTGAACAGTCTGTGCACAAAGGCGAACATCCAGAACAGGTTCAGGCTTCCTGGGAGTTGCGCTTGGCCATCGGCCTCTCACTTTCCCCTCCTCGGACGACCCCTCTTCTTGGGGGGGGCCCTCAAGTGCAGGCTGCTGCGGTGCAGGGACTCTCCGCCAGAGTCCTCCTCCCTCCCTGTGGCAGTTGCAGTTTGTTCGGTACCAGATGTTGTTGGCACACAGGGAGGTGTGGACTGGTTGCTGTTCATCTGGCGGAGGCATTGTAAAATGTCCCTGTGCACCGCCGTCATCTCATGCAGTACATCCCACTTGGACTCCACGCGGGACATGTGTGAGTCCACACGGGACATGTGTGACTCCACGTGGGACATGTGGGAGTCCAAGCGGGCATGATGGGCAGCCTGCTGCTGTTTGATGTCTCTGAGGAGCCCCACTACCTGGCTGAGCTCTCCGGTGCTGGACTGGTACGCATCAGCTATGCGTACCAGTTGTGGGTCGTCATGCACACCAGCAACGTCTGCAAGCAGCGACCTCTGTCTCCCACCCCTCCCACCACCCCTGCTGACATGTGCAGTGTGTGCAGTTGCACGCACAGATAACCCTGGTCCACCTTGGGGGTTGGTGGTGGTGGTGGTGTCCATGGCCCCAGGTTGGTCCAGGGTCACTGCGCTGGTGTTGCTCCTTATTCTGTCCATGTCGGCAGGGATGGTATTCGTGGTGACAGTCGTTGTAGGGGTGGGTGCAGGGAGTGCAGCTGGTGGTCCTGCTGGTGCTGCAGCTGGTGGTCCTGCTGGTGCTGCATGTTGACTTGCACCGGATGTGCCAGGTTGTTCATCGTCCGAGGAGGACAGAGGCTGTACGACGCCAGTGAGCTCGGCATCCTCTTGAGCCTGGGACTGGGACTCCTCAGCGTCTGCTGCTGTGTCCCCATCATCACCTGTTTTTGGGAGACACAAACAATGTATGTCATGTTTCTGCAGGCATCAGTGGTTGACACACATGACAGTTGTGACTGTGCCTCTGGGTGCGGGCCTGTACATTGCATTGTCCTAAGTCGTCACAGTCAGGGGTTGATATTGGTGTGGCACATTGTCCTGCATTATTTGGGCATTTCTATGTATTTTCTGGGGTGTGAACATGGTCTGCATTGCTTGTGTTTGGTTGACAGCCAGACCTCCTTCCCACCCAGCCAGCCAGTCAGTTATCCCACCATGGAACGTGCTTGCGTTGCAGGGAGTGTAAGTTGTCTCTCAGGATGTCAGTCAGTGGTGTCCTGCTGTTTGTTGGTGCACAGTTGGCAGCAGGGCCTTGTGCTCCCCACAGCAGTAGCCAGTGTCAGCCATCTTGTGAGTCCTTCTCCACTCCCTGTGATGTGAGCATGGTTCAGGGTGGTGTTGATGGGACAGTTGTGGGGGTGAGCTATGTCTGTGACTACGACTCCCATCATGCCATTGCCTCCACCCCACTTGCCAGCATTCCCATACTTACTTGCTTTTGTGTGGAGTTCAGTGGGTGTGGGTGTGAGGGCAATGGCAAGATGGCTGACAGTGGTGTCCTGCTGTTGGTTGGTGTGCAGTACCCAGCATGCCCTTGTGCTCCCCACGACACAGCAACAGTGTCAGACATCTTTTATGGGCCTTTCCACTCTCTGTGGGATGTGCATGCGTGAGTGTGAGCTTGCTGGGCCATGTGGTGGGGGATGTAGGGCTGTGAGTACGACTCCCATCATGCTATTGCCTCCTCCCCCTTCCCAGCATGCCCATGCTTCCTTCCTTTTGACTCTGCTTCCCTGTGGGTTGGGCTGGCTGTGCTGACAGGATGGCTGGGAGTGTTGTCCTGGCAGTTGTTTGGCTAAGAGTCCCAAGAGTGTCCCTGTGCTTCACACAACATAACCCAGGGTGGTGGTGCTTTGTGGGATCTTGTGTTAGGATGGAGGGCATTGCATTCTACCAGGTGGGTACTGTGGAGTTTGTGTTGGGGAGGGTGTGAGGGGAGGTGCTGGTGACTATAGTCAGTGCTGCAAGTCCCCCTTCCCACCCAGCCAGCCAGATATCCCACCATGGAACGTGCTTGCATTGCAGGGAGTGGAAGTTGTCTCTCAGGATGTCAGTCAGTGGTGTCCTGCTGTTTGTTGGTGCACAGTTGGCAGCAGGGCCTTGTGCTCCCCACAGCAGTAGCCTGTGTCAGCCATCTTGTGAGTCCTTCTCCACTCCCTGTGATGTGAGCATGGTTCAGGGTGGTGTTGATGGGCCAGTTGTGAGGCTGAGCAATGTCTGTGACTACGACTCCCATCATGCTATTGCCTCCACCCCCTTCCCAGCATGCCCATGCTTCCTTCCTTTTGACTCTGCTTCCCTGTGGGGTGGGCTGGCTGTGCTGACAGGATGGCTGGGAGTGTTGTCCTGGCAGTTGTTTGGCTAAGAGTCCCAAGAGTGTCCCTGTGCTTCACACAACATAACCCAGGGTGGTGGTGCTTTGTGGGATCTTGTGTTAGGATGGAGGGCATTGCATTCTACCAGGTGGGTACTGTGGAGTTTGTGTTGGGGGGTGTGAGGGGAGGTGCTGGTGACTATAGTCAGTGCTGCAAGTCCCCCTTCCCACTCAGCCAGCCAGATATCCCACCATGGAACGTGCTTGCATTGCAGGGAGTGTAAGTTGTCTCTCAGGATGTCAGTCAGTGGTGTCCTGCTGTTTGTTGGTGCACAGTTGGCAGCAGGGCCTTGTGCTCCCCACAGCAGTAGCCAGTGTCAGCCATCTTGTGAGTCCTTCTCCACTCTCTGTGATGTGCGCATGGTTCATGGTGGTGTTGATGGGACAGTTTTGGGGCGGGCAATATGTGTGACTGCGACTCCCATGATGCTATTGGCTACACTGACTTGGCCAGCATACACAGAATTCCTTCCTTTGAGTGGTCTTCACTGTGTGTTGGTGTTGTTGTGGTGGCTACATGTGTGGATGTGTTTGTTAGTTCTATTTGTGCCACTGCCTAGCTGTAGTTGTGGTTGTGTTTGTACATGTGTTGGCACAGTTGGATGTGACTTTTTTGATGGCATGTGTTGTGTTTCTCTGACTGACATACACATTTTGGGATGATTCTGTTCTGGTTGCTGTGTGATTGCTATGAGTGCATGGTTTGACTCTCCCCTTGACAGTGATGTGTGTGTGTTTTGTGGCAGTATATTGTGTACATTTGTTGTGTACTCACCAGGCTCTGGGATGTCCTCTAGTCCATATATGCTCACTGGCGGTAGGATGGCCCGCACCTTCTCCTCCCAGGGCCTGAGGTATATTGGCTTGGCAGGAGGGCCACTGCCGGTGTGTTGGCTGTTGATGTAGTCTTGCTTCAGCAGTTTCCGTACCCTCCTGCGCACGTCATACCACCTGTTCTGGATGTCGGTCTTTGTGCGCCGACATGGTGATTGGGCGTTCACCCTGTTGATGATCCTCTCCCACATCTTGGTTTTCTGCGACATGGGGGTCTGTTGGACCAATGTGCCAAACAGCTGTGGCTCTACCCTGAGGATCTCGTCTACCAGGACTTCCAATTCACAATCTAGGAACTTGTGATTCTTCTTGGGGGGCATGGTGATGGGTGGTGATGGTGAGTGATGTGTGTGTTGGTGTGCAGGTGAGGGTGTGTGAGTGTGTGTTTTGCTGGGTGTATGTGAGGTAGGTATTTGTTGGTGTGCTGCTGGTGTGTGGCTTGTGTGAGGGATGAGCTGTGGGTGTGTGGTTGCTTTCTCTTGGGTGCTGGCAGTGGAATGGCATTTGCAAAGGCTCATGGTAGTGATTTGTGTCCTTTATATAGGTGGATTTGTGGGTGTGTCTTTGTTCTCTGTCCCCACCCCACCCCAGTATTTATTGGCTTGGTAATTGCTTGTTTGGCCTTTTTTTGGGTGATTTTTCCTTTGTGTTGTTTGTGTATGTTGGAAATGTTCTTGTGACCGAGTCGGACCCTGCATTGGTCTCGTACGGTGTTTTCCGTTTCGTTCACGCTGTGTTTGTGCAGTTTTCTATGCTGCGTACGCGTCGGTCGCGGTGTTTTGTGTTGCTTCGGCTCGGTTTTGTATGCGTGTCGGTCGTACGGCTTGTCCTCCGTCCGACTCGGTCGTGGTTTTCGCGCCTTGCATCGTACTTTGCGGTTTGGAGTTGGCGTGTACGTTTCGGTCGGATTTGTTCCGGGTGCGTGTCGGTCGGTTGGATTCGCGTGTTTTTCCGGCCGGATTGCTATTTTCCGTGCGGCTCGGTCGGTCGACTTGGTTTCGTTACGTGTCGGTCGGATTTTTCGCGCCTTGCATCGTACTTGGCGTGTCGGGCGCCACGGGTACGTGTCGGTCGGTATTTTTTCCGGATCCGAGTCGGTCGGTGCTTTTTCCGGCCCGAATCGGAATCGACCCCTGAGTGTACTGGGGTAAGACGCTGCGGCTGCCCTTCCTGAAACCGTGAAATGGAGGTTAGAATGGGGGTTTTTGTGTTTAGTCAGGAAATGGCGCTCAGGCTATTGCGTGTGCTATCAATGGACCTATGGTAGTGCGGTGCTGCCAGGTCAGGGGAATAACCCGATAACCCCTGGGGAATCTGTGAATCAAGGGATCCACAGTTTATAAAGTGAGCGTAGTCCTGGGCACACGCGTTGAGGGTATTAGTAATATAATATGTATTATTGATGCGTTATTCAAATACAATGGTCAACATCAGTATTTGTCCAAATAGGTATTTTTTTATTTCAACAACAACTGTGTTGAATATAGTGAACCAGCCGACACGTGTTTCGTCACTGGGAAAGGTCCCGTGACTCATCAGGGCTGGGAAGGATACAAAAATAAATTAAATAATAAGTGAGGAAAAACAACGATGAAACAACGGGTACCTAGTCTGAGCTAGACACGTTATCTAAGTGGAAAGGGATCACCCGAAGTGACTGTTGGGAACATAAACAACTGAAAGTGACCAGTATGGTGTTTGGTGACGCTCGTGAAGGTGCCGCTGTTCATGGATCAAGACTCTGGGTGAAGATGCAGGGAAACATTTCAAAATATTTCAAATTATAGTGACAGGTGTAACGGTGCCGCTCTCATGTACAATAGAAAACATGAGGAAAACGCGGGAAAACTGATACATAGTGTGAGTGAACAGTGCTAGAATTAGCGTAGAATAGTTCAAGAGGGCAAGAAGTGAAGAAAAGATATGTGAGGACTAAGAAGGGCTGGAATAAAAGAGAAAGGGGAGAAGAAGCGGGTAAACTAGTGAACCTGAGCTGTGGAACTACTAGAAGAGTACTAGAGAAAGAGGGGAGGGGACACAAGAGGAATGTGGAAAGTAAGGTGCAGAGGTCGTGACACAGGAAGCGAGGGAAAAGGAAACAATGAGTACGTGGGTAAACTAAAAACCCGTGATCATGAACTACTGAATGGATACTGGAGATAGAAGGAGGAAACACAAGAGAAGGGTGAGAAGTAAAGGTCGTGGCACAGGTGACAAGGGAAAAGGAAACCACTGAGTAAGCTTACCCGAGGACCGGATAAGAATACAGCAACCCGTTGGGGGTTAAGCCGAGATCGGGAGTAACAAGAAGATGGCGCAGAAGAGGCGCTGCGCTGGCATCAAGGATGCAGCGAGGAGGGAAGCCACTGAGGAAGAAAAGCAGGAATGAGGGTGACGAGAAAGGAGAAAGGAAAATTGCCAGGATGGCTAAGAACATGAGCGGGGTGGGAAAGTCTTACCGGGTGGTGATCTCCCTATGCTGATAAGCGTGATTGCGCTGGGCGGGTACGCCACGGCAATCGTGGAAGGCAGGAATCAGGGTAGCGGAGGGAGGCTGTCCAGTGTCCGGCTAGGTGGATGAGGTACCAAGTCAAGCAGGTGAGGTACGAAGGTTAGGCTATAAAGGAGGACAGGGAGGGGAGGTTACAAGGAACGTGGACATGTGGGCGGAAAAAGTGGAGAGAGGAAAGGAAAAGAGAAACTTACCCCGGGTACGGGAAGTTGAGTAGTATCAAGAGTTGTATAAGGCTGGGTGAAGCAGACGCCTGTCTGAAAAAACAGAGGAGAAGGACACTAGAGTAATGAGGGATATCAAGGAGTGCGGGGGTGGAGGAGACAGGTCAAAACTACAACAACTATTACCTGGGGTCCGGATCGGAGAACTGCGAGGACACACTGGAGCCGAGGAAACCGAGTAGAAAGAGAAAAGGGAAACGAGGGTTGGGAGCTATATCCGGATTAGATAAGGAAGACTAGACCGAGAGCAATAGGAGATCCGGCCGGGCGGTCGCCATATTGAAAACTCGGGGGAAAGTCGAAAAGTATTGCGCATGTGCGGAGGACGTTACACTGTCAATAAGGCACCCGCAGCCTCGGGAAACCCGCACAGTGGTAAGGACGAAAAGCGGAAAGAGTAGACAGAGGTGCGTGTCAGTGAGCAAACATACATCTGAAGGAAAGTCAATTACGAACGGATGTGACAATAACAAAAATGATAAATACATCATAAAATGATGTTTGTAGCAGGTACATGTGAAAGGATAAAAAGGGGGAAATCACTGTAACAAGGTATTAGGTATACTGAGTCATATAGGAAATGCAATGAGTGAATGCGGTAACACAGGTCAAAAATTACATGAACCTAAATCATGGGAGGGTAAGTCAATAGGGAGATATTGGCACATGAAATGGAGTAGAGAAAAGACATGCAAGTATTACTGAAAAAAAGGGGGGAAAAAGGGATAGGAATGCAGACATTGGTAAAGTACACATCTTGAGGTGCCAAAACAGAATTATGTAATAATGACCAAAAGCACAGGAAAAGATGTAACGGCAACATAGGTTAGAAATACATGGCTCCTATTCATGGAGGTTATGTAACAAGGAAGATGATGACACGTGAATATGGTATGGAGAATAGACATGCAAGTTTCAACTGATTATATAGGAAGAGGACAGGTATCATACCAAAGTAAATAACATAAAATGTAGTTCCAAACAAGAAAATTGTCATAATGTTCATTCACCCAGGAAGTAATGCAGTTCGTGATCAGTGTTCAATCCGTGTTGTACTGTTCGCAGACGCATAATCCAAGTGGCTTCTAGGCGTCTGAGTCTGAGTTCTCTGTTGCCACCTCTCACATTGGTGGATGCCATGTCAAATCCGAAAAGGAAATCCGTTTCTTGGGGCCCTGGTTAGGACAAGTGGCAGCATGGATCGCCATGGGATATCTAGTGTCAAGATTGTTTAAAGCTCTGACGTGTTCTCCTATCCGATCTTTTAGTGGTCTGATGGTACTTCCGATGTACCAAAGTTTGCAGGTGCATTCCAGAATATAGATCACAAATTTCGTGTTGCAGTTGATGTTATGTCTGATCTGGTACTCTTGTCTGTTCTTAGCCGTGAAGTTTCTAATTCCATGTTAGGCTAGTTTGCAGACCCCGCAGTGTCCGCATTTGAAGAAGCCGAGATTATGAGTCGTTAGCCAAGTAGGCCTGGTGCTAGGGCCAGGGATGCTGGGGCTGAGTCTAGTTTTCAGGGTTCTGCCTCTCCTGTATGTGATTTGTGGTTTAGGAGGTACGATCTCTTTAAGTGTGTTGTCTGCAAGTAGTACGTTCCAATGTTTGTTAAGGCTTTTCTTCATTGTTAACCCCATGTCGCTATAGTCAGTGATAAGTCGGACAGGTTGGTCTTGCTCAGTGATTGTCCGTCTGGTGTGTAAAGTATCTTCTCTTTTTATGTTCCTGATTCTTTTTTCTGCTGAGCTGATGGTGCGGGCACTATAACCTCTGTTTATGAATCTTTGTTTCATGTTGGTTAGGCACTTTTGAAATTCCAGTTCCTCACTACAGTTTCTCCTGGCTCTCATGAATTCCCCGTAGGGAATCGCCTGTGTTTGGTGAGGGGATGTGAGCTATCTGCATGCAGGATGGCATTGCATGATGTTTCTTTTCTATATAGACGACTCTCAATGGTGTTGGACTTGATGTAGATTTCCACATCTAGAAATGTGATGTTGGTGGCACTAGAGTTACCTGTGAATTTCATGTTCATGTCGTTACGATTGAGGTGTGCACAGAATTTGTCAAGTTCAAGTTGTGACCCTGACCAAAGGAGTAAGCAATCATCTATGTAGCGACCCCAGTATATTATGGAGTCTATCCATTGTGCCCCTTCCGTGCCCCAAATCCATTTAGACTCTAGGACGCCCATGTACAGGTTAGCAAAAGAGGGAGAAAATTTCGAGCCCATGGCCACTTCTTTGTTCTGTTTATACCACATACCGTCATAGATGAAGGAGTTGTTGTTTAATATGATGTCCATCATTGTAACTAACATCTGGGTATGTTGCCATAAGTTGGCTGGTCTGTTGTTGAGTATGCTGGTGACAGCCTTAAGCCCTAGGGTAGGTTCAATAGTGGTATAAAGAGAGACTACATCTAGGGTTGCCAGGATCATATCCGGATGCCATTGGACATCTGATAAGATGCTGAGAATGTGTTTGGTGTCCTGGATGTATGATGGCAGATTTATGACCAGAGTACCAAGAAAGAGGTCAACGTATTGTGCTATTCTTTCCGTGGGTCCACCAATGCCCGACACAATAGGTCTCCCCGGAGGAAAGGGAGCAGTCTTGTGTATTTTGGGAACGGTGTACAGACAGGGGAACGTTGGTCTGTGAACTTTCAGATATAATAGTTCTTGGTCATCAATGAGACCTTGCGTGTGCCATTCGGATAGGTGTTTATTGATAATGGTGACAAGAGGGGCTGTTGGGTTGTAAGGGAGCTGCTCATAGCAGGAGTTGTCACCTAGTTGGGACAGGATTTCCGCATGATATTCTGATCTGTTCATGATGACTACATTACCCCCTTTGTCCGCCTCTTTGATTATGATGTCTCTGTTGGAGGTGAGTTGTTTCAGGGCTACTCTTTCTTCTCTGCAGAGATTGTCTTTAGTCCTATGCCTGATCTTCGATCTTTTTATTTCGTGTCTGTCCATATCATTTAACACTAGGTTGTAGAATGTGTCAACAGCATTGCCCCCTGGGAGCATGGGTGTCCACTTGGATTTGGGTTTAAAACCACTGTGCAGGCTTCAATATGGCGACCGCCCGGCCGGATCTCCTATTGCTCTCGGTCTAGTCTTCCTTATCTAATCCGGATATAGCTCCCAACCCTCGTTTCCCTTTTCTCTTTCTACTCGGTTTCCTCGGCTCCAGTGTGTCCTCGCAGCTCTCCGATCCGGACCCCATGTAATAGTTGTTGTAGTTTTGACCTGTCTCCTCCACCCCCGCACTCCTTGATATCCCTCATTACTCTAGTGTCCTTCTCCTCTGTTTTTTCAGACAGGCGTCTGCTTCACCCAGCCTTATACAACTCTTGATACTACTCAACTTCCCGTACCCGGGGTAAGTTTCTCTTTTCCTTTCCTCTCTCCACTTTTTCCGCCCACATGTCCACGTTCCTTGTAACCTCCCCTCCCTGTCCTCCTTTATAGCCTAACCTTCGTACCTCGCCTGCTTGACTTGGTACCTCATCCACCTAGCCGGACACTGGACAGCCTCCCTCCGCTACCCTGATTCCTGCCTTCCACGATTGCCGTGGCGTACCCGCCCCAGCGCAATCACGCTTATCAGCATAGGGAGATCACCACCCGGTAAGACTTTCCCACCCCGCTCATGTTCTTAGCCATCCTGGCAATTTTCCTTTCTCCTTTCTCGTCACCCTCATTCCTGCTTTTCTTCCTCAGTGGCTTCCCTCCTCGCTGCATCCTTGATGCCAGCGCAGCGCCTCTTCTGCGCCATCTTCTTGTTACTCCCGATCTCGGCTTAACCCCCAACGGGTTGCTGTATTCTTATCCGGTCCTCGGGTAAGCTTACTCAGTGGTTTCCTTTTCCCTTGTCACCTGTGCCACGACCTTTACTTCTCACCCTTCTCTTGTGTTTCCTCCCCTTCTATCTCCAGTATCCATTCAGTAGTTCATGATCACGGGTTTTTTAGTTTACCCACGTACTCATTGTTTCCTTTTCCCTCGCTTCCTGTGTCACGACCTCTGCACCTTACTTTCCACATTACTCTTGTGTCCCCTCCCCTCTTTCTCTAGTACTCTTCTAGTAGTTCCACAGCTCAGGTTCACTAGTTTACCCGCTTCTTCTCCCCTTTCTCTTTTATTCCAGCCCTTCTTAGTCCTCACATATCTTTTCTTCACTTCTTGCCCTCTTGAACTATTCTACTCTAATTCTAGCACTGTTCACTCACACTATGTATCAGTTTTCCCGCGTTTTCCTCATGTTTTCTATTGTACATGAGAGCGGCACCGTTACACCTGTCACTATAATTTGAAATATTTTGAAATGTTTCCCTGCATCTTCACCCAGAGTCTTGATCCATGAACAGCGGCACCTTCACGAGTGTCACCAAACACCATACTGGTCACTTTCAGTTGTTTATGTTCCCAACAGTCACTTCGGGTGATCCCTTTCCACTTAGATAACGTGTCTAGCTCAGACTAGGTACCCGTTGTTTCATCGTTGTTTTTCCTCACTTATTATTTAATTTATTTTTTGTATCCTTCCCAGCCCTGATGAGTCACGGGACCTTTCCCAGTGACGAAACACGTGTCGGCTGGTTCACTATATTCAACACAGTTGTTGTTGAAATAAAAAATACCTTTTTGGACAAATACTGATGTTGACCATTGTATTTGAATAACGCATCAATAATACATATTATATTACTAATACCCTCACCGCGTGTGCCCAGGACTACGCTCACATATGCTGATATGTACAGAGAGGGATGTTCACACATACAGAGTCTGCATCTCACACACAAACGCTCACCCACAGCCACACACACAGTGTTGCACAAATACTTTATACATTGCCTCTAAATTAAGCCTGACTGCTCTGTGCCAAGCTACCAGAGGGTGAATACAGGTTAATTTAAAGTTTGCCTGTACCTCATCCAGACTACGATTGTGGTTGCTGCTTGACCAGGCCTCACACCCCAGTCAACCAGTAACCCCATTTTCTAACAAGTAGCATGCACCGGACTCTGCTATGTTGCTGTCTGTAGAGTGTCAGCACCTGCGTGTGATATGGCCTGGTTCCACGTTCTATGTTCTAGCGTGGAACCAGGTCTACTGAGTGTTCTGTGGGTCGGCAGTTGGCGTAGTTGGCTAGCTGGTCGATGGATGGGGTTGCTCTATTAAACCCTCTTAACAACACTAACCTGGTTCCTGGTCACATTATTACACTGGCGATGGGCGTGCTCAGGGAGAAGAGTGTTGAAGCAACCCCAACATCGGGAAAGAAACGAGAAGAACGAAGATTGACGAGAAGGACGAGAAAACGAAGAGTGGAAGAAAGAAAACTCACCTGGACGGAGGAGTTGGAAGGAAGAAGGATCGCCGCATCTGAGTGGTGGGAAGAAGTCTGAGGGAGCAACGGGAGGCGAGTAAACTGTGTGGCAGGCTTCGCGACACAGATTGGGGCCTGGTGTCATCACTGGAACGCATCGGTCTGGATGCGCGTCACGCTGCGGGTCGTAGTGTGTCAGTGTGCCCAACTTCCCGGCGAAAGAAGACCAAAGGCTGCTCACTTCGCGAGAGAACAAGCTGAACTGGCTGTAGAAAGAGGCCTGAGGCTCTACGCGACGACGTCGGCGGCCATTTTGGAACAGGAAAAGGATCGGAAAAACAAAGGGCAGGCTGGTGAAAGGCTTAACAGGGTTTAAGCGAATCCGGCCGTGGAAAGAGGCCCAAAGGATCACGTGACGACGTCGGAAAAAATGTAAAGCTGGAAGGTTTTAAAAAAAAAAAAAATAGAGGGCTGAAGCAAAGAAGGTAATGCAAGGAAGCAGGTTGGTTAATATTTGAAAACTACAGCTTGTCATCACGGTGACAAGCACACCTTGCATACAGTGTGGTATAAGGATCTTTTAATTGTTCATGACTGGTTTGTCAACACGGTGACAAGCACACCCCTGCTGGAAAACAATTTGTACAAACAGTGACGTGGGGGTAAACATAAGGAGATTGTAAAAAAAAATTAAAAAAAAAAGGGGCTTTTAGTGTAAAGGAAGCTTCAGTTTGAAAGGTTGAGGATGCAAAATGTGACTGCACCTCCGTTTTTTCTGTCTGATCCAGGGGAGCCGCCAGTTAAGTGGAGAAAATGGAGGAAAATATTTGAAAATTATGCGAGAGTGTGTGGTACTAACTTGAGTGCAGAGAGGAAACAAGCACTATTACTTCACTGTTTAGGGGTGAGGGGCAAGAAGCATTAGAGAGCTTGCCACAGCTGAGCCAGGCAGTTCAAAGGGGTTGAATGAATACGAAGTATGCGTAAAACAGTTAGACTTACACTATCTGCCAAAGGTGAGTACCATCATGGAGCGGTATTACTTTGGTTTGAGAGAACAAGGAAAGGAAGAAACTGTGGAAGAATTTGTGACCTCGTTACGCAAGTTGGCCTCGAGTTGTAAGTTTGGGGAATTAGTAGAAGAAAGAATAAGGGATCAATTTGTTTTAAGGTGTTGCAGTGACAAGATAAGAGAGGAACTTTGGTTAAAGGATGAACCACCGTTAGATGAAGTAATGATTATAGCAAAACGTGTGGAACATATGCTCAAATGTGTTGGGGAGTTGAGTAAAGTTAGTAAACAACCGAGTATTACAGGAAATGTAGAAGAAGTGGTATGTCATGCAGTACAAAAAGATGATGCTGTAAAGAAAGCAGGGAACATCAACTACAAGAGTAGAGAGGAAGAAAATAGGACAAGTAATGCGCAATATGAAAGGAGAAATGTTATGATGTTTCAGGGAACCTGTTATCGATGTGGTAAATTTGGTCACAAGGCAAATGCAAGAGAATGCCCTGCTCTTAAAGTGGTTTGCGCAACATGTGGGAAGAGGGGACATTTTACAAAAAACTGTCGTTTTCGCAATAAAAGTGACAGCAGGAATGAAGTAAGAGAAGTTACCTTCCAAGTGAATGAGTGTGGGGTGGAACATCCTACAGAGTGGGTCAAGGTGGGAGATGTTAGAATTAAAATGAAATTTGACTCATGCTCTCACCTCACCTTCATATCTAAGGAAGAGTTTGCAAAGAATTTTTCGAGTAGGACAAATTTAATAAAATCAGATGTTAGACCAACAGGCTATGGGGGAACACCAATTTAGATGTTGGGATATTTTATAAGTTGTATAGAATGCAATGGTAGATTTACCGATGCTAGAGTTTATGTGGCGGAGAAAGGAGACAATTTACTGAGCTGGACCCATCAGGCTCGTTTGGGTATTATTCTAAATCCCAATGCAAAACCCCTGTGCAAGTGCAGTCCATTGGGAATGCTGAGGACAAATTTGTGAGGAAGTTTGAAGGATTGTTCAGTGACTCTCTAGGTTGCCTGAAAGGTTATAGTCACCGGATCAAACTTAAGCTTGGGGCAAAACCTATTGCGGCCAAGGTAAGGAGAGTTCCGATCAGTGTGTATGAGGCAGTAGAAAAGGAGATTGACAGGTTACTAGCTACTGGGGTGATAGAGCCTGTGGAGGCCACGGAGTGGTTGGCTCCCATTGTCGTTGCGCGTAAGGCCAACAATGAGATCCGTCTATGTGTGGATCTTCGCGCTCTCAACAAGGAGGTAGTGGTGGACAGATTTCCGCTTCCTAATATTGAAGAGATGGTTTCGACATTGGATGGTGCATGTTATTTTAGTACATTAGATCTGGCATTGGCTTACCACCAGGTACCCCTCAGTAAGGATTCACAAGAGCTTACTGCATTCATAACCCCAATGGGGGCGTTTAAGTTTTTAAGGATGCCTTTCGGGTTAGTGTCTGCAGCATCTGTCTTTCAGAGAATCATGAATGATGTCATCAAAGGGATACCTGGAGTCAAGTGCTACCAAGATGATGTTTTGATTTGTGGGAAAACCATTCAGGAACATGATGGTAGGGTACTTAAGGTACTTGAAAGACTGATGAAGGCAGGTTTGTCGTTACGTCGAGATAAGTGTAAGTTTGGAGTTACCGAGCTAGATTATCTTGGACATCATATATCTAGCAGTGGCGTAAGACCAAAAAAGAGCTGGTGGACACGATAGAGAGTTTGAAGGAACCGTCTACAAAGGAAGAGCTTTCTTCCTTTTTGGGGATAACTGAGTTTTACAGCAAATTTATCAGGAATTTTGCAGATAAAACCATTCATCTAAGAAGTCTACTGTGCAAGAATGCTGAGTTTGTGTGGGGTGAAGAGTGTAAAGAAGAGTTCTTAGGTGTCAAGAAAGATCTCAAGAGTGCGCCCAACTTACAAGCATTTAAACCGGGTGATGTGACGTACATTGTCACTGATGCCAGTAAAAAGGTTTGGGCGCTCTACTTATACAGTTGCGTAATGGTCAAGAGGATTTAATTGCGTGTGCCTCCAGGTGTCTTAAGGGTGCTGAGCTTAACTACTCAGTTATTGAAAAAGAGGCTCTCGCCATATTTTGGGCGATCAATAAATTTAGGAAATTTGTTTGGGGCACATCTTTCAAAGTCAAGTCAGATCATAAGCCTCTGAAAGAAATTTTTGAATAGAAGGGTCTTGACGCCATCTCCTCGAGGATCAGGAGGTGGGTCATATCGTTGCAGGAGTTTAATTTCAATTTTGAATACATTCCCGGGAGTACTAATGTCTCTGCTGATTGCCTCTCGCGTTTAGTGGACACAGTGGACTCAACGGAGCAGCCGTGTGAGGTGGGACAAGATGATGAGTTTGATATTAGTGTGTGTGACATCACTTTAGGTGTAATAAAGGAAGATGTGTGGAAGGAAGAACTGAATAAAGACTCTGAACTGTTGGGTGTGATGGAGTTGTTGTCACAGGACAAGGGAAATAGCCTGGGGAAGCCCTGGTCATCGGTGTTAAATGAGTTAGCCATTGCTGAGGGCGTCCTAACTAGAGGGACGAGGCTGGTCCCACCTGAGAGTTTGAGGAACAACATTATCCAGATGGCACACGAGGGACATTTGGGTATCTCTAAAACCAAACAACGCATCAGACAGGATTTTTGGTGGCCGGGTTTAGACCTTATGGTGGAACGTGCTGTCCGTGATTGTGTCCCTTGCACTTTAAGTGATAAGGTTCTCAAGCCCAGACAGCCACCTATGGTTTGTAGGAAATTACCCATGGGTCCTTGGGACGAGGTGGCCATCGACATTGTTGGTCCCCTTCATGGAGAACATCAGACACCTTATTTAATTGTGTTGATGGATTTATACTCTCGGTGGATTGAAGTCAGTTCAGTGAGAGACATTGCGACACAATGCATAATTAAGTTTTTAGATTCTATATTTAAACGTGAAAGTTTTCCAAATTCACTACTTTCGGACAATGGTCCTCAATTCTGTTCTCGTGAAATGGAGGATTATTTGGCGAAGTGTGGTATTGAACATAAAAGAATTTCGCTTTATCATCCCGAATCCAATGGTGCCATTGAGAGATTGAACAAAACCTTGAAGGAAAGCATCCAACTGGCAAGAGTTAACTGTTTGAACTGGAAGGCTGAGTTACAAAATCGCATCTCAGCTTATAGATTTACACCACATTCAACAACTGGAAAAACACCTTTTGAGTTATTCAGAGGAAGGTCATCCAATACGTTTTTATGTCCAGGGTGGATGATTTTAGATAAAGGTCTCAAAAACAATGGAATTGGTGAGTGGAGAGAAAAGGAACTATCTCTTCAACAAAAAAGGAAGGTCTATCTAGATGCTCGCCGTTCTTGTAAGGCTATTGAGTTCAGGGTTGGAGACAAGGTCAAAGTTAAAGCTCCTGTGGGGTGCCAAAACTGGTCTAAATTTACTGCTATAAAAAGTGTGGTTAAACTGTTTAAAAATGCTGTCAAAACTGATGATGGTCGTATTTGGAACCACAGTCGAGTTGTTCATGTGGGGGTCAATAACAAAAAAAACTCGTTGCCTGGGTCTAATGTAGGAATTTCTTCTTCTTCCCACTCTGAATATGTGCCTACTCGCAAGAGTAATAGAGTCTGCAAAAGCCCAAGTTATCTTCACGATTTTTTGAGATAACGATTGTACATTCGCTATGTTTCTACATACATACCATGTTCTCTCTCTTTTGTATTTTAGGGGGATGAAGGGTTTGGGTTTCATGTTTCTTATTTAATATTTCTGGCTGTTACCTTGTTGTTAAAATATATTTCAATGTAAGAGGGAAGAAGTGTGATATGGCCTGGTTCCACGTTCTATGTTCTAGCGTGGAACCAGGTCTACTGAGTGTTCTGTGGGTCGGCAGTTGGCGTAGTTGGCTAGCTGGTCGATGGATGGGGTTGCTCTATTAAACCCTCTTAACAACACTAACCTGGTTCCTGGTCACATTATTACACTGCGCTCATCCAAGATTTCCCCCACCGACCAGGCCCCCTCCTCCCTCCTACTTAGCCAGGCCAGGAGGTGACCAGCTTTGTCTCCAACCTCGTATAACTTCCACAAGGTCACCAGGTAGTAGTTTTTGGCAACCTCGTGGCTCATTGCATGTTAGGATCCATTCAGCCTCTAAGTGGCAGAGGGCTTTCTGCTCCCCCATTGTGAGGTAGAGCTGTTCCCAGACTGTTATCTCCCTCTCCACCTGAACCACTCGCTCCTGTACCCGCTTTCATTTCCAGGTGACTACATTTTGTGTCTTGTTGCGGAGGACTGTCTTATATGCTTCCCAAAGCCCCACGCCAATGGGACAGAATTTCAACTTTCCTCGATGTAGAGAAACAACTATTGAGGCACCACCCTTCTGTGTTAGCTCTGTCTGTCCATTCCAGCGTCACCTTGAGGGATGCGTGATCAGAAATTCCCCTCGGTAGATATTCTGCAGTATAATTGCCATGGCAGTCGGGCATTATCCCGCCTGCACAAACAAGTAATCAAGCCAACAAAAACGTGCTGCGGACACCCGAGAAGAAAGAAAATTGCCTCTCAAGGGGATGTTTCACACTCCAGACGTCTAAAAGACCCATTGCGTGAATGAATTGTTTCAAGCGTGACGTCTGGCCGGCTGAGGTCACTGCCTGCATCGATCCTTCCTGTTAACTATCTAATGGAGAAACATTGTTGTTTATTAAACCATATACAAGTGATGTCTTTATATAGTGCATATCCTGAAGTGATTCAAGGTGCTATCAGAGTTGACAATAAAAATAAGGTACACTGATGAAAAGTGATAAGTGCAGGCTCGCACATTTTGGTTAAGTGGAGAAGCTGAGGTTTCGACCTAGGTTTTTGCTGTTGAACCATTTAGCATTTCAACCACTGGGTGAATATATCCTGCTTTCTCAGTTTTACTACCAAAGGACAATGCTTTGTGTTTAATTATATCATGACCTAAATTAGTACACTATTGTTGGGGCAAAGAAAGGCTCCCTGCATGGTTCTGAAGATCGTGTGCCCCAGCCTGGAGTTCCCCATAGCAAGCTGTGTTGCTTTTGACCCACACCTCATTATACACAAATATAATGTGTGCGCCTTCCTTCTGAAGAATGTGACTAAAGTCACCTAGCTGGGTTGTAGAGGACTGATAATGGCGGCAGCAAAATCATTATAATAGCAGGACAAGCCGTTTTGACTATCACCTTCTTGGGAGAGCAGCCTGCTGATACCTCAAGGGATTTTAAATTGTTCTGCAGTAACCTGAAACAGAAAGCTCTGTACATCCATGTGGTAGATTGATATTGTTAGTGTGTGCCTCCCTTGCTTGTGTAGGATGCCTATTGAGAGTTTTTGAAACAAGGGGCAGTGGCCACATGGATCCATTTTATATTTGAATATGCTTTAGTGGTACTCATGATAGAGGATTAGTAGGGAGAGCCCAGACAACAGATGTGAATTGCAGGGCTTACTCTCAGAACATTCCAGGGATCCCTTTTAGTGGGTCAGAAAAACAAATTATAGGAAGACAGAGGGTCCATTTGAAACAATGCATATTCCACATGCCCTCTCCTGGCCCATTGTTGTCTGGAACAGACTTCCCCCCACAGGTTAACAGTTAGTTAGGTGGGACAGCCTCTCTTCCTTTTGTGTTCTTGCTGTGAGCTGTTCCTGAGAGAAGACTCCCAGTTCCCCCTGACCTTCCAGCTCACTCTTTAGGCAAAGACCATGGCTGAACCAGCCGGTGCAAAAATATAAAAAGTTCAGAACTGCCCAACACCAGTCAAAGAATTGAACTTCTAAATGCACAAAGACTGCCTGCAACCGGGGTATAAAGATGAAACAGAGATTTTTAGTAGATGGTCCAAGATTTCTTTTCTGAAACCAGAGTCACCATTCAAGTGGGATCAAAAATTCCTTTGAGCTCCAGGATTGTGGTATCCACAGTCATCCCCTTGCTAAGTTCAGGACCAGAAATCAAGGAATTTTATTTTGACCTCCAAGACAGGCTATGTAGACTCTTCCTAGAGCAAGAGAGCTAAGCAACTGTTTAAGAGGGAGACTGGAGTTCTCCTAACATGAGGAAAATACTGTTCAGAAGTAGTGAGAGTTACAAAGGAGTTGAGATGGGACTGACCAAAGATGTCCACTCCTGTTCTGGGAGGACCTGCTCCAGGATAGAGGGGGAGGCGTAGGAGTCACCAACACATCTTGCAGTGTGAATTGATCAATTACCCAGTGGATGAAAGGTATTCAGGAACTTAAGGATGTCCAAGTTCCAATGCTACATGTAGCACCAAGATGCCATAAGGTGCCACAGTCCTCAGTCCTGGCAAAAGAAGCAAGAGTGCCAGAAGTGAACAGCATTGTCAGAGAATCCAGCAACCATGACTACGTTCTTACCAGGACCATCGGGGGTGGACACCTAGCTTGTTTGGGTGGTGGATTTGTGGCTGGGCCCAAGGAAAATCCCAACCCACAAGCTATGTCTCTCCGCAAGCACCGCTATTTCACAGCTACCTCCTGAACAGGTTCTTGCACTCCAACAAGACAGACATGGTGAGACAGATTGCCTCTCTCTGTTTTCGACTTGCTCAGTCTAAAGCTCATGCATAAACTTGAGGAAATTACACATTTTATGTTTGAATGTGCCCAGGACACAAAAAAACAGGTGCTTGACTCTGTTTTGAGCAGGTGCAGCTTATCATGATACCGCCCCAGATATTTCCCTCCTTTCTCCGTTATACTACAAACCCTGTTACATCCCTTTACCTCGGCAATACAGTATTTTTTTCAGCAGAGAAGGCAATGTTTTTTGTAAATGTGATGAGCAGAAGAATAGAAACCAAATGATTTGGGGGAGGAAATAAGGCTCTAAACGTGTGAAGTAAGTTTAATAAAGGTTTGTTTTGTCTCTTGCTTTAACAAATGTGGCACTGATTAAATATGTTTTCATCAGTTTATGCCTTTGATCAACCTAAAATGGAAACGTTGAACGTTTCCGATGAATGTTATGCCTCATGTAGCAGGGGCTGGCTCAGAGTTTCTCTTGGATCTGATCTGAATGTCCCAAACATCCTGTCCTGTTTCTGAAGATATGGATCTCACAACCTCTTAAAGACCCCTCAGTTAAGAAAGGGATGATGAGGTGGAAGATATTCTGGACTCTCCATGTTCAATATCAGTCTATGGTGTTTAAGTAAAGCACTGAAGAATTCACTGTAGTTGGAAATGGCCCTTTCTGCAGGGTCACCCCCAAACTTTATGACTTCCTCCTCCCCTTTTTGCTGAATTCATTTTTGTTGGCTTTAGGACCCTGTGCACTTTACTACTGCAAACCAGTGCTAAAGTGCTTGTGCTCCCTCCCTAAAACATGGTAACATTGGCTTATCCTCAATTGGCATATTACATTTACTTATAAGTCCTAGTAATGTGCACTACCCATGCCCAGGGCCTGTAAATTAAATGCTACTGATGGGCATGCAGCAGTGATTGTGCCACCTACTTAAGTAGCCCTTTAAACATGCATCAGGCCTGCCACTGCAGAGCATGTGTGTGAAGTTTACACTGCCATGTTGATTTGGCACTTGAAACCCTTTAGCAAGCCCTAAACTTCCCTTTTATTACATATAAGTCATCCTAAGGTAGGCCCTATGTAGCCCATAGGACAGGGTGCTGTGAAAGCAAAAGGTAGGACATGTACTTTTAAGTTTTATATGTCCTGGTAGTGAAAAACTCTCAAATTCGTTTTTCACTACTGTGAGGCCTACCCATCTCATAGGTTAACATTGGGGATTCCTTATTACATTTAATAAGCTTTCATTTCTAATTGAGAAGAGGTAGATCCTTTATGTTTAGTACCTATGGAATTGTAATGATAAATCCTCTTTAATGGTGAAGTCGAATTTATCATTACAATTCTGAAAATATCACTTTTAGAAAGTTGGCATTATCCTGCTCTTAGCCCTGTGTGCCTGCAGCCTGTCTCCAATACACGTCTGGAGAGGGTGACAGCTGGGCTTTGTGCATTCCCTATAGACAGCCACACACAATGGCATCTTAGGTGTGACTTGATGAGTCATCCTGGGAGCATGGCAGGGAGGAACTGGGAACAGCCTCACACTTGCACCTGAATAGACCGTGTCTTGTCCCCACACAAAGGGCTGCATACCCCCCTGTAGTGAGTCTGGAGCCAGAGCTGGAAGGGAGGACCTCCGTGTACTTCAAAGACCCTCCTTTGAAGTCCCCCACTACTTCAAAGGCACCACTGCACTGGGGATAAGTGCACACCCTACCACCTCCGTACACTTCTGGACATGTGGATACTCTACCAAGAAGAAGGACTGCTTTGCTGCTGAAGGACTGCCACTCTGCTGTACTGCTACTCTAGAAGAACTGCTTTCTTGCTGTGCTGACCTAATGCCTGCTGCTCCCCTTGCCTAGGCAAGAGGAACTGGATCTGCAATCCCATCTTGAACCCAGGACCCCAGAGTTACTCAAAGGGCTAGTCTAATGTCCTCCTGATCTGAGTATCCAGAGCATAACAGGCTACCCACAGCTCCTGGACCCATCTTCAATGAGCTCCTGACCCCCAAGAGGTGCCTCTCAGGTCATGGGCCCTTGGAAGAGTTTTTTGGTTCCTTAAATCAACATTTTGGGCTTTTAGCGAACGGTCCCGATCACTCTGGAACCTCGCCGCTCACCCAGAAATCCAGCGTGAACGGGAGCAAGTTCGTCTCTTTGCCCAGCAAGTATCCCCACTCACTACCGCGAGGCTCTAGCCTGTCCGTCCATGATGACCCGCAGCTCTGTGCGCCCTGCAGACCTCCTCCCGTGACGCTCTCCTTGCTCCCTGCAAACTTCTTCCCCGCGAATGGAACTCTTGGCACAAGTCTGGAGCAGGTAAAACTTCAGCTGGACTTATCTGGGACTGTATCTGACCCAGGCTCCTTTGCAGTCGGCTTGAACTGTTAGGTTTGACCCAGTCTAACGTGACCAGATATCCCCAGTTGGCATGTTATGCTTTTAAGCACTATTTTACAGTTTATTCTTTACAAATTTACAACTCCTGTTCTACTAATTGGATGCTTGTCATTTTGGTCTTGTTTTGTTCATTAAATTAAGCTCTATATCTCTATCCTGTTGTGGAATCTTTTTGTGTGTGATGTTTTCACTGTGTTACTGTTTGAAGTGTTGCACAAATACCTTACCAATTGCCTCTTGAGTTAAGCATGACTGCTCTGTACCAAGCTCTTAGAGGGTGAGCACAGGTTAATTTAGAGTGTGTCTGTGACTTACCCTGACTGGGATTGTGGTTACTGCTTGACCATGGCTTCCACCCCAGTCAACCAGGAACCCATTATCTAACAACTAATAATGTGATTTACTAATAAATTTACTCTTTTCCTCATTGTTTCCTATGACTGTTTTTCTCAAGTTTTTTTCTGATAAATATATACATAAAATAAATATGGATTAAACAATAGGAATTGCAGCATTCTTCCATGAAGTAAATTGGAATAGTTGAACAACAAGCACTGGCAAAGCCAATAGGACTGGCCTTGACAAGCTGGTGCAATAGTATTTTTTAATTTTTTTATTGCAAGACTAAAATGAATATTAAAGAAAGAAAACAGACCACTACCTAAAAATGGCTGCCATATTTCTGCAGTAAAAAGGTTAAACTAAGAAAACATGAAATTTTAGTACAACAGTACACAAGCTTCCTAGTAGATAGGGGTAATTAGAACAAGTATAGGAACCTTTTTGTTAGTTTTGATGCATCACAGGAAATATAATTCTTGTTGGTGCAAAGCAAAGGTACTATTAATTTCGAATTATTCTAACCTGAAAACCTATCTTAAACACATAAGGATGAGAATAAAAAAGGATATACAATGGAAAGAATAAAGCAGTGGCAAAGGAAAGTATTGGCCGATCAACCCTGTTGCTGAAGTGCACTTCTACCTAGGCAGATGTGAATTGTCAAAAGGCAAAATGTCACCACTCACACTGCAATAGAGCCAATTTGGGCTGCCCATGCTATGTGCTTTGGTGGGTGGGAGAAAAATGTAAATGGTACCCGAACAAACAAAGGAATGAAGAGGGCTGTCCCAAAGGCACACTATACACAGATCTATATTTGTACTTTGTATTAATGTTTATTTTATTGCATGAGGCTGGTGAGTCAGCTTATGCTGTTTCAAGCAAGACCTAAAAGGGCAAAGTTACTTACTATAGGGAAAAGCCCATCCAAGCCAGTCAAAATTAGGAAGATGCCCAAAGACATTTGAAGTTGTCCAACTCGCCTAAAAACCATAACTCATCAATATGACACTTCTGGGAAATGTTTGTGTGCAGTGTGATTCACTCTACTGTAGCATGGTGGATGCAACACAATAAGATGTATTTTACAAAAAATTAGGAATGTACATATTTCTGGGTGGCTCATGAGTAAGTAAAATTGCAGTTATATGGAGGGTTGAGGTTTTGAGAAAGAGGAAAGAATGTAAAATAGTGAGTGAGAAAGTAAGGGGTGCATTTTGACTGTCATCAGAAATATGGAGCATAGTCAAGTTTTCAAGCTCTTTTTTAAGTGTTGCATGCCGAGAAATCCTAATTGCAGGGGAAAACAGGAGCCGGTGCAAAACTATAGTCAAGTCGAATCTCAAGGTCAGTCCAAGACAAAAAGAAGGGATAGTACAAGGAATAGGTAAGAGGGGTACCGAGGGAACAGATAAAGGGAAAAACAAGACAGGGACCCGCGGCTGAGGATTTATTTCCAGATTGTTTATTGAATTATTGACGGGCGTGAACAGGCTAACTGGGATGGCTGCTCATTGAGTCGAAAATATATTTGCAAGACTTCTGACCAGATATGTTAGACCACTTTTCAAAAAAATATCTTTGGGCTACATTTGACAAAGGTGTGTTATTGTGGCTTGTATATAATTTATACAACATTGAATATATACAAAAGCATCTCCCCACAGGCCTCTTAGTATCCACAGTGACCTGCGGCTGGGAATGTTTTGCAAAACAAAAACAAAAAAAGAGAGCAACCCCTCAGAACCAAGGGGACAGGTTCTAATAGACAGAAAAAATTGTGCCTCCCGTAGGTAAAACGATGACTAACTTTATAGATCATGTGCAAACTGTCCTAAAACTCAAATATGCAGCAGCCTACAAAACGATATAATTTATTAAAATATAACATCTATAAATCAAAATTATATCAACATTAAAATACAGATATAGACAAAATGAAGACTACATAAAAATACATATATTCATATATGTATATGACTTTTTCTTATAATGAATCGTATGGTATTGAATGCATATACTTTTTCTATATTTAAAAAACAGAACATAAAACAAGTGATGAATCCTTTCTATTTGTTGATGCGTTGTGGTGTATTAAGCTACTTCAAATAACCTTCATCATTACATCAAAGTTTTGTTTTTTTGTCCTCATTAGCCTCAGACCACACTGAACAAATGAGCCGTCCGTACCAAAGCCCGATGATGGAAAAGACGTAGGCTGTTGACTTGGGACCGAGGGGAACGCCCTGGCTACAGGTACCATGACAGGCTCGGATGTCACTAACCCCCGAATTAAGGGGGGAGGGGTCACTCTTCCAATCAGCCCAGGTGAGCCTGGCGACTATTATAGTTGGCCTATCGAAGGAACTATAGTCAGAAGAGTACCAAGGAGGCATAATCATAGGACCCACAGATCATTTTAGAGATGCTTAAATGATTAATTAACTCCCTAACGGTCTCACCCGACTAAGCCCCAGACCATTTTAGCAAAAAGTCCCAAAATGCTGTCTTTTTCCTGCCCAGTGATCTACACAGGTCCATCTTGGATGTCTGAAACAACGAAGCCAACCAGTCAGAGTGGAGGGGGGTGAGGATCTACCCATCTTCTACATATTTGCATCCTAGCTAGCAGTATAGCATAAAATAGGAAGGATCTGGCAGAGCCTGTAATTTTATTAGATAAGCCAAAAATTATCAAGGCCAAATTTATTTGGATTGGGAGACCTAGAAAATCCACCACAGAATTTCCTACTCCTTCCCACAAATCTGCAATGGCCGGGCAGTCCTTAAACATATGTACATCTGAGGCTCTCGCCAAACTGCATTTTCTACAGTTAACTGGAGGCCCCCTCGACATTTTAGTCAGCCTTGATGGAGATAAGTAGTCCCTGTGTACGGTGAACAGGTGGTACCTCTTAAGCAAGGCTGGTTTTACAATAGCAAATAGGGGGGCATATTAGCAAGGAATAGCGATATTTATCGCTAACCGCGCTTAGCGCGACTTTGGTTAACGCCGCCTATCGCTGGAAAATATCGCTGAGATAACACCCTATTAGTAAGGTTTATCTCCATAGCGATATTATTTCCAGCGATAGCGGTAAAATGTGAGAATATCGCTGGAAAAGCAGCGATATTCTCACATTATCGTTAAGGTGGATTCAGCATTAGAATCCACCTCCTATACCTTAAACAGGTAAGTCATCCTCACTAGCAGGAGATAAAATATAGCGATAAACGCGCTTAGCGCGAATTATTATATCGCTTCGCCTGCCTTGCTAATAGGGGGTAGTGGGATTAGCGACTGTTTTCAGTCGCTTTTAGTAGGGAACGCCTTCCTTGCATGTCATTAGCGATAATTATCGCTGACATGCAAGTCGATGGTTAACACAGCCTCTAACGCCTGAAAGCTGTCGCTAACGCCTGTTAGCGACAGCTTGCTAATAGGGCGATAAAATTATCGCCGCTTTAGCGGCAAAAAGTGCCGCTAAAGCGGCGATAAAGCCCTTGATAATATACCCCAGGATTTTAAACGAGGTTTGCCACAGATATTCCCACTGTTCATTTGGTAAAAGATCCCCCCCCAATTCTTCGGCCAATTTGAATTCTCCGTCTACAGCCTCCTCAATGGTCCAATACCAGAAGGAGACCTCCTTCCTCCCAACCGGTCTTGCCACTAACTGATGTTCCAAGATGTTGCCTCTACCTATGGGGGTTTTTAGGGATTGGGCCCAGCTCTGCAGCTGAATGTACTTAAACCTAGAGAGACCCACTTCGACCCTTCCACCAAGTGATACCCATGAAATAAGCTTACCCTCATGAGCCAAGTCCCCCCACACCTTCAGGCCAGCTGCTCTAAGCCTATCCTTCAAGCACTCTGGTGTGCCTGGAGAGTCCCAGAGAGGAGCCAAACTGGAGAAGTAATTAAGACCGGTAAGGCACTTGAGACTAGCCCACGTTCTGGCCATTGCCTGGAGAACTTTAAGCTTGAACTTTTTGAAAAAATTTGGTTCTCCAAATTTGAACAGAAAACCCTCCACGGATAGGCTAACACCCTTTAGCATTGCAGAGAAAATGGCCCCCACCCCTGTGCTCGCTGGAGTTTTTAACAGCATCCTGGAATGCGACAGCTGGAAAGCCCATGCATAATATTGCAAGTCAGGCAAGGCAAGTCCACCCTTCTCCCTCCTACGCCTCAGCTTCTTCAAGGCAATTCTAGTGGACCTATATGACCAGACAAAAGAGTTGATAGCCTGCTGAAACTTATCAATAGCCGGTTTGTCAAAATGCAGGGGAATAGAATTAAAAAGGAAGGTTATCTTGGGGAGCACCACCATCTTAACCAAATTGACCCTCCCAAGAATGGTTAAAGGGAGATGGGCCCAGGAATTCATCAGTTTCTGGCACTCCCTTGAGACAGCCTCAAAATTAACCCCTGCGATCTTGGCAATATCCTGAACTATTCTGACCCCCAGATACCGCATACTACGTTTGGTCTGATGCTGGCACCCCGCGAGATTCCATGTCATGACCTCAGTTTTCTCGGTGTTGACCTCGTAACCAGATACCTGCCCGAAGTCCTGTGCCAACCTGATTACAGCAGGGAAGGTCGTAGCAGGGTCCGCAGAGAGAATCAAAATATCATCTGCATACAGGGCCACCTTCCTCTCCCAAGCCCCATGCTTAAATGATAAAATGCTTGGCTCCCCTCTCAGCCACTGAGCAAAATGCTCGATGTACAGGTCAAAGAGGAGAGGAGAAAGAGGGCAGCCCTGCCTAGTCCCACTGGTGATCTTAAAAGGTCTTGTCAAGTTGCCATTAACCAGAAGTCTGGCTGACGGCTCTTGGTAGATCAACTGGATAGCTCGACAGAACTTCCAACCCAGATTAAATTTCTCCATGACTGCCAACAGGTAATCCCAATTAACCCTGTCGAAAGCCTTAGTTGCATCGAGTGTCATGGCTGCGAGAGGTAGTGAGTGGGTAGAGGCGATATCTATTGCACCCATAAAATCATATGTGAGGTCAGATAAGTTCCTCCCTTTAACAAACCCCTTCTGATCAGAATGAAGCATGCCACCTGCCACAAAACCCAGCCTAGCCACCAGGATCCCGGCAAAGATTTTATAGTCTGCATTCAACAGCGAGATGGGCCTATAAGACCCACAACTCGCTGGATTCTTACCTGGTTTCAAAATCAGGATGATTGTGGCTGGGAGCTTACAGCGTTCAGATAAGATCTCATTAAATAGTTGTGTCAGAGCCGGAACTATTGCCTCGCCCAGAGATCTATAGAGCTCTATTGGAAGCCCATCGGGCCCTAAGGCTTTCCCTCCCTTGCAGGCAAAAATAGCCTTTTTCACCTCTTCCTGCATGATATCCTGCTGGAGCTCAGGGGGGGTGAGCGTGATCCCGCCCAACCACTCACTAGCCTCCATCTTATCCACAACACGGTCTTCTTGGTATAAATCCTGGAAGAAATCAAAGAAAGTGCCTCCTATCTCTTCATCCGAAGACAGAGCAGTTACCCCATCAGCGCCATCGATTTCTTTAATCTGGTTACGAAGCCTGTCGGACTTAGCCTTTCATGCCAATAGCTTACCTGCCCCTTCCCCGTACTCGAAAAGGGCAAGCTTGCTTGCCTCCCATCTGCTCATAACCCTAGTTTGGAGAATGGTGTCCAACTGCTCCCTTAACTTAATGAGTTTGGCTAGATCCTCTTGCTGCCCCTCCGAACCGACCCCTTTATTCAGACCCAACTCTATTGCCTTCATTTCTGCCTCCTTGAGTGCCGCCTCCCCTCTGTATTGTCTATTCCTAAAACTCACCCTGCTCGTAATGAGGCCCCTTAGAAAAGCCTTTAGGGAGTCCCAAACCACCGCAGTCGTAGCCGTGCCTAGATTCACCTTCAGAAAACCTTCAGTCTCATGGGATAAATAGGTCATCTCTTATGCCTCAAGAAGTAAAGTTCGATCAAAAGTCCAGGCTCTGGGATGCTGGGCCTGCACCAGGTCCAGGTCCATCGATACCCCTGAATGATCAGACAGATGAGGAGTCAGGTATCCGATGTCCTTGACCTTGCTCCTCAGACATTGGCTGACCAAAATATAGTCAATTCGACTTATGATGATATTTACTATTGCAGTATGAGACTCCTAACTGATGGCCCGATCTTTCTCTCCAAATATCGCAGAGGCCGGTTTGCGCCATCATAGATTGCAAGTACATCCGAGACTTAGAAGGAACCCTAGCTCTGCTGCTTGCCGACTTGTCCAATTTAGGATTCAGGACAATATTGAAGTCCCCAGCCATAATAACCGGGTCTGGATAGTCTAGGAGATGCGAAAAAATAGTTTTAAGAGAGGAAGGATCATCTTGGTTTGGGCCATAATAGCCGACCAAGGTGAGCAGAAAGCCTGTGATAGTCACCTTCAGAATTACCCACCTACCACCTGGGTCAGCCAAAAAGTCTAAGACACGGGCATTAGCTTGTTTTTTAAACAGTATAGCGACGCCCCTGATATTGGCAGTCTGATTTGAGCAAGTGAAAGAGTCCACCCATTTTTGATTTTTAAAAATCTCGGCGATCTCCTCCTTAAGGAGATGAGTTTCCTGGAGGATGATGACCCGCGCGGGAGAGTCTTTTAAGTATTGCAAAATGTTTGCCCTTCTGGACTTCACGCGCAAGCCATTAACATTCCAGGACAGGAACTGAATTATTTTCATGGGGGTTTAAGCCCAAGGTCCCTGACACGGTTAAGACACAGAAGGAACCAGCACCAGACCAATCGTGACCTAGCCGCGGCCATCTGAACGGACACTAAGGTGAATGAGGAAATTTTATATTTTATGCCCCTGTGCTCCCCACCCCACAACCCCCTCCCCCTCTTCCCAAGCATCCCCTCCCTGGAAACCCCCCCCACCCCCATTAACCTGGACAGATGTAGTCCAGATGCTGCCTCCCGGAGAAGCCCACCCCGTCCCTTTATGTGTAAATAGGAAAAAGCGAAAAGAAATATAAGCCAGACTAAGAAAAAGAAACCCGAAAATAAGTGACTAAATAGTTATCTTAATCATATCATATCATATCTGAGCCGAGAGAGGGCAATAATTTAGAAGTCCGCTACCGTGGACTGCCCTGAACGGCACATAGGTGAATAAACCAAGCCGGTGCCAGACACCCGGGGATGGATTCACCCGTTAAGGATCCCCTTTCCCCATAATTTCGAGCAGCTCATCCGCCTCCTGCACTGATCTAACAGTATGCATTTTGTTTTTGGGCATAATTTTCAGAGTTGCTGGAAATTTGAGCTGGGCCACGGCACCAAGTTTTTTAAAGTCATCCAGCTTCCTGCCCAATTCCCATTGTCTATCGAGAGTGACTCTGGCGAGGTCAGAACGAATTTCAAAAGACAAGTCCCTTGCCTTCAACGATTTCACCTTTAAGGCCATATTGAGGATCGTCTCCTTTAGGGAGTAAGTGTGAAAGTTCATGAGGATTTTCCTCTGCTTTGTTCTGTTTGGATTCCTGCGGAAATGGTCCCTATGGATTCTCTGAATATCGCTACTCAGAACCTCCTCTGATTCTTCAAGCTGCAAAGATTCTTTCAGCAGTGAGACCATGTAAGACTTGAGGTCAGCCCCTTCATTCCCCTCTGGAACATTCAGAATACGCAGATTGCTCCTTCGAGACTTGTTCTCCAACATCTCCAACCTGTCGCGAAGGGCCACCTCCTCCCTCTTGAGGGTCTGGATATCGGCTTTAGCAGCCCCAAGATGATCTTTTAACTCTCCGACCGTATTCTCTAAAGTTTCAGTTCTTGTATTTAAGAGATCCACTTTCCTCTCCAACGACTCACAGAAGTTCCTAATCTCTCCTTGATTGGCTGCGGATACCGAGAACCCCTTTTTAATGTCCTCCGATAGCGTGGAGAGCGTGGAGAAAAGAACCTCCAAAGAAGCCACTGAAGGCCCCCTTGCTTCATAGTCCTTAGAGCCTTTGTCTACCCCTCCGTCATACACAGCTACTGGTGCCAAGGCCATCTGCCCATCAGAATCTTTCGCTTTATCTGAAGCCCCCATTATACAACTCTCGCTAAGGAAAGTTGGGGTTAAGTCCGGGGCCAGGGAGCCTCCGGCGGCCTCCATACTATCCGGAGCTGATTTTGAGGCAAGTTGCCCTGCTAACCCCCTTCTGAGGGCCTCTCCCTGCTTCACAACGTCCAGTACCGCTGGTTGAACTTTGAAGTATGACCTCAAAGAAGGGGTGATCCTAACTTTAGAGTCAAGGGGATTACTTTTGGCCTTACTGCCTTAATGCTCCTGCCTTTGACCTCATACCACTGAAAGGCAGAATCGCTAGTATCCGCATCCACGTTGAGGGGGCCCCCGATTCCCTGGCTCTTGCCACTGCTCCCCCTGCCAGTTTCCTCGGGGGGCAGTTTGGTATTTTTTCCACCCGATTTTGGTTTGGCTGGCCCCAGGGTCGCCCCCCCATGCTTTTTACCTTTTTTACTTCCCTTAACAAAAGGAGCAATAGCAGGTCTCACCAGGGGTAATGGGCTGGCCCGCACCTCCTGTACCCCCTGTACCTGCTTCTCCTGCTGAAACCGTGCCGATGACCCCAAGACAACGCTGCTGGTTAGAGCCAGCTCCTCCTGGGTCTCCTCGTTGGGAGCGTCCCTCTCTGGAACGCCGGGGTGTCGACAGGTGCTGACACTGCCACTGCTAACCCGGAGGAGCCCACGAGCCGCTGCTCTGCGGCCCCTCCTGAGCTCCAGGGCGGCCTCCAACCACCGAGTCGGGCGGGGAGAATCGACAGCCGTCGTGTCCCCAGACAAAGCAGCCAAGCCCCCGCGGGAGGAAGCAAGCCTGTCATAGCAATCGAAGCGGCGTTTAAAACGGTAAAACGGGTATCTTCAAAGAGACAAAAGCACCACAGAACGGGAGGCGGATGCTCCGGGCGCAAGCGGCAGCTCAGCTAGCAGCCGCCATGTTCTCTGTCAAGTGCCCTGACGCCAACACTGACTTCTGCTGTTTGACATAAAAGTATTTTGAATTGTAACAAAAGACAAGCATGAAATATTGAGGAAAGTTACATTTGTTTATACAGGAGTGTTTAAAAGGGCTTCACCATATGGTTCACTGGGTGTGGAAAATTTGGATCGCTTACAAATATGTTTAATAGAAAGCCTGATAAAACAATTACACATCCATATTTGTTTCAGATGTTGAAGCCCTAGCCTGATGAACACTGGTTGGTTAGTGACATTTTTTATAAGAATAGTTGATTAATGCTCATGCAGAACAATTAAATTAAGCTATTTTATGGATTGAAAGACTTTTCTTTGGCATTACAGGAGGTTTCCATTAGAGTTTTTGGGAGCAACGGCGTTCGAGCTGTTAGGGCATATATACACTTGAACTACAAATGAGTTTTAATTGGAAGATTAAAAAATCTCCGTATGCCACCTTGTTAAGGGGAGCACAAGTCTCTTATCCAGCCTTGCTTGTAAGAGAGCAGCATACTTTCAGCAGTATCTTCTGTACTTTGTATTCATTTTCACTCTATATGAGTAGTCATATTTCTATGAATAGGAGCCGTGAATATTCACACTGTAGGAGTGTGTTTTTTGGGTGGGGGGGGGCACAGAATCCTCTGTAAAAGTCTCTCCCTTTCTTAAGTTTGAAAGATCTGATTATTGTTCACGCATAAAGTTAGATTGTAAAGTTATGAAAATATAACATACTGAGTCAGACACACAGCTTTTGAGTAAAGTAGTCAGTCTTCTGACTAATGCAGTTCTCATATATAAATGTGGTAGGTATATGTCTGGAATCAGTGCACATATCCACACATCATAGCAATTTGGTCTATTTTAGTGAATCATGTTTGATATTTAAATATACATCACACTGAGTGGCAGTAAATCTAAAAGGTGTGACTTGATGATCCATCATATTTGATTATTGCTTACGTCTTTGACATTCTATTTAAGTATGCAGGTTAGGGACTAAATTATTGTTTAAAGCACTGATTTATATGAATCATTAGTTAAACTGAAATAGAAATGGTATTCAAAACCTCACAAGACAGAGAATAGTTTTGTATCACCAAAGTTGTCATGCAAAATCATCATCTATTTTGTTTCACAATATATAACTCTACCAACTCAGAGTAACATTGATCATTTGGCATATCTATTCAGAGACAGAATTTGGGGCCAGATGTACTAAAAACTGATTGCAAAATACTGATTACAATTTGCAACCAGTATTTTTGCGACCAGCGTGGTGTTTTGCGAGCCAACTTATTTACTAATGAGTTGGTATAGCAAAATACAGAATCATAGGGGGTCGAAATACGACCTACTTCTTGGATATTAGTGAGGTAGGTCGCAAATTGCCACCCAAAGATTCACTGCCTTCGCAGGAATAGTGGCCTGCTGGAGTCAGCAGACTACCATGGCTGTGATTGCTTGAATATAGAGCAATCTATTTTATGCAGCCCCTTTGCCCTAAAAAAAAAAAGAAAAGTTTTATAACATATTTAAAGACTCCACCTCCTGCATTCACTCCCTGATTGTATCTATGCTTTATATCCTGTACAGCACTTCACTGCATTTTAGCTTGATGTGTTCTATGCAACTCCAACAATCACAAATATACACATACATAATTCTACTTGAACACTTTAATAGTAGCACGTTCAGAGAACTGTGGGACATATGTACTAAAAACAGATGCAAATGCTCAAAATTGGCATTTGTGACTGTTAAAATGTTTTTTCTTATAATAATCCCATATATGAGTCGGGAAAGATTTTCAGACTCCTAAAAAGGGGTTCTGAATGGATACAGACTCAGTATCTGGAAGGGGTGTGTTATATAGGTGTCTACTCCAAATACTGAATTGGTATGAAATGTATCAGTATTTTCTGACCACAATCCAGTCACTCCTCGGCTGCTCTGTCAGCCCCGCCTGCCCCGCCTCACCTCGCAAAGCTGCCGTGAACGAAAAAGGAAAAAATAAAATGATATTAGCTGAGTTATTATAATTTTATTTTTTCTTATACTGCTGAAAAAAGCAGTGGGGCGACGCTCATCTGTCTTAGCGAAGGAGCCGACAATGGGAGGTGGTATTGCATTTGTAAAAGGGAAGAACTTCCCTTGACAAAAAAAGTTAACTTTTCTTTTTAAACACAGTCCAGCCGTTTCCCTTAAGAAAAAGGGCTGCATTTAATTAAAAAAACATTGCTTTATGAAAAAGCAATTACAGACATGGCGGTCTGCTGACCCCAGCAGGCCACCATCACTGTGATGGCCTCCAATCATAGAGAGTTGCAATTTGCAAAGTACCTCATTAATATTACTAGGAAGGTTAGATTCCAGCCCACTATGATTCGAATTTTTAAGAACCAACCTTTTTGTACCTAGGTCCATTCTTAAAATTATGTACTGGTAGCGAAAATACAGGTCGCAAATTGTGACCAGTATTTTGCGATCAGTAAATAGTACGTTGGGCCCTGTATCAGCCAATAGTGTTTAAATGCAACATTACAAGGCCTCTAATGTGCTATCATCATGTGTGTTTTAAATTGGAATGAAATGTGCAGACTAACGTAAGCACCACTGAACTTGCAGAGACACAAACTCAAGGGGCGCTAAGTATTAGTGGGTAGTAATTTACATTTTATGATTGATATCTTAGTCCAGAGGAATAAGGATCCAATCTCAATACATAAGTAAAGATACAAAAACTGTTTTTTATTTGAATAATATAAATTCTACAAAAATCTTAATTTAAAATAACAATGGCATAATAATAAATACATTGTATATACAATCTTCTATTAACAGACAGTTTTTCATGATACTAAGATTAAGTGGAACTCCTTGTAAATAGCCAAACAGCCAACACGTTTCACTGTAATTTGACAAACCTCTTCATAAAGAAAGAGTGGAAAGTGTACTCTTTTTGTACTAGCAGTGTTAGTTATCAAACTCACAGGAAATTATGTTTCTCCTGTTTTTGGGGAGCACAGCTATGGGTGCTGCATCGTAACCAAGTTCTTAATCTAAGTCTTATTTTTTCTTTGCATATTTTCAATGTAAGTCAACAGAAGACATGTGGATTTACATAGAGTTTGGTGAATGCAGGATATCTGCCAAAAGTGGCAGATGTCCATTCGAGCCTATTTAGATGTGTAGGTCCTCTATGCACTCTAAAGAGGGTGGAAGGAACTTCCACCACTTTTGACAGATGGCCCACAATCGCCAAACTGTAAATTGGTCAGTGGACAGAGAAAAGGGACTCTTGATTTGTTGCTGTGGCCTGGTGACATCCATTTTGAGAACAACAGTGGGATCTCCAGTAATCCATCTCCACAAGTTATTTATCAAACATTAACTGACACAGAAACCTTCATTTTTTGAGTCAAGCTATTTTTCTCCTTTAAGGAGATCAGCAGCTAAAGAAGGAATTAAAACAACCTGTATTGTTTCAGAATATAGAATAGCCATCATATTATTCAAGGTCATTCAGGCTCTTCTTGCAAAACAGAACTGTGTCAGGAGGATATGTAGACCATAGTCCAACAGGTAACAGAGATTGTTTAACTGAATGGGCATAGAAGCGGACATCTGACACTATCAGAACAAGAAAGCCATCTCGTGACTTTTCTCCAGATAAGATACCACAAAGTCATGCAAGGGATGCCAACAGAAAAAAAAAATGGCGGCCTCAGAATCAATAATCCCAAATATAATAAAATATTTCCAATAACAGAACTACAGCTATGTATTGCCCAAGTTAGTGCACCTACAATCGTTCGAAAAAGGAGATATGGAAAACTAAAGACTGCTTAAGTGCACACCTCCAATGTTTCTCATGTATCACAAATCAAATCATCTGATACGAGTTATGTGTGCTAAGCGATGGAAAGCCTCTTACTCCACAAAGTCTCCAATAATTGGCAATGAAGCTGTTTGTTATGTTTTTATTTTGATTGTTTTCGCACAATTAAAACATCACAATATTATTTGTAGGTATGTGATTTAAACAATAGATATAATCCCATCTGTATAGCGTCCAATAACAAATTTCATCAATTGCAGCATCCAAACCTTCATATATGGGTTAGAGTTGTGTTCATTTTACCTTGCAAACAAATGTTTCGGTAAATGGGCCTTAAACGTATGACATCCTCAGGGCTGAAAGGGATATGTATACAGAATATACAGTATTAAAAAACTTTAATAAAAACCCTAACATTTCATCCATCACCGGTTAGAGCACCCTCACCTCTTAATAAGCTAAAGAGAACATTATCAGCAATGGAGACTTGTTACTCTTTTATTTCACATAGCAAATAGTGCTTGTTTACAGAATTAGAAGGTTACAAAATAACGTTGCCAGATTTCATCACCTTTTCCAATCTCTGATATCAGGCTATAATTATTCTAAAACATAATTACTATCCAAGCCAAAGTGTCTAGGTCCTACAATAGCATTTTAGAGTGGGACGTGCAACTGCTCAAAATCCCATACACACATTGGTATGTTATTAGTTATAATATAAATCACTCTTTACCGAAACATAATCTGTAACATGCTTTTCTGCCTTTATATTATCTCTCAATGACATTACGACCTCACATGTGACATCACTCATGACCAGCGACGCCCCTCTGCTAAGGCGGAGTAGCCTTGTCCCACTGCTTCTACTGCCAGCTCAGTACAAAAAAAATGATAGTAACGCTCCTTTATTATCATTTTATTTTTTGTATTGAGCTTGCATTTGAAGCAGCGGGACGGGGCTGGGCTCCCCGCGTCACAGGGAGGGTTGGTGGCTGCACCTTAAGTGCACATGTAGGTTTGGCCGGACCTACATACGCACTTTACATGTTCTCCACCCAGGCTGCATTACAGCCTGGGTGGAAAACAGGCCCGGGCTCCAATTCCTTGTCTGAGTGCCGAACCACGATGCTCAGACCAATCACAACGCTACATTGCAGCGTTGTGATTGGCTGGGTTCCTGTGTGGAGGAAAGGTGGAGGCTGGCAACCGGCACAACGAGCAGGTAAGTTTCTTATTTCTTTTCTATTTTTTTTACCCCTTACCACCCCTCACTCCCGCCACTGTTCACTAACAGCCGCTACTGCTCATGACATGTTCTATGAACTAATTTATGACATCACTGGTAACATAAATGACATCATTGATGACAGCACTGATGAAATCACCCAATGAGTGTTGTTATTATTATTATTATTGAGTTCTTGTAAAGCGTGTAGCTACCCATAGGGTTTCCCAGCCCTTAGGAGCATGTTCCACAGCCTCGAGGGGGAGCTAGAATAACCAGGTTTTTAGCTCCTTGCGGAAGGTAGATAAGGAGGTGCAGCCTCTAAGAGATTCAGGTGGAGCATTCCACAACTTAGGGTCCAAAAAAGAGAATGAGCGGCCACCCATCCGGGAGCGTCTGACTTTGGGCACTGTGAAGAGGGAACGTTTGCTAGTGCGCAGGGAGTGTGAAGGATGGTACGGGACGACTAGTTTTTGCAGGAACTGCGGTCCCGTGTCAGAGTTGATTTTGTGCATGAAGCAAAGAGCATTGAAGTTAATACGCTTGTCTACTGTGAGCCAGTGGAGATCGCAGAGAAGATCAGAGGTAGAAGAGTGTTTGGGAAGCCAAAATAAGAGCCTGGCAGCAGAGTTTTGGACCACCTGCAGATGTCTGATCACAGACTTAGCAGTCCCCAGGTATGGAATATTACCATAGTCCAGCCTTGGTAATATCATGGCCTGGACGACGGTTCTTTGGGCAGAGAAAGGAAGTGTCCATAGAATTGTTTTGAGCCATTTCAAAGAGGCAAAGCAGGAGGAGGCAACCTTAGTAGCCTGAAACTTCATGGACAAGGTGGAGTCAAGCCAGAAGTCCAAATTCTTCACTTTGGGAACGGGGTCAGGGAGTGCTCCCAGTATAGCCAGCCAGTGTTGAGGACCACAGAGCTGGGGGTCCCTGCCTAGCACCATAACCTCCGTCTTCTCACCATTTAGTTTCAGGGAGTTGGAATTCTTCCACGAGGAGACACGACCGAGGCAGGAATTGAGATCTTCCACAATGGCTTCCTGTTCAGACAACAAAGAGAAAATAATTTGCATGTCGTCAGCATAAGAGATCAGGGTCAGGCCACAGCTTTCCACCAGGTCCGCCAGGGGCGGGCATAGATATTAAAGAGCATGGGTCTAAGAGCAGAGCCCTGAGGGACTCCTGACATCAGTGAGTGAGGACTAGATATTGTGTTTGAGGAGAAAACCTGGAAAGTTCGATCTGCCAGAAAGGATTTAAACCAGTCAAGCGCCAAACTCTGGAAGCCTAGTTGGGCCAATCTGATAGTCAGAGTATCATGAGATACAGTGTCAAAGGCCGCGCTGAGATCCAGCAGAATGAGTGCGGCAGTGCCACCCTTATCCAGGAGTCGCCGTAGGTGTTCTGTGATTCCTAGAAGGGCAGATGTGGTACTGTGCTCAGCTCTGAAATCTGACTGGGAGGGGTGGAGTGCATTTTGGGCTTCCACATATGCAGGAATTTGAGAGTTAACGTGTTTCTCCAAGATTTTTGAGAAAATGGGCAGCAAAGAAATAGGTCTGTAGTTGGCCCAGTTAGATGGATCTAAGTGTTTTGTTTTTAACAGGGGGAGCACCATGACGTGCTTCCAAGTTTTGGGAATTCGCCCCTCATTCAAGGAGGAGTTAGGAAGATCAACTATCAGAGACAGAAGGTGCAGACTCAGAGAGCTGAGCTTGGGTGGAGGAAGAGGGTCCGGTGGGGAGCCTGATTTGACGGACTGCAGTAAATTCAAGAAATGGGAAGAGTCCATGGGAAGCAAGGATTGTAATTGAGCTGAAGACAAAGTCATACTGAGGGGACTGGTTTCCTTGGAGGGGAAACGATTAGAGTTGGAGTATAAACTGGTATTACCAAACTGGCTTTCATCAGTTCTAGCTGTATCCAAGGTACGACAAATGTTGGTTACTTTCTCCACGAAAAAGTCTGCCAGCTCTTCGCATTGGACCTGTGAGAGAGGAGGTGAATGATGTTGCTGGAGTCTGACAGGTCTTGGACCACTTTGAATAGGATTTTAGGTTGGCTTTGGGCTTTTAGTATTTTTTCAGAGTAAAAGGCAGTTTTGGCAGTCCTGCAGTGAATGTGATAAATATTTAAGACCATTTTGTATTTTAATTTTAGATCCTGGTCATATTGTTTCCTCCAAGCCCTTTTGAGTCTCTTACAAAGTTGTTTTTCCTCATGTGTTAGTTTGTTGTGTAGTTTACATAGTGGTGGGTAACTACCATATTACTTTTCCAACTACTTTTGTGCAGCCTGTGTCCAACAATCAGTATAAGTGTTTACCAAACACATGTGTTCCTAATGTACCATAGGTGTGTAGACGTACTGAACACGTTATACATCTTTGATATGAAAGATAAATCTTTGTGCAGGTGACAGTTGACTTGTGTTCATTATGTTCCAAACAAGATTTTTGGTACTGCAGAAAAAGTATATATATATTTAAAATTAATTTATTGTTAAAAAATAATCATAATTGAAAAATGAATAATATTTTATGAAATATTTAATATCTTGTTTTAATTTAAAATAAATGCAACTTAATTTTTTTAAAGCATATTTAGATTATTATAAATTAATTTTATACATAACCTTTTTGTAATTCTTAATACATAATGCATAAATATAAACATTTAACTTTGAGTGTTTTTTTATTGAATCTTAAAAAATAATATGAATTTAATTTCTCATATATAAATCAATTAAATATTTAATTTAAATTAGGTTAAGCATGCTGCATCATTTTCTATTTTGTTCTACATTTAACAAAAATATGTAACATTAATTTAAATTAATATTTAAATATTTTCAATTATTGTTTTCACGTTTAATAAACATTTTTTAATTTGACCTATACTTTACCTTTGGGAGATCTTTGACACAATGGGGTCGATTCCGATTCGGGCCGGAAAAAGCACCGACCGACTCGGAGCCGGAAAAATTACCGACCGACACGTACCAGTGGCGCCCGACACGCCAAGTACGATGCAAGCCGCGATAAATCCGACCGACACGTTAGGAAACCAAGCCGACCGACCGAGCCGCTCGGAAAATAGCAATCCGGCCGGAAAAACACGCGAATCCAACCGACCGACACGCACCCGGAACAAATCCGACCGAATCGTACCCGCCAACTCCAAACCGCAAAGTACGATGCAAGGCGCGAAAAACACGACCGAGTCGGACGGAGGACAAGCCGTACGACCGACACGCATACAAAACCGAGCCGAAGCAACACAATACACCGCGACCGACGCGTACGCAGCATACAAAACTGCACAAACACAGCGTGAACGAAACGGAAAACACCGTACGAGACCAATGCAGGGTCCGACTCGGTCACAAGAACGTTTCCAACATACACAAACAGCACAAAGGAAAAATCAACCAAAAAAAGGCCAAACAAGCAATTACCAAGCCAATAAATACTGGGGGGGTGGGGACAGAGAACAAAGACACACCCACAACTCCACCTATATAAAGGACACAAATCACTACCATGAGCCTTTGCAAATGCCATTCCACTGCCAGCACCCAAGAGAAAGCAACCACACACCCACAGCTCATCCCTCACACAAGCCACACACCATCAGCACACCAACAAATACCTACCTCACATACACCCAGCACAACACACACCCACACACCCTCACCTGCACACCAACACACACATCACCCACCATCACCACCCATCACCATGCCCCCCAAGAAGAATCCCAAGTTCCTAGATAGTGAATTGGAAGTCATGGTAGACGAGATCCTCAGGGTGGAGCCACAGCTGTTTGGCACTCTGGTCCAACAGACCCCCATGTCGCAGAAAACCAAGATGTGGGAGAGGATCATCAACAGGGTGAACGCCCAATCACCATGTCGGCGCACAAAGACGGACATCCAGAACAGGTGGTATGACGTGCGCAGGAGGGTACGGGACCTGCTGAAGATAGACTACATCAACAGCCAACACACCGGCAGTGGCCCTCCTGCCAAGCCAATATACCTCAGGCCCTGGGAGGAGAAGGTGCGGGCCATCCTTCCGCCAGTGAGCGTATATGGACTAGAGAACATCCCAGAGCCTGGTGAGTACACAACAAATGTACACAATAAACTGCCACAAAACACACACATCACTGTCAAGGGGAGAGTCAAACCATGCACTCATAGCAATTACACAGCAATCATCCCAAAATGTGTATGTCAGTCAGATAAACACAACACATGACATCAAAAAAGTCACATCCAACTGTGCCAACACATGTACAAACACAACCACAACTACAGCTAGGCAGTGGCACAAATAGAACTAACAGACACATCCACACATGTAGCCACCACAACAACACCAACACACAGTGAAGACCACTCAAAGGAAGGAATTCTGTGTATGCTGGCCAAGTCAGTGTAGCCAATAGCATCATGGGAGTCGCAGTCACACATATTGCCCCCCCACAACTGCCCCATCAACACCACCCTGAACCATGCTCACATCACAGGGAGTGGAGAAGGACTCACAAGATGGCTGACACTGGCTACTGCTGTGGGGAGCACAAGGCCCTGCTGGCAACTGTGCACCAACAAACAGCAGGACACCACTGACTGACATCCTGAGAGACAACTTCCACTCCCTGCAATGCAAGCACGTTCCATGGTGGGATATCTGGCTGGCTGGCTGGGTGGGAAGGGGGACTTGCAGCACTGACTACAGTCACCAGCACCTCCCCTCACCCCCCCAACACAAACTCCACAGTACCCACCTGGTAGAATGCAATGCCCTCCATCCTAACACAAGATCCCACAAAGCACCACCACCCTGGGTTATGTTGTGTGAAGCACAGGGACACTCTTGGGACTCTTAGCCAAACAACTGCCAGGACAACACTCCCAGCCATCCTGTCAGCACAGCCAGCCCACCCCACAGGGAAGCAGAGTCAAAAGGAAGGAAGCATGGGCATGCTGGGAAGGGGGTGGAGGCAATAGCATGATGGGAGTCGTAGTCACAGACATAGCTCACCCCCACAACTGTCCCATCAACACCACCCTGAACCATGCTCACATCACAGGGAGTGGAGAAGGACTCACAAGATGGCTGACACTGGCTACTGCTGTGGGGAGCACAAGGCCCTGCTGGCAACTGTGCACCAACAAACAGCAGGACACCACTGACTGACATCCTGAGAGACAACTTCCACTCCCTGCAATGCAAGCACGTTCCATGGTGGGATATCTGGCTGGGTGGGTGGGTGGGTGGGAAGGAGGTCTGGCTGTCAACCAAACACAATCAATGCAGACCATGTTCACACCCCAGAGAATACATAGAAATGCCCAAATAATGCAGGACAATGTGCCACACCAATATCAACCCCTGACTGTGACGACTTAGGACAATACAATGTACAGGCCCGCACCCCGAGGCACAGTCACAACTGTCAGGTGTGTCAACCACTGATGCCTGCAGAAACATGAAATACATTGTTTGTGTCTCCCAAAAACAGGCGATGATAGGGACACAGCAGCAGACGCTGAGGAGTCCCAGTCCCAGGCTCAAGAGGATGCCGAGCTCACTGGCGTCGTACAGCCTCTGTCCTCCTCGGACGATGAACAACCTGGCACATCCGGTGCAAGTCAACTTGCTGCACCAGCAGGACCACCAGCTGCAGCACCAGCAGGTCCACCAGCTGCACCCCCTGCACCCACCCCTCCAACGACTGTCACCACGAATACCATCCCTGCCGACATGGACAGAATAAGGAACAACACCAGCGCAGTGACCCTGGACCAACCTGGGGCCATGGACACCACCACCACCACCACCCCCCAAGGTGGACCAGGGTTATCTGTGCGTGCAACTGCACACACTGCACATGTCAGCAGGGGTGGTGGGAGGGGTGGGAGACAGAGGTCGCTGCTTGCAGACGTTGCTGGTGTGCATGAAGACCCACAACTGGTACGCATAGCTGATGCGTACCAGTCCAGCACCGGAGAGCTCAGCCAGGTAGTGGGGCTCCTCAGAGACATCAAACAGCAGCAGGCTGCCCATCATGCCCGCTTGGACTCCCACATGTCCCACGTGGAGTCACACATGTCACGTGTGGACTCCCACATGTCCCGCGTGGAGTCCAAGTGGGATGTACTACATGAGATGACGGCGGTGCACAGGGACATTTTACAATGCCTCCGCCAGATGAACAGCAACCAGTCCACACCTCCCTGTGTGCCAACAACATCTGGTACCGAACAAACTGCAACTGCCACAGGGAGGGAGGAGGACTCTGGCGGAGAGTCCCCTGCACCGCAGCAGCCTGCACTTGAGGGCCCCCCCCCAAGAAGAGGGGTCGTCCGAGGAGGGGAAAGTGAGAGGCTGATGGCCAAGCGCAACTCCCAGGAAGCCTGAACCTGTTCTGGATTTTCGCCTTTGTGCACAGACTGTTCACCCTGTTGATGGCAACACTACTCCCACACATTGCATGGGGAGTACAAGTTGGAACAATGTGTCAGACAACTGTGGCCCCGATACTGGGGATCCTGTCTACCTGGACTTTCAATTCACCTAGGAACTTGGGATTGCAAGATTCATGTACAGCACAATCCATCCTATGCACTATTAACACAGATGTATCACAATAAACACACTAATACACCATACTTGCCTCTGTCGTGATTCCAACGTGGGTGCTGTTATGGGGATGATGAACTGCAAAATTACACTGTGTATGCGAACTGCAACAGCAAGGACAACACAGGCATGTGAGTACAGGCAACGTGACACATATGAGGGAGACACACCACTAGGGCTACACAACACATACACACCTAGGCCATCTGACTCATTGCCTACACTGATGTTGCCAGGGAAGACGGTGCAATGCACAGACACCACACCCATTCCCAGTTGTAGTCAAGTAGCCCACAGGTGCAGTAAGCAAATGGCAGTCAAATGTGTGACCACAGACAACGCACATCACTAAGTGAAGCACAGGTTTATTACACAGTAGCAACATGCCGTAACCACTACAGATGCAAGGTAACCCCACCAGGTAGCGGGCACACAGTCAACAACTGTAGACGGAAGGAAGTCCATGGGTGTGGCGCACATCACCTGTAGGGACACAACAGCTACCAGCCTGGATGTGCAATCACGTCGTCGGTGGACACAGTTGACCAAACGAATCTGAAAGTACCCTGTGAAGGACAGAAATGACACACAGTCAAAAGCAATGCAGTACAGGACAGATCAGCAAAACTCATGCACAATACATGTTACAAGATACCCACCCAGAACCAAGTTAGCATGTCAACACTGTTGGGGAGTACAGCCCACCTGTCACCACACATCGCAACACACATCCTGTCAAGTAGCCCATGGACACACTCCAACAGCACCAGAGCACCACCCACACATCATGCCAACTCACATCATTCACATGACACCTCAGGATACTCACATTCAGCTAAAGAAGTTGGTGATGAGCTGTGTGCGGACATCACCATCACCATCATCATCATCATCATCGTCACTGGCATCGTGGTCCAGGCCAGGATCCTCCACAGGTGGCGGATGTTGGTCATCGTCATCCTGGATGAGAGGCAACTCCTTCCGCACTGCCAGGTTGTGGAGCATGCAGCAGACGATGATAATCTTGCACACTTTCGCAGGGGCATATGGGAGGGACCCTCCAGTCTTGTCCAGGCAGCGGAAGCGGCTCTTCAGGAGACCAAAGGTCCGCTCAATCACTCTCCTGGTCCGACCATGTGCCTCATTGTAGCGCATCTGGGCAGGTGTCACAGGGTTCCTGAGGGGTGTCAGCAACCACGGCATGTTGGGGTATCCCGAGTCACCTACGGACAGACAAGTGCACATCAGCTGACTTGGAAAAGTGGGCGGAATACTACAGATCAGATCACACACAATGGCACAAAGTCAGTACACACCGACAAGCCAGGCACGCTGGTTCTGCATCTGTGCCATCAACCTGGGGATGCGACTACTCCTCATCACAAAGGCATCGTGTGCTGAACCAGGGAAACGGGCACACACGTGTGTGATGGTCATGTCTGCAAGACACACCACCAGTGCATTGACCGAGTGGTAGTGCTTGCGGTTCCTGTAGGCCTGCTCCTGGGCCTGTGGTGGTACCAAAGCCACATGTGGCCCATCAATGGAGCCAATGACATGCGGCATCCTCCCCAGGGCATAAAAGTCACTCTTCACGTCAGTGAGTCGTCGCAGTCTAGGGAAATATATGTACCGGTTCAGGAAGAGCAACATTGCCGCCAAGAAATCGCGGAGCACACGGCTGAACATGGTCTGTGACATCCCACCAGCAGACGCCACAGTATGTTGGAAGGTACCGGTGGCAAAGAAGTGTAGGGCTGCCATCACCTTCACCTTGGGGGTCAGCGCTGTAGGATACGGCCGGCCAGGCTGCAAATGTGGGGACAACTGCACTGCCAAATCCTCAATCAGCTGCCTGGTGAAGCGGTACCGTCGGATGCTGTCCCGTTCCACCATCGTTGCCAGGTCTGGGAATGGCCGATGGACAGCAGGAGCCCTGCAGTGCAGAGGAGAAGTAAGCAAGATCGTCAGTCACCCCACATATGCGGCATTGAACACACTCAAGTTCCCAACATACATCATCATGAGGCACAACTACATGAAGTGTGCAGTACCGGAACGACATGTATGGTACATACATGGCCAACATCTGTCAACACGGTCCTACAGGTGGCATCAATTTGTCCCAGGTTGGCCCATTGGATATCATGATGCTGTGTCAAAGTCACCCCCCAGTGACATGTGAGGACAGATGTGCCCCAGGCACCACAGCTCAACGACAGGCACATTCCCAGGGACCCTGTAATGCCACATGGACACTGGCATCACCTGGAGTATCATGTGTACACCACAGCAAAACAAACATGACCCCCACAGGTAGTGGCCACACTTGCCATGGCAGGAGAGCCATGGACGTCTGTGACACACACGCACAACATCAGAGTCCATGCACACACAACGTGGATGTGGAGACTGTCTCCCATTGTGCACATGAAATCAGAGACATTGTAAACACTACATGCACAAAGACTGTGGAGGGCCATCACTATTGTGCCACTGGGACACCCTGGCTCAAACATACCGTCCCACATGGGACTCACGGGGTATGTGACATGACATACACAAACACCACTGTGAAATGTGACCATGACACATGCACAGATATGAACAGTTGCACATCACAGTGGTCACGTACACGTAACACCCAGGATCCTGTCCCCATGAACACGTGCACAGCCTGGGGGTGGCTGCCCACAGGTGACACCCACAGGACAACATGTACACCAACATACACACAATAGGAAATGCAGCCTTACATGCCTTATGATAAGGTTTGGACAGGCTGTCGTGATGTAGGTGTGCCCCTCACTCCCTGGGAGCTATCTGTGGCTGGCATATGTCCATCTGAGACAGGCATGCTGACCTATGCCAGTCACATATACAGTGATGCGTTGAACAGCAATGGACCGATCGGTGCCTCCGGCCGGCCCATTGCTTTCAATGTGTGCGGGTACGCGTTGTACCCCTGTGCGCGTTGAACTGCAATGGACCGATCGGTGCCTCCGGCCGGCCCATTGCTTTCAATGTGTGCGGGTACGCGTTGTACCCCTGTGCGCGTTGAACAGCAATGGACCGATCGGTGCCTCCGGCCGGCCCATTGCTTTCAATGTGTGCGGGTACGCGTTGTACCCCTGTGCGCGTTGAACAGCAATGGACCGATCGGTGCCTCCGGCCGGCCCATTGCTTTCAATGTGTGCGGGTACGCGTTGTACCCCTGTGCGCGTTGAACTGCAATGGACCGATCGGTGCCTCCGGCCGGCCCATTGCTTTCAATGTGTGCGGGTACGCGTTGTACCCCTGTGCGCGTTGAACAGCAATGGACCGATCGGTGCCTCCGGCCGGCCCATTGCTTTCAATGTGTGCGGGTACGCGTTGTACCCCTGTGCGCGTTGAACAGCAATGGACCGATCGGTGCCTCCGGCCGGCCCATTGCTTTCAATGTGTGCGGGTACGCGTTGTACCCCTGTGCGCGTTGAACTGCAATGGACCGATCGGTGCCTCCGGCCGGCCCATTGCTTTCAATGTGTGCGGGTACGCGTTGTACCCCTGTGCGCGTTGAACAGCAATGGACCGATCGGTGCCTCCGGCCGGCCCATTGCTTTCAATGTGTGCGGGTACGCGTTGTACCCCTGTGCGCGTTGTACCTCAATGGACCGATCGGTGCGCACCCATTGACAATGGGCTTGCCTGGCAACGGACGCGTTTCGAATTTCGAACGAGTCGGTTGCTGGAAAATCAGTTGGTCACCCACAACAATGTTGCAAAATCATGTATGTCATGAAGTTGAAGTTTTGAAGGATGCTGTGGGCGTGTTTTGGTGCTGCTATTCCATGGATTGGCCAGATTCAGAAGATGCAAACGACTTGGACCTATCACTTTGGACACAAGGGACAGTATCTGCCTCTCCAGCACATATATATTGCTGCCTGTTCCCCTGAGAGCCCACTTGCCTGCACTACATGCTCCAGGACGACATCTGCCACTGCACTGCTGCTGTCTCTGCCCCTCTGGACCCTGCAATGGCACGTACTGTGGAGAGAGCCCCAGCCTTCAGCCTTGAGGAGAACCAGGCCCTGCTGGACAGCCTACTTCCACAGTACAGCAAGCTGTATGGGACACCAGGGGAGCAGGTGAGTGTTCTGTGCACTGCCTTTCTGAATGTGCATTTTGTCTGACTAGCAAGGCTGAGAGTCAGCACACCACTGGCTAGCAGGCTCACTGAGTAGTTGTCACCCCCATAGTGTGTAGTGACTTGCACTGGACAGGTATGGTGCAGTGACAGTGCTTCTGAACAGGGTTTTACTCCCCATGCAATGATACCATGTAGTGACTTCTGGAAAACTGTCCATGGGCAGCCGTGCACTGCCTGGGTACACCATGTGCCCCTGTGATTGCGACATGTATATGCAACTGTGTCATGCACGGATATGTTGCATGTGTAGTAATGGCCTTATCACTTTGTCATCCTGACAGGCTTCTGCCCATCGGAAGCATGAGATATGGAAGGACATCGTCCAGGCTGTCCGGTCCGTGGGGGTCTACAAGCGCCGGATCCGCAACTGCCAAAAGAGGTGGCAGGACCTTCGGGGCTGGACCCGGAGGATTGCACGGGTCCAGCTGAAGCTGTCGCCTCCTCGCAGGAGGGGCGGAACACGGACCCTGACCCCCACATGCTCAGGATCCTGGCGGTGGTCTTTCCAGACCTGGATGGGCAGCTGAAGGCCAGAGAGCAGCAAGGAGGGGGTGAGTCAAAGACTGCACTGTGTACTCTGTCTAACATGCTATGTGCCCTCCTCGGGCCTGGTTAAACTGCCACAGTACAGCAGTCATGTTGTCCAGGAGCCATGTCCCTCTATTGTGCACTGCCCACTCCTCATCTGATACCCAGGTGTGGCCCTTACATGCAGGGAATTCTGTCACTTAGGACTGTGTCCTTGCAGTTTGCTTGACTCAAGGTGGGAGACAGCATCTGTTTCCCTGACTCTGTGGTGGGCATCATGGGTGGGTCCATTGCTTACACAATGCCTGTATTCTGACATGTATTCAGCGTGTTACTTTGATCTGTGGTCCAATTGCTGAGCTGATCCACCACATGTGGCTGGGGTACCTGGCACACACCCATGCTGCGGGTGGGAACAATGTTTGGGCCCCAGGAGTATGTATATGACGTGTGTCACACATACTTAGCCAGCTGCCTACAGTCCAGGGCTCATCCCTCATTCATGTGGGGCTGGACAGTCATGCCTACTCCAGGCCATACAATACACTCTGTACTCCCACTCCCGTGTATCAGCTGACACATTGTGCACAGTGATTTGACCCCTCAGGTGTCTGCCTCTGTGTCAGTGTGCTGTGGATTAGTCGCCAGGACTGCTGTGGAGTTTCTTGGTAGGGGCTCAGCATGCCACTGGAGATGTGACCATAGGAGACGATACTTGTGTGACACATAGGTGTCTGATCAGCTGCCCATGCAGACTGGGGCATGTAAATGTGAAGTTCAGGCAGCTGTTCCCCATGCACAGCAGAGTGTGAGGGGCTCAGGTTCAGAGGGTAGTGTCACAGGTCTCCCATATGTCCAATAGGTATGACCTGGACAGATGAGGGTTAAGAGGATGTGTTGTGGGGGGATGTACATGTGCACTTGTGCAGCTCCAGGACTTGCATTCCCCATGACCTACTATTGTGACACAGTGCAGAGTGTTGTTGTCTGGCTGCAAAGTCATACATCACTGAGCCAGTGATGTATGACTTTGCAGTCATGCCTCCGCCATGGCATGTGTCTACTGATTGGTGAGCCTGCAGGGGAGTGACATGTGCTACATGCACACCATAGTGGCGCTGGCTATCAGGACATGGGTGCATCATGGTGTCTGTCGCTGGTATGCATCACATGCATTTCCTATTTGACTCTGGGCATCCCTTACATCCGGAAACCTGTACTGACTCAGTGGCAAGAGCTGTGATGTGTCCACACCGTGTCCTCTGCACTGTCCAACTACTGTGTACTTGGTGCATGTGTCAACACTGGGGTGTTGCAATCCAACAGACACCAGACAGATGGGTGCAAGGCCATGTGGGATGTGAGTGCCATGCTTGGCATCAGACTGACAATTGACTTCTCCTGTTCAATTAGTGCACTTTTAGCAATGTACAACTAATGATGCCAGGGCTTGCTCTGTGATGTGCTGTGCTCACAGTGGTGTGTGCGTTATGTGCAGGTGACTGATGTCTGTCTGTTTCCCCATTGTTTGCAGATACATCCACGGCCACGGAAGGGGACAGCTCCACGGACCAGGAGGAGCCGGAGAGCCAGACTGGGTCAGCAGCCGAGGAGTGGTCGGAGGGACCCAGTGGCACGGAGGGCGAGGGGAGCCACACCGAGGAGTCCTCAGCAGCATCCACCTCAGCTGAGGACCAGAGCAACTCGGAGGATGACTCCCTTGTGGAGGCGGGTGTCAGCAGCCACCACACCCCAGCTAGTGTTGCTGTCCCCGCCACCACCAGCACCACCACCGCCCTCCCATCGGCTCCCATTCCCCAGGTCCGTGGAGGCTCCCATGTCCGGGAGCGTGTCTCCTTTGGGCCAGGCACCGCACCCCCTGCCCCTGTGTCCCCTGCTGCCCTGAGTGAGGAGTCTGTGTACCTCCTTCGCCAGCTCCATGTAGGGCAGACAGCCATGCTGAGTGTCCTCCATGCGCACACCGCGCTGTTGACTCAGCTGGTGTCGTTCATGGAGGGCATCTCATCGGGCATGTCTGACCTACAGAGGGGCAATAGGTCCATGGACTCCTCCCTGACGGCAGCAGTGTCCCTCCTCAAACGGTCCCTCACCCCTCCTGCCTCTGCTCCATCCACACTCCCCAGCACCTTACCCATCCCAGGCACACACACACCGGCACAGGCACACACCAGCACACACACATCCAGCACACTGACACACACGCCAATGACAAAACGCACACGCACGCACATTCAGGGGACTGAAGCCAGACTCACAGGGGATGGGGCCCTGGAACACACACACGCATCCACATGCACTGCGCAGTCCTCAGTTCCCTCTCCCTCCAAAGCACCCTCCCTTGCCTCACCTGCAACACCAAAGTCACAGCAGCTCTTCCTCTGTGACCTCGGCCTCTTCCCCACCGATGAAGCTGCTCCAGCATACCGGGGAAGAGGAAGCCCACCCACACGGAGCAGAGTGCCCCTCGCCCCCGGACACCCTCCCCCAGGCGCAGACGGACTGAGGCCCCCACCCGCAAGTCCCCCGGAGTGGTAAGAGCAAGACCCCGCCACCGCCCTGCAGCTCAGGCACAAGGTCTCCGTCCTCCATCCCTCAGGCCCCCACTGCACAGGTGCCCCCACCACACCCTGCCCCAGGTTCCCCCACCCACAGATATACCATCCCCAAGAGGATCCGGCCTTCTCCCCCTGCCACTTGCTCTCCCAGCACCACACCCCCCGCTGCGCTTGTCTGTGCCACTGATGTGGTGAGGTTGTCCTCCCCCTCTGTCCAACCCACCTTGCCTGTTCCCCATTCTCCTCCCCTGGAGGTAGGCACTGCAGTGGAGTCCACTACCGCCCTGTCTGACTTGGGCACTGCAGTGGCGGACCTGTCCACCCCATCTGCAGGGTCCACTGCAGTTGTGCCGGCACCCACGACATCTGAGTCATGCCCCCCAGTTGTGCCGGCACACACCATGTCAGACACCTCCACTGCAGTTGTCAGTGGCTCTCCAGCACCCACCACCCCTTCCCTGACTCCCCCTGGTGAGCCCTGATCCTGTCCCTGCGGTGCCTGGCCTGCCCCCGGTTGCCCCTCCTAGTGGATTGTCCCTGGTATTGTGCAGGCATGCGTAGGGTGACATCTGCCAGTGTCACCCTGTTTGAACTTTGACAATGGACTGGCCATTGGCCTTTGCTCTAATTTCTTCTGGACGTCGTTATCAAACAACACATATGCTGAATAAAGCAACTTTCTTTTCTCTAGTGCTCATGCTTCAGATGTACATGTTGTTGGTGCAGCTAACCATGCCCTTGCTGCAGTGATGGTGATATCTGGTCTCATGATTATGAAGTGTTACTGTGCAGGAACCCATGTGGTCCAGGGGGAATGTGTCCTATCATGTGGTGTATCCATGTCATCAATAGCAGCATCTGAGGGTGTCATGTGTTCAGTATTTGGCAATGGGTTTCCTACTTACATTGGCAATTTCATATCTGTGGCTTCCACCCCTGCACATCTGTTGTGCCTGCCATCGTTGCATTTGTCTACTTCCCTGACCGTGTTGCCATCTCCAGTGGACATGCAGGTTTGGGCATCAATGGGGAGGGACTCATCCGTGTAGTCAGTGCAACATTGCTATACAAGTGTGTTGGATCTGTGCTGATGATTCCGTTGGCACATCCATGACCAGGCTGATGTGATGGGAGCCCTCATTTGGTGCTAATTGTTGATTGTGTGACCAAGTGCTCAGCTGACATGATGGGGCCCTACTGAGGCAACATATGGCACAGCTTTCCTCACACAGGAGTGGAGTCCCCTCATGGCAGTGTGTACACGTGTGACATTGCCTGCGCCCAAGGTGTGTGTTGTATGTGCATGTCTGTGTGTTCACTTCCATTCATCTGCGCATGCTGTGATCCCTAGTGTTGTACCTGTTTGTGATGCTTGCTGACTTGAGCTATGTTCCCCCAAAGTCTTCTCCCTGTGTTCTCTGTGATGTGGGTGCATGGCACATTACTGGTCATCAGGGTGTCACCCATAGGTGTGTTTGCTGTCAGGGCAGAGTTTGTGTGCAGACGCAGATGGGTCACAGTCAGGTTTCCCTTTGGCACTTGTTGTTTGCCCCTGTCATGTGATTTCCAGTTTGTGTTATCTTTCAGTGATTGTGACACGTTGTGTGTGTGACTGCTGGCACTCCTTAGGGTCCGGGCTGCAATGTTGGTTGTTGTCTATGTGTGTTCTTTGTGGGTGACCTTGGCTTCTTCATTGGTGTGTGACTGTGGCTGGGATCCCATTGGTCGGTGTGGTATTGCCGTCATGTCCATGTACAGCGTAGTGTGCAGTGTGTCAGACATTCAGGACTCTTGTTGAGTGTCCATGTGTGATGTGTTTCTACACCTTGGTTCCCACCCACCACCCTGGAATAGTCATGGGTGCATGTGCAATGTCACCAGTGCATGTGTACTTCACTGCTGCACATTGTTGGAGGTCGAGGGGTGTGGTCTTGAGTGTGTGCAGATGAGAGTTGTTGCCCGGCTAGTCCCCTGCCTCCATGTTGGCCTTGGCTTACTGGCCATGCTGATTGATTTGTGCTTGTGTAGGTGTGATGGTAGTTTGTTGCTCAGGACACCTGACTGTGGTTCACAGTGTGAACGACATTTAGCTTTGTCATCACAGTGGTCTTTTTATTCAGCCCAGGGTCACCACATTGTGGGGGCCCTGGGGGTGGTGCTGTGGTGTGTCTGTGACTTGCTGTGTCAGTTGTTCCTACGTGCCTGTGTGACATGTGTGTTTTGTGCTCCCTCTCACCTGTCAATGCCTGCTTGCCCACATAGGGGATTTGGATCCATGAGTTACCTTAGTGTGGCAGTGTATGCACATCTGTATGATTGGTATTCAGCTCTCCTCATGTGTTGTGTTGTTGCCTGGGGACACTGGCACCCCCACCCCTCACCTGCTGTGTATGATGACAGTGTTGGTCTGCCTGTTTGTGTTTGTGCATCTGCACCACTGCATTGGCATATCTTGGGTGTGCCATTGGCTGTATGTTGTTTGGTGTGTTTCCCCTGCTGTCCCTGGGACTCCTAGGTCATCGGTCAGCACAGTGATCATGGTTTGTGTGTCCCATTGCTGCCATGGTATGGTATCTGTTCACCTCACATCTGCTGTCTCCACAGGGTATCTGCATTTGTGTGCCCATTGGTGCAAATATGTGGTTCTGCATTCTGATGGTCACTTCTGTCATTGTGTCATTGATGACTGTTGACGGTCTCAGCCCCCATGGGTGTTGTTTGTCTGCACATGGCCAAAGGAATGTTTCATTTGCACTGCAGTATTTGGCTCCCCCAATTTATGTTGCAATGGGACACATACACTACTTTGCCACACATGAGTTTTTGGTTCTGTGACCAGGAATGATCCATGCAGTTTGGCAGTTGCAGCTCTTTCTTTGTCAACAATTACCTTTTGGTCACTGTGATGATGGGGGTTTAGACCCCATTGCCACAATGGTCAAAATGTGCTTCAGCTATGGACCCCACACTTGCCTTTTGGTCACTGTGATGATGGGGGTTTAGACCCCATTGCCACAATGGTCAAAATGTGCTTCAGCTATGGACCCCACACTTGCCTTTTGGTCACTGTGATGATGGGGGTTTAGACCCCATTGCCACAATGGTCAAAATGTGCTTCAGCTATGGACCCCACACTTACCTTTTGGTCACTGTGATGATGGGGGTTTAGGCCCCATTGCCACAATGGTCATGGGCTGCTTGCATTGTGGGTGCCACACACATATATGTGTGGCACATGTGCTAGGGGGTCACATTGTATGTTCAAAGTCATGTTCGGTGTTGTAGGCATTTGACACAGCCTACACACGCTTGTCATGGTGGTGGGGGGATGTCTTTATCTTGCATTCCCTAGGTTGTGGTGTGCTGGTTGTGTCATGCATTGTCCATCCTATGAGTGGGGGTGGTAGTAGTGGTAGGCATCCTGCCCCCCTGGGTGAGGGTGGTAGTAGTGGTGGGCATCCTGCCCCCTGGCTAAGGGTGGTAGTAGTGGTGGGCATCCTGCCCCCTGGCTAAGGGTGGTAGTAGTGGTAGGCATCCTGCCCCCGTGGGTGAGGGTGGTAGTAGTGGTGGGCATCCTGCCCCCTGGCTAAGGGTGGTAGTAGTGGTAGGCATCCTGCCCCCCTGGGTGAGGGTGGTAGTAGTGGTGGGCATCCTGCCCCCTGGCTAAGGGTGGTAGTAGTGGTGGGCATCCTGCCCCCTGGCTAAGGGTGGTAGTAGTGGTAGGCATCCTGCCCCCCTGGGTGAGGGTGGTAGTAGTGGTGGGCATCCTGCCCCCTGGCTAAGGGTGGTAGTAGTGGTAGGCATCCTGTCCCCCCTGGGTGAGGGTGGTAGTAGTGGTAGGCATCCTGCCCCCGTGGTTGAGGGTGGTAGTAGTGGTGGGCATCCTGCCCCCTGGCTAAGGGTGGTAGTAGTGGTAGGCATCCTGCCCCCCTGGGTGAGGGTGGTAGTAGTGGTGGGCATCCTGCCCCCTGGCTAAGGGTGGTAGTAGTGGTAGGCATCCTGCCCCCTGGCTAAGGGTGGTAGTAGTGGTGGGCATCCTGCCCCCTGGCTAAGGGTGGTAGTAGTGGTAGGCATCCTGCCCCCTGGCTAAGGGTGGTAGTAGTGGTGGGCATCCTGCCCCCTGGCTAAGGGTGGTAGTAGTGGTAGGCATCCTGCCCCCCTGGGTGAGGGTGGTAGTAGTGGTGGGCATCCTGCCCCCTGGCTAAGGGTGGTAGTAGTGGTGGGCATCCTGCCCCCCTGGGTGAGGGTGGTAGTAGTGGTGGGCATCCTGCCCCCTGGCTAAGGGTGGTAGTAGTGGTAGGCATCCTGCCCCCCTGGGTGAGGGTGGTAGTAGTGGTGGGCATCCTGCCCCCTGGCTAAGGGTGGTAGTAGTGGTGGGCATCCTGCCCCCTGGCTAAGGGTGGTAGTAGTGGTAGGCATCCTGCCCCCCTGGGTGAGGGTGGTAGTAGTGGTGGGCATCCTGCCCCCTGGCTAAGGGTGGTAGTAGTGGTGGGCATCCTGCCCCCTGGCTAAGGGTGGTAGTAGTGGTGGGCATCCTGCCCCCTGGCTAAGGGTGGTAGTAGTGGTAGGCATCCTGCTCCCCGTGGGTGAGGGTGGTAGTAGTGGTGGGCATCCTGCCCCCTGGCTAAGGGTGGTAGTAGTGGTAGGCATCCTGCCCCCCTGGGTGAGGGTGGTAGTAGTGGTAGGCATCCAGCCCCCCTGGGTTGGGGTGGTGGCGCGCATTCAGGCCCCTGTGTGCATATGTGGCATTGGTGATGGGCATCCCGCCCCTATGGTGCTGCTGTTGCTGGTGTAAGTATATTCAGATTCCCAGTGTATGTGTGTGATGTGTCGTGTACGTGTTGTATGTGTTTTGTGGTTGGTGTCTGACTTACCTTCTGCGCCGTACGCGTCCGTGCCTGTTCCGGTAGTAGATGTAGAATATTGGTATGATCGGGACGAAGGGATTCATGGTTGGTTCGTGTCGTTCGTCCTTCTCGTTGCTTCGCGTCGTCCTCGTCGCTTCGCTTCGTCCTCGTCGCTTCGCGTCGTCCTCGTCGGTGCCGTGTTCGTCTCGTAGCCGTGGATCGTGTTGTGGCGCGATTCGGAGCTTATGTGCGCCTCTCCCGGATGCTTTGACGTGCCGTGCGTAGCGACGGGTTCGGCGCGTACGGGAAGCGCATCGTACTTGTCCGGCCGGACGGGGCTGCATTTTCCCTTCTGTGCGACTCGATTCGGCGTTTCCGGATTCGCCTCGGTCGGAGAACAGGACCTGGTTTGGGTGAGTACGGCTCGGCCAGAATTTTTGCTGTTGTGCGCATCGTACTTGCTCGTTCGGTGTGCTGTACGGATCGGTCGGGAAACTGGCTTTCGCATGGCTTTTTTCCCGACCGAATGGTATTGGGTGCGCCTCCGACCGAGATCGGAATCGACCCCAATGTGTTATTCTGTCTCTCCTTAGTGGTCTAGAAGTCTGCACTCAGGCTGACTGGCATAGGCCCCTTTTTGCACCAGTATCAATTTGGTCTAATGTCAATGCACTGATAACCCCATTTTCTAGAATCAGTGGATTTCCAGGGGCATCAAGTGTCTTGACTACTTGTTCTCCTACGTTGCTCTCAAATCATTCAAAACCTTTTCTGAGAAGTTCGGTCTGGCCAATACTGAACACTGGCACTTTTTTTAACTCTCACACTGACTGAAACATGCATTTGATTTGACCCATTTTACTTGGCCGGAATCTCCCATCCTAACTATCTTACCAAGTGAGGTACTTACAAGGGCATGGTCTTGGGCCTCTATGCATTCTGATAGACCCTTTTTTTATTTACAGATGGTGGCCAAAACAAAGAGATGCTGGCAAAATGACCTGCAGCTCGATTTGTCAGAAGACAGCTCAGCATCGGTACTCCTTACACATGATGCAGATGTTAAAAAAGCGCATCTTAAATGTTTGTATTGTAAGCTTCAACAAAGCTTGTACAAAGCTTGTACTTAGGCTACATAAAGCAGGCCTCATCCCTTACTCGGATTGTTGGCGATGTGGAGAGCAACTATTTGAATGTTACATGAGTGTGTCCATGGCTCTCCAACTATTGGTGTGAAGACCAGGATACTTAATCATTGGTAATGGGCTTATAATTCCAGCTTTCAGCCCCTCTGGCCTTGCTGTCCAACATGTCTGATGTTGAGGGTCCTTCCAATGATCGGAAGAGTTGGATAGCAAAGAGATGGGAAATGGCCAAGATATGTATAATGCATCACTAGAGGAAGCCTACTGCACATAAGCTGGATGAATGGCTGGCCGAACTAGAGAAGGTTGCCTTCTATTCACGTGAGGGCTGTAAGGTCCTGGACAAATTGTTGCTCTTCTCCCAAATTTGGGACTGGGGCACCTTCTTTCACTCTCCACTATAACTTTATTGGTACTGGGTGACTGTATGGCAATGTTTCCCTGTCTGTTTAGTCATTCTGGCTGGGACTAATTATTTGTTGGTTGATATAATAATTGTCCTTAGAATGTCAGTAGTTGATCGACTATTTAGTAAGCTGTATGGTTCTGACCCTTATAGTTACTTGCTGCATTTTCTAACCTTCTCTACCCCCCAATCTTCTAAGATGTGTATGACAGTGATAGGAGCCTTTGTGTCTCACAATATGTTCTCATTCTACTAGGACACATAGGGGCCGATTCCGATTCGGGCCGGAAAACGTACCGACCGACTCGGATCGGGAATCTATTCCGACCGACACGTACCGGTGCAGCCCAACCCGCCTAGTACGATGAAATGCGTGCAAAATCCGACCGACTCATATGGAACACAAGCCGAACGACCGAACCGCGCGGAAACCAGCTATCCGGCCGGAAAACCACGCGAATCGAACCGACCGACACGCACCAGGAATGAACCCGAACGAAACGTACCCGCGAAGTCCGAACCGCGCAGTACGATGCAACGCGTGGAAAACCCGATCGAGTCGCACGGAGTACAAGCCGTACGAACGACACGCATACAAAACAGCGAGCCGAAGCAACCCAATACTCCGCGACCGACGCGTACGCCGCACATGAAACACAGCACAAACACAGCGTGAACGACTCGGAGAAGCTCGCACGAGACAACTGCAGGGTCCGACTCGGTCAGAAGAACGTCTCCTACATGCACAAAAAGTACAAAGGGAAAAACACAAAAAAAAAAAGGCCAAACAAGCAATTACAAAGCCAATAAATACTGGGGGGGGGGGACAGGGAACAAAGACACACCCACAACTCCACCCATATAAAGGCCACAAATCCCTACCATGATCCTTTGCAAATTCAATTGACCTGCCAGCACAGAACACCAACAGACAGCAACCACACACACACTCACAGCTCATCCATCACACAAGCCACACACCATCAGCACCTCAACAAATAGCACCCTCACATACACCCAGCAAAACCCACACTCACACACCCTCACTTGCACACCAACACCCACATCACTCACCACCACCACCCATCACCATGCCCCCAAAGAAGAATCCAAAGTTCCTAGACAGTGAATTGGAAGTCCTGGTAGATGAGATCCTCAGGGTAGAGCCACAGCTGTTTGGTACACTGGTCCAACAGACCCCCATGTCGCAGAAAACCAAGATGTGGGAGAGGATCGTCGACAGGGTGAACGCACAATCACCATGTTTGCGCACAAAGGAAGACATCCAGAACAGGTGGTATGATGTGCGCAGGAGGGTCAGGGACCTACTAAAGAAGGATTACATCTTGAGCCAACACACCGGCAGTGGCCCTCCTGCCAAACCACTATACCTCAGGCCCTGGGAGGAGAAGGTGCGGGCCATCCTACCACCAGTGAGCGTATTTGGACTATCAAACATCCCAGAGCCTGGTGAGTACACAACAAATATACCCAATATCATGTGACAATATACACACATCACTGTCAAGGGGATAGTCAAACCATGCACCCTTAGCAAATCCACAGCAACAAAACCAGAATCATCCCAAGATGTGTATGTCAGTCAGATAAACACAATACATGCCATCTCATAGTGATATGTAACTGTGTCATGACATGTACAAACCCTACAACAAATAAAGCTAGGCAGTGGCACAAATCTAACCAACAAACACAGTCAGATATGTAGCCACCACTAGAACACCACCACACAGGGAATCCCACAAAAAGGAAGGAATTCTGTGTATTCTGGTCAAGTCAGTGTAGCCAATAGCATCATGGGAGTTGTAGTCACAGATATTGCCCACCCTCACAATACGCCCATCAAAACCACTCTGAACCATGCTCACATCACAGGGAGTGGAAAACAACTGACAAGATGGCTGACACTGGCTACTGATGTGGGGAGCACAAGGCCCTGCTGGCAACTGTGCACCAACCAACAGCAGGACACCATTGACTGACATCCTGAAAGACAACTTGCACTCCCTGCAATGGAAGCACGTTCCATGGTGGGATATCTGGCTGGGTGGGAAGGAGGACTGACAGCTCTGACCATAGTTACTAGCAGCTCTTCTCACACACCCCCCTAACACAAACTACACACAACTCACCTGGGAAAATGCATTGCCTCACACTAAAATTAATTATCCCACAAAGAACCACCACCCTGGGTTATGCTGTGGGAAGCACAGGGACACACATGGGACTTGTAGCCAAACAAACGCCAGGACAACACTGTCAGCCATCCATTCAGCACAGGCACACTACCCCACAGGGAAGCAGAGTCAGAAGGAAGGAAGTATGGGCAAGCTGGGAAGGGGGGTGTAGGCAATAGCATGATGGGAGTGGTAGTCACAGCTCAACATCCCCCACCCACATGGCCCAGCAAGCTCACACTGAAGCATGCACACCTCACAGGGAGTGGAAAGCCCCATCAAAGATGTCTGACACTGGTGCTCTATTGTGGGGAGCACAAGGCCATGCTGGGAACTGGCCACCAACCAACAGCAGGACACCACTGTCAGCCATCTTGCCATTGCTGTCACACTCACACACAGTGAAGTCCACTCAAAAGGAAGGAATAATGGGCATGCTGGGAAGGGGGGTGTAGGCAACAGCATGATGGGAGTGGTAGTCACAGCTCAACATCCCCCACCCACATGGCCCAGCAAGCTCACACTGAAGCATGCACACCTCACAGGGAGTGAAAAGCCACCTCAAAGATGTCTGACACTGGCCTCAGCTGTGGGGAGCACAAGGCCCTGCTGGGAACTGGGCACCAACAAACAACAGGACCACACTGTCAGCCATCTTGCCATTGCTATCACACTCACACACAGTGAAGTCCACTCAAAAGGAAGGAAGTATGGGCATGCTGGGAAGGGGGGCGTAGGCAATAGCATGATGGGAGTGGCAGTCACAGATATTGGTCACCCTCACAATTGGCCCATCAACACCACTCTGAACCATGCTCACATCACAGGGAGTGGCAAAGAACTGACAAGATGGCTGACACTGGGTACTGCTGTGGGGCGCACAAGGCCCTGCTGGGAACTGGGCACCAACAAACAGCAGGACACCACTGTCAGCCATCTTGCCATTGCTGTCACACTCACACACAGTGAAGTCCACTCAAAAGGAAGGAAGTATGGGCATGCTGGGAAGGGGGGTGTAGGCAATAGCATGATGGGAGTGGCAGTCACAGATATTGGTCACCCTCACAATTGGCCCATCAACACCACTCTGAACCATGCTCACATCACAGGGAGTGACAAAGAACTGACAAGATGGCTGACACTGGGTACTGCTGTGGGGAGCACAAGGCCCTGCTGGGAACTGGGCACCAACAAACAGCAGGACACCACTGTCAGCCATCTTGCCATTGCTGTCACACTCACACACAGTGAAGTCCACTCAAAAGGAAGGAAGTATGGGCATGCTGGGAAGGGGGTGTAGGCAATAGCATGATGGGAGTGGCAGTCACAGATATTGGTCACCCTCACAATTGGCCCATCAACACCACTCTGAACCATGCTCACATCACAGGGAGTGGCAAAGAACTGACAAGATGGCTGACACTGGGTACTGCTGTGGGGAGCACAAGGCCCTGCTGGGAACAGGGTACCAACAAACAGCAGGACACCACTGTCAGCCATCTTGCCATTGCTGTCACACTCACACACAGTGAAGTACACTCAAAAGGAAGGAAGTATGGGCATGCTGGGAAGGGGGGTGGAGGCAATAGCATGATGGGAGTGGTAGTCACAACTCAACATCCCCCACCCACATGGCCCAGCAAGCTCACATTCAAGCATGCACACCTCACAGGGAGTGGAAAAGAACTGACAAGATGGCTGACAATGGGTACTGCTGTGGGGATCACAAGGCCATGCTGGGAACTGGGCACCAACCAACAGCAGGACACCAATGACTGACATCCTGAGAGTCAACCTGAACCCACTGCAAGGGTGGCATGCTTCATGGTGGGATAACTGGGCTGGGGGGAGAAGGATGGCCGGATGTCCACCAAATACAACCAATGCTTGCCATGTACACACCTCAACATTCATATTGAAATGCTCAAAGTATGCAGGACAATGTGCTACACCAATATCAACCTCTGACTGTGGCAACTTAGGACAATGTAATGTACAGGCCCGCATCCAGAGGTACAGTCACAACTGTCAGGTGTGTGAACCATTGATGCCTGCAGAAACATAACATACATTGTGTGTCTCTCCCAAAAACAGGTGATGATGGGGACACAGCAGCAGACGATGAGGAGTCCCTGTCCCAGGCTCCGGGGACACTGAGCTCACTGGTGTGGAACAGCCTCTGCCCTCCTCGGATGGCGAAGACCTACCTGGCACCTCCGGTGTGAGTCATCATGCAGCACCAGCAGGACTACCATCTGCACCCCCTGCACCCACCCCTCCAACAACTGCCAACACACAGACCACCCCTGCCGACACGGACAGCCCAAGGACCACCACCACCACCAACAGCACACGGACCCCGGCCCAACGTGGAGCAACGGACACCAACACCAGCAACAACCCCCAAGGGGGCCCAGGGTCACCTGTGCGTGCCACCGCAGGTCCTGCACGTGTCGCCAGGGGTGGTGGGAGGGGTGGTAGACATAGGTCGCTGCTTGCAGAGGGGTCTGGACTGCATGATGACCCACAACTGGTACGCATAGCTGATGCGTACCAGACTAGCACCGGAGAGGTCAGCCAGGTAGTGGGGATCCTCAGGGACATTCAACAGCAGCAGGCTGCCCATCATGCCCGCTTGGACTCCCACATGTCCCGCATGGAGTCCAAGTGGGACACATTGCAAGAACTGACGGCGGTGCATAGGGACATATTACAATGCCTCCGCCAGATTTGCACCAACATGTCAACACCTCCCTGTGTGCCCACAACATCTGGTGCTGCAACAACTGCAACTGCCACAGGGAGGGAGGATGACTCTGGCGGAGAGTCCCCTGCACCGCAGCAGCCTGCAGTTCAGGGTCCCCCCCCAAAGAAGAGGGGTCGTCCGAGGAAGGGCGACTGAGAGGCCGATGGCCATGCACAACCCCCAGGAAGCCAACACCTGTTCTGGAAAATCACCTTTGTGCGCAAACTGTTCACCCTGTCGAATGCAACACAACTCTCCCACATGACATGGGGAGTTCAAGTTGGACCAATGTATCAGATGACTGTGGACTTTACTCAGGACATTTCTGCTACCAGGACTTCCAAATCATCTAGGAACTTTGGATTACAATCACAATGTACAACACCCACCATCCTGTGCACTATACTCACACATGTATGTCAATAAACTCACTAATACACCATACTTGCCTCTGTTGTGATTCCAACGTTGTTTCTGTCATGGAGATGATGATCTGCGAAATGACACTGTGCATGCTAACTGCTACAGCAAGTACAACACCGGCATGTGAGTCATGGCGACGTGACACATATGAGGGAGACACACCACCAGGGCTACACAACACATACACACCAGGGCCATCTGACTCATCGCCTACACTGATGTTGCCAGGAAATACGGTGCAATGCACAGACACAACACCTATTCACAGTCTTAGTCAACTAGCCCACTGGTGCAGTAAGCAAATGTCAGTCAAATTTGTGACCACAGACAACGCACATCACAAAGTGAAGCACAGGTTTATTACACATTTGCAACATGTTGTAACCACTACAGATGCAAGGTAATCCCACCTGGCAGTGGGCACACAGTCAACAAGTGTAGAAGAAAGGAAGTCCATGGGTGTGGCGCACATCACCTGTAGGGAAACGACAGCTACCACCCTGGAAGTTGATTCACGGTGTCGGGGGATCACAGTTGACCAAACAACCCTGAAAGTACCCTGTGAAGGACAGAAATGACACACAGTCAAAAGCACTGAAGAACAGGACAGAACTGCAATACTCATGCCCAATACATGTCACAAGATACCCACCCAGAACCAAGTTAGCATGTCAACACTGTTGTGGAGTACAGACTACCTGTAAGGACACATCGCTGCACGCATACAGTCATGTAGCACATGGACACACTCAAACAGCACCAGAGCACCACCAACACATATCATGCAAACTCACATCATTGACATGACATCTCTGGATACTCACATTCAGCTTAAGAAGTTGGTGATGAGCTGTGTGCGGACATCACCCTCATCATCATCACTGGCATCGTGGTCCAGGCCAGGATCCTCCACAGGTGGCGGATGTTGGTCATCGTCATCCAGGATGAGAGGCAACTCCTTCCGCACTGCCAGGTTGTGTAGCAAGCAGCAGACGATGACAATCTTGCACACCTTTGCTGGGGCATATGGGAGGGCCCCTCCTGTCTTGTCCAGGCAGCGGAAGCGGCTCTTCAGGAGACCAAATGTCCGCTCAATCACTCTCCTGGTCCGACCATGTGCCTCATTGTAGCGCATCTGGGCTGGTGTCACAGGGTTCCTGAGGGGCGTCAGCAACCACGGCATGTTGGGGTATGCGGAGTCACCTACATACGGACAATTGCACATTAGCTGAGTTGGAAAAGAGGGTGGAATACTACATTGCAGAACACACACAATGGTACAAAGTCAGTACACACCGACAAGCCAGGCACGCTGGTTCCGCATCTGTGACATCATCCTCGGGATGCGACTACTCCTCATCACGTAGGCATCATGTGCAGAACCGGGGAAATGGGCACACACGTGTGAGATGCTCATATCTGCAAGACATACCACCAGTGCATTGACCGAATGGTAATGTTTGCGGTTCCTGTATGCCTGCTCATGTGCCTGTGGTGGTATCAAAGCCACATGTGTCCCATCAATGGAGCCAATGACATGCAGCATCCTCCCCAGGGCATAGAAGTCACTCTTGACGTCAGTGAGTTGTTGACGTTTAGGGAAATAGATGTACTGGTTCAGGTATCCCAACATTGCCTCCAAAACATCGCGGAGCACACGGCTGAACATGGTCTGTGACATCCCACCAGCAGACGCCACAGTGTCTTGAAAGGTACCGGTGGCAAAGAAGTGTAGGGCTGCCATCACTTTCACCTTGGGGGTCAGCGCTGTAGGGTATGTCCGGCCAGGTTGCAAATGTGGGGCCAACCGCACCGTCAATTCCTCAATCAGTGGCCTGGTGAAGCGGTACCGTCGGATGCAGTCCCCTTCAACCATTGTTGCAAGGTCAGGGAATGGCCGATGGACAGCTGGTGCCCTGCAGTGCATAGGTGAAGGAAGAAAGATTGTCAGTCACCCCACATATGTGGCATAGACCAGACTCAATATCACATGATACATCATTACGAGACACAAGTACATGATGCGTGTGCCGTTCCGTAAGGACATGTATGGCACCTACATGGCTAACATCTAACATCACAGTTCAACATGTGTCCTCAACAAGTCCCAGGTTGTGCTATGGGATATCATTAGGCTGTGTCACAGTACCCATGTACTGCTGTCACGTTCCAAACACACACCACAGTGACATGTGAGGACAGATGTGCCCCAGGCATCACAGCTCATCGACAGGTAGATACCCAGGGACCCTGTATTGCCACATGGACACTGGCATGACATGGTGCATCATGAATACATCACAGCTAAACAACCATGACCCCCACAGGTAGTGGTCCCTGTTGCCTCGGCAGGAAAGACATGAGCGTCTGTGACACACACACGCACAACATCAAAGTCCATGCACAAACAACGTTGATGTGGAGACTGTCTCCCATTGTGCACATGGAATCAGAGACATTGTAAACACAACATGCACACAGACTGTGGAGGGCCATCACAATTGTGGCAATGGGTCACCTTGTGACGTACATACCGTCCCACATGGGACTCAGGGGGTATGTGACATGACATACACATACACAACCGTGAAATGTGACCATGCCACATGCTCTGAAATGAACAGTTGCACACCACAGTGTTCATGTGCACAACACACCAAGGATACTGTCCCCATGAACACATGCACAGCCTGGGAGTGGCTGCCCGCCAAGTGCCACCCACAAAAACCACATTTTGACCCCCATACACGGAACAGGTGATGCAGCCTTACATGCCTTAGGATACAGTGTGGACAGGCTGTGGTGTTGTAGGTGTGCCCCTCACTCCCTGGGAAGTAAATGTGGCTGGCATACGTTCACCTGTGACAGGCATGGTGACATATGCCAGTGACTTGTACAGGGAGGCGTTGTACAGCAATGGACTGATCTGTGCGCACGCATTGGCCATTGCATACAATGTGAGCAGGTACGCGTTGTACAGCAATGGACCGATCGGTGCGCACGCATTGGCCATTGCATACAATGTGAGCAGGTATGCGTTGTACAGCAATGGACCGATCGGTGCGCACGCATTGGCCATTGCATACAATGTGAGCAGGTACGCGTTGTACAGCAATGGACCAATCGGTGCGCACGCATTGGCCATTGCATACAATGTGAGCGGGTACGCGTTGTATTCGCAATACGCGTTGTACAGCAATGGACCGATCGGGGCGCACGCATTGGCCATTGCATACAATGTGAGCGGGTACGCGTTGTATTTGCAATACGCGTTGTACAGCAATGGACCGATCGGTGCGCACGCATTGGCCATTGCATACAATGTGAGCGGGTACGCGTTGTATTCGCAATACGCGTTGTACAGCAATGGACCGATCGGTGCGCACGCATTGGCCATTGCATACAATGTGAGCAGGTACGCGTTGTACAGCAATGGACCGATCGGTGCGCACGCATTGGCCATTGCATACAATGTGAGCGGGTATGCGTTGTACAGCAATGGACCGATCGGTGCGCACGCATTGGCCATTGCATACAATGTGAGCGGGTACGCGTTGTATTCGCAATACGCGTTGTACAGCAATGGACCGATCGGTGCGCACGCATTGGCCATTGCATACAATGTGAGCGGGTACGCGTTGTACAGCAATGGACCGATCGGTGCGCACGCATTGGCTATGGCCTGGCATGGCAACGGACGCGTTTTCAAACTTTCAACGAGTCTGATGCTGTAAATTCAGTTGGCCACCCACAACAATGTTGCAAATTCATGGGTGTCATGAAGTTGAACTTTTGAAGGATGCTGTGGGCGTGTGTAAGTGGTGCAAATCCATGGATTGGCCAGATTCAGAAGATGCAAACGACTTGGACCTATCACTTTGGACACATGGGACAGTATCTGCCTCAGCAGCACACATATAATGCTGGCTGTTCCCCTGAGAGCTCACTTGCCTGCACTACATGCTCCAGGACGACATCTGCCACCACCACTGCTGCTGTATATGCATCCTCTGGCTCCTGCAATGGCACGTACTGTGGAGAGAGCCCCAGCCTTCAGCACTGAGGAGAACCAGGCCCTGCTGGACAGCCTCCTTCCACAGTACAGCAAGCTGTATGGGAAACCAGGGGAGCAGGTGAGTGTGCTGTCCACTGCCTAACTAAATGTGCATGTTGTCTGACTAGCAAGACCTACAGTCTGCACGCCAATGGCTAGCAGGCTCACTGAGTAGTTGTCACCCCCATAGTGTGTAGTTACATGCACTGAACAGGTATAGTGCAGTAACAGTGCATTTAAACGAGGTTTTACTTCCCAGGCAATGATACCATGTAGTAACTGCTGGCCAACTGTTCATAGCCATCGTTGCACTGCCTGTGTACATCATGTGCCCCTGTGATTTAGACATGTATATCCAAATGTGTGATGCACGGAAATGTTGCATGTGTAGTAATGGGCTTTTCACTTTGTCATCCTCACAGGTTGATGCCCACCAGAAGCAGAAGATATGGCTGACCATCGTCCGGGCAGTGAGATCCATGGGGACTACAAGCGCCGGATCCGCAACTGCCAGAAGAGGTGGCAGGACCTTCGGGGCTGGACCCGGAGGATCGCACGGGTCCAGCTGAAGCTGTCGCCTCCTCGCAGGAGGGGCAGACACCGGACCCTGACCCCCACATGCTCAGGATCCTGGCGGTGGTCTTCCCTGATCTGGATGGGCAGCTGAAGGCCAGACAGCAGCAAGGAGGGGGTGAGTCCATGACTGCACTGTGAACTTTGTCTGACATGCTATGTGCCCTCCTCTGGCCTGCTTTAACTTCAACAGTACATCAGTCATGTGGTCCAGGACCCATGTCCCTCAATTGTGCACTGCCCACTCCTCATCTGATACCCAGGTGTGGCCCTTGCAGTCAGGAAATTGTGTCACTTGGGTACTGTCTCCTTGCATTTTGCTTAGCTCAAGGTGGGGGACAGCATTTGTTTCCGTAACTCTGTGGTGGGCTTCATGGGTGGGTCCATTGCCTACACAATGCCTGAGTTCTGACATGTAATCTGCGTGTTACTTTGATATGTGGTCCAATTGCTGTTCTGATTCACCACATGTGCCTGGGGTATTTGGCACACACCCATGCTGCGGGTGGGAACAATGTTTGGGCCTCAGGAGTATGTATATCAAGTGTGTCACACATACCTAGCCACCTGGCTACTGTCCAGGCCTCATCCCTCATTCACGTGGAGCAGGACAGTCATGCCTACTCCAGGCCATACAATACACTCTGTACTCCCACTCCCGTGTATCAGCTGACACGTTGTGCTCAGTGAAATGTACTCTCAGGTGTCTGCCTCTGTGTCATTGTGCTGTGGCTACGTTGTCATGACTACTGGGGTGTTCATCGGTTAGGGCTCAGCATGCCACCGGAGATGTGACCATAGGGGACGATACTTGTGTGACATATAGGTGTTTGATCACTTGACCGTGTAGACTGGGGTATGTGAATGCGAAGTTCAGGCAGCTGTTTCCCATTCACAGCAGATTGTGAGGTGCTCAGGTTCCGAGGGTTGTGTGTCAGGTCTCCCATATGTCCAATTGGTATGACGTGGACAAATAAGAGTTCAGATGATGTGGTTTGTGGGGGATGGACATGTGCACTTGTCAGCTCCAGTACTTGCATTCCCCATGATCTATGTTTGTGACACAGTGCAGACTATTGTTGTCTGGCTGCCCTGCCCATGTGACTGGAGACAGTGATGTATGACTTTGCAGGCATGCCTGTGCCATGGCATTGAACTTCCTATGAGTGATCCTGCAGGGGAGTGACATGTGCTACATGCACCCCATTGTGGCTTTGACTATCAGGACATGGGTGCATCATGGTGTCTGGTGCTGGTATGCATCACATGCATTTTAAAATAGACCCTGGCCATCCCTTTATCCGGACATCTGTACTGACTCAGTGGCAAAAGTTGTGATGTGTGCATGTTCACATACTTCACCGTGTTCTCTGCACTGTCCAACTACTGTGTAGGTGGTGCATGTGTCCACACTGGGGTATTGCCATCCGACAGACACCAGACAGATGGGTGCAAGGCCAGGAGGGATGTAAGTGCCATGGTTGACCATGAGACTGACAATTGGCTTCTCCTACTCTGTTAGGGCACTTTTGGCAATGTTTAACTAAGGATGCCAGGCCTTGCTCTGTAATGTGCTGTACTTACTGTGGTGTGTGCGGTCAGTGCAGGTGACTGATGTTTGTCTGTTTCCCTATTGTTTGCAGATACATCCACGGCCACAGGAGGGGACAGCTCCACGGACCAGGAGGAGCCGCAGAGCCAGACTGGGTCAGCAGCCGAGGAGTGGTCGGAGGGACCCAGTGGCATGGAGGGCGAGGGGAGCCACACCGAGGAGTCCTCAGCACCATCCACCTCAGCTGAGGACCACAGCAGCTCGGAGGATGACTCCCTTGTGGAGGCGGGTGTCAGCAGCCACCACACACCAGCTAGTATTGCTGTCCCCGCCACCACCACCACCGCCCTCCCATCGGCTCCCATTCCAGAGGTCCGTGGAGGCTCCCGTGTTCGGGAGCATGTCTCCTTCGTGCCAGGCACCGCACCCCCTGCCCCTGTGTCCCCTGCTGCCCTGAGTGAGGAGTCTGTGTACCTACTTCGCCAGCTCCATGTAGGGCAGACAGCAATGCTGAGTGTCCTCCATGCCCACACCACTCTGTTGACTAACCCTGGGCGTAGTTCGCGAAGTAGCGCTTCGCGAAGCTACGCAAAGTGAAGTTCGCACTACGCGAGCTTCGCGTAGCACTACGCGAACTGCGTAGTGCGTGTTCGCAATGATTACACAGTGCCGGATGCTTGTCCGCACTGTGCAATCATTGAAAACGGCATCTTGCACAGTGCGAGCTGTCTTTTACTGCCGCTCGAGTAGATTTTTACTCGAGCGGCAGCTTTCTCAACGCGGACTGGTAGTTTCTCATCGCGAGCGGTCGCGAGCATACGCGACCACTCGCAATGAGAAACCTGACCTCCCCGCGTTGAGAATCTCGCCGGGAGGTTTATTTTCCACGCTCGCGATCGGCAACTTGTGTTGCTGATCGCGAACGAGGAAAAAGTCTCGCCGGGATGTCATTTTGCTTGCTCGCGGTCGCCAACTTGACGTTGAGGACCGCGAGCAAGCAAAAAATGACCGCTGCACTACGCTACGCTACGCGTGTTTGCACTGTGCTACGTGCAATTCGCGTTGTGCGAAGTAGCGCAAACTTCGCAAACTACGCGAGCGTAGCGTAGTTTTCCGCCCAGGCCTACTGTTGACTCAGCTGGTGTCGTTCATGGAGGGCATCTCATCGGGCATGTCTGCCCTACAGAGGAGCAATAGGTCCATGGACTCCTCCCTGACGGCAGCAGTGTCCCTCCTCCAACAGTCCCTCACACCTCCTACCTCTGCCCCATCCACACTTCCTGGCACCATACCTGTCCCAAGCACATGCACACCTGCACATTCACCCAAACACACAGACACGGGCAGCACAGACACACCCACTCCAAAAACAAGACGTGCACGCAGGCATCCTCAGGGGACTGATACCACACCCACAGGGGATGGGGGACAGACACACACACAGGCATCCACAGTCACTCCGCAGTCCTCCGATACCTCTCCCTCCAAGGCCCCTTCCCTTGCCTCACCTGCAACCCCACCTACACAGCGGGTCTTCCTCTGTGACCTCGGCCTCTTCCCCTCCGATCCAGCTGATCCAGCATACCGGGGGAAGAGGAAGTCCACCCACACAGAGGGGAGTGCCCCTCTCCCCCGGACACCCTCCCCCAGGCGCAGACCGACTGAGGCACCCATCCGCAAGTCCCCCCAGACCCGGAAGAGCAAGACCCCGCCGCCGCCCTGCAGCTCAACCACCAAGTCTCCTTCCTCCATCCCTCAGGCCCCCACTCCACAGGTGCCCCCAACACACCCTGCCCCAGGTACCCCCACCCACAGATACACCATCCCCAAAATGATCCGGCCTTCTCCCCCTGCCACTTGCTCTTCCAGCACCACACCCCCCGCTGCGTATGTCTGTGCCACTGGTGTGGAGACGGTGTCCACCCCCTCTGTCCTGCCCACCTTACCTGAACCCCATTCTACTCCCCTGGAGATTGGCACTGCAGTGGAGTCCACTACCACCCCGTCTGACTTGGGCACTGCAGTGGTGAACCTGTCCACTCCATCTGCCCAGCCCACTGCAGTTGTGCCGGCACCCACACCATCTGAGTCATGCCCCCCAGTTGTGCCGGCACACACCATGTCAGACACCTCCACTGCAGTTGTCAGTGACTCTCCAGCACCCACCACCCCTTCCCTGACTCCTTCTGGTGAGCCCTGATCCTGTCCCTGCGGTGCCTGGCCTGCCCCCCCGTATGCCCCTCCGAGGGGGATGTCCCTGGGGTGTAGCATTGCAGGCATGCGAAGGGTGACATCTGCCACTGTCACCCTGTTTGGACATTGTTGTGGACTGGCCATTGGCCTTTGTTGTATTTCAGGACTTTAACTCCGTTAACACACAAATGCTGAATAAAGCTACTTTCTGATCTCTAGTGGTTTTGCTTCTGATGTACATGATGTTGATGTTGCTAACCGTGCCCTTGCTGCAGTGATGGTGAGTTTTGATCTCAGGTAAAAGAAGTGTTACTGTGCAGGACACCATGTGGTCCAGGGGGAATGTGTCCTATCCTGGTGTGTACCCATGTCATCCTTTGCGGCAATATGAGGGTGTCATGTTTTCAATGTTGTCAATGGGATTTCCTACTTACATTTGCAATATCACATCTGTGGCCTACACCCCTGCACATCTGTTGTGCTTGCCATTGTTCGATTAGTCTACTTCCCTGACCGTGTAACCATCTCCACTGGACATGCAAGTTTGGGCATCAATGGGGAAGGAATCATCTGTGTTATCAGTGCAACTTGCTATACATGTGTGTTGGATCTGTGCTGATGATTTCGGTGACACTCCCATGACCAGGCTGATATGACGGTAGCCTTCATTTTGTGCTAATTGTTGACTGTGTGACCAAGTGTTCTGCTGACATGATAGAGCCCTACTGAGACAACGTATGGCACAGCTTTCCTTACACAGGAGTGGAGTCCCCTCATGGCAGTGTGTAATTGTGTGACATTGCCTGGGCACAAGGTGTGTGTTGTGTGAGCATGTCTGTGTGTGTTCACTTCCATTTTGCTAGGCAGGCTGGGATCCCTAGTGATGTTCCTGTTTGTGATGCTTGCTGAGTTGACCTATGTTCCCCCCAAGTCATCTCCCTGGGTTCTCTGTGATGTGGGTGCATGGCACATTACTGGTCATCAGGGTGTCACCCATAGGTGTGTTTGCTGTCAGGGCTGAGTTTGTGGGCAAACGCAGATGGGACACAGTCAGGATTCCCCTTGGCACTTGTTGGTTACACCGGTCATGTAATTTCCAGTTTGTGTTATCTTTCAGTGATTGTGACACGTTGTGTGTGTGACTGCTGCCACTCCTCAGGGTCAGAGCTGCAATGTTGGAAGTTGTCTATGTGTGTTCTTTGTGGGTGACCTTGGCTTCTTCATTGGTGTGTGTATGTGGCCGGGATCCCATTGGTTGTTGTGGTATTGACGTCATGTCCATGTACGGCGTACTGTGCAGTGTGTCAGACATTCACGAGTCTTGTTGACTGGCCATGTGTGATGGGTTTCTGCACCTTAGTTGCCACCGCCACCCCTGGGATTGTCATGGGTGCATGTGCAATGTCACCAGTGCATGTGAGCTTCACTGCTGCACATTGGTGGAGATCATGGTGTGTGGTGTTGAGTGTGTGCAGATGAGAGTTGTTGCACGTCTGGACCCCTGCCTCCATGTTGGCCTTGGCTGACAGGCCATGCTGATAGATTTGTGCTTGTGTAGGTGTGATGGTAGTTTGTTGCTCAGGACACATGACTGGTTCACAGCGTGAACGACATCTAGCTTTGTCATCACAGTGGAATTGTCATGCAGGCCAGTGTCACCACAATGTGAGGACCCTGGGGGTGGTGCTGTGGTGGGTCTGTGTCTTGCTGTGTTAGTTGCTGTTCCCACAAGCCTGTGTGACCTGTGTAATTTGGGCTCCCTCCCATCTAACAATGCCTGATTGCCCACAGAGGGTATTCGGACCCATGATTTTCTTTTGTGTGGCACTGTATGCACATCTGTGTGATTGGTATTCAGGCCTCCTCATGTGTTGTGTGGTTGGCTGGGGACACTGGCACACCCCCCTCACCTGTTCTGTTTGATATGCAGTGTGGGGCTGCCTGTTTGTGTTTGTGCATCTGCACCACTGCATTGGAATATATTCGGTGTGCCATTGGCTGTATGTTGTTTAGTGGGTTCCCCCTGCTGTCCCTGGGACTCCTAGGTCATCAGTCAGCACAATGATCATTGTTTGTGTGTCCCATTGCTGCAATGGTATGGTATTTGTTCACCTCACATCTACAGTCTCCACAGGATAGCTCCATTTGTGTGCCCATTGGTGCAAATATGTGGGTCTGCATTATGATGGTCACTTCTGTCATTGTGTCATTGATGAATGTTGACAGTGTCAGCCCCCATGGGTGATGTTTGTCTGCACATGGCCAAAGGTATGTCTTCTTTGCACTGCACTGTTTGCCTCCCCCAATCTATGTTGCTATGGGACACAACCACTACTTTGCCACTGATGTGTTTGTTGTTCTGTGACCAGGAATCATCCATGCAGTTTGGCAGTTGCAGCTTTTTCACTGTCAACACTTACCTTTTGATCACTGTGATGATGGGGGTTTAGACCCCATTGCCACAATGTTCAAAATGTGCTTCAGCTATGGAGCCCACACTTACCTTTTGGTCACTGTGATGATGGGGGCTTAGACCCCATTGCCACAATGTTCAAAATGTGCTTCAGCTATGGAGCCCACACTTACCTTTTGGTCACTGTGATGATGGGGGCTTAGACCCCATTGCCACAATGTTCAAAATGTGCTTCAGCTATGGACCCCACACTTACCTTTTGGTCACTGTGATGATGGGGGCTTAGACCCCATTGCCACAATGTTCAGAATGTGCTTCAGTTATGGAGCCCACACTTACCTTTTGGTCACTGTGATGATGGGGGCTTAGACCCCATTGCCACAATGTTCAAAATGTGCTTCAGCTATGGAGCCCACACTTACCTTTTGGTCACTGTGATGATGGGGGCTTAGACCCCATTGCCACAATGTTCAAAATGTGCTTCAGCTATGGACCCCACACTTACCTTTTGGTCACTGTGATGATGGGGGCTTAGACCCCATTGCCACAATGTTCAAAATGTGCTTCAGCTATGGACCCCACACTTACCTTTTGGTCACTGTGATGATGGGGGCTTAGACCCCATTGCCACAATGTTCCAAATGTGCTTCAGCTATGGACCCCACACTTACCTTTTGGTCACTGTGATGATGGGGGCTTGGACCCCATTGCCACAGTGGTCAGGGTCTGCTTGCATTGTGGAGGCCACACACATTTATGTGTGACACATGTGATAGGGGGTCACATTGTATGTTCAATGTCATGTTCAGTGTTGTAGGCATTTGACACAGTCTACACACGCTTGTCATGGTGTTGGGAGGCTGTTTTTTTCTTACATTCCTTATGTTGGAGTATGCTGGTTGTGTCATGCATTACCCATCCTATGAGTAGGGGTGGTGTGGGTGGTAGGCATCCAGCCCCCCATGGGTAGGGGTGGTGGTAGTGGTAGGCATCCAGCCCCCCATGGGTAGGGGTAGTAGTAGTGACAGGTATCCAGCCCCCCTGAGTAGGGGTGGTGGTAGTGGTAGGCATCCAGCCCCCCCTGAGTAGGGGTGGTAGTAGTGGTAGGCATCCAGCCCCCCATGGGTAGGGGTGGTAGTAGTGACAGGCATCCAGCCCCCCCTGAGTAGGGGTGGTGGTAGTGGTATGCATCCAGCCCCCCATGGGTAGGGGTGGTAGTAGTGACAGGCATCCAGACCCCCCTGAGTAGGGGTGGTAGTAGTGACAGGTATCCAGCCCCCCATGGGTAGGGATGGTAGTGTGGTAGGCATCCAGCCCCCATGGGTAGAGGTGGCAGTAGTGGTAGGCATCCAGCCCCCCATGGGTAGGGGTGGTAGTAGTAGTAGGCATCCAGCCCCCATGGGTAGGGGTGGTAGTAGTGACAGGTATCCAGCCCCCTTGGGTAGGGGTGGTAGTAGTGACAGGCATCCAGCCCCCCCTGAGTAGGGGTGGTAGTAGTGACAGGCATCCAGCCCCCCCTGAGTAGGGGTGGTAGTAGTGGTAGGCATCCAGCCCCCATGGGTAGGGGTGGTGTAGTGACAGGCATCCAGCCCCCCCTGAGTAGGGGTGGTGGTAGTGGTAGGCATCCAGCCCCCCATGGGTAAGGGTGGTAGTAGTACCAGGCATCCAGCCCCCCCTGAGTGGTAGGCATCCAGCCCCCCCTGAGTAGGGGTGGTAGTAGTGGTAGGCATCCAGTCCCCCAAGGGTAGGGGTGGTAGTAGTGACAGGCATCCAGCCCCCCTGAGTAGGGGTGGTGGTAGTGGTAGGCATCCAGCCCTCCATGGGTAGGGGTGGTAGTAGTGACAGGCATCCAGCCCCCCTGAGTAGGGGTGGTAGTAGAGGTAGGCATCCAGCCCCCCATGGGTAGGGGTGGTAGTAGTGACAGGCATCCAGCCCCCCCTGAGTAGGGGTGGTGGTAGTGGTATGCATCCAGCCCCCCATGGGTAGGGGTGGTAGTAGTGACAGGCATCCAGACCCCCCTGAGTAGGGGTGGTAGTAGTGACAGGTATCCAGCCCCCCATGGGTAGGGGTGGTAGTGTGGTAGGCATCCAGCCCCCCATGGGTAGGGGTGGTAGTAGTGACAGGCATCCAGCCCCCCTGAGTAGGGGTGGTGGTAGTGGTAGGCATCCAGCCCCCCCTGAGTAGGGGTGGTAGTAGTGGTAGGCATCCAGCCCCCCATGGGTAGGGGTGGTAGTAGTGACAGGCATCCAGCCCCCCCTGAGTAGGGTTGGTGGCAGTGGTAGGCATCCAGCCCCCCATGGGTAGGGGTGGTAGTAGTGACAGGCATCCAGACCCCCCTGAGCAGGGGTGGTGGTAGTGGTAGGCATCCAGCCCCCCCTGAGTAGGGGTGGTAGTAGTGGTAGGCATCCAGCCCCCCATGGGTAGAGGTGGTGTTAGTGGTTGGCATCCAGGCCCCTATTTGTGTATATGGCATTGCTGATAGCCATCCTGCCCCTATGGTGCTGCTGTGGCTGGTGTAAGTAATTTCTGCATCCCTATGTGTGTGTGTTATATGTCGGGTACGTGTGGTTTGTTTGTGTGGTGGGTGCCTGACTTACCTTCTGCGCCGTACGCGTCCGTACCAGTTCCGGTAATAGATGTAGAGTATTGGTAGGATCTGCGCGATGGGATTCATGGTTGGTTCGTCTCGTTCGTCTTTCTCGTTGCTTCGACTCGTACTCGTGGCTGGCGTGTTCGTCTCGTAGCCGTGGATCGTCTTGTGGCGCGAATCGGAGCTTATGTGCGCCTCTCCCGGATGCTTTGACGTGCCGTGCGTAGCGACGGGTTCGGCGCGTACAGAGTGCGCATCGTACTAGTCCGGCCGGACGGGGCTGCATTTTGGCTTCTGTGCGACTCAATTCTGCGTTTCCGGATCAGGCTCGGTCGGAGAACAGGAGCTGGATTTGGTGAGTGCAACTGGGTCGGGATCTGGGCAGTTATGCGCATCGTACTTGCTCGTTCTGACGTATGAACGAATCGGTCGGGAAACACGCATTCGCCTGGTTTTTTTCCCGGGCGAATAGTGTTAGGTGCGCCTCCGACCGGGATCGGAATCGACCCCATAGTGCCCAAAGGCTGGCATTCCCATATTGATGCCTAAAGGAGGTGTAGTTTTGTAATGATGTTATATGCTCTTTCTATATCTTCTCTACCCCCCATTTATCCCTATTTTATTCTCCTTGCCTTCCCCAACCCCCTTTTTCATTTCTCCTACATTCTTATTCTTAGATCTTGGTGTGACTGCCCATTTATTCAAATAGGCATTTTAGTAGAAAAAATTACTTCAAGACTGCTGCAACAATTTTGAATGAGGACTGGATCCTCTGCTGGACCACTGTTTTGTGCCTATGATAAGACATATGAATGTTATTTTAGAACCCTTCTGTTTTCCTGCTTTGGCTATTTCTGCCTCATTTGTATTTACAACTTTACATGAATACAAAATTGGTGCAGAAAAATAGCATTGAAGATGTTGACAATTTACAAAGGGTGCAACTACAGACCAAACCCGTCTGTTCTCACTTTACGTCCATCATTCCTGGTAGTTCAATGGCTTCTCTATTCCCATTGACATGCAGCATTAACCACAGCAGAAAATAATGCCAATAGATAGTATATGAGATGCACAGCTTTAGTAGGTAGGATTGCATCACTTTGGTGTAATAGTTTTATTTCCAGACTTAATCAAGCCCAAGCCCAGTATATGGGCCTCTGACTGGGCTTTTCTGCAGGACAAGCAATATATCAAAGTAGATAATAAGGTCATCACTCAATTCTGAAACAACAATGTTAAGACTGTTGCTAGCCATTTTGTTATGATAACTTTTAAGGGTTATATCTGTATCTGTGCTACTTATTTCCATCCTTTTAATGCCAGCTATCAAACAATTTGCCTCGTAGTCATTAATGAAAGAGTGAAGTGATATAATCCATCTACCATAACTCATGTGGGTCCCAAAAGCAGCTCAGTAATTGACTGTATATTTACTAATAATGGTTTATTAAAAAATTTAGAATCCTTGAGATACTGTCTACTACTCTTAGTGACTACTACTTCTCTCTTTAAAGTTGATGATTAAAAATGTTAATTAATGGAACTTAGAAGATGGAGAATTCTTACTGTCCTCCTGAAATTGTAAAGCTTATTGATCTCTTTAGTCGATAACTTAAAAAAAGTCTTATAATTTATTTATCGGATAATATTTGGACTAATGGGGGTTAGGAATATTATTCCCATTTTTTAATATTCAACAAATCTGTAATTGTTTACAAATCTTGAAAACCTATGGTTAAATTAAATTTAATAGATTTAAAGGGAAGTAACTTAACTCCCTTTTACCTGATTGAAGAAAGATGGCTTAGAAGGGATTTCAATAAATTAGTCCAATTCCAATATTTAGATTCATGAACAAATTGTTGTAATTATATCAAAATACTTCTGAAAATATTTTTTTATGCCCCCATGATATTAAAGGATTAGAAAAAATAGGGCACAAAGGTGTTTTAAAACAAAACTCACAAAACTTCCAGTGGTTAGTGGCATTATACTCTAAATCGAGATTTCAAAAGAGTGCTATGTATATTGTGGAAGGACTAGAAAATTACATTACCACTTTCTAGTTTCAACAGTAATAGCAGAAACTCAATTGTTAAAACTCCCTTTGATTCTTTGCTCCTCTGCAGCCCCTGAAGATATTTTAAGATACATTCATCAAGGAAAAATGACTAAGGCACAGGCACCAGATAGGATTACCATCTCTGTGGCAAAGCAGAGTCCTGATCTTTTGTGGAGTTTCTAACATGCATTTCTCAAGCCTTTAAAATCGATACTGTCTCAACTTCATAGAAAGGAGGGATTCTTCTCCCCATCTTTGAAAAAAGGTCAACTACCAGCAGCCCACTTACTATCATCAAATTACTTTATTGGATGTAGTTTTCAAATTATATGCCACATCAGTTTTAGAACATCTGCGAACTGTGAATAAGAAACACTATCCCATTGGAACAAGTCATCTCTCAAGGCAAATAATTATGATTTTAGTTGCCCTCCAAAGCAACAACTGGGCCAAGGTATTCATGGGATCAAGTCAATGAGTAACATGTAAGATCACTGTGATAATACCTTAAAGAAGGGATGTCTGCAGGCATCCACTATTGTCTTCACTGTATATTTATGATCATCTGTGATCCCTTGATTTGTGGCCAAATTCCTTCTGTTTTGGGTGAGCGTAAACTTAACACCCTATTTTATGTTGATAATCTAACAGGTAAGAAGCATTTTCTCAAACTGACAATGGTTTACAGTAGAAAGATACCCCCAATCGTTTTGTATAGTTGTGTATGTGTTTCTGATTCTTTCCTTGATTCCCAAAATCAAACGGTAGGAAAGATTTTACGTTCTTTGATTGATGTATGGATGCATTGTCAATACAAGATTCTACAAGTAGATTTAAGTTTAAGGGAAATTCTTATAAGGCATGTGGGGCTGTGCTCAGATGGGGTTTCAAATCTACAATGTGGCAGACAATACACTGCAAAGGGAAATTAAAAATGGGCCTTTAAAAATAGCTCTACAGTGAATACCATTGTTGAATATTGCGTTACTATTTGAGGGGTGAAACTCTACTCAAGCAGGAACCATAATCTCTGTCAGGTTGAAACACAAGCAAACCTCAAATTAACCTGTGATTAACCCTCTGGTAGCTTGCCACAAAAGCAGAGAGGCTTAACTTGAGGCAATGTGTAAAGTATTCATGCAGCACTTCAAACAGTAATAAAGTGAAAACATCACACAAGACAAATCCCACACCAATTTAGGAAAATGGAGTAAAGAATTAATACATTATTTGACACCAGAACTAGAAATATCCAATCAGTAGAACCAGAGATATGCAATTTTAAAGATTTAAGTGAAAATAGTGCTTAGAAGCACAAAGTGCCAGCTGTGGTTATCTGGTCGCAGCGGACCGGAACAAAGTCACAAGTTCAGACCGACTGCGATCGAATGTGTGCTGGATACATGGACAAAGTTGGGCTCACTGAACAAGAGTACCTTAAATCCTGGTTGCGGTGCTTGGCAAGATCCCGCGCTGAGGATGGTTCCGAAGAAGTTGTGGGGCTGGCGATGCAGAGTTCTACGTTGCTGCAGAGGATGCATCAATGAGGGGCTTGCGATGCAAAGGCCTGCATCGAAGGTGCCTCATGCAGCAGCAGTTCCGAGGTAACAGTGGGCTGTGGTATGAAGAGTTTTTAAGATATTTGTATGAGATGGGTGATGATGTGCTGGCAGAACACCAACTATGCATTATTTTTGAAGCACAGCTATGGGGGGGGACCTAAGTGTGGTGTAATGTGGGTATGCTATGTTTGGCTCCCCCATGACTCTTCTAACCTAGAGGAATTGGTTCTAGGGTGGGGTTATACAAAATATAAAAGGGGCCGATTACGATGTCGGTCGGAAAGGCTCCGAATGGGATTCGGATTTTCATAAGCCGTGTCAGAACCTATGTTTCCGACCAACCGATTACGGTGGAAAGGTAACCGTGCAGTCTTTCCGACTCGGTTCCGACTGGCATTTGGAGACTCCGAATCGGTCAGAGCCGAATCGTACAGGTCTATGGACTGCGTTTCCGACCGACGTATTACGATGTCGGATTCGGACAGCCTTTCCGAATCGGTCTGACCGACACAAAACGGCTGTCAGAAACTGACTTTGGGGGCTTGTAGCAGGCCCCTCTTCACCTGGAGGCTGTCGGGTGGGGCCATGGGGGTACACATGGGACCCCTCTTTCCAACCATGCCAGTGTGGCAGGCACCATGAGTTGCCTGCCACAGGGTGCCAGGTTTTCCGCAACCACCCCATTTTTCAATGGGAGCCTCTGTTGTCGGTCGGAACACAGGCTCCCATTGAAGTCAATGGGAGTCCGACCGAACGATGTTAGGAAACATCGTAATCGGTTGGACTCCCCGAACCTGAGTCAGTCTTAAACGATTCCGACAAGGAGTCGGTCGGAATGCTTTCCGACCGACATCGTAATGAGGCCCAATATTGTGCAAAAGTAACAGTCAATAAGATAGTCTTTTCCACACTGAGGTTTCAAGTGACCTAGTGGGCAAAGTGAACTTCACTTCTGAAACCCTTCTGTGGAAAACAACACTTTAATTGACAGCTACTTATCTATAGCTATACATGATTTTGAATTCAATTGGTAGCAAAATCTATCACAAACAGGAAAACATGTGGCATAGTGAACTACACTCCTCCAACCAAATTTCGAGATGGTAATCCATTACACAAAATCATGCTGTAAAAGAAAGATATACTGGGGCCTTTTACGTGAATTACACATAGTTCAAAGCACCCAAAAGAGGCGAATGCAAGCTCCTTTTTTGGCTGGGTGGAATATCAGAGCATAACTGGAAGAACCTGTGTGATCAAATAAAACCATTTTGTTGTGAGCTCCAACTGTTATAACGTAGCACCTTCTCTGGATCTAAGCCAACATTGACCCACCTACATAAAGCATAAATGTAGTTAACAGTTGACACCACTTAGCAGAGTCTCATGAATTGTCTCATTTGCATTCATAAGTATAACATGACTTGGATAATATATTTGGTGTGAGGGAAATATGTGCTAGTTGAACTATAAATTCCATCCCAAACCATGCGCCAAGAATTAGCCTTAACTATTATACCTCATTACCTCGGAATTCAAAACCTAACAAAGGAAGTGCTTAGAAATGGTATCCGACAAAATATCATGTAAAAAATATTGTGAGATCTAAATATTGTGTCAAAAATATGAAGATGCCAAGAATATCGTGGGACATAATATAGAAGGTAAGAATGTCATGTTTCTAGGTATTTAATAACTTTTGTAAATATAGTTGTATATAATATCTATTTTTTAAGTAGTATGATAAATGTTAGTTATTTTAGTAGTCTAAGTTACTAGTATTGAAAAGGTATTTGTGTTTAATTATATGTAGTATATTTTGTGAATTTTTATATGAAATGTATTTATCTTTAATTTAATTAGAAATTATTCATTTAGTAGTAGGATGGTGGTTTTGTATGGGATTATGGTGAGAGGCTAGTATATTAAATTCATTATTGTTTTAATTTAATGTATTTATTTAATTCATAAGTATTTATGTACATTAATCAATACCAATCAAAAAACAATATACCTTTATTCGATTACAACCAAGATAATCGTAAAAGAGCAATAGTTAAAATGTAAAGAAAACATACATTGTTACAAACATGTCTAGAAAGACTTAAAACATCATGGAGTTATGGTGAGTCACCACACATTTGAAAAAGCTCCCCACAGAGGAGCAGACTGAGGGTTGCCTTAGGGTACCTAAGAAATAAAGTGCAGGTTTACATTGATTAAAATTGTAGGATTTACAAAACTGGATCAACATACGACATTTAAAAAGATCATAACATTTACAAAAAAATACAAAGTGCAAAAGTGACTGGGGAGAAGATTCATCGCACAGGCAAGGTAAAATAGTTACAGTATCATATTGGCCAAAGGGAAAGTTAAGGAGACAATGAACTGTGCCATAACGAAATCTCGTCAAAAGGGTTCTCTTCCGAGGGTTGGTAAACGAATACAAATAGGGTTCCGTGAGCCCAGTAGTCTGGACCAGAACATAATCCCAATAGAGGGCTTAAGAATCTCCACAGCATCTCGTTGTGATGAAATTACAGTGCTGAATTGATTCTTGACCCATTGAATGTCAGACTGTTTCAGGCTACAAGGGTCAGTAAACAGATCTGGTCTGCTCACTTGGTTAGCAACAAACTTAATGTGCTGAAGTCACCGGATAGTATGGCCCTGATCACACACCAAGCTAACTAATAGGATTCTTCTTTCGAGACATGCATGGGGATCAACCTAAATTGACAGCCAGAGAAGCATATGAGCCAATGCGATTGCATCTGTCAAATATCCCAATCCCAATTTCTCATGCGCAAAATAAGTAGGGCAATTCAAAGGAAAGCCCAGCAATCTCCTACAGAAATGATTTTTCTCTGCCTGGAGCAATTTAATTTCATGGTAACTCCACAGTCCCGCCCCAAAAGAAGCAAAGCGGAGGCACCTAGGCTTATATACCTCCAAGATCGGTTTGACTGGCTTACTGCCTATATATATTTTTGGCAAAACAGGAGGCCAATAGATTAGGCAAATCTGGAGCACCTAATAAAAACACAAGGGCCCCAAGTCCACTTGGAGTCAAATGTAATACCCAGGCATGAAAACTTGCTGGCCCTTTCTACATGCACCCCCTTAACACTAAAGACCATAGTCCGTGGATGTACAGGAGAATGGGCCACAAGCCATATAGTATGTTTTTGATGGGTTAATGTCAAGATCGAGCTGGTCCATAAACTCCATAAATTTATCAATAAGCAATTTTAAGCCCGAGAAATAAGCATTGCGTTATCAGCAAATAACATGGTGAGTAACGATGTTGCGCTTACCTTGGGCAGATCGCATCCATGTTCAGACACAAATGGGTTAAGTAGGGTGATGTACAATAAAAACAAAATAGGAGCCATTACAAACTGATTCAGGCTGAAGGGCCAAGTGCACTCTCCACCCTTCCCATATCTTACAGACACAGAGATATCATGATGACGAACCCATAGGAACTCCACTAAGGGGAGTCCATACCCATTTCATGAAGTAAAAGTCCAAGCTTAGGTCTATTCATGCAGTCAAAGACCGAGCTCAAGTCCATAAAGGACAGATATAAAAGTTCTTTTTTGGCAACCATGTATTTACTGATCACCATTTGAAGATTTAGACATTGCGATTTGGCCCCTGAGCCAGGTCTGAAGCCAAATTGAACTTCAGATAAAATTCTAGCCTTAGCGCACCAGGATTGAATTCTAGCAAGCACCGCATGACCCAGCACTTTCACAATAGAGTCAAGAAGTGATGTAGGCCTGTAGCAAGAAGGGTTCTTCTTATCACCCTTTTTAAATACTGGGACAATAATTGTGGTGGTGGTATACCAGGAAGATGGAAATTTAGTACAACAGGAAGCATTCAGCACATTGGTAATAACGGGAGCCAAATAACGGGAGCCCAAAAACCAGCATTGCACTTATATAGATCAAGACGAACACTGTCAGGTCCTGGCACTTTGCCGATAGTGCTTCCTGATATAGCAAGAGCGAGCTCCTCAAGCTCAAATTTCATGGCTCATGGGTGTTTGCACTACTGGAATCCCTCTGTAGGGTCTCCATCAGAAGTTAAATTAGATGCATAAATGGCACTAAAATGTACAACCCATTGGTCCTTGTTAATATTGATGGCTAAGGATGCAAAAGTAATTAATTAAGAATGATCCTTATTAACAATATCCCAAAAAACCTTGGGGTTGCGATTATCCAAGGAAGAGACCAGGGCATCCCAAGTGAAATCTTTGAGAAAATGTTTCCTGGATCTGAGAGCATTTTTATATTCTGCGCTGCACCGAATGATTAACTCCTTATTCCTAGGGTTGGAATTAAGGGCCTTGAAGAACGCCTTGTTAGCTTGTCGGGGGAAATAAAAGATCCCTAGTGCGGCATCCCTAGTCAACAAATGCACTAACAATGAGTTTGCAGCAGTCATATCCAAAATGTAGACAGGAATCAACCAAATTGCGGTAAAAGCTCACAAAGTCAGCAAAAAGACGAGGGATGTTAGCAACTCTCCACCTCCGACTTAACCCAGTGTCAATGAGTTTTACGTGATGGAGATGCCTAGGGTGAGCTGGAATAACATGCTTAGGAATTTCCAACACAATTGAGGTCATATTATGATCACTAAACGCACTAGCCTTAACACCACCCCCATGATTATATTGTTCAGCCTATTGGACATAAAGCTGCAATCGATTACTGTACATTTACCATGCCCTGTAAAAGTTGTGATTTGATTTTCATGGGTCCTGTACTATCCCACAAATTGCATAAATCAAAATCGCAAAGGAGCTGAAATAAAAAACTACCTCTGGTATCCATAAAAGATTGCCTTCATCTGATGAGTGTCTGGGGGACAAACTGATAAAAATATCACATGACCCAATTTTAGCATTAAAATTACCTCCAAGATAACAGTAAAATGTAGTTTTAACGAGTTATAACTAGATCTACAAGTTGAAACAATATGGGCAAACAAATCCAGTTTACCAGACGGAGAATCAGCCTTCAACTACCTTGTAAAAATTAATCACAAACACATAAAAGCACTTTGTAAAAATAGCCCAGAAAATGTGAATCCCAGAGAAAGAGGAAGCATAGGTACCACTTTTACATTCAAGAAAACCTTAAGAAGAGCATAAAGACCACCACTAGGTCTTCCTGAGTAGGATGGCAGCGCCAGCTTGGAAAAACTGGAAAAAACATCTGTGCTAATCATATTCCTGGCGCACGTTTCCTGCAATAAAACAATATCATAGCGGTTAACAATATGCAGCCAATGTTCATCCCCAATCTTAGAAGCAATACCTGATATATTCCAGCTAGCAATATTTAACAACCGGGCCCCAGCTTTAGAATGGAGCCCCACATCATTTGTGACTACAGTACACGGCCCAAGAGGAATACTGGGATGAGACTTCTGAGGCCTAAGATTAAAAAAAAACGTAATATTGTTTAGTCACTCAATAGCCAACAATTTGGCTAAGGCCTGATTCTGATTATAAATGGGAATTGTGGTGGTGACAGTGCCATCTGGGTCAGCCTAATGAAAAACACCTGGTTGCAAGTTGGACAAATGAAAGGGACAGTAGAAAAAATCCAAAGGCAAGATCTTAATGTTATCAGCTGCAGAGACCCAAAACTAAGCCTGTGATAATAAACCACTAGCAAAGTCAGGCAGTTTGCAAGTAATCAAGATACAATACCCTTTAAATCTTTTAGGCTAATCACCTGTGTAGGGCACTCTCCTGACAAACAAAATCTTGTCATACAGCTCCAGGTTGAAAGCAGAGTTCCTGGACATCCAGTGACAGACCTTGTTTATAAGTTGATAAAAGGTTCAGGGGACCCTGGTGCCAAGACAGGAACATTATCCAAAATCACAATGTAGGGACAAGCTTCAGATGGTACATTAAAGAGAGGACCACAAGAAAGCACCTCAGGCCAAGTAGTGGCCTGCTGGATACCCGGATAACATGGCTGAGGATCTGACACACTTCTAAGACGCTTTGAGATATTTTGCTCACTGGTATGTGGGGGGGCCTTGGGGCTGTACAGATACAGGTGGAGCCAAGGAAGAGCATGTGGGGATAAGTGGCAACTGGCTAACGGCAAAATGGGTGGACCTGAACACAGCACTGAGCACTAGGAAGCAGATGGTACTGAAACAGCACCAGTTACTGGAGCAGAACCTGTGGGGTGAGAAGACACCATCCTAGGAGAATTAAGGATGGACAATTGAGACAAAATAAGTTCAGCAATCTTTTCCAAAGTCTTCAGGTGGTCAATAACAGGTTCCAAACTGGAGGACAGAGTTGAATGCAAAGTGTCAGAAAGAGAAGCCAAATACTACACTCCGGGCCCACTTGAGGCACATTTTAAACCTGATGGGGCCCTATTTAGGGCAGCTCTCTTTTAACGTTTTGGAGTGGGGCCTGCAGGAAGGGCAAGAGAGGTTTCCAAGTATTCGGACACATTGTAGGCAAAGCCTGTAAATCCAAGGGAACAATGGACGAAGACACTCCAGGAACCAATGCACTGTCACTGTTACCTTCGGCCAACTGAACAATATTAGATGATACATCCGCTCCCACAGAAAGACGCCTTTCCACCAGAGCTATCTTCTCTGAGATGGCCCCAACAGCTTTATTAAATAAGGCATCGATGGCTGAGGGATTGTGATCGATGGAAGGCCTTGTACATTTGCCCATACCTGATAACATGGCAATAGACACCCTTGCTGTTAGAAGACAAAGAACCAAAAGTCAAAAAGCCAAGAGGGTGGGCCCGGTCTGGCCTCAATTGGGCAATGAGGGGCAAAGATGGCCCCGTCCTTGGCCCAGGGCTCGTGCAGGCATGGCCCACGCTCATCCCGTGCAGCAGGGTGAGGGACAGAGCTTTATAGCACTTAAAGATGGCTCCACCCCCCTCCTGCAGCAAAGCTCATTGGGCAGAAGTAATGCTTAGGACTTGTAGTCCTGCTGAAATCCGTCGTTCATATGTCCTGTGGAGCGTGGTGAGGGGCAGCGCTTTATAGCACTTGTAGATGGCTTTGCCCCCCCCTTCTGCAGCAAGGCTCATTTGGCTGAAGTGATGTCTGTAGTCCAAATCCACTGTTCATTCGTTCTGTGCAGCGGGGTGAGGGGCATCAGTTTATAGCGCTTGAACATTGCTCAGCACTCCCTCCTGCAGCTAGGCACATTGGACTGAAGTGATGTCTGGACCTGTAGGCATGCTGAAATCTGCCATTCTTTCATCCTGCATAGTGGGGTGAGTGGCAGCACTATATAGCAATTGAAGATGGCTCTGCCCTCGCCGCAGCACAGTTCTTTGGCTTGAATTGATGCCTGGGACCTGTAGTCCTGCTTAAATCTGCTGTTCGTTTGTCCGGTGCAGCGGGGAGAGGGGCTGCACTTTATATCGCTTGAAGATGCCCCCCTCTGCAGCAAGATTCGTGTGGCTGAAGTGATGCCCACTGAAATCCACTGCTCATTTGTCCCAACCTGTGGGGTAAGGGGCAGCGCTTTATAGTGCTTGAAGATTGTTCGACCCCCCTCCTCTCCTGCAGCAAGGCTCAATGGGCTGAAGTGATGCCTGGACCTGTAGGCATGCTGAAATCCTCCATTCGTTTGTCGTTCTGTACATTAATTATTTGATTGATTGTTATTTTAATTACTTGTTGATTCGAAATTACCTATGAATTGGTTGTAAATGTATTTATTTTTGTGATTTTGTTAATAACTTTTTAAATATTAATTTTATTCATTTTAATTGGTTAATGTTTAATGTGATATTAATAATTTATTATATAATTTTTATGATATGCATTTTCTTAATAATTTAATTGTCAGTGTTAATTTTTAGGGTAGAAGGCTGGGAAGTTTTTAACTTGAAAATATTTCTAATATATTTAAAAGAGTTTTTTTATTTTATTTGTTTTATATTTAATTAATGTTTATTTTAAAGATATTTTAAAATTGTATACTCTTTGTTCATATTTAATTGTTTTACTTAAAACAATTAGAAGTGGGAATAGTAAATCTGACCCCTCAAAAGTCTAACACTTTCCATACTGCTGCTCAGATTGGAGCTGTAATAATTAATTTAACCTCTCCAAAGCCCAGCACTTTCCCTACTATTGCTACGATTGGAGTGTAAATAATAATTCTGATCCCTCTAAAGTCCAACACTTACACTTCTGTTGCTCAGATTGGAGTTGGACTAGTAATCAGTACTTAATTTGTAAAAAAAATTAAGTGCCAGGGTCCATGGCACTGCATAGGGGTACAAACTGGACTCACCAACAGCTCGGTCATTCATGCCAAATGCCACTACCGGCATTATCTATGTGCTAGATTTATAATTTTCAAATAAACACCAAGCAAACAATTCAGCTGAAGAATAGACAGACAGCACCAACATGTGATGTAATCCCATAATTGGTACTGGTGTTTATAAATAAGTGTTGGTGGTGCCAAGCACTTGAAAACTCCAGCACAAACTAAGCACTGATAGTAATGCTGACCCCCCTCCAAAGTCAACACCTTTCCTTACTGTTGCTAACATTAAAGAAGAAATCATAAATCTGACCCCTCCAAATCTGAAAGTTTATCTATCTATCTATCTATCTATATATATATCTATCTATCCATCCATCTATCTATCTATCTATCTATTAGAAATGGGGGTGTCTAGTTGGCAGAGGTAGGTACCTTTGTCCAAGTATGGGCCCTTCTTCCTAGTTAGGGTAAAGCGGATACACTTCTAAAATAACCCCTGCTCACCCCCTTGGTAGCTTGGTACGAGCAAACAGGCTTATCTCAGAGGCAGTGTGTAAAGCATTTGTGAATACATACAGTAATACAGTGAAAACACTACAAATGGACACCACACCAGTTTAGAAAAATAAGTAATTTTTATCTAAACCAAAACAAGACCAAACGACAAAAATCCACAATACAGTTATCAAGATATCCTTAAAAATAGATTTTTCACTCAGATAAAGTTTGTAGCAACAAATAACTCCACCTGGAGTTATTACGACGTCGTGACATGAAAATCCCAAATTACGGCGCCGACCACGAAGTGCGCGGCGTCAGGCGCAGAGTCAAGCCGACCCCCAAAGAACAGTACCTTGGAAACGATGAAAGCAAAGACGGTGCACGCCGTCGGAGAGGTGATGCTTCATAGGCGCCGGGCGGTGTTGGTTCCTTACAACCCCAGGGAAGGTGAAGCCTCGGTTCCTTACTGTGATGCAGGATAGGTGAGACGTTGGTTCCTTACTGTGTCGGGGAGGTGGCGGCGAGGCGTCGGTTCCTTACGACGGTGTGGTGTCGATGGATTCGGGAGTCAGCCACGTCGAGTATCGGCTCCGTGTTGATGAAGCACCAGCGTCTGTGAAGTCGGGGCTGCGGTGTGAGTCGGGACGGTGCGTCGTGCTCTTCACAAGCGGTGTCCTCGGCTCCGGTGCAGGCAGCAGCCTCGATGATGGCTTTCGAGTCGATGCAGCACGGCGTCAGCAGTCGTCGGGCCTACGGTGCAAGTCAAGGCGGTGTGTTGTGCTCTTCACGAGCGGTGCCCACGGCTCCGGTGCAGGTTACGGCGTCGCTCGCCGGCGTCTGTGTTGCAATTTCCTTCTGTGGTAGCTGAAACAGCAGTTCCAGATGCAGAAAGACAGAAGAAATGAAGTCTTTGTGTCCCTGAGACTTCAGAACAGGAGGCAAGCTCTATTTCAAGCCCTTGGAGATCTTCTTCAAGCAGGGGACACAGCAAACAGCAAAGTCCTTCTCCTTTCCTTGGCAACAAGTAGCCACTGCAGGCCAACCCCAGACAGCAAAACAGCACAGGGGCAGTATTCCTCCTCAGCTTCTCCGGCTCTTCTCCTTGGCAAAGGTTCCTCTTGATTCCCAGAAGTGATCTAAAGTTCTGAGGTCTGGGCCCCAATATTTATACTACAAAATCCTTTGTTCTCTGGTGGCAGAGAAGCCCTGTGCTTGGTCCAAACCAGTTCTGTCCTCTCTGGTGCAGCTTCCTGGCAGGAGGGGGAGACGGCATTGTGGAAGGCAGACCAGGCCCATTCAGGTGAAAGGAAATCTCCTCCCCCTACTCTAAATGCAGCCCAGGTCTATTCAACCCAGCCCTGACTCATCAGGCTCTCTGGAGCCACTGCTCCTCCCCAGCCCCTGACACTCCAAACCCAGACAGTCAATCCACACCCTAGCAGAGGCACACTGGATGGCTAAGCAAGAATATACCTATTTTCTAAAAGTGGTATTTTCAAACACAGAATGTAAAAATCACCCTCACTAAAAGATATATTTTAACATTCTGAGTTTAGGCATATCAAACTTTATTTTCCTACCTTGTTCCCAGGGGTAGTTATGTTTATAAGATGTTATAAGCAAACTCCCCATTCCATCCTATGGGAACAGGTAGCCTTGCAATAGTGAAAAAGCGAAATTGGCAGTAATTCACTATCAGGACATGCCACACACACCAGGGCATGTCCTACCTTTCACATACACTGCACCCTGCCCACACGGGTACCTTGGGCCTACCTTAGGGGTAACTAACATGTAAGAAAAGGGAAAGTTAGGGCCTGGCAAGTGGGTACACTTGCTAAGTCGACATGGCAGCACTAGACTGCACACAGGCTCTGCAATGGCAGGCCAGAGTTACATTTACAGGCTGCTTATGTGGGTGGCACAATCAGTGCTGCAGCCCACTAGCAGCATTTGATTTACAGGCCCTGGGCACACACAGTGCACTGTACTAGGGACTGGCTAGTAAATCAAATCAGCAAATCATGGAAACACCAATCCATAACTACAATTTACAAAGGGAGCACTTGTACTTTGGCACTGAACAGCAGTGTCAAAGTGCCCAAAGCATCTAGACCAGCAAAACGGAGTCCAACACACAGCAAAAACACAGGAGGTAAAGGCAAAGAATGCAGGGGAGACCCACGCCAATGGTGCCAGGTCTAACACTATCTGGATATATAATATATATATATATATATATATATATATATATATATATATATATATATATATATATATATATTCACTGAAAAAAACATAGGTTTCAGGCACATTATAGTTAGAAATTAGCATTTAAAAAACCTTAGAAATTCACTGAAAAAACCACAGGTTTCAGGGAAGTTATAGTTAGTTGGACATTTCACTCGTACAAAACCAGAGAAATTTGGCCGTTATAGTTAGTTCAGCTAACTATAACTCGCGCCCCGCAATGCACTGCTGATGACGTCACATATTACATCATTCATGACATGGTCAGTGACATCACTGATGACATCACTGATGACATCTCAAATGACATCACTGATGACATCATCCAGTGACTGTGTGTTTCTGTAAAGTTTAAATATGTTTTATATATATATGCCAAGGTGTATTGAAGAATGAGTGGGTGTATAAGTGTGTGGATGGAGGATTTAGTAGGTGCGTGACTGTATAAGTGAGTGATTAAACGTGTCTTACTGAATGCATGGGTTAGTGACTAAACTGTGTGAATGTCTGTATCAGTCTGTCTGTTGTTGTGTAAGCTGCTGCATGGGTTGGTGAGTAGCTACCTGAGTGTCTATATGGGTTATTGATTGGTTGCCTGATTATTTGTATGGGTGCCTGAGTGTCTGTGTGGGTGGGTGGGAGGTGTGTGACTCTGTGCATAGATGTGTGAGTGGTTGATTCACTGGGTGTATGGGTTAAAGAGTGCATGTGGAAACAGCTGTATGGGTGGGTGAGTGTGTGTATGGGTGTGTTGGTGAGTGAATGGATGTCTCAGTGGTACATGTCCAAGTAACTACATATGTAAAAGGCAGTGTATGTGAGAGTTGAAGTACATAAATGACTATACGAGAGAGTCAGTGATTGTGAGAGTAGCTGTATGGATGAGTGTGTACTTGTATCAGTGATTGTATAAGAGAGTAAGTATGCGTTAGTATCTTTATGAATAAGTGAGGTGGTGTGTGTATAACTGTATAGGTGAGTAAATGGAAGTGTGATTCATTCTTTGCATGACTGACTACGTGTGTGAGTAACTCTGGATAAGTGGAGGTATGTGAGTGTCTGTATAGGTGTATGAGTGCATATGATAGTGTTGTATTGATGAGTGACTGCATGTATGAGTGACTGTATGGGTGAATGAGTGGATGTGTGTGTAGACCTAGGAATCAGTGAGTGCGTATGTAGTAACTGGTATTGGTGTGTCTATGGTTTTGAAAATGGTAGTCTGTATTTTAGAGTGGGTGTATCAAAGGTTATATTAGGGTGTGAGGAGGTGCATCAGATTTTCACGTGGATGATGTCATCAGTGATGTCATCAGTGATGTCATTTGAGATGTCATCAGTGATGTCATCTGTGATCTCACTGACCATATCATGAATGATGTAATATGTGACGTCATCAGCAGTGCATTGCAGGGGTGCGAGTTATAGTTAGCTGAACTAACTAATAAGGCCAAATTTCTCTGGATTTGTATGAGTGAAATGTCCAACTAACTATAACGTCCCTGAAACCTGTGGTTTTTTCAGTGAATTTCTAAGGTTTTTTAAATGTTAATTTCTAACTATAACGTGCCTGAAACCTATGGTTTTTTCAGTGAATTTCAAAGGTTTTTTTAATGCTAATTTCTAACTATAACATCCCTGAAACCTATGGTTTTTTAGTGAATTTCAAAGGTTTTTTAAATGCTAATTTCTAACTATAACGCCCTGAAACCTATGGTTTTTTCAGTGAATTTCAAAGGTTTTTTAAATGCTAATTTGTAAGTATAATATTTATAAAACCTATCTTTTTTTCTGTAAATTGCAAGGTTTTTTTAATGATATTTTGTAACTGTAATATCCTATAATTATTTTCTCTTATTTTTTTCCTTTTATTTTAAATATGTAATGCCTTATGTCTTTTAAAATGTATATATATTTTTTTTTTTGCATAAATAGTGGAGTTGCGTACCCATCGTGTACCTATCACGGTGGGTGCGCGGATTAAAGCCGCCATATTGCTAAAGTCGAGAAGGATGCGTGTTTGGTATGCGACATGTGCGCGGTGCCGAGCCGCGCGTAGCGTCATATGCGTATGGGGTCGCGCCGGGTGCGCGACTTTGGAAATTTTTGTTACGTTTAAAACTATGTGTATATAATTGTAATATGTATATTAGAGTAAATCATTATATAAACTTATTATCAAAATTAAATATTTTTGTTTGCAATGAAGTTATATTATTGTTAGATACACTTTGCGGAAGTTGCGTCGTGTGCGCGTTTGGTATGCGACGGGTGCGTGGTGCCTGGCCCCGCATAACGTCATATACGTATGGGATCGCATCATGTGCGCGTTTGGTATGCAACGAGTGCGCTGTGTCGGGACCCACGTAACGTCATATACGTACTGGGTCGCGTCGGATGCGCGACTCCCGTAATTTTTTTTTTATGTTTCAAAACTATATGTATATAACTTTAATGTATATATGAGGGCAAGAGATTATCTAAACTATTTATAAAAATAATATATTTGTACTTGTAATAAACTTATATTATTGTTAAATATATTTTCGCGAAGTCGTGTCGGTTGCGCGCTGGTTGCGCGCCGGGTGCGCCACTCCCATGTGACTTTAAAAGAAAGCATTCGATTGGTTCATAAGGTTTCCCATTCTAACAGTTGAAGGACCCCACCCATTTTAGTCATTCTCTCTGCAGCATCACAGGAGAGACACCTGTTGTGTTTTTTGGAGCTAGATTGTGAATTTTTTTGGTGTTTGGTGGAAAAGTTTGGCAATGGCTTCCTCAAATCCAGATATAGACCTTCCTTCTGATGATGAAGACTTGGAACCACCTCCCAAGAAAAGACCGGAGTCTATTGTGCGGAAGTTTTTCACCATCCCAGATGGTGAAAAGAAGATAAATGCTCGAAAGGTGAGCTGCACACTTTGTCCCAGGATTCTTTCGAGAGGCAGTGATAAGAAGTATTCGTGTGGGACTTCAAGCATGTATAAACATTTACAAACTATCCACCCAAGATATCTTGCACGAGAACAGCTGCGACGTGCTCAAGAAGCCACACAGCAAAGTGACCAGGGAGCTGGTCCCAGCACTTCTGGAGCCTCAAGCTCCGCATCTCGCGGTCTGGACATTCGTGCAGAGTTTGCGACCCTAGAACAGCATTGCATGAAATGCAAGGCGATTTTATGTTGTGGGGAGCAGTCAATTGACGCTGTTTGTTCTGCAGCAAGAAACCATCGCTGCTAAAAAAAAAAAAAAATTCTGTTGGAATGACTATATAAATCCAAAAGTTAAAAGTTTTGTCTGTTGTCTTTTTTCCTTTTTCAAAAAACACCAAAAAAATTCACAAAATAGTTTAAAAAACACAAAAAAATTAAAAGGAAAAAAAGAGTTCTTTTCAGAACTACCTTATTTGGTTAAAAAAGAGAAATAACTGCATGCTAATGTCTGGGTGATTGCTTGAGTACATGTGTAGAGCATGATTGATTGAAAGAGTGCATGGGTAGTGACAGGGAGATGGCTGGACTGCATGGGTACTACCTGGGTAATTGACGGTGTGAATGAGCAGTGTCTAGGCGATTAGAGGACTACATGGGTAATGCACAGGTGATTTTAGCAGTGCATGGTTACTGCCTGGGTCATTGCATGACTACATGGGTACTGACTGGATGATTAGAGTACTGCAAGGAGAGTGCATGGCGGATTTATAAGTGCTTGGGTATTGGCAGAGTGATTGGATAAGTACATGGTATTGGCTGGGTCATTGGAAGAGTGCACGGGGAGTGACAGGGGGATTGCTGGACTGCATGGAAACTACCTGGGTAATTGAACGTTTGAATGAGCAGTGTCTAGCCGGAAAGAGGATTGTATGGCAAGTGCACATGTGATTGTAGCAGTGCATGTGTTAGTGCCTGGGTCATTGCATGAGTATATGGGTAGTGACTGGATGATTAAAGTACTGCAAGGAGAGTGCATGGTGAATTTTTAAGTTCTTGGGTATTGGCGGAGTGATTGGATAAGTACCTAGTACTGGCTGGGTGATTGGAGGAGTGCATGGGGAGTGACAGGGTGATTGCTGGACTGCATGGGTATTACTTGGGGAATTGAAGGAGAGAATGAGTAGTGTCTAGGTGGTTAGAGGACTGTATGGGTAGTGCATAGGTGAATGTAGTACTGCATGGTTAGTGCTTGGGTTACTGAAACTTACCTTTTTTATAGTAGATATAAAAGTCATTGAAACAATTTTTTCTGTTCTTTTTTTAATAATCTAAATTTTAAAAAGTTTCAAACTTTAGAATGTGGCTCTGTAAAAGCGAAGAAAAAATACAGTTATAACATATAATATTATAGTTTTAACAACACAACATAATTTTACAATTACATAACATATTCAGTTTGCCTTTTTTGCTGTTTTCAGATTCTATTGAATTTCACCATACACAGTGATTTCAATGTTGATCATCATGTAACAGCGGGCAAAAAAATACAATCAATAAGATTGTTAAAAAAAAAAAAACCTGTGTTGAAAATATTTACAACAAAGTCAACTATCTGTTTACTTTTCCTAAAATAAACACCCTCAATAACATTGCATATAATACAAAGATCAAATATCTGAAATGCTTCTATCTAAAACAATTTTCAAAATACAATATCAAAGAACAGAAACGATAATTGAATCAGCAATTCTTGATATCTTCCCTATAGGCCAAATGATGTTTCCGAAATCATTTGCATTGAGAATATCCAAAATAAACTTCTTAATTCATATTGACATCTTCCCAATAGGCCGAATGATGTTTCTGAAATCGTTTGTATTGAAAATATCCAAAATAATCTCATTAATTCATATTGACTTCTTCCCAATAGGCCGAATGATGTTCTCAGAACTTTTGCATCAAAAATATTAGGTATGAATTTGGTAATTCATTAGGCAACCGATATTTGAATAGCAAATGGGCATCATTACAATGTGTCCATCCTTTATTGCACTTTAAATACACAGTATAGTGTCCAGATGTTGTAGAAGGTCCTTCGTGGAAAATAATTGCCACTGCTTTGAAAGTTCTTCCTGATATTGATAGTTGACTTGCCACAAAAAATTTTATTTTAGTTTCCAATTTTCTTCCATCTGCTCTACAACGTTGTATCATTAAAATGATATATTGTCCAAATCTTTCTATAAATAATGTTGATAACATTTCTGATTTGCAGTGACTACACTCCATATTTTGATTAGCTGATTTTACTAATTTGTTAAAAGACACTGTTTTACAATCTGGTATTGTCAAATATATGAATCTTTCAGTGTGTATGTTAGTGGTAGAAGTAAATGTACAATCTTCACATTCATGTTCCCATCTGTAATGTAGTCCAAACAGATTTTCAATTTGTATTCCTTCATCTTCCAATACTGCAAGCATAAACATAAGAAATTCTTGAGCATCTTGCTGTACATTAAGTGTAACTTGTGAAGAACCAGAACATATATCCAGAAGACTCCGAATGCCAGAAACACTTTGGGGCTTATTTACAAGCTCCTTGCGCCACTTTTGCGTCACTTTTAACATGGGAAAAGTGACGCAAAAGTGGCGCAAGGGGCTTGTAAATCTGCCCCTTTGGATTTTAGTTTTATCAGTTGTCAAGTTTTCAAAAATAGAATGCAACAAAGAACAAAACCTTTTTTCCCGATTCTTCATAATTTGTTGTTGGAGATTTTCTAGAAAAATACGACGTTCACAACTACATTGGCATAGCAGTTGATACCTGAACTATTTTCTAACTGATATCCTACAATATCTTCAACACTGTACATTTTGTTTTTGTTTGGAACCTCAACATTCTCTTGATTTTTTTCTTATTTCCAACCTCACTACAGAGTTTCTCATATGTTCGTTTTCGACCTACTACACGCTTTTCATATACAGGATATTCACCTAAGTTGGGAGCATACAGTCTTCTTAACCGATTATACTCTCGTACACAATTTGCATCTGCACTAATCTTTCTCTCATCAAAATCAATCAAATACAATCCAGATAAAGTTCTGACTCGGGACAATGCAACATATGCCATTCCCTCTTTAAACACGGTACTTCCAATGTTTACCAAAGCCCTGTCTACACTTAAACCTTGAGATTTATGAATGGTCACCGCATATGCTAAAGAAAGGGGAAACTGTTTTCTACGAACATACAAGTCTTTAACAAGCAAAAAACGAACAGAACAACGTCCAATCTGTTTTACCTCTTCAATCTGATCAAATTTAATCTTCAAAAATTCAATTCCATCTCTATTTTGATAATTAACAAAATCAACAACTTTTCCCATTGCTCCATTTACTAAACCTTTTTCCACACCTAAATTACGCCGTAAAATTACCCGACAGTTTTCACATACATACAAATTCTTTTCTAAACCAGCAGTCTTAGATATAGATTTTTCCAATGAATCCAATTTTGTTTTGAATTTTTCTGTCAAAATAATAGTAATTCCTTCGTGCTCTAATTTATCAATGGCTTCCATTTTTATTATTTGTTGTTTTTCCAGCTTTAAAAGTTCTTCATTGAATGTAGAACACTCTCGCAGTGTTGGCACTAGGCAGATTATAGATTTCTTTTCTCCAATTTTTTGTATATTATTTCCGGAGCAACATTTTCATTTGGAAACAAGTTTGTAAGTAGTCGACTTTGCAAAGCTTCTTTACCATGTTCTGTCAATACACCAATTCTTATATCTTGGAGAATGCTTCCATAATCTTCATCACTTGCCTGTCGCATATTTTTAATAAGTTCTTTGTATTCAAAATATGATCAAATGTTGACATTTCCAATACTTCCCAAAGATTTTCTGGTGTCTTCATGCACAAGTGTTTTAAAAACTGGTTGCCCTTTTACAGGAGTAAGTTGCAGTAGATCGCCGAAAACTATCACGTTTTCCTCCAAATAACACATCATATTCTGTTTTTAAAATTTGCTGCATTCTTAAATGCACAAAGGCAAGCATTAAGTTTGAGACCATGCTCACCTCATCAATGATCAGAAGTTTCATTTTCTTTAGTACTCTTGAAACTTCCAAACAAGCTTCTCCAGAAAGCTTGTGATATTCCAACTTGTTTACATGTTCAACAGGAAGCATTAGTAAACGATGTAATGTAATCCCTTTAATGTTGTGTGCTGCTAACCCAGTTGGAGCGGTTACAACACAAGATAAATGTGATTCAGTGGTTTTCTGTAAATAACTGGTCAAAACTTTAATTAAGAAACTTTTTCCTGTACCAGCTTGACCACTGATATACATTTGAATAGGTTTAAAAGATGTGCAGTTGCATTCCTTATTTTCATGAAGTAAACCATGGTCGATCTGTTGTGTAACTTGCTGATATATTTCTTTCTGTTCAATATTTAGTTTTTCTTCAAAGTATCCTAAGTCCATAATATCCTGTTGAGCTTGATGCATTGCTGTTTCCACTTCACTCATGGCGATTGCTGCCTTATTTTCAAGAATTGGTTGTCCTAGTGGATCTTGACTCAGTGGAGCAGAACTTTGACTATCTTGAGAACTGTCTCTAGCAATCTCAACTGCAATACTAGCTTCCTGTTCAATTTCTTCATTCAACATTTGGAGATAATTTGGAAAAACTGTGCATTCAATGCTATCTTTACATGCATTAAAAGAATCTTCATAGCACTGAAAATCTCCAAGTAATTCCATTTCAGTACGCCAAGGCTTGAAGAGTTGCAGAAGTGCTAAATAGTAAAATTCCCTTTTATCAGGAGTATCGCAACTCAGTTTCCTGTGATTAATCAGATTTCCTTTACTATGTTTCACCAAACATCCTTCTGAACCAATCACTGCATATTTTTCTTCATTTATGTTCTCTGTAATATTTCTCTTAAAGCTGTAATATTGCAGTACTTCATAGAGACATATGTTTTCAAGATGGGGACTTCGATTTTGATAGTACGTATCCAACATGGTTGTTTTAACAATATCTGTGCTTTCCGGTTCATTTAATGCTAAATATTCGATTTCTTGTATAGATTTAAGTACTCGATTTCGTGTTGCAGCAAGACCTAGACCAGGGGTCTCCAACCGGTCGATCGCGAGCTACCAGTAGCTCGCCGACCCTCTGAGAGTAGCTCGCGCTGCTATTTAATTATTGAGACGTCATTAAGAATTTTATTTTGTATCCCGTCATTTTCTTTCACAACTATCAGCCCTTGCCCGCCCTCACACAAACCAGCTGCTCTGATTGGCTGAAGTGAGCTTAGCTGGGGTGGGGTGGGCTGAAGAACGTGACGTTTTTCCTCCTAGTCACGCGCCACCTGCCTTTTCCAGACTGGCACCGCGCTTCGCATCATCTTCCATTTGGGCCCCTATGAGCAGCTGTGAGGTAAGAGGGCCCCTGACCGTGAATGAGCAGAGTCGCTAAAAAGCACTCAGTGCTTGCAAGGCCATTTGATTTTAGCGTTGTCTGCCACTGCACTTTAGATCTGCCTTCAGTAATAAAGCGCAGTGGCAGGCAACGTTAAAATTAAAAGTCCTTTCAGGCACTGGGCCGATATCGCGGTGGTAATCGATGTTAAAATGTTAGGTTCTTGTCTGCACTAATCCGCTTTCACTGACTTTACCACGCTTTCATTTACCTTCGCGTAGTAGTCAGTGAAAGCAGATTAGTCCGTGAAAGTGCATGCAAGTACCTTTGATTTTAACAGCGGCTGCCACCGTGCTTTACATATGCATTAGGAATAAAGTGCGGTGGCAGCCAACGTTAACATGAAAGGTCCTTACAGGCACTGGCCGTTACCACGGTGGCAACCAACGTTAAGTGCTTGCCTGCACTGCACAGCTTCAAATTCATGCAAAGGCAAATATATAGCGCGGTGTAGTAATCGGTGAAAGCCTTTCACTGATTACTACACCGCGCTATATATTTGCCTTTTTATGACTGTGACAGCTGTTAGCAGGCCTCGTTTTGACTAGCATGCACGGACCTTTGATTTAACATCGGCTGCCACCGTGCTTTACATTTGCCTTAACTGACAGTAATAAGGCACAGTGGCACCCGACGCTCAAATTAAAAGTCCTTGCATGCTGCTACCGCGCTTTAAACCTTCAGTGGCAGCCAACACAAAAAATCCAATGTGCTTGCCTGCACTGAACTGCTTTCACAGTCATACAAAGGCAAATATATAGCGCAGTGAAGTAATCAGTGAAAGGATTTCACTGATTTCTACACTGCGCTATATATTTGTCTTTGCATGACTGTGAAAGCAGTTCAGACTCGGAGCATGCAAGGACCTTTGATTTTAACATCGGCTGCCACCGTGCCTTAACATTTGCCTTAACAGTAATAAAGCATAGCGGCAGCTGACGTTTAAATTAAAAGTCCATGCATGTACTGTGCTGCTAGGGGGGCGCGACCTATGCCACCGGGTGCTGACTTCATGTGGGGGCGCCAATATTATAGAAAAGCACCTGCTACTGCGTTCCTGGCCTCCAACAAATTCCAGCCAATAATAAAAATTTCAAACTGGGTGATGAATGTTATTCCTGGAAACCGAGAGAGAGAGAGATCGTTTGTGTAATAATCTGTAAACTTGCAAAGGAAGTTTTTATTCACCGTAAGGTAGCACAGAGGGTTAATATGCCTGCTGCAAAGAAGGTGCAGATCACAAAGTGCATATATAACGTAATGTAAATAGGTCAGTGGGTTACTACTTTTGTCAGAGAGACCATATTGTTGCAAGCTCTTTAGGAGTTAAAATCCTAATGTAGAACAGTGAGCAAGTAACTTATCAAAGAGCTGCATGAAAACTGCAAGGTATAGGCTGGCTGCTGGGCCATTATGATTTCCCCAGCTGTTGCAAAATAGGTTCATTTGGGTAGAAATCAATTCCTATTAGAATCCCCCAACCATGGTGTTAGGTTTTAAATTCTGTGTTTCTGCCTCTCCTGACCAAGCACTCTTAAACGATCCTGCCTACCAGTATGGATGACCTGTGACTCCTATACCTTCTTGTCCTCTGTCTTATGTAACATTTCACTGATTGATTGTCTCTGTGTAATCTGTGTGATGTAAAGTGTTCTGACACCTTACACTGGTTGGTAGGAGTGGCGCTATAAAACTATTTAAAATAAATGCATCTGAGAGAGAGTGGTTATGGAGGCTTGAGGAGCACTGTTAAAGGATGGTTATGAAGGAATCCGTAGCGGAGGTGGTCACTGGGGGGTCACAAGCATTGTTGCACTGGGCGCCACCAGCGCTAAAGCCGGCCCTGGCTATTGTGTTTTACATCTTCCTGCCTTCAATAAAGCACGGTGGCAGCCAGCACAAAAATCCAAGGTGCTTGCCTGCACTGAACTGCTTTCACAGTCATGCAAAGGCAAATATATAGCGCAGTGTAGTAATCAGTGAAAGCCTTTCACTGATTACTACACTATATATTTGCCTTTGTGTAGTAGAGTGAAAGCAGTTCAGAGGATGCAAGGATCTTGGAATCTGCATGCGCCTGCCACCGCACTTTACATCCTCATTCAATAGTAAAGCGCGGTGGCAGCCGAGGTTGAAATCAAAGGGCCTCACATGCACTGAGCCGCATTTTTGTAATTAAAATGAGGTGCACTTTGAAAATGAAGGTCAGACTGGGGCCAACTAGAACAGTACTCGCACCTTCAGCATTACTGAAAGTACATGTTTTTGAAAAAGGTAGGTCTGTGCCTCTTCCTTTGCAAAATTTCCTTCTGCTACACGTGTCAACAGGCAGAAGCAGGGCATTGTCACAATTCAAAGAACGAGTCCCTTTGATGGGTTTTGTCTTGTTCTTCTCTGCGTTTTCAATCCCAGACTGCAAAATTGCAAAATTCATGCCACAGAAAGGGAGAATGTCAGAAGGGAAAATACATTTTTACTTCCCAATCTCCTACATTTGCAGTAAGGCACCAGCTCTCTGGAATAAGTTTATGTAGGTAGGAGACCCATCAAACATTTTGTTAGAGGTGGGCTAACCAAAAAATTAACAGGTAGAGCAGAAGAGTTTTTGAGATGATGATGACAAGTAAAATACATTCAAATATGCACTGGCGGCCCTTGACATTTTAAGCAGGTGCAGCACCATGTCTAGGATTGTGCACAGAGTCACAGACAGATTGATGCACGCACATTCAAATAAACTTTTTTGAAGAAGTTGACACCTGTGTGCCTTAAGGGTATGTAGCGATTGCGCACAGTGGGCAGCTGTACTGTTAGTGAATTACTTTTGAGAAAATGGGTATGTGCTTAGTGTAGGACAGGACGGTGCAGAGAGAATGCTGCCATCTGAAATCTGTGCAGTGCAGCACGAAGTGTGAGAACATAATTGAGTTAAACGAAAACTACACTGCAAAGTAAACCATTGTAAAGTAGACTACATTTTGATTAAATAAAAATCTGCCAAGAGAGTGGAGTTGGATTACTGGAAGTAGAAGGCAGGGCAGAGAGTGCAAGGCCTAGCAGACAGTGTGTTGCTGAACAGAGTGAAGAACTATGCATTTTCTGAAAATGGACTATGCAGAGTTGAAGCATGTGTTATAATTGAGTGAAGTGCTTTATATATCAGGGGTCGGAAAAATGTGCGAGTTGCTTGGGGTTTAGTAGCTCACGACGATTTTCACTGACCAGAAGTAGCTCTCACTACACAAAAGGTTGGAGACCCCTGACCTAGACTAACCCAAATGATTCCTCTTGACTTTGAATATAAACTTGCAGAGGACAACTGATCCGAACATTCGTAGGATCCAATCTCTCGATGGGACAGCATCTTCAAACTAAAGCTGTACAATTTCTTACTAAGAGTCTGCGCTTGGGAAATTTCTTCCCACATTTCTTTCAACTCCGTATTTTCAGATTTTGTTATGTATGACGTAACATACCGAGCAACAGCAATGGAATTATCTGCAACATACTGTATATCCATATTTGCATTCCACATCGACAAAATCACTGGATTATAATCATTAATATACTTTGATTGTTCACTTCTTTTTAAATTGTAAGTATTTTTTGGAGATTTTCTAGTGATAGTATGCCTCACTGCTGACATGAAACTGTTGACTCTTCCTTTGGATATTACTGGACGTGGAAATCCAAATCGACATTTTGTATAAAACTTTTCCTTTGACTTGTATTTCCGTCGACAGTATTTGCACATCGATGAGTTTGGAACCGTAAAACTTGTTGTCTTAAGGTATTTTCTTCTCTTGGTTTTGGTATAGCACATGTAACATAGTCTTCAATAAAAGATAAAACAGTCTCATCCGAATCAGTTCCAAATTTGGGTGCATCCTTGATCCATAAAGCATATGTATATGAGGAGCACCTCTAGCCTGGTACTCCTTTCTCCATAAGAAATCAATAACTTCTCCAAGAGGTGGGTTGTTTTTATTGCAGATAAAAGACATCATAGCTTGAAACCTATGAATAAAATATCTGCACACATTTACAGGATCCAAGGAACACAGTTTTCCAGGTGTCTTGAATTCAATGTTTTTAATATTTGAATTTGCTTCTCAAAGAAATTCAAGTAAATCGTCCCATGCGTATTCAGCACAGCTTAGCGTAACAAACCACGTAGGGGTTCCTAAGTTCCTTAACATACATTTAAGTTCTCCATGACGACGATACCAATACTCATTAGTACCACGTTGACACACCATCAAATTAATCAATTGAGATTCTAAATGATTGTCTCTCTGTTGTACTTTGTCCATGAATTCCTTTGCAGAAACATGTTGAAGATGAACTCCTGTTTTTAATATGTGGTTGACTGCATATGAAAGTCCAGATAAGTCACTTTCAAACAAAAGATGAAATATATATGCAATACATTGTCGAAATCTTGGATCTTCTGAGTACAATCTTGTTCGATATTCTGATGCTGGAATCTGTACTGGTCGTTCGTCATATCGTCCACCTTTTCCAGTGGGGAAGAGCTGTGGAAAACAACGAGCTTCCAAACTTTTTTCCCAGACACTCATGGGAGTCCCCTTCGCTTTCTTCATTTGGAATAATTCAATAGTATTTCCAATCACTTCCTTTGAATGTAAAGGATGTACACTATAATGTTCATAAATTTCTTCACTTTTGGAGATGTCCACTTTTTCAATTTGGCCACTTCAAATTTCGCTATCATCTCCTAAAACAATTTCTTCTTCTTCCACATACACATTTTTGTAGTAAACATTGTTTTTTATGAGATATAACGTAGCCTTTTGCACTTTGCTCACATCTACTAATTCTTGCCATATTTTCCGACTCTTCGTAGGAACACCATTAACTAGAATAACTACAGGTTCAGTTTCCTCTTTCTCTACACCAATAGTTTCAATATTTTTCTTTAAATCTAAAGGTAAATACACAACTCTTCCTTTTAATCCTCTTTGTAAATCTGTGGGAGGCAACTTACCTGTTTTAGGCTCCTTACGAACAATAGCCTGAAACGGGTGCACAGATTGAATCAGAATGGACTCATAAGTATTTAAATCTACCAGTTCTGGAGGAATAGCTACCAACTCTAGGTTATTATGTACAGCTCTAGCTGGCATTTTGTTGTCCTCTAATTTGGTATAACAATATTTACAAATACGTTGATCAGTACCCAAATCAAAGCAATCTTCTACCAACAAATAAGTTGCAAATTCCTTCCACTTATCATTGTTTTCTTTTTCACTTTTTAAATACAGATCAACATTCCTAGTTTGATTTCTATAGTGAGTTCGTCAACAACAAATACAAACATAGTTTGGTCTTTCACAACAAATTACCTTAAACTTCGTAATTTCTTCTTCAAACTTCTCAGTACTACTATCTTCCACGTCTTCTTCAACACCTACTTCTATCAATCTCTCACTTTCTATACACTCTTGTTCAGGACCAAAGTCCCGAAACTCTATTTCATCACAAACTTTTTCACATCTGATACTGACCCATGCAAAAGAGCACTGTTTAAGTCACTTAAAATTATTGCAGGACTTTTTACATAGTACAATCTTCTTACTAACTTCCGCATTTGAGAGTGATGTACTGCTAACATTTTCAAATGATGAAAAACACTTTTACACACTTTTCTAGAAAGACAAGCCAGAGAATGACCTTGCAATAAACCAGTATTTTTTCTCACTTTGCAAGGATCTAGTCCTTGCAGCATCTTAGGGGGCATATTCACAAGAACGTGTGATAACTACCGCAAGTGTAGCTTAACGCAACACTTCCCATCGCAGTCCATCACGGGAAAACAACTCCGTGTTAACGTGGTATTCACAACACGGCGGCACCATGCGATAGACACAAGATAACACGTCAAATGAACGTGTTAAAACTAACGCGATGCAGAAAAAACGCGAACGCAAAAATTGTAGCGATGAGGCCAATCGCGATACAAAAATCAGCGATAACCAGCGAGAGGCCTGCAATACCCACGCGTCATGCGTGTAAATGCACAATAAAAGCAGAGTAAAAAAACAGTGAGATGACAATGTACGAGCACAACCCCACATCCATGACGTAGAACAAATGAGCATCGTCCCACATCAAATAGGCATCTCCCCACAGTCACAATGTACATTGACATGCAGTCTGCATGTAAACTGCGCAAATGCTGAAACATGCATGTAACACACAGTGAAACCTCATCTCCCCCTCACATTGCAGAGGGACAAGCAACCCCTCCTGCACACAGACGTGTCATGACCATGACCAACAAATCACGAAAGTGTGGACGAATGTAGGGGCAGTGACTCCTGCTTACGTACATGTTGCCCATGTTGTGGGACCTGAGTCACAGGGGGCATCCCTGCATCATAGTGGTACATATCTGACCCAAAAAGGAGCCCTGTTGTCACCTGCAGGACACAAATGGCAGCCAAAATGGAATGAATCTGGACACATGTGAAACGCCGAAGAGTGGGATTCCCTACTAACTGCGACACACAGAACTGGCAGTTCGAACACGTGACACCCTAAACAGCCTCTCTGCACAGAGGTGACACACCCACCACACATGAACAAATCACAAAAATGTCAGCAATACATGTCGCACTCACACTTGCCTGAGTGATGTGCCTGTATTGATGAGAGACATGCACTCAGGGATAGTGTTCTTTGAATGCATTTATTTGCACATGCTTTGCCTGTGGTCATTATGTACTGTCCCAATACTGCCAAGGACTGCCACAATGTGACGTGCTCATGTGAAGAAATTGTCAATGATGGTGTTCCTACGGGCTATTCCTGCTGCGGCTGCAGTGGGCTGTGGTCCACCTGCCTCATCCCCATCATCATCGTCCGGTGCATCTGGCACATGTATCCATGGTGCCCTGCTGCGTACACATATGTTGTGCAACACACAACATGCAACGATCATCTTGCACACGATGTCTGGGCTGTACAGGAGCCTTCCACCTGTGATGTGCAGGCACCTGAAACGTGACTTCAACACGCCAAATGTGCATTCCACGATGCCCCTGGTGCGTTTGTGGGCCGCATTGTACTGCCTCTGGGCCTGGGTGTTCGGGGCTCGGAGGGGTGTCATCATCCAAGCGCAGAGTGCATATCCTTGGTCACCTGTGACAGTGCAGAGAGACATGAGTCAATAGTTGGTTCGGCATGATCTGTTGGCAGGCTCACTGGTTCATTGGTGTGTGATATGTGTGACTTTGTGATTCCTGCATGACATGTACTGCTTGTTGCAAATGAGCGGCATCAATGTGGATTACGTAGCCTCAATGCCGCTTCTCCCTCCCCCGAGCATATTCACCAGAGTGCGCAGCGCGGTTGCATCACTTGCACCCCTACAGCACACTATTGTCATGCCTGTCTGCGTATGTCCACAAGCCTGACGACGACACAGTGATGTCCTGCGCTGAAGGCGGACGGACACGTGTGTGTAGGGCAATGGTAAAGACAGGGCGGATACAGATGTAGAGTTTATGCCTGGCTGAACTCGCCATGCGGCCGAGGGTAGACCTTTGGCTTATGCTGTGGAAATAGCGACACACACAACAGTTGGCATGTCTGATCCCTGACCCCCAGTGGGCCTGCGTACCCTCATCTACCCCTTGGCCGAGCCCGTACTCCGGGCGCATACTACATGGCAACATTGAATTTTGCGTGACGTGTGGCGCCGACACTACACCTGAGACACATGCATTAGTTACTTCCCTGGCAAGGCCTAAACTTAACCACGCCCAGAGCCATCTGTGGAATGACCACACCCCTACGCCGTACTGCCGTACGCAGGTCCACTCCTCACGCTCACAGGGGGTCTGACACAGCCACATGTCCCAGGTCTACCCCACTGCCTGAGGTGACTAGGTTGCGCCCGCTGTACATGGCACAATGTAATGTGGTATGGCCCGGGGCCCACATGCATACATAATGACCACACGGACACACTGAGATTATCCGTGGAACTGGCTACGGGCACGTGCGCCCGGCACCTTTTATTGCCAGGGCCACATGTCCAGTGACGCCTGTGCTGGATGGGAGTTGGGTAGTGTACGCCACCCCTCAGGGGTTGGTTGGTGCTGGCAACAACTACAACAGTGATCAGACAATCAGAAGTTCAAAGTACAAACAGCAAGGTTCCAGGACTTGAGCTGCACAGAGTTGGTGGCCCCGGATGCACAGCGGCCGGCACAGGCACACCGCCACGGGACGGTGACTTGCGATGCACTGAGGTAGGGCCAGGTGAGCTGAGCGGGCGCACATTGATGTCCAAGGAGAGTGTCGCAGAGTGTTACGGGGGACAGTGGAAGGTGTCCATCCAGGGCATGATGTAGAGGGCAGAAGCAAGCAGAAACAGGCAATATGGAGGAGTTGAATGCTACAGTCTCCTTTTCCCCACGATGTCAGTATCAGCTACATGATGATGGAGACAACAACCAGGCCATAGATGCTGACGCCACAAGAGTTCCATCAGAGAGTGTCCATGACTCCCGTGGCACAGAGTCAGTGGCACCAGAGCCGGAAGGGGATGCAGTCTGCGATGAGGCCTCTACAATGATATGAAGTCTGCAATTGACAAATCAAGACCCAGTTCCAATTGTGTGTCCTACTCGACCGCAGTGTGTGCCAGAGGCAGCGGTCAGCGCGGGGCAAGCGCTGTGCAGCCAGCTCCTCCTGGATTTCTAACACACGGCCTTGAAATGGCATGTGGAGAAGATTCCTGGTTGACGGAGGCGGAGGCACCAGAGCTGAGCGGGTGTTTAGCCAGCGACGATGCCGTGTCCTGCCTGTTACGGACTGTATTGGATTGGTGTGAGGCCTGCTGGACCGCAGTGTAGGCCGGAGGCAGCGGTCAGCAAGGGCCCACAGACACGTGTGGTCGGAATGCTATGCACAGAGTTGGTGGCACCACCGCGAAGAGAGTATACTGATTTAGACTCTGCATTAACATGTGTACTCTGCCATTGTGTAATCAAGACTCGGGTCCAAATGTGTGGCCTACTTGTCCGCTGTGTAGGCCGGTGCAGTACGTCAACGACAGAGGAGTACTGCAAGCCTTGCCCGCGGAGGGCCTCTGGCTTGGTGCGAGTGCAGGCACGTGGTGGGCCCTCTTGGGGACACGCCGGTGTCGGCAGGTGAGCAGTGAGGCCTGGATGCGCATGGCCGGGCTGGACTGGTTCGGGGTCCAGCGGCTCGGGCTGCGGCAGACGCACAGGATGACGGCGACACTGCTCTCGGTGACGGCGTCGGCCTCGTGGCGGGGTGGGAGGCGCCGCCCTGGCAGACATGTTGGGCATTCCGGAAGAGAACCACGCCCAGAGCTACATGCTTTTTATTCACACCCCTACGCTGGCCTGGCATACGCCGGGCCAGCCCCCTTTGCACACGCTTGCAGGGGGGGACGTCACAGGCTACATTTCCGAGACCTTCCCCACTGGCTGGGGTGACATGGTTGCGTCCACTGTCCACAACACTACCACCACCAGCAGTATATGTAGACATGGATATGTCTGTGGTCTGCATACTGCAGTCTGTCCAGCACTTCCATGCCACACTTGGCATTGTGTGCATTCTCATTCATGGGTCAATTGCCTCCTTCGCACATGCCTGCTTCCCACCTCTCCCCGCATACTGCTATTGTGTGGCTGAGGTGCCATGCCGGTGATCGCTCATGTACATGGCTAGCCCAGGTTTCCGCAGTACGTTGTGCAGTCGTGTCTGGTGGGTGGGCATGTTGTATGTGTGTTTGTAACGTGTGCATTCCCAGGGTTGTGAGTTGCATGATTGTGGATTTGAGGTGTGTGGTGTGTTCATTTGGTACTTACCAACGAGCACTGCATTTCCGCAGGTGCCATCCTGGAAGCGCCGGTTGATGATGGACTGTCGGAAGATGTATGAATCATGCACACTGCCTGGGTAGTTTGCGACGACATTGGTGAAGAGTCCCCGGTGGTTGACTATTGCCTGCACATTGATGGAATGCGTGTGCTTTCTGTTGCGGTAATTGTGTGCAGTGTCGGCAGGGGGCACAAGTAGGACATGTGTGCAGTCAATTGCCCCCAACACGTGCGGGAAGCCTGCTATGGCGTAGAAGCCTTGCTTGGTCTCCAGTTGTTCCTGCGCAGTGTGGGGGAAGTATAGGTACTGGGGTACCAAGCTGGTGATGGCATCCAGGACAGGTGTGAGGAACTTGGATAGGGCTGGCTGTGAGACTCCTCCGACTCTGGCAGTTGTTGGTTGGAATGTCCAGGAGGCCAACAGGTGCAGCACGGCCAGCAGCTTTGTCTGAGGTGGGATGTTGGTTGTCCGCTGATGGTCAGGAGGCGGAGGATGGTTGACCTTTTGAGTCTGTAGTGGGCAATGACATTCTCTGGTGTCAAGTCTGTGAGGCTGGTGCGTTTCCTGAAGGTCCGCTGTCTTTGTCTGCGCTGCCTCCGTGGCGGTCCGAGGGGGTGGGAGGAATACGGGGGGGTGGCGGGCCTGGGTGTGGTGGCCCTGTTGGGGCTCCGAGCTGCATGATGAGTAGCTCCATGGCATCTGTTATTCTTCAGGTATGGCTGTGGGCTGGGCTCCCTTTTCTGGTGCAGATTGTTGTCCGACTTTGCACCAGGTCAGAGCAGGTGTTAGTTTCCTGCTGCTAACGCGCCTTATCACATGTTTTGTGATCTTATCGTAGATCTGGCTGGTCGTTGAGAATGTTGCATTGTGGTGTTGTCGCGGATTTTTGCACGGTAACGCCTACTCTGCATATCATTAGCGTTAGTTGCCGGGGTCATCTGTGGAGATGTTTTTTGCGGCTGCTATCGCAGGTAAACTGGTGATATCGGCTCTTTGCACCAGCTTGTGAATGGGGCGATGAATTTATCACGACTTTGGCTGAGATAAAGTGCCGTTAACTCGGCGATAGTTCCTTGAGAATATGCCCCTTAATCTTTTGTTTAACACTTTTTTTTACTATACTCTCGTAAGAAATTGCGTAAAATATCAATAGACTCCTGTCGTATACTACAAATACTACTACAATCCCAAGTATACACTGGGGCTTTAGTACGTCTCCCTAGAACTTCATCAACTATCACTTCTTCTACATTTCTAGGAACCATCTTTTCTTTTTCAATTGCAGAACCGTTTTTCACTTCATAAGCACGACCACTGGTATCAACTGCATGAACTAATATATTGGTTTGAAAATAGCTCTCTTCATTAAAAAAAGGTTCTGAACTTGAAGTGTGTTTCCATTCACCCAAAAAAATATCACAAAAGTTAGTTCTGTTAATTAGTCTCTTCTTTTTACTTTTGGCCTTCATAAAATGCATAGGCTTATCTAATGATCGCACTCTGTTTAAAACTAAAATGAATAATTTCCTTTTAATTCAAAAGCCTTTTCAACAATAGTTTCAATCTGTTTTTCTTTTTATAAAATGCTGATCTTTTTTATATTTCTTGCCATCTTTTAATAAATTTTGTACTACTCTATTGTGAAACATTCGTTTCCTTATTTCATCAAATTGATTCTTTCTTCTTTTACCATAGATTGTTTTTTCAGAACGTGATTTGCCATTAATTTGTCCTTTTTTCATTTCATTCTTCTTTGTTCTTGAGGTATTCTTTCTACTTTCTACATTGTGCAAACTGTTTCTAGTCCTTGAAAGTCTTTTAATAAATTCTTTTGTTCTCTTACCGCAAGACTTTTTCTTTTTCCCACATGTTGTAGTTCATCTAATTCTTGCTGTTGTCTTTTCTTTAAATAGTATTGTTTCTTTTCTTCTTTTCGCTTTTCTGTTTTTTTGGCCATGGTAAGTCTTTTTTAATGATGATGAACAATATCTGAATTTTTTTTTTTAATTAAAATTATTAATATAACTATATAGAAATATACTATTCTATTACTAAACAAACACGTTCTACATAAAAACCAATGAAATGCTTTGTTTTGAAATCACATAGGGTTTGCTGCACTACATGGGTACTACCTGGGTAATTGGAGGAGTGAATGAGTAGTGTTTAGGTGTTTAGAGTACTGCATGGGTAGTGGACAGGGGATTGTAGCAGAGCATGTGTTATTGCCTGGGTCATTGCATGAGTACTTGGGTAGTGACTGGATCATTAGAGTGCTGCAAGGAGAGTGCATGGTGAATTTATAAGTGCTTGTGTTTGGCGGAGTGATTGGATAAGGACATGGTGCTGGCTAGTTGATTGGAGGAATGTATAGGTAGTGACAGGGAGATGGCTGGACTACATGGGTAGTGCTCAGGGGATTGTAACAGTACATGTGTTATTGCCTGGGTTAATGCATGAGTACATGGGTAGTGAATGGATGGTTAGAGTACTGCAAGGAGAGTGCATGGTGAATTTATAAGTGCTTGGGTTTTGGCGGAGTGATTGGATAAGGACATGGTGCTGGATGGGTGATTGGAAGAGTGCACATGGAGTGACAGGGGGATTGCTGGACTGCATAGGTACTACCTGGGTAATTAAAGGAGTGAATCAGTACTGTGTAGGTGGTTAGAGGTCTGCATGAGTAGTGCACAGGGGATTGTAGTAGTGCATGTGTTAGTGCCTGGGTCATTGCATGAGTACATGTGTAGTGACTGGATCATTACAGTGCTGCAAGGAGAATGCATGGTGAATTTATAAGTGCTTGGGTTTTGGCGGAGTGATTGGATAGGTACATGGTGCTGGCTGAGTGATTGGAAGAGTGCACAGGGAGTGACAGGGGGATTGCTGGACTGCATAGGTACTACCTGGGTAATTGGAGGAGTGAATCAGTAGTGTGTAGGTGGTTAGAGGTCTGCATGGAAAGTGCACAGGGGATTGTAGCAGTGCATGTGTTAGTGCCTGGGTCATTGCATGAGTACATGGGTACTGACTGGATCATTAGAGTGCTGCAAGGAGAGTGCATGGTTAATTTATAAGTGCTTGGGTTTTGGCGGAGTGATTGGATAAGGACATAGGGCTGGCTGGGTGATTGGAGGAGTGCATAGGTAGTGACAGGTAGATTACTGGACTGCATAGGTAGTGCTCAGGGGATTGTAGCAGTGCATCTGTTAGTGCCTGGCTCATTGCATGAGTACATGGGTAGTGACTGGATGATTACAGTGCTGCAAGGAGAGGCATGGTGAATTTATAAGTGCTTGGGTTTTGGCGGAATGATTGGATAAGTACATGGTGCTGGCTGGGTGATTGGAAGAGTGCACAGGGAGTGACAGGGAGAATGCTACAGTGCATGGGTAGTGCTCTGGGGATTGTAGCACTGCATGAGTTAGTGCCTGGGTCATTGCATGAGTACATGGGTACTGACTGGATCATTAGAGTGCTGCAAGGAGAGTGCATGGTTAATTTATAAGTGCTTGGGTTTTGGCGGAGTGATTGGATAAGGACATGGGGCTGGCTGGGTGATTGGAGGAGTGCATAGGTAGTGACAGGTAGATTACTGGACTGCATAGGTAGTGCTCAGGGGATTGTAGCAGTGCATGTGTTAGTGCCTGGCTCATTGCATGAGTACATGGGTAGTGACTGGATGATTAGAGTGCTGCAAGGAGAGGCATGGTGAATTCTCCAAGAAAATCTACCAGGCTGACAATAAAAGTAGGGAACTTTACAATATTGTCAAAAAATTTTCATCACCTGCGGCTATTAAATGCCCGTTTTTACCAACTAGTGAATGGACGAATATGATGGCCTCTTTCTTTTATGATAAAATTAAGAAAATTCAGGACTCTTTTGAAATACAGCCATCGACGCATATTGCTGATCCTGATTCCCTTAGTGCGGTGGTAAACTCTAAATTCTCCCTTAGGCAGTTTCCTGCTATTTCGCTGGATCAATCCTTAACCCTCATGAAGTCCTTGAAGTCAGGCTCTCCGACTGACCCCTGTCCTGCCAAGGTGCTATCAGCAATCGCGGAGGTGATTAATCCCACGGTTAATCTGATCCTAAACAATGCTTTGCGGGAGGGTTATATGCCTCCCTGCTGGAAACATGCTAAAATTCTTCCTTTACTAAAAAAACCTACGGCTGACCCGGAGATAGCCGGTAATTACCGCCCCATATCTCTGCTTCCCTTCTTCTCCAAGGTTTTGGAGAAATATGTTAATTCTATTATTACCGATTACATTGAGACCAATCAACTCCTGCACCCTAGTCAGTCAGGTTTTAGGGCTAATTTTAGTACTGAATCGGCCCTTTTGGAAGTGGTGGAAACTATAAAAACCACGCTAGATCGAGGAGGCAACGCGGTCTTGGTACTTTTGGATCTCTCCGCGGCTTTTGACACTGTGCCCCACAATAGATTGGTGCAAAGATTGGTGGAGGGTGGTGTCGGTGGCCTAGCCTTGAGGTGGATCGAGTCATTTCTCAGCGACCGCCTGCAAACTATATGGTCCCCCCCTTTCTCTGCTGCTATTCCTCCCATGAATGTTGGAGTCCCGCAGGGCTCTATTTTGAGCCCTACCTTGTTTAATCTTTATATGGCCCCTATCGCCCTTTTGGCAGAACAACACGGGGCTAAGATCGTTTCATATGCAGACGATACTCAGTTGTTGTTCACTTGCGAGAAGGGTGTTGAGTTTGATGGACATGCAATTAACTCATGTCTCTCAGCAGTTTTTTTGTGGCTGAAGGATAATCAAATGAAATGCAATCCTGATAAGTCAGAGATTATCTTTTTGGCTCTCGACCATGTGAGACTTGGTATGACTGGTGGCCGCAGGATCTGACCCCTCCCAGGTCGTCTGTGACCTTGGTTAAGAACCTTGGTGTCAGGCTGGATGCCACACTTTCTATGAAGTCCCAGATTCAATCCGTGGCTGGGACCTGTTTCGGGATTTTAAAAATGGTGAGGAATTTTCTTCCCCTGCTCTCTGTCCCTCACAGAAAGACCATTGTCCAGGCTCTGGTTATCTCGAGATTGGACTACGTGAACTCTCTGTATTTGGGACTTCCCAGTTATCTAATCACCCGTTTGCAAGTGATCCAGAATTCGGCTGCTAGGGCCATCTTTTTGGCTGGCCCTAGAACTCATTCGTCCCCTCTCTTGTTATCCCTGCATTGGCTCCCTGTTCAGAAAAGAATCCATTTTAAAGCACTGATTCTGGTTTTTAAAGCTTTCAATCAGATTGGAGCCCCTTATCTCAGACAAAGATTTCCTCATTACACTCCCCAACGTACCCTGAGGTCCTCATCTCAACTCTTGATTCCTGTTCCCAAAATTTCTCTTGCTCGGGTCGGAGGTCGATCTTTCCAAGTGATCGCCTCCCACCTATGGAACAGTCTCCCTTTGGCCCTCAGACAGGTTCAGGACCTCCTTACTTTCAGGAAAAAACTTAAGACGTGGCTCTTCCAACTTTAATTCCCGTTTTTGGCAGGCTTCTCGTCTGGCTTTCCTTTGTTGTGCTTGTTTACGTGGTTTTTTGCTTAGCGCCGGGACACTCCTGGGAGTAGCCGTGCGCTTTATAAATGCCCAATTAACATAACATAACATAACATAAGTGCTTGGGTTTTGGCGGAGTGATTGGATAAGTACATGGTGCTGGCTGGGTGATTGGAAGAGTGCACAGGGAGTGACAGGGGGATTGCTGGACTGCATGGGTAGTGCTCTGGGGATTGTAGCACTGCATGAGTTAGTGCCTGGGTCATTGCATGAGTACATGGTTAGTGACTGGATGATTAGAGTACTGCAAAGAGAGTGCATGGTGAAGTTATAAGTGCTTGGGTATTGGCGCAGTGATTAGATAAGTACATGATGCTGGCTGGGTGATTACAGCAGTGCATGGGTAGTGACAGGGTGATTGTTGGACTGCATGGGTATTACCTGGGTAATTGAAGGAGTGAATCAGTAGTGTATAGGTGGTTAGAGGACTGCATGGGTAGTGCTCAGGGGATTGTAGCAGTGCATGTGTTAGTGCCTGGGTTATTACATGAGTACATGGGTAGTGACTGGATGATTAGACTACTGCAAGGAGAGTGCATGGTGAATTTATAAGTGCTTGGGTTTTGGCGGAGTGATTGGATAAGGACATGGGTCTGGCTGGGTGATTGGAGGAGTGCATAGGTAGTGACAGGGAGATTACTGGACTGCATAGGTAGTGCTCAGGGGATTGTAGCAGTGCATGTGTTAGTGCCTGGGTCATTGCATGAGTACATGGGTATTGACTGGATAATTAGACTGCTGCAAGGAGAGGCATGGTGAATTTATTAGTGCTTGGGTTTTGGCAGAGTGATTAGATAAGTACATGGTGCTGGCTTGATGATTGGAAGATTGCACAGGGAGTGACAGGGGGATTGCTGGACTGCATGGGTAGTGCTCTGGGGATTGTAGCACTGCATGAGTTAGTTCCTCGGTCATTGCATGAGTACATGGGTAGTGACTGGATGATTAGAGTACTGCAAAGAGAGTGCATGGTGAATTTATAAGTGCTTGGGTATTGGTGCGGTGATTGGATAAGTACATGATGCTGGCTGGGTGATTACAGCAGTGCATGGGTAGTGACAGGGGGATTGCTGGACTGCATAGGTACTACCTGGGTAATTAAAGGAGTGAATCAGTACTGTGTAGGTGGTTAGAGGTCTGCATGGGTAGTGCACAGGGGATTGTAGCAGTGCATGTGTTAGTGCCTGGGTTATTGCATGAGTACATGGGTAGTGACTGGATGATTAGAGTACTGCAAGGAGAGTGCATGGTGAATTTATAAGTGCTTGGGTTTTGGCGGAGGGATTGGATAAGTACATGGTGTTGGATGGGTCATTGGAGGAGTGCATGGGTAGTGACAGGGCGATGGCTGGACTGCATGGGTAGTGCTCAGGGGATTGTAGCACTGCATGTCTTATTGCCTGGGTTAATGCATGAGTACATGGGTAGTGACTGGATCATGAGAGAGCTTCAAGGAGAGTGCATGGTAACTTTATAAGTGCTTGGGTTTTGGCGGAGTGATTGGATAAGGACATGGGGCTGGCTGGGTGATTGGAGGAGTGCATAGGTAGGGAAGGGAGATTACTTGACTGCATAGGTACTGCTCAGGGGATTGTAGCAGTGCATGTGTTAGTGCCTGGGTCATTGCATGAGTACATGGGTAGTGACTGGATTATTAGACTGCTGCAAGGAGAGGCATGGTGAATTTATAAGTGCTTGGGTTTTGGCGGAGTGATTGGATAAGTACATGGTGCTGGCTGGGTGATTGGAAGAGTGCACAGGGAGTGACAGGGAGATTGCTACAGTGAATGGGTAGTGCTCTGGGGATTGTAGCACTGCATGAGTTAGTGTCTGGGTCATTGCATGAGTACATGGGTAGTGACTGGATTATTAGAGTACTGCAAAGAGAGTGCATGGTGAATTTATAAGTGCTTGGGTTTTGGCGGAGTTATTGGATAAGTACATGGTGCTGGCTGGGTGATTGGAAGAGTGCACAGGGAGTGACAGGGGTATTGCTGGAGTGCATAGGTAGTGCTCTGGTGATTGTAGCACTGCGTGAGTTAGTGCCTGGGTCATTGCATGAGTACATGGGTAGTGACTGGATGATTAGAGTACTGCAAGGAGAGTGCATGGCGAATTTATAAGTGCTTGGGTTTTGGCAGAGTGATTGGATAAGGGCATGGTGCTGGATGGGTGATTGGAAGAGTGCACATGGAGTGACAGGGGGATTGCTGGACTGCATTGGTACTACCTGGGTAATTAAAGGAGTGAATCAGTACTGTGTAGGTGGTTAGAGGTCTGCATGGGTAGTGCCCAGGGGATTGTAGCAGTGCATGTGTTACTGCCTGGGTCATTGCATGAGTACATGGGTAGTGACTGTATAATTGCAGTGCTGCAAGGAGAATGCATGGTGAATTTATAAGTGCTTGGGTTTTGGCGGAGTGATTGGATAAATACATGGTGCTGGCTGAGTGATTGGAACAGTGCATAGGGAATGACAGGGGGATTGGTGGACTGCATAGGTACTACCTGGGTAATTGGAGGAGTGAATCAGTAGTGTGTACGTGGTTAGATGTCTGCATGGAAAGTGCACAGGGGATTGTAGGAGTGCATGTGTTATTGCCTGGGTCATTGCATGAGTACATGGGTACTGACTGGATCATTACAGTGCTGCAAGGAGAGTGCATGGTGAATTTATAAGTGCTTGGGTTTTGGTGGAGTGATTGGAATAGGACATGGGGCTGGCTGGGTGATTGGAGGAGTGCATAGGTAGTGACAGGTAGATTACTGGACTGCATAGGTAGTACTCAGGGGATTGTAGCAGTGCATGTGTTAGTGCCTGGCTCATTGCATGAGTACATGGGTAGTGACTGGATGATTAGAGTGCTGCAAGGAGAGGCATGGTGAATTTATAAGTGCTTGGGTTTTGGCAGAGTGATTGGATAAGTACATGGTGCTGGCTGGGTGATTGTAAGAGTGCACAGGGAGTGACAGGGAGATTGCTACAGTGCATGGGTAGTGCTCTGGGGATTGTAGCACTGCATGAGTTAGTGCCTGGGTCATTGCATGAGTACATGGGTAGTGACTGGGTGATTAGAGTACTGCAAAGAGAGTGCATGGTGAATTTATAAGTGCTTGGGTATTGGCTCAGTGATTGGAGAAGTACATGGGGCTGGCTGGGTGATTGGAGGAGTGCATAGGGAGTTACAGGGAGATTACTGGACTACATAGATAGTGCTCTGGGGATTGTAGCAGTGCATGTATTAGTGCCTGTGTCATTGCATGAGTACATGGGTAGTGACTGGATGATTAGAGTGCTGCAAGGAAAGTGCATGGTGAATTTATAAGTGCTTGGGTTTTGGCGGAGTGATTGGATAAGTACATGGTGCTGGCTGGGTGATTGGAAGAGTGCACAGGAAGTGACATGGGGATTGCTGGAGTGCAAAGGTAGTGCTCTGGGGATTGTAGCACTGCATGAGTTAGTGCCTGGGTCATTGCATGAGTACATGGGTAGTGACTGGATGATTAGAGTACTGTAAGGAGAGTGCATGGTGAATTTATAAGTGCTTGGGTTTTGGCGGAGTGATTGGATAAGGACATGGGGCTGGCTGGGTGATTGGAGTAGTACATAGGTAGTGACAGGGAGATTACTGGACTGCATAGGTAGTGCTCAGGGGATTGTAGCAGTGCATGTGTTAGTGCCTGGGTCATTGCATGAGTACATGGGTAGTGACTGGATGATTAGAGTACTGCAAAGAGAGTGCATGGTGAATTTATAAGTGCTTGGGTATTGGCTCAGTGATTGGAGCAGTACATGGTGCTGGCTGGGTGATTGGAAGAGTGCATAGGTAGTGACAGGGAGATGGCTGGACTACATGGGTAGTGCTCAGGGGATTGTAACAGTGCATGTGTTATTGCCTGGGTTAATGCATGAGCACATGGGTAGTGACTGGATGATTAGAGTACTGCAAGGAGAGTGCATGGTGAATTTATAAGTGCTTGGGTTTTGGCGGAGTGATTGGATAAGGACATGGTGCTGGATGGGGGATTGGAAGAGTGCACATGGAGTGACAGGGGGATTGCTGGACTGCATGTGTACTACCTGGGTAATTAAAGGAGTGAATCAGTACTGTGTAGGTGGTTAAAGGTCTGCATGGGTAGTGCACAGGGGATTGTAGCAGTGCATGTGTTAGTGCCTGGGTCATTGCATGAGTACATGCGTAGTGACTGTATCATTACAGTGCTGCAAGGAGAATGCATGGTGAATTTATAAGTGCTTGGGTTTTGGCGGAGTGATTGGATAAGTACATGGTGCTGGCTGAGTGATTGGAAGAGTGCACAGGGAGTGACATGGGGATTGCTGGACTGCATAGGTACTACCTGGGTAATTGGAGGAGTGAATCAGTAGTGTGTAGGTGGTTAGAGGTCTGCATGGAAAGTGGACAGGGGATTGTAGCAGTGCCTGGGTCATTGCATGAGTACATGGGTACTGACTGGATCATTAGAGTGCTGCAAGGAGAGTGCATGGTGAATTTATAAGTGCTTGGGTTTTGGCGGAGTGATTGGATAAGGACATGGGGCTGGCTGGGTGATTGGAGGAGTGCATAGGTAGTGACAGGTAGATTACTGGACTGCATAGGTAGTGCTCAGGGGATTGTAGCAGTGCATGTGTTAGTGCCTGGCTCATTGCATGAGTACATGGGTAGCGACTGGATGATTAGAGTGCTGCACGGACAGGCATGGTGAATGTATAAGTGCTTGGGTTTTGGCGTAGTGATTGGATAAGTACATGGTGCTGGCTGGGTGATTGGAAGAGTGCACAGGGAGTGACAGGGGGATTGATGGACTGCCTGGGTAGTGCTCTGGGGTTTGTAGCACTGCATGAGTTAGTGCCTGGGTCATTGCATGAGTACATGGGTAGTGACTGGATGATTAGGGTACTGCAAAGAGAGTGCATGGTGAATTTATAAGTGCTTGGGTATTGGCGCAGTGATTGGATAAGTACATGATGCTGGCTGGGTGATTACAGCAGTGCATGAGTAGTGACAGGGTGATTGTTGGACTGCATGGATACTACCTGGGTAATTGAAGGAGTGAATCAGTAGTGTGTAGGTGGTTAGAGGACTGCATGGGTAGAGCTCAGGGGATTGTAGCAGTGCATGTGTTAGTGCCTGGGTTATTGCATGAGTACATGGGTAGTGACTGGATGATTAGACTACTTCAAGGATAGTGCATGGTGAATTTATAAGTGCTTGGGTTTTGGCGGAGTGATTGGATAAAGACATGGGGCTGGCTGGGTGAATGGAGGAGTGCATAGGTAGTGACAGGGAGATTTCTGGACTGCATAGGTAGTGCTCAGGGGATTGTAGCAGTGCATGTGTTAGTGCCTGGGTCATTGCATGAGTACATGGGTAGTGACTGGATAATTAGACTGCTGCAAGGAGAGGCATGGTGAATGTATAACTGCTTGGGTTTTGGCAGAGTGATTGGATAAGTACATGGTGCTGACTGGGTGATTGGAAGAGTGCACAGGGAGGGACGGGGGATTGCTGGACTGCATGGGTAGTGCTCTGGGGATTGTAGCACTGCATGAGCTAGTTCCTGGGTCATTGCATGAGTACATGGGTAGTGACTGGATGATTAGAGTACTGCAAAGAGAGTGCATGGTGAATTTATAAGTGCTTGGGTATTGGCGCAGTGATTGGATAAGTACATGATGCTGGCTGGGTGATTACAGCAGTGTATGGGTAGTGACAGGGGTATTGCTGGACTGCATAGGTACTACCTGGGTAATTAAAGGAGTGAATCAGTACTGTGTAGGTGGTTAGAGGTCTGCATGGGTAGTGCACAGGGGATTGTAGCAGTGCATGTGTTAGTGCCTGGGTCATTGCATGAGTACATGGGTAGTGACTGGATGATTAGAGTACTGCAAAGAGAGTGCATGGTGAATTTATAAGTGCTTGGGTATTGGCTCAGTGATTGGAGCAGTACATGGTGCTGGCTGGGTGATTGGAAGAGTGCATAGGTAGTGACAGGGAGATGGCTGGACTACATGGGTAGTGCTCAGGGGATTGTAACAGTGCATGTGTTATTGCCTGGGTTAATGCATGAGTACATGGGTAGTGACTGGATGATTAGAGTACTGCAAGGAGAGTGCATGGTGAATTTATAAGTGCTTGGGTTTTGGCGGAGTGATTGGATAAGGACATGGTGCTGGATGGGGGATTGGAAGAGTGCACATGGAGTGACAGGGGATTGCTGGACTGCATGTGTACTACCTGGGTAATTAAAGGAGTGAATCAGTACTGTGTAGGTGGTTAAAGGTCTGCATGGGTAGTGCACAGGGGATTGTAGCAGTGCATGTGTTAGTGCCTGGGTCATTGCATGAGTACATGGGTAGTGACTGTATCATTACAGTGCTGCAAGGAGAATGCATGGTGAATTTATAAGTGCTTGGGTTTTGGCGGAGTGATTGGATAAGTACATGGTGCTGGCTGAGTGATTGGAAGAGTGCACAGGGAGTGACATGGGGATTGCTGGACTGCATAGGTACTACCTGGGTAATTGGAGGAGTGAATCAGTAGTGTGTAGGTGGTTAGAGGTCTGCATGGAAAGTGGACAGGGGATTGTAGCAGTGCCTGGGTCATTGCATGAGTACATGGGTACTGACTGGATCATTAGAGTGCTGCAAGGAGAGTGCATGGTGAATTTATAAGTGCTTGGGTTTTGGCGGAGTGATTGGATAAGGACATGGGGCTGGCTGGGTGATTGGAGGAGTGCATAGGTAGTGACAGGTAGATTACTGGATTGCATAGGTAGTGCTCAGGGGATTGTAGCAGTGCATGTGTTAGTGCCTGGCTCATTGCATGAGTACATGGGTAGCGACTGGATGATTAGAGTGCTGCACGGAGAGGCATGGTGAATGTATAAGTGCTTGGGTTTTGGCGTAGTGATTGGATAAGTACATGGTGCTGGCTGGGTGATTGGAAGAGTGCACAGGGAGTGACAGGGGGATTGATGGACTGCATGGGTAGTGCTCTGGGGTTTGTAGCACTGCATGAGTTAGTGCCTGGGTCATTCCATGAGTACATGGGTAGTGACTGGATGATTAGGGTACTGCAAAGAGAGTGCATGGTGAATTTATAAGTGCTTGGGTATTGGCGCAGTGATTGGATAAGTACATGATGCTGGCTGGGTGATTACAGCAGTGCATGAGTAGTGACAGGGTGATTGTTGGACTGCATGGATACTACCTGGGTAATTGAAGGAGTGAATCAGTAGTGTGTAGGTGGTTAGAGGACTGCATGGGTAGTGCTCAGGGGATTGTAGCAGTGCATGTGTTAGTGCCTGGGTTATTGCATGAGTACATGGGTAGTGACTGGATGATTAGACTACTTCAAGGATAGTGCATGGTGAATTTATAAGTGCTTGGGTTTTGGCGGAGTGATTGGATAAAGACATGGGGCTGGCTGGGTGAATGGAGGAGTGCATAGGTAGTGACAGGGAGATTACTGGACTGCATAGGTAGTGCACAGGGGATTGTAGCAGTGCATGTGTTAGTGCCTGGGTCATTGCATGAGTACATGGGTAGTGACTGGATAATTAGACTGCTGCAAGGAGAGGCATGGTGAATTTATAACTGCTTGGGTTTTGGCAGAGTGATTGGATAAGTACATGGTGCTGACTGGGTGATTGGAAGAGTGCACAGGGAGGGACAGGGGGATTGCTGGACTGCATGGGTAGTGCTCTGGGGATTGTAGCACTGCATGAGCTAGTTCCTGGGTCATTGCATGAGTACATGGGTAGTGACTGGATGATTAGAGTACTGCAAAGAGAGTGCATGGTGAATTTATAAGTGCTTGGGTATTGGCGCAGTGATTGGATAAGTACATGATGCTGGCTGGGTGATTACAGCAGTGTATGGGTAGTGACAGGGGTATTGCTGGACTGCATAGGTACTACCTGGGTAATTAAAGGAGTGAATCAGTACTGTGTAGGTGGTTAGAGGTCTGCATGGGTAGTGCACAGGGGATTGTAGCAGTGCATGTGTTAGTGCCTGGGTCATTGCATGAGTACATGGGTAGTGACTGTATAATTGCAGTGCTGAAAGGAGAATGCATGGTGAATTTATAAGTGCTTGGGTTTTGGCGGAGTGATTGGATAAATACATGGTGCTGGCTGAGTGATTGGAAGAGTGCATTGGGAATGACAGGGGGATTGCTGGACTGCATAGGTACTACCTGGATAATTGGAGGAGTGAATCAGTAGTGTGTACGTGGTTAGATGTCTGCATGGAAAGTGCACAGGGGATTGTAGGAGTGCATGTGTTAGTGCCTGGGTCATTGCATGAGTACATGGGTACTGACTGGATCATTAGAGTGCTGCAAGGAGAGTGCATGGTGAAATTATAAGTGCTTGGGTTTTGGCGGAGTGATTGGATAAGGACATGGGGCTGGCTGGGTGAGTGGAGGAGTGCATAGGTAGTGACAGGTAGATTACTGGACTGCATAGGTAGTACTCAGGGGATTGTAGCAGTGCATGTGTTAGTGCCTGGCTCATTGCATGAGTACATGGGTAGTGACTGGATGATTACAGTGCTGCAAGGAGAGGCATGGTGAATTTATAAGTGCTTGGGTTTTGGCGGAGTGATTGGATAAGTACATGGTGCTGGCTGGGTGATTGGAAGAGTGCACAGGGAGTGACAGGGAGATTGCTACAGTGCATGGGTAGTGCTCTGGGGATTGTAGCACTGCATGAGTTAGTGTCTGGGTCATTGCATGAGTACATGGGTAGTGACTGGATTATTAGAGTACTGCAAAGAGAGTGCATGGTGAATTTATAAGTGCTTGGGTTTTGGCGGAGTTATTGGATAAGGACATGGGGCTGGCTGGGTATTTGGAAGAGAGCATAGGTAGTGACAGGGAGATTACTGGACTGCATAGATAGTGCTCAGGGGATTGTAACAGTGCATGTGTTAGTGCCTGGGTCATTGCATGAGTACATGGGTAGTGACTGGATGATTAGAGTGCTGCAAGGAGAGTGCATGGTGAATTTATAAGTGCTTGGGTTTTGGCGGAGTGATTGGATAAGTACATGGTGCTGGCTGGGTGATTGGAAGAGTGCACAGGGAGTGACAGGGGTATTGCTGGAGTGCATAGGTAGTGCTCTGGGGATTGTAGCACTGCATGAGTTAGTGCCTGGGTCATTGCATGAGTACATGGGTAGTGGCTGGATGATTAGAGTACTGCAAGGAGAGTGCATGGCGAATTTATAAGTGCTTGGGTTTTGGCAGAGTGATTGGATAAATACATGGTGCTGGATGGGTGATTGGAAGAGTGCACATGGAGTGACAGGGGGATTGCTGGACTGCATTGGTACTACCTGGGTAATTAAAGGAGTGAATTAGTACTGTGTAGAAGGTTAGAGGTCTGCATGGGTCGTGCCCAGGGGATTGTAGCAGTGCATGTGTTAGTGCCTGGGTCATTGCATGAGTACATGGGTAGTGACTGTATAATTGCAGTGCTGCAAGGAGAATGCATGGTGAATTTATAAGTGCTTGGGTTTTGGCGGAGTGATTGGATAAATACATGGTGCTGGCTGAGTGATTGGAAGAGTGCATAGGGAATGACAGGGGGATTGCTGGACTGCATAGGTACTACCTGGGTAATTGGAGGAGTGAATCAGTAGTGTGTACATGGTTAGATGTCTGCATGGAAAGTGCACAGGGGATTGTAGGAGTGCATGTGTTATTGCCTGGGTCATTGCATGAGTACATGGGTACTGACTGGATCATTAGAGTGCTGCAAGGAGAGTGCATGGTGAATTTATAAGTGCTTGGGTTTTGGCGGAGTGATTGGATAAGTACATGGTGCTGGCTGGGTGATTGTAAGAGTGCACAGGGAGTGACAGGGAGATTGCTACAGTGCATGGGTAGTGCTCTGGGGATTGTAGCACTGCATGAGTTAGTGCCTGGGTCATTGCATGAGTACATGGGTAGTGACTGGATGATTAGAGTACTGCAAAGAGAGTGCATGGTGAATTTATAAGTGCTTGGGTTTTGGCGGAGTTATTGGATAAGGACTTGGGGCTGGCTGGGTGATTGGAGGAGTGCATAGGTAGTGACAGGGAGATTACTGGACTACATAGATAGTGCTCAGGGGATTGTAGCAGTGCATGTGTTAGTGCCTGTGTCATTGCATGAGTACATGGGTAGTGACTGGATGATTAGAGTGCTGCAAGGAAAGTGCATGGTGAATTTATAATTGCTTGGGTTTTGGCGGAGTGATTGGATAAGTACATGGTGCTGGCTGGGTGATTGGAAGAGTGCACAGGGAGTGACATGGGGATTGCTGGAGTGCATAGGTAGTGCTCTGGGGATTGTAGCACTGCATGAGTTAGTGCCTGGGTCATTGCATGAGTACATGGGTAGTGACTGGATGATTAGAGTACTGTAAGGAGAGTGCATGGTGAATTTATAAGTGCTTGGGTTTTGGCGGAGTGATTGGATAAGGACATGGGGCTGGCTGGGTGATTGGAGGAGTACATAGGTAGTGACAGGGAGATTACGGGACTGCATAGGTAGTGCTCAGGGGATAGTAGCAGTGCATGTGTTAGTGCCTGGGTCATTGCATGAGTACATGGGTAGTGACTGGATGATTAGAGTACTGCAAAGAGAGTGCATGGTGAATTTATAAGTGCTTGGGTATTGGCTCAGTGATTGGAGAAGTACATGGTGCTGGCTGGGTGATTGGAAGAGTGCATAGGTAGTGACAGGGAGATGGCTGGACTACATGGGTAGTGCTCAGGGGATTGTAACAGTGCATGTGTTATTCCCTGGGTTAATGCATGAGTACATGGGTAGTGACTGGATGATTAGAGTACTGCAAGGAGAGTGCATGGTGAATGTATAAGTGCTTGGGTTTTGGCGGAGTGATTGGATAAGGACATGGTGCTGGATGGGTGATTGGAAGAGTGCACATGGAGTGACAGGGGGATTGCTGGACTGCATGTGTACTACCTGGGTAATTAAAGGAGTGAATCAGTACTGTGTAGGTGGTTAAAGGTCTGCATGGGTAGTGCACAGGGGATTGTAGCAGTGCATGTGTTAGTGCCTGGGTCATTGCATGAGTACATGGGTAGTGACTGGATCATTACAGTGCTGCAAGGAGAATGCATGGTGAATTTATAAGTGCTTGGGTTTTGGCGGAGTGATTGGATAAGTACATGGTGCTGGCTGAGTGATTGGAAGAGTGCACAGGGAGTGACAGGGGGATTGATGGACTGCATAGGTACTACCTGGGTAATTGCAGGAGTGAATCAGTAGTGTGTAGGTGGTTAGAGGTCTGCATGGAAAGTGGACAGGGGATTGTAGCAGTGTCTGGTTCATTGCATGAGTACATGGGTACTGACTGGATCATTAGAGTGCTGCAAGGAGAGTGCATGGTGAATTTATAAGTGCTTGGGTTTTGGCGGAGTGATTGGATAAGGACATGGGGCTGGCTGGGTGATTGGAGGAGTGCATAGGTAGTGACAGGTAGATTACTGGACTGCATAGGTAGTGCTCAGGGGATTGTAGTAGTGCATGTGTTAGTGCCTGGCTCATTGCATGAGTACATGGGTAGCAACTGGATGATTAGAGTGCTGCACGGAGAGGCATGGTGAATGTATAAGTGTTTGGGTTTTGGCGGAGTGATTGGATAAGTACATGGTGCTGGCTGGGTGATTGGAAGAGTGCACAGGGAGTGACAGGGGGATTGCTGGACTGCATGGGTAGTGCTCTGGGGTTTGTAGCACTGCATGAGTTAGTGCCTGGGTCATTGCATGAGTACATGGGTAGTGACTGGATGATTAGAGTACTGCAAAGAGAGTGCATGGTGAATTTATAAGTGCTTGGGTATTGGCGCAGTGATTGGATAAGTACATGATGCTGGCTGGGTGATTACAGCAGTGCATGAGTAGTGACAGGGTGATTGTTGGACTGCATGGATACTACCTGGGTAATTGAAGGAGTGAATCAGTAGTGTGTAGGTGGTTAGAGGACTGCATGGGTAGTGCTCAGGGGATTGTAGCAGTGCATGTGTTAGTGCCTGGGTTATTGCATGAGTACATGGGTAGTGACTGGATGATTAGACTACTTCAAGGAGAGTGCATGGTGAATTTATAAGTGCTTGGGTTTTGGCGGAGTGATTGGATAAAGACATGGGGCTGGCTGGGTGAATGGAGGAGTGCATATGTAGTGACAGGGAGATTACTGGACTGCATAGGTAGTGCTCAGGGGATTGTAGCAGTGCATGTGTTGGTGCCTGGGTCATTGCATGAGTACATGGGTAGTGACTGGATAATTAGACTGCTGCAAGGAGAGGCATGGTGAATTTATAACTGCTTGGGTTTTGGCAGAGTGATTGGATAAGTACATGGTGCTGACTGGGTGATTGGAAGAGTGCACAGGGAGTGACAGGGGGATTGCTGGACTGCATGGGTAGTGCTCTGGGGATTGCAGCACTGCATGAGCTAGTTCCTGGGTCATTGCATGAGTACATGGGTAGTGACTGGATGATTAGAGTACTGCAAAGAGAGTGCATGGTGAATTTATAAGTGCTTGGGTATTGGCGCAGTGATTGGATAAGTACATGATGCTGGCTGGGTGATTACAGCAGTGCATGGGTAGTGACAGGGGGGTTGCTGGACTGCATAGGTACTACCTGGGTAATTAAAGGAGTGAATCAGTACTGTGTAGGTGGTTAGAGGTCTGCATGGGTAGTGCACAGGGGATTGTAGCAGTGCATGTGTTAGTGCCTGGGTCATTGCATGAGTACATGGGTAGTGACTGTATAATTGCAGTGCTGAAAGGAGAATGCATGGTGAATTTATAAGTGCTTGGGTTTTGGCGGAGTGATTGGATAAATACATGGTGCTGGCTGAGTGATTGGAAGAGTGCATAGGGAATGGCAGGGGGATTGCTGGACTGCATAGGTACTACCTGGGTAATTGGAGGAGTGAATCAGTAGTGTGTACATGGTTAGATGTCTGCATGGAAAGTGCACAGGGGATTGTAGGAGTGCATGTGTTATTGCCTGGGTCATTGCATGAGTACATGGGTACTGACTGGATGATTAGAGTGCTGCACGGCGAGTGCATGGTGAATTTATAAGTGCTTGGGTTTTGGCAGAGTGATTGGATAAGGCCATGGGGCTGGCTGGGTGATTGGAGGAGTGCATAGGTAGTGACAGGTAGATTACTGGACTGCATAGGTAGTACTCAGGGGATTGTAGCAGTGCATGTGTTAGTGCCTGGCTCATTGCATGAGTACATGGGTAGTGACTGGATGATTAGAGTGCTGCAAGGAGAGGCATGGTGAATTTATAAGTGCTTGGGTTTTGGCAGAGTGATTGGATAAGTACATGGTGCTGGCTGGGTGATTGGAAGAGTGCACAGGGAGTGACAGGGAGATTGCTACAGTGCATGGGTAGTACTCTGGGGATTTTAGCACTGCATGAGTTAGTGCCTGGGTCATTGTATGAGTACATGGGTAGTGACTGGATGATTAGAGTACTGCAAAGAGAGTGCATGGTGAATTTATAAGTGCTTGGGTTTTGGCGGAGTGATTGGATAAGTACATGGTGCTGGCTGGGTGATTGGAAGAGTGCACAGGGAGTGACAGGGGGATTGCTGGAGTGCATAGGTAGTGCTCTGGGGATTGTAGCACTGCATGAGTTAGTGCCTGGGTCATTGCATGAGTACATGGGTAGTGACTGGATGATTAGAGTACTGTAAGGAGAGTGCATGGTGAATTTATAAGTGCTTGGGTTTTGGCGGAGTGATTGGATAAGGACATGGGGCTGGCTGGGTGATTGGAGGAGTGCATAGGTAGTGACAGGGAGATTACTGGACTGCATAGGTAGTGCTCAGGGATTGTAGCAGTGCATGTGTTAGTGCCTGGGTCATTGCATGAGTACATGGGTAGTGACTGGATGATTAGAGTACTGCAAAGAGAGTGCATGGTGAATTTATAAGTGCTTGGGTATTGGCTCAGTGATTGGAGAAGTACATGGTGCTGGCTGGGTGATTGGAAGAGTGCATAGGTAGTGACAGGGAGATGGCTGGACTACATGGGTAGTGTTCAGGGGATTGTAACAGTGCATGTGTTATTGCCTGGGTTAATGCATGAGTACATGGGTAGTGACTGGATGATTAGAGTACTGCAAGGAGAGTGCATGGTGAATGTATAAGTGCTTGGGTTTTGGCGGAGTGATTGGATAAGGACATGGTGCTGGATGGGTGATTGGAAGAGTGCACATGGAGTGACAGGGGGATTGCTGGACTGCATGTGTACTACCTGGGTAATTAAAGGAGTGAATCAGTACTGTGTAGGTGGTTAAAGGTCTGCATGGGTAGTGCACAGGGGATTGTAGCAGTGCATGTGTTAGTGCCTGGGTGATTGCATGAGTACATGGGTAGTGACTGGATCATTACAGTGCTGCAAGGAGAATGCATGGTGAATTTATAAGTGCTTGGGTTTTGGCGGAGTGATTGTATAAGTACATGGTGCTGGCTGAGTGATTGGAAGAGTGCACAGGGAGTGACAGGGGGATTGCTGGACTGCATAGGTACTACCTGGGTAATTGCAGGAGTGAATCAGTAGTGTGTAGGTGGTTAGAGGTCTGCATGGAAAGTGGACAGGGGATTGTAGCAGTGCCTGGGTCATTGCATGAGTACATGGGTACTGACTGGATCATTAGAGTGCTGCAAGGAGAGTGCATGGTGAATTTATAAGTGCTTGGGTTTTGGCGGAGTGATTGGATAAGGACATGGGGCTGGCTGGGTGATTGGAGGAGTGCATAGGTAGTGACAGGTAGATTACTGGATTGCATAGGTAGTGCTCAAGGGATTGTAGCAGTGCATGTGTTAGTGCCTGGCTCATTGCATGAGTACATGGGTAGCGACTGGATGATTAGAGTGCTGCACGGAGAGGCATGGTGAATTTATAAGTGCTTGGGTTTTGGCGGAGTGATTGGATAAGTACATGGTGCTGGCTGGGTGATTGGAAGAGTGCACAGGGAGTGACAGGGGGATTGCTGGACTACATGGGTAGTGCTCTGGGGATTGTAGCACTGCATGAGTTAGTGCCTGGGTCATTGCATGAGTACATGGGTAGTGACTGGATGATTAGAGTACTGCAAAGAGAGTGCATGGTGAATTTATAAGTGGTTGGGTATTGGCGCAGTGATTGGATAAGTACATGATGCTGGCTGGGTGATTACAGCAGTGCATGAGTAGTGACAGGGTGATTGTTGGTCTGCATGGGTACTACCTGGGTAATTGAAGGAGTGATTCAGTAGTGTGTAGGTGGTTAGAGGACTGCATGGGTAGTGCTCAGGGGATTGTAGCAGTGCATGTGTTAGTGCCTGGGTTATTGCATGAGTACATGGGTAGTGACTGGATGATTAGACTACTTCAAGGAGAGTGCATGGTGAATTTATAAGTGCTTGGGTTTTGGCGGAGTGATTGGATAAGGACATGGTGTTGGATGGGTGATTGGAGGAATGCATAGGTAGTGACAGGGAGATTACTGGACTGCATAGATAGTGCTCAGGGGATTGTAGCAGTGCATGTGTTAGTGCCTGGGTCATTGCATGAGTACATGGGTAGTGACTGGATGATTAGACTGCTGCAAGGAGAGGCATGGTGAATTTATAAGTGCTTGGGTTTTGGCGGAGTGATTGGATGGGTGATTGGAGGAGTGCATGGGTAGTGACAGGGCGATGGCTGGACTGCATGGGTAGTGCTCAGGGGATTGTAGCACTGCATGTCTTATTGCCTGGGTTAATGCATGAGTACATGGGTAGTGACTGGATCATTAGAGTGCTGCAAGGAGAGTGCATGATGAATTTATAAGTGCTTGGGTTTTGGCAGAGTGATTGGATAAGGACATGGGGCTGGCTGGGTGATTAGAGGAGTGCATAGGTAGTGACAGGGAGATTATTTGACTGCATAGGTAGTGCTCAGGGGAATGCAGCAGTGCATGTGTTAGTGCCTGGGTCATTGCATGAGTACATGGGTAGTGACTGGATGATTAGACTGCTGCAAGGAGAGGCATGGTGAATTTATAAGTGCTTGGGTTTTGGCGGAGTGATTGGATAAGTACATGGTGATGGTTGGGTGATTGGAGGAATGCATAGGTAGTGACAGGGAGATTACTGGACTGCATAGATAGTGCTCAGGGGATTGTAGCAGTGCATGTGTTAGTGCCTGGGTCATTGCATTAGTACATGGGTAGTGACTGGATGATTAGAGTGCTGCAAAGAGAGTGCATGGTGAATTTATAAGTGCTTGGGTATTGGCGCAGTGATTGGATAAGTACATGATGCTGGCTGGGTGATTACAGCAGTGCATGGGTAGTGACAGGGGGATTGCTGGACTGCATAGGTACTACCTGGGTAATTAAAGGAGTGAATCAGTACATGGTGTTGGATGGGTGATTGGAGGAGTGCATGGGTAGTGACAGCGCGATGGCTGGACTGCATGGGTAGTGCTCAGGGGATTGTAGCACTGCATGTCTTATTGCCTGGGTTAATGCATGAGTACATGGGTAGTGACTGGATCATTAGAGTGCTGCAAGGAGAGTTCATGGTGAATTTATAAGTGCTTGGGTTTTGGCGGAGTGATTGGATAAGGACATGGGTCTGGCTGGGTGATTGGAGGAGTGCATAGGTAGTGACAGGGAGACCTAGTCACAGCAAAGACATGTGCAGGGATCCCTAACATTTCTGCATGTTTCCTGAGCTCCTCCTCTGCCCAAGCTGAGGTTTCAAGATCATTGCCAAGCAAGCATTCAACTGGTAGGTCTGCACTCACCACAACCTTCTTAAGGCCAGTTACCCCTCCCCAGGAGAAGTTAACAACTGCCAGAGATTGGTCTGTTCTGACATTGCTAGCATTGGTCACTTGGTACATTTCACCAAGTATAATCTGCCCAGGATCCACACTTGCTCCTGTGTCCCTGAATGCCAAAGCCTCTCTTCCATTAATTAAAGGCTGCTGTCTGTATTTGCCCAAATTATTGGGACTCACAAAGGGGATGCACGTTTTTAGTGCCCCGGGGAGGTGGTGGTCCCCGGGGCTTGGGGGAGCCCCCAAGCCCCCCACCCCTTATTTAATAACCCCACGCTCCATTTTTTGGGGTTTTTTTCCAGCTGGAGTCGCACACCCTGCGCGACTTCTGTTTTTTTTTTTTTAAATTAAACATTGGGGCCCTGGGGGTCCTTGTGGGACCCCCAGAGCAGGCCTAGGGGGTCAGGGTGTTCCTACCCTGCCCCTTTTCTTGTTTTTCATCCTTTTTTCCACAGTTATCTTCTGACTCGGTATCCGAGTCACAAAATGGCTGCCAACAGTTCCCGGTTTGGAGTGTTGGCAGCCAATGAGAATGAAGCTCGTGCTCGGGAGGGGTCGCAAATCCACGCGTCCCTAGATATCGAAACTTTTTCTTTTTCTAACTTCTCAGGAACTACTGAACGGATTTACACCATTTAACAAAAAGGGATCTTTCTGAACCAAGACCTACCTTTTTGCCAAATTTGGTGTAATTCCGTTCAGCAGTTTGGGCTGTAGCTTTGTCTAAAGTTTCCTATGAAATAACATGGGGAAAACGCGTTTTGGGACCACCCTTTTTTCTCAGCCCACGCTTGACGAATCACCCCGAAACTTTCCAGACAGGAGGTGACCGGAGCGCCCCACTAGTTTTGAAACTTTCGTGAAGATTCGTCAAACGGCGCCATAGTTATTGGCAAATCAAAAAACACTTTTCCTATGGAAACTAGGTCCTAACTATAACTACCTACTGGCGATCGCCAGTAGGTTATATATATATATATATATATATATATATATATATATATATATATATATATATATATATATATAATAACCACAGTCCTTGTTGCTGCATCCTTTCTCAGCAAAAAACAGGTACGGACCACGATGTGGAGATTAGAAAATCCCTTTTATTGCAGAATAGAGAGCATCAAATAGTAGTACAAGTAAGTGCCCAGCCTGACGCGTTTCGACCGCGTTTCCGCGGTCTTGATCACCTGACGCGCTGGACGTATCAAAACTAATTTATAGTGACACTGTGATGACACGTGATAGAATGCATTAGACTCATACCAGTGATAAACATGGAAGAAATCCTAATTTCAAGATTACCATATAATGACAATCAAATCATCTTATGTTTACAGAAATAATATATAACCATTTAAGGAAGGTAAAATTAATATATATAAAAATATATACATTAGGATGTACTTCACAAAAAATTATTATTTTTCCTAATAGATACGCTAAGTGCATAAACCACAAGATGAAACTGATTAATACTGGCATAGTGCTCGAAGAACAACATCTTGTGATACAATTACAAAATGCAGTACCAGACTTTCCTATATATACTTACTGATATTTAAATGAGTCACATTCAATAAAGTACAAGTGCAAAATGTGCATGAAAAAAGTGCAAAGTGTCGAATAAATAATATAAATAGATAGCAGCTTCCCACAAACACCCTCCAATGAATATACAATAATACATAAAATATATGGAAAATAACATGGGGAAAATGTGTTTTGGGACCCCCCTTTTTTCTCAGCCCCCGCTTGACGAATCACCCCGAAACTTTCCAGACAGGAGCTGACCGGAGCGCCCCACTAGTTTTGAAAATTACGTGAAGATTCGTCAAACGGCGCCATAGTTATTGGCAAATCAAAAAACACTTTTCCTAAGGAAACTAGGTCCAAACTATAACTACCTACTGGCGACCGCCAGTAGGTTATATATATATATATATATATATATACATATATATTATCTACTGGCGGTCGCCAGTAGATAGTTATAGTTACAACCTATTATCCATAGGAAATCCGCGACATTCTATTTGCAATAACGTTGGCGCCGGTTGACGAATCTTCGCGAAAGCTTCCAACTTGTTGGGGCGCTCCGGTCCGCTCCTACCCTGAAAGTCTCAGGGTGATACGTCAAGCGGGGGCCGAGAAAAAAGGGGGGTCCCAAAACGCATTTTCCCCATTCATTTTTCCATAGGAACCTTTAGTCGCAGCTACAGCCCGAACTGCTGAACGGAATTACCCCAAATTTGGCAAAGAGGTAGCCCTTGGTTCAGACTGGTGCCTTTTGCTAAAATGGTGTAAATCCGTTCAGTAGTTCCTGAGAAATTCACAATTAAAATCACATATATATCTATGGGCGCGTCGGATCCGCGTACCCTCCCGATCACGAGCTGCATGCTAATTGGCTGTCAACACTCCAAATCAAGAAGTGTTGGCAGCCATTTTGTCCCTCGGTAGAACCGAGGGACAGAAACAAGTGCGCAAAGCGCAAAAGGGAGCAGGGTAGAAACACCCTGACCCCCTAGGTCTGCTCAGGGGGTCCCACAAGGACCCCTGGGCAGAAAAAGATTTTTTTTTTTAAATCGGCGGGATGCGCTTAGGGTGCGCGTATCCCGCCGAGAAAAAAAAGAAACAAGTGCGCAAACGCACAAAGGGGGCAGGGTAGAAACACCCTAACCCCTAGGCCTGCTCAGGGGGTCCCACAAGGACCCCCTGGGCAAAAAAAGCATTTAAAAAAAAAAAAAAAATCGGCAGGATGCGCTCAGGGTGCGCGAATCCTGCCGGAAAAAATCGAAGCGCGGTCTCCCGCGCTCGATGTTAATTGGCCCCGGGTGGCCCAAGTCCCGGGGGCATGGTGAGGGGATAATTTAATGTGTGGGGGCCTCAAAGGGCTCCCAAGCCCGGGGACCGCCACCCCCGGGGCTTTTTAAAAATGGTGCGGGAGGGCTCTGAGCCCTCCCGCAGCCCCGAGGACCACCACCTCCCCGGGGCTTTTTTAAATAAAAATAAAACCAGTGTGGGGGGACTCCAGCCCCCCACACGCCCGAGACCGTCACCTCCCGGGGCACTAAACATTTTAATATGGGGGTCCGTTACGGACCCCCAGAGCCCCGGGGACCACCACCTCCCGGGGCTGTGTACTGAATGGGAGGGGGCCGCGCGGCCCCCTCCTGGAAGCCCTTGATGGCCATGGGGACCACCACCCCCAGGGCCAGCTCCTGCAGTGTCCCGGGGTGCCTACCCCGGGACACTGTAGTTTGCTATGGCAGGACGGAGCCTCGCGGCTCCCGTCCTGCCATAGCAAACTGCTTTGGATATTGGAAGAGAGAGCAGGGAAACCTGCTCTCTCTTCCAATATCCAAAGCCGATTGCTTTCCACATGGGGAGCAGCATGTCAGCTGCTCCCCATGTGGAACTAGCAATGCCGGCTCCCAAGGGACGTGGGGAGCCGGCGGGACTGTGGGGGATTGGGGACCCCCACAGTCCCCAACGGAGAGGAGCCAGCCCGGGGGATGGGGTCCCCGGGGCAAGTAGTGGCTCGGGAGGGGGCCACGCGGCCCCCTCTCCAAAAAAGAGAATAATAAAAGTAAAAAAAAAATGGAAAGGCCGGCCCCGGGGATGGGGTCCCCGGGGCATTAAAATGGCAAGAGGAGGGGGCCACGCTGCCCCCTCAAAATAATAAATATAGAGGCCATGCCCGGGGGATGGGGTCCCCGGGGCCAATACAGGCCCAGGGAAGGGGGCCACGCGGCCCCCTTCCCGTTTTTTTAATTAAAAATTAAAAAAAAGGGGTAAGGCCCTGGGGGATGGGGTCCCCAGGGCATAAAAACAGGAAAAAGGAAGGGGGCCACACAGCCCCCCTTCAGGGGACACCCTTTACACCTCTCTGCAACGCAGCTCTGTGGCGCTTTTTGGAGGTATATGGTGGGCTAGTTGGACTCCGGGGACCCTCAGGATTCAAGGGGACTTAATCCCCCAACTTAAAACGCGCCACGGGCGCGTTTGCACAGTGGTGAAGGGAGGGGCGGGGCTTCAGGTGACATGTGTGCAAACAGGCCCCGTGGCGCGTTTTAAGATGGGGAATTAAATCCCCTTCAATCCTGAGGGTCCCTGGAGGCCAACTAGCCCAACAGGTACATCCAGAAAGCGCCACAGAGCTGCGTTGCAGAGAGGTGTAAAAAGGGGTGTGGCCTCTCTACACGTCTCTGCAACGCAGCCCCTGGCGCATATTGGAGGTTCCTGGTGGGCTAGTTGGCCCCTAGGGACCCTCAGGATTCAAGGGGACTTAATCCCCCAACTTAAAACGCGCCACGGGCGCGTTTGCACAGATGTAACCTCAGGCCCTGCCCCTCCCTTCACCATTGTGCAAATATTCCTCTAAAATCAGCCGAAATACGAATTCCGATTTACTCACCTGTTATCAGGAGAGACCTCAGTGCTGTATCTTTCAGCCCAGTACTGGTCCTGAAAAGTAATTCTAACCATACTTACCAGTAACTTGAATTTCCTTCCATAGGCTAACATTGACTGGTTTCACTTGGAAATTCTTCTAAGTGTGGAGTTTTGGAACTTTAAAATATTCCTCTAAAATCAGCCGAAATACGAATTCCGATTTACTCACCTGTTATCAGGAGAGACCTCAGTGCTGCATCTTTCAGCCCAGTACTGGTCCTGAAAAGTAATTTTAGCCGTACTTACCGGTAACTTGAATTTCCTTCATAGGCTAACATTGACTGGTTTCACTTGGAAATTCTTCTAAGTGTGGAGTTTTGGAACTTTAAAATATTCCTCTAAAATCAGCCGAAATACGAATTCCGATTTACTCACCTGTTATCAGGAGAGACCTCAGTGCTGCATCTTTCAGCCCAGTACTGATCCTCAAAAGTAATTTTAACCGTACTTACCAGTAACTTGAATTTCCTTCCATAGGATATCATTGCCTGCTTTTTGCTGAAAAAGTTTCTAAGTGTTGATTTTTGAAACATACAAATATTCCTGTAAAATCAGCCGAAATACGAATTCCGATTTACTCACCTGTTATAAGGAGAGACCTCAGTGCTGTATCTTTCAGCCCAGTACTGGTCCTGAAAAGTAATTTTAACCGTACTTACCGGTAACTTGAATTTCCTTCATAGGCTAACATTGACTGGTTTCACTTGGAAATTCTTCTAAGTGTGGAGTTTTGGAACTTTAAAATATTCCTCTAAAATCAGCCGAAATACGAATTCCGATTTACTCACCTGTTATCAGGAGAGACCTCAGTGCTGCATCTTTCAGCCCAGTACTGATCCTGAAAAGTAATTTTAACCGTACTTACCGGTAACTTGAATTTCCTTCATAGGCTAACATTGACTGGTTTCACTTGGAAATTCTTCTAAGTGTGGAGTTTTGGAACTTTAAAATATTCCTCTAAAATCAGCCAAAATACGAATTCCGATTTACTCACCTGTTATCAGGAGAGACCTCAGTGCTGCATCTTTCAGCCCAGTACTGATCCTCAAAAGTAATTTTAACCGTACTTACCAGTAACTTGAATTTCCTTCCATAGGATATCATTGCCTGCTTTTTGCTGAAAAAGTTTCTAAGTGTTGATTTTTGAAACATACAAATATTCCTCTAAAATCAGCCGAAATCCGAATTCTGATTTACTCACCTGTTATCAGGAGAGACCTCAGTGCTGCATCTTTCAGCCCAGTACTGGTCCTGAAAAGTAATTTTAACCGTACTTACCAGTAACTTGAATTTCCTTCCATAGGCTAACATTGACTGGTTTCACTTGGAAATTCTTCTAAGTGTGGAGTTTTGGAACTTTAAAATATTCCTCTAAAATCAGCCGAAATACGAATTCCGATTTACTCACCTGTTATCAGGAGAGACCTCAGTGCTGCATCTTTCAGCCCAGTACTGATCCTCAAAAGTAATTTTAACCGTACTTACCAGTAACTTGAATTTCCTTCATAGGCTAAGATTGACTGGTTTTCAGCAAAAAGTTTCAAAGTGTTGATTTTCACAAACTACAAATATTCCTTAAAAATCGCCTGTATGACTTAAACGCATTTTTTCAACTGTTTACAGGAGATGCACCAGTGCTGGATCCAGGATCCAACACTGAGTAAGAAAAAGTAACGATAACAGTTTTTACCTGCTAAGTGAATTTCCTTCCATAGGATAACATTGGTGATTCTATGAGAAAAAGTTTCTAAGTGTCAACTTTTAAAATACAATAATATTCCTTAAAAATCACGACTGTAACCAAAACGCTTTTACTCAACTGTTTACAGGAGATGTACCAGGACTGAATCTAGGATCCAGTCCGGTGGTTACAAAAGTAATCCATAAAGTAACTAATTGCATTTAACTAGAAATTCACATTGAGCTGAATGTTGCATTGTGTTTGAAAATGTGTTGCCCATTGCAACAACTGTAACTACTGTACTTAAAGTCTATTGCCTATCTGCAAAGTATTTAAACTAAAGTAATTCATTCTGAGAAAGTATTTTTTGTAATGTAATGTATAATGTAATTACAATGTAATTTAAAAAATAAAATATGTAAAAAAAAATTGTTTCTAAAAATGTAGTAAATCAGTATGAAAAAAATTAATATAACAATTAATACATTTAAAAATTGTCATTTACAAAACCTTTGAAATTCACTGAAAAAACGGTAGGTTTCAGGCACGTTATAGTTAGAAATTAGCATTTAAAAAACCTTTGAAATTCACTGAAAAAACCATAGGTTTCAGACACGTTATAGTTACAAATTAGCATTTAAAAAACCTTTGAAATTCACTGAAAAAACCATAGGTTTCAGACACGTTATAGTTACAAATTAGCATTTAAAAAACCTTTGAAATTCACTGAAAAAACCATAGGTTTTAGGGACAGTTTTAGTTACTTGGACATTGCACTCGTACAAAACCCGTGAAATTCCCCGTTATAGTTAGTTCAGCTAACTATAACTCGCGCCCCGCAATGCACTGCTGATGACGTCACATATTACATCACTCATGACATGGTCAGTGACATCACTGATGACATCACTGATGACATCTCAAATGACCTCACTGATGACATCATCCACGTGATAATCTGATGCACCTCCTCACACCCTAATATAACCTTTGATACACCCACTCTAAATTACAGACTGCCATTCGCAAAACCATAGACACTCCAACACCAATAACTACATACCCACTCACTGATTCTTAGGTCTACACACACACATCCACTCACTCACCCGTACAGTCACTCATACTTACGGTCACTCAGTACAGGACTATCATATGCACTCTTACTCCTATATAGACACTCAAACAACGCCACTCATCCATAGAGATACTCACACACCTAGTCAGTCATGCAAATAATTAAACACACTGCCATTTACTCACCTATACAGTTATACACACACCAGCTCACTTACTCATACAAATAATAGCACATTGTTACGCTCTTATACAATCACAGATATAAGCACACACTCATCCATACAGCCACTATCACAATCACTCACTCTTGCTTATAGCTATTTATATACTCCAACACACACATATATACTGCCTTTCACATATGTAGTTACTCACACATGTACCACTGGGACATACATTCACTCACTAACACACTCTTACACACACTTACCCACCCATACAGTCTATCACAGATGCACTCTTGAAACCATCCACCCAGTGAATCACCCACTCACACATCTATGCACAGAGTTGCACACACCCCTCCCACACAAACACTCAGGCACCCATACAGATACTCAGACAAGCATTCAATAACTCATATAGACACTCATTTAGCTATTCACAAACACATGCAGCCACTTACACAGCAACAGACAGACGGATACAGACATTCACCCAGTTTAGTCACTAACCCATGCATTCAGTAAGATACGTTAAATCACTCACTTATAGAGTCAGTCACGCACCTACTAAATCATCCATACAGACACTTACACACCCACTCATTCTTCAATACGTCTTTTCCTATATATATTAAAAATATTTAAACTTTACAGAAACACACAGTCACTGGATGATGTCATCAGTGATGTCATTTGAGATGTCATCAGTGATGTCATCAGTGATGTCACTGACCATGTCATGAGTGATGTAATATGTGACGTCATCAGCAGTGCATTGCGGGGCGCGAGTTATAGTTAGCTGAACTAACTATAACGGGGGAATTTCACGGGTTTTGTACGAGTGCAATGTCCAAGTAACTAAAACTGTCCCTAAAACCTATGGTTTTTTCAGTGAATTTCAAAGGTTTTTTAAATGCTAATTTGTAACTATAACGTGTCTGAAACCTATGGTTTTTTCAGTGAATATATATATATATATATATATATAACCTACTGGCGGTCGCCAGTAGGTAGTTATAGTTATATATGTATATTATCTACTGGCGGTCGCCAGTAGATAGTTATAGTTAGGACCTATTTCCCATAGGAAATTCACAACATTCTATTTGAAATAACTTTGGCGCCGGTTGACGAATCTTCGCAAAATCCTCAAAACTCGTGGGGCGCTCCGGTCCGCTCCTATCCTGAAAGTTTCGGGGTGATTCGGCAAGCAGGGGCCGAGAAAAAAGGGGGGTCCCAAAAAGTGTTTTCTCCATGTTAATTCCCATAGGAAATTTTAGACACGGCTACAGCCCGAACTGCTGAACGGAATTACACCAAATTTGGCAAAAAGGTACCGCTTGGTTCAGAAAGCGACCTTTTTTTAAATGGTGTAAATCCGTTCAGTAGTTATGGAGAAATTCAAAAAATAAGAGTCAAAAAATCAATTTCCCATAGGAAACTTTAGACACGGCTACAGCTCGAACTGCTGAACGGAATTAAACCAAATTTGGCAAAGAGGTAGTTCTTGGTTCAGAAAGAACCCTTTTGTTAAATGGTGTAAATCTGTTCAGTAGTTGCTGAGAAAATCAAAAGTAAAACCACATATATATCTATGGCCGCGGAGGGTCCGTGCACCCTGAGCGCACCTTCCCGATCATGAGCTGTATGCTAATTGGCTGTCAACACTCCAAACCAGGAAGTGTTGGCAGCCATCTTGTTCCTCGGTAGAACCGAGGCACAAGAAACAAGTGCGCAAAACGCAAAAAGGGGGCAGGGTAGAAACACCCTGACCCCCTAGGCCTGCTTAGAGGGTCCCACAAGGACCCCCAGGGTCCAAAAAAAATTATATATTTTTTTTAAAAATCGGCGGGATGCGTGCAGGGTACGCGGATCCCGCCGTAAAAACAAAAATGAAGCGTGGGCTCCCGCGCTTCGTTGTTATTTGGCCCCCGGGTGGGCCAAGTCCCAGGGGCATGCAGGGGTTAATAAATATTTGTTGGGGGGCCTCTAAGGCCCCCCCAAGCCCTGGGGACCGCCACCCCCCGGGGCTTTAAATAACAAATGGTGCGGGAGAGCACTCGGCCCTCTTGCAGCCCCGGGGACCACCACCCCCGGGGCTTCTTTTTTAAAAATTAAATTCGCTGTGTGGGGGGGCTCGAGCCCCCCCACACGCCCCGGGGACCGCCACCTCCCCGGGGCACTAAGAATTTTAAATTGGGGGTCTGTTTCGGACCCCCGAAGCACGGGGACCACCACCTCCCCGGGGCTTTGACGATGTTGGGAGGGGGGCCACGAGGACCCCCTCCTGGAGCCTGTGATGGCCCTGGGGACCACCACCCCCCAGGGCCAGCTCCTGCAGTGTCCCGGGGTGCCTACCCCGGGACACTGCTGTTTGCTATGACAGGGCGGGAGCCTCGCGGCTCCCGTCCTGTCATAGCAAACGCTTTGGATTTTGGAAGAGAGAGCAGGAAACCTGCTCTCTCTTCCAAAATTCAAAGCAAATTGCTTTCACATGGGGAGCTGCATCTTAGCAGCTCCCCATGTGAAAAGCAATGCCGGCTCCTGAGGGACGCGGGGAGCCGGCGGGACCGTGGGGGATTGGGGACCCCCACGGTCCCCAACGGAGAGGGCCAGCCCCGGGGGATGGGGTCCCCGGGGCTACAAGTGGCCCGGGAGGGGGGCCACGCGGCCCCTTCCCCAAAATTTATTTTTAAAAAAAAATTATAAAAAATAACAAAGGCCGGCCCCGGGGGATGCGGTCCCCGGGGCCGATTAAGGCCTCAGGAGGGGGGCCACGCAGCCCCCTTCCAATTTTTTTTTTTTTAAATAGCGGGCAGGCCCTGGGGGATGGGGTCCCCAGGGCAAATAAATTACAAGAAGAAGGGGGGCCACACAGCCCCCTTCTTAAAAAAAAAAAAAAAGACCGGCATCGCGCCGGAGGCCACGCCCCTCCTTGCAGCACTCTGCAAACGCGCCCCTGGCGCGTTTGCAGATGGGGAGCGAATTCCCCTTGAATGCTGGGGGTCCCTGGGGCCAACTAGCCCACCAGGAACCTCCAGTATGCGCCAGGGAGCTGGGTTGCAGAGAGGTGTTCTGAGGCCACGCCCTTTTACACCTCTCTGCAACGCAGCTCTGTGGCGCTTAATGGAGGTAGCTGGTGGGCTAGTTGCACCCCAGGGACCCTCAGGATTCAAGGGAGTTAATCCCCCGACTTAAAACGTGCCACGGGGCGCGTTTGCACAGTGGTGAAGGGAGGGGCGGGGCCTGAGGTGACATGTGTGCAAACACGCCCTGTGGCGTGTTTTAAGTTGGGGATTAAGTCCCCTTGAATCCTGAGGGTCCCTGGGGTCCAACTAGCCCACCAGGTACCTCCAGTAAGCGCCACAGAGCTGCGTTGCAGAGAGGTGTAAAATGGGGCTTGGCCTTGGACCACCTCTCTGCAACGCAGGTCTGTGGTGCTTACTGGAAGTACCTGGTGGGCTAGTTGGGCCCCAGGGACCCTCAGGATTCAAGGTGACCTAATCCCCCAACTTAAAACGCGCCACGGGGCGCGTTTGCACAGTGGTGAAGGGAGGGGGCGGGGCCTCAGGTGACATGTGCGCAAACACGCCCTGTGGTGCGTTTTAAGTTGTTGGCATCGGCACTAGTCCCATTGGTATCATCAGCGCTATTCTCATTGTTGGCATCGGCACTAGTCTCATTGGTATCATCAGCGCTATTCTCATTGTTGGCATCGGCACTAGTCCCATTGGTATCATCAGCGCTATTCTCATTGTAGGCATCGGCACTAGTCCCATTGTTATCATCAGTGCTATTCTCATTGTAGGCATCGGTAATAGTCCCATTGGTATCATCAGTGCTATTCTCATTGTTGGCATCGGCACTAGTCCCATTGGTATCATCAGTGCTATTCTCATTGTTGGCATTGGCACTAGTCCCATTGGTATCATCAGCGCTATTCTCATTGTTGGCATGGGCACTAGTCCCATTGGTATCATCAGCGCTATTCTCATTGTTGGCATCAGCACTAGTCCCATTGGTATCATCAGTGCTATTCTCATTGTTGGCATCGGCACTAGTCCCATTGGTATCATCAGCGATATTCTCATTGTAGTCATGGGCACTAGTCCCATTGTTATCATCAGTGCTATTCTCATTGTTGTCATGAGCACTAGTCCTATTGTTATCAGTGCTATTCTCATTGCTGTCATGAGCACTAGTCCCATTGTTATCATCAGTGCTATTCTCATTGTTGGCATCAGCACTAGTCCCATTGTTATCATCAGTGCTATTCTCATTGTTGGCATCGGCACTAGTCCCATTGTTATCATCAGTGCTATTCTCATTGTTCTCATCAGTGCTATTCTCATTGTTGGCATCGGCACTAGTTCCATTGTTATCAGTGATATTCTCATTGTTCGCATCAGCACTAGTCCCATTGTTATCATCAGTGCTATTCTCATTGTTGGCATCGGCACTAGTCCCATGGTCAGTGACATCACTGATGACATCTCAAATGACATCACGGATGACATCACTGATGACATCATCCACGTGATAATCTGATGCACCTCCTTACACCCTAATATAACCTTTGATACACCCACTGTAAAATACAGACCACCATTTTCGAAACCATAGACCACACCAATACCAGTTACTACATACCCACTCACTGATTCCTAGGTCTACACACACATCCACTCATTCATCCATACAGTCACTCATACATGCAGTCACTGATCAATACAGCACTATCATATGCACTCATACACCTATACAGACACTCATACCTTGCCACTCATCCATAGTGTTACTCACACACCTAGTCAGTCATGCAAAGAATCATTCACACTCCCATTTACTCACCTATACAGTTATACACACACCACCTTACTTATTCATACAGGTACTAACACATACTTACGCTGTTATACAATCACTGATACAAGCACACACTCATCCATACAGCCACTCTCACAATCACTCACTCTCCCATATAGTGATTTATATACTCCAACACTCACATATACTGCCTTTCACATATGTAGTTACTCACACATGTACCACTGAGCCATCCATTCACTCACCAACAAACCCATACACACTCACCCACCCATACAGCCCTTCACAGATGCACTCCTGAACCCATGTATGCACAGAGTCACACACACCCCCACCCGCCCACACAGACACTCAGGCACCCATACAGATGCTCTGACAACCAATCAATAACCCATATAGACGCTCATGTAGCTACTCACCAACCCATGCAGCCGCTTACACACCAACTGAGAGAGTTGCATTCAGTAAGACACGTTTAATCACTCACTTATACAGTCAGTCACACACCTACTAAATCATCCATTCAGACACTTATACACCCACTCATTCTTCAATACACCTTGGCATATATATATATATAAAACATATTTAAACTTTACAGAAACAAACAGTCACTGGATGATGTCATCTGTGATGTCATCAGTGATGTCATTTGAGAAGTCACCAGTGATGTCATCAGTGATGTCACTGGCCATGTCATGAATGATGTAATATGTGACGTCATCAGCAGTGCATTGCAGGGGCGCGAGTTATAGTTAGCTCAACTAACTATAACGGCCGAATTTCTCTGGTTTTGTACGAGTGAAATGTCCAACTAACTATAACGTCCCTGAAACCTGTGGTTTTTTCAGTGAATATATATATATATTTACCTGTGCTTGTAAATTTCACTCAGCAGGTTCTGCTGGCGGTGCGTCACGCAACGTGACGCACCGGCGACGCAAGGGGCTTGTAAATCTGCCCCTCTGTTTTCCTCTTATAGAACACACATGCAGTCAAGACAGTAGACAATTAAATTACAAATACCAGTGATTATATTTGCAAAGTTGATGTAAACTGCAATCAATTCTCGCTAGTGATTATTTATGATACTGGATACCAATGCAAATATTTTTTTTCCTCATGTTTATCGTGGAAAATGGGACACGTTTTCCGAATAACATTTAATTTGTGATTATCTTTTCATGCTGCTACAGAAGTGACTAGTCAGTTATAATTATAAATACTAGATATTTAAATATTTTAAAATGAAAAAGTATATTAAAGTAACTTTTACAATTTTCTCTCTCTCTCTATAGATAGAGAGAGAAAGATAGAGAGACAATTGTAAAAGTTACTTTAATATACTTTTTCATTTTAAAATATTTAAATATCTAGTATTTATAATTATAACTGACTAGTCACTTTTTATTTTTATCTTTAAATAATTGATTTTTAAATGTTATGTTAATTATGTTTTAGGTTTATTTTAAAGCACATATTTTAATTTTGTTAGTAAGTTATAAACTTCTTTATATATTTCCTATATATAAGTGTTTTTTTAAACTGTGATGATATTTTTTTAACGTAAGGTAATATAGTCTGTAATAGTTACAAGTCAACATACTTTGCTATTTTCTCACAATAGTGTGGTCTTCTATTTTTTTGTTCATGATATTTTTGACTTTACATTAGGGGTGGGG